>JADRCH010000015.1:1545150-1666116 GCA_019843965.1 Rhynchomys soricoides | reverse complement strand
GGAGGAGGAGGAGGAGGAGGAGGAGGAGGAGGAGGAGGAGGAGGAGGAGAAGAGGAATGGCGGGGTTGGACTATCCCTTACCTGGCAGTCTCCTTTAAGTAGCCTTCTGCTCAACAACTGGCTCTTAAGTGTGGCCAGTAATTGTAAATGGGTCTGAAGATCAGAGTTTGTTTTGGTTTCGTTTTAAGCAAACCAAGTAGAACTTCCCACTCAGCCTTTTGTCCTCACAATAGCAGAAGCGCATGTATGGAAGGAAAGAAGGGATTCCATGCTGCCACAGGCCTGCAGTCTTGAAGTCAAGAAGCCCATGGGTGGCTGGGGTGGGCGGGAGGAGGTGCCTGTGCACTTTACTCGCTGAGCTGTCTCCTAGCCTTTGCCCTCACTATTTACACATGTCTATTGTCTGTCTGTTTATCCAGGCCATTGGGAATGCCAAGACGACTCGAAATGACAATAGTAGCCGATTTGGGAAGTACATTGAAATTGGCTTTGATAAAAAGTACCACATCATTGGGGCCAACATGAGGACCTACTTGCTGGAGAAGTCCAGGGTGGTCTTTCAGGTGAGTGGCAGGACTTGGCCATTTGTACTTCGCCTCCATTATTGTTCACCCACTCCTTGTGCTTACAGAGAAGCCTTTCTTTTAGCCTGGAATCAATGTTCTTGTTCTCTTTCTTCTCCTTCAGAGTAAATATTCATGTGGACTGAGCCTCAGGTCTCCATAAATCTTTTTACACAGTATTGCTTTGCCTGTTGTATGTTAAACCGGCACTAGATCCAGGGCTAAAGAAAGGGCAGTTGGCCTTACAGTCTGACCACTAGAGAATGTTATAGGCAGCCTGGGTTTCAGCTTTCAGGGAACCTGCTTGTTTGGTGGATCACAAATATTAGTATGGCTAGATAGATAGGTATATATGCTGAAATAAAACACACACACACACACACACACACACACACACGCACACATTTGGTTCTTTCCTTCGAAGCAATGTGTATAAACACCACTCATTTCTTCCCCATCACAGTTGTTGGTTGCTCTCTTCCTCCTGCTCAGCTATCCTGGCCTCTGCCTGTCCCCTTCCTTCCTGCTCCTGGCGATGGTCAGTGCTACTTGCAACCTCAATGACCATTCTCCTGCAGCCGTTTTGCCCTCTTATCATTGGACTGAGGTAGCCTGATTCAGTGGTTACAGTGGTGGCCTGATTCAAGTCTGCAGCTCCCATTTCCTTGTGCACAGTGGCTGTCCTCAGGAACCCCCAGCGTCTCCTGAGCAGTTCCTTAGTGATGACGTCCTGCTAATGGGTAGCAAAGATTCCATGACCTTTCAGACCAGCTCCCCTTCCCTCGAAGGTTGGTTGGGTGGCCCTGTATCCTTTCTTCACTAGGCAGCGTGGCAGGAAGCTCCGTTGAGTGGACCAACAAGCTGCCTGCACTCCGCCATGACTGGGACTTTCCTCTTCCATGGCTGTCTCTACCCAGGTCCCCTAACTCTTTCCTACCTCCCCACCCCCTCCCTGCTGATCTGTGACGCGGCATTGGTGTTTAATGTAGAAAGGGAAGGGAATGCCTCCCCCACAAAAGCTAAGAAGACCCTGTCAGAGCAAATGGGAAGTATGTCCGTTGGATTGTAAGTGGCCGGGGCATGGAGGAGAAACCTGAGGCGGCTTGTGCCGCCTGGATGGAACACCTGGGACCAGAACGGCCAAGGAGATGATCCTGGGAACCACTGCTTAAAACTTATCTCCTTTTCCTCCCCCAGGCTGATGATGAGAGGAACTACCACATCTTTTATCAGCTCTGTGCTGCTGCCAGCCTTCCTGAATTTAAGGAGCTCGCTCTAAGTAAGTCATCCAGGAACACAGGGTCCTCTGCAAGGGCAGCTGCTGCAGCAGGCAACTAGCAGCTCTGCCCAGAGCCCTTGGTTATGGATTCTTGTCTCAGCTATGTCCTTACTGTGGCCCCGCACCTTAGTTCCATCAGAACCTTACTGCAGGTTAGTAATGCAGGGTTAACTATAATTTCCAGGCTTCCTGCAAGGAATGAGCTGTAGGGGTAGAATTGTATTTTGCAGAGCAATGCAGGTGTCACCTCTTTGAAAGATGTGCCGCAGGGCTAATGATTCGTCATTCAAGTGCTTGCCACACAAGCATAAGAGCCTACTGAATACCCAGAAAGCTGTGTGTGAACACTTGTCAGTAATTCCAGCGCTGGGTAATGGAGACGTGAATTCCTGAAGTTCATGGCCACCCAGTCTGCCTATCTCAAATAGAAGCTCAGGCTCAGTAAGAGGCTCTGTGTCAAACAATCGGGGAGAGAAGAAATGAAGGAGTCACCCCATGTGACCCTGGCCTCTGTGGATGCACACACACCTGCACAAGTATATGTGTGTGTGTGTGTGTGTGTGTGTGTATGCATATAACATAATACACAGAGATGTGTTTCTTCTGTCTGCATCATGAGAAATCAGTCCCTTTCAGAGGACCTAGAGATTTACACAATACTCATCACTTTCCCTTGATCAATGTGTGTTAAGTCATATCTTAGGGTTGAGATAGAAAGGATGGGAATAGTGCTGGCCATGGTGGGAAAGGCTATAGACCACACAGATGAGGATCAAGTCACCACAGAGTCAGCGTTGAGGCAAGTAAGATTCAGTACTGCAAAATGGTGGATCCCTTTGAACAGGCATGGAACCTTCTAGCATATCCATGGTGGAACACTGGAGGGAAGTGGGACAACCAAGAATGCCTCACCACCTCCACTGCCAATGTCGTGACTCACTTGTCCCTTCTCAAATGAGTGAGCCCTATCTTTGCTTTCCCCATGAATGCATTAGCAAGGCAGCCCTGCTTTGAGGGATTGATATGGAGACAGACTGGTGGGCAGGCTTTTATTCCAGGCATCTCTCCTTGGGCTGCAGCCCCTGCTCCATCTGTCTGGGGCTGAATAGAGTCTTGGTTTTGAGACCTCTGATGCTGTATGACTGGCCAACCTGGAGCTGAGCAGCATCCTACCCTTGGCCTATTATCTGTACTTGTGTCTGTGTAGGAAGAGCCTTGGCTAAAAGATGATGTGATGTGAGGATCTGGTTTATTAGATTGGCAAAGGTTTGTTGGGCTTTGCAGCTCTGCACTAAACAGATTGCTGAGGCTGTGTTCCCAAATCTTAGCCATCTTAAGGATCCAGCACCAGAACCCAGCTCAGTCACGAGTAGCTAAAATCCATCAAGTGGTATCTTAGTCACAGTTCTATTGCTGTGGAGAGACAGCAATTGACCACAGCAAATCTTAGAAAACATTTAATCGGGGGTTTGCTTACAGGTTCAGAGGTTTAGTCCATTATTATCATCATGGTGGCACGCACAGCACTGGAGCAATAACTGAGAGCTACATCCTGATCTGTAAGCTGAGAAAGAGATACTGAGCTTGGCATGGGATTTTGAAACCTCAAAGCCCAAACCTGGTAGAAAAGTGGGAGATCATGGGAAAGTGATAAACATTACTTCCTCCAACATGCCCAAACTTTCTAATCCTTCTAATCCTTTCAAATGCTGCCACTCCCTGTGACTAAATATATTTGCAGTTGCCTTTGGAGGTAACTCTTATCCATAGCATAAGTGGTTCCAGGATTTGCTTCCTTCCTGATAACTTCCTACAGTATTTGTTTATATATCACAAGATTCAGGCCATGTGGACACAATATTGTATAACCTAGGTGTGGGTTCTGCCATAGCTTATCCTGTCAATTACAGTATTCAGTGGGAAGTTGTAATGTTGTAGGAAGCACAGTCTCAGCCAAAGTCTCCCGTAAGAAAAGTCATAGTCTACTTGGAACCCACAAAGGACATACTGAATGGCACCCACTGTGCTAGTCTGTCCTGTTGTTCAGTGGCTGGCAAGTCCTTCCAAGGACAAGAAGTGCATGCACCAGCTAGTCAGGGCTGGTTCTCAGTGGCCCTTGTTTGAGCACTGGCCTCACCTGGGGACTTTTGGGTTGGATGCCAGCTCTTAGTCACAAGTGGCCAGATAAGTAGCCATGATATGAACAACTGTCATTTTCCTCTTGTCTTTCCAGAGTGGGGGTCTAGGTTTTCATGGTCAACTTGCAGAAACTGTTTTCCTAAAGGTTGCTTTCTGGGGAATCAAATACTGACAAGATCTATCTGGCTGGCCACTTTGTCCTGAATGGAACTTTAACAGGGACGGCGTCTAACTTTTTCATTTACATGAGTTGCACTGAGGTTTAGAATGTCTTTTCCTTATTTCCTGTTTGTGCAAAGTACAGACTCTCTGAGCTTCTGCCAGAATCCTTGAAAATTACCCAGTTCAATCAATTTCTTACATCTTGGAGAACATCTTTGAGTGAAATGAAGAGCCTATGATAAGCTCTTTTGAGGCTCCCTGTGGCCTGTGGGTGGATTGGCTGTGAGCCCTGAAGCTTGGATTTTGGTTTCCTTGATAACCCTGATAAATAGCTGAGACAGTCAAATAAACGAAGGACTAGCCTGAAGCTCCAATGACTCTCTAGACACTGTAATCCTTCTCTTGTTTGTAACCTAAAACACATTATACAAAAATCTTTGCAAGTCTGGTGCCCCGGCCTAACTTGTACATTTGTTGGAAGACAGAGGACATGGGTGTGTCTTGTAACCCAAGTTCTTCCTCCATCCTGTTGTTCTGTATGCTTAAAGGAATCATATGTTATGTGTAATTTTTTAAAAATCACACTACCTCCTTTGCCTGGCGCTGCAACCCATGCCCCGACCTCTCCCTGTTCTCTTTTCTCCATTTGACTTAGCCCAGGATTGAATGCAACCAACCCCCAACCCGGAAAGTCTGGGAGCTGCTGTCCATACTCCACCTGCCTCTCCTGGCTAGCTGCCTCTCCTGGCTAGCTTCGCCAAGCCATCAGCTATGGTCCCAGCTGCTCTCTTTCTCCTGCCCACCTTAGCTCCGAGGAAGAAAAACACTAGACAGCCTTATTTTAAAACTAGTCAGATGGCCCAGTTGCTGGGCTCTTATCAGCTAACCTGTTTTAGTCAACCTCTGGTGTCAGAAGCTGCCCTTTCCAGCCACCCAAGATCTTACATAGCATGCCTGCCATTACAAAATCTGCCAAAAAGCCTCCTCTTTCCCTGGGACCCTTCTCTTCCTCCTGGGACATCCCACCTTTTCCCCTTCGCCCAGCAATTGGCTCTTACCTTCTTGATTGACCAAATCAAGAACCAATTAGGGAACCAGATTTTTAGTATCAGCTCCTCCCCTTACAATCATGGGAAATGCACAAAGTCATGTGAAAACTTTGTCCTGGAGTGAGTGCTGGTCAAGTTCCCGCCCTTTCCATTCACTCTCATAGGTATGTTAAAAGATTTATTTATTTTATGTATATGAAGAATACACTGTAGCTGTCTTCAGACACACCAGAAGAGGGCATCCAATCCCATTACAGATGGTTGTGAGCCACCATGTGGTTGCTGGGAATTGAACTCAGGACCTCTGGAAGAGGAGTCAGTGCTCTTAACCACTGAGTCACCTCTCCAGCCCCATTGATACAATTTTATAAGAGTCACTGTGACCTTGCACACGTCAGCGTACAGCCTCCCCTGGTGAGGTCCAAACTCTGTACCATTGGCCTTGACGTTTGGGCCTCTCTGTGATCTGTTGACTGCTGGGGCCAATGTCTGTCTGGTGAACCAGTTAATAAGCATTGTGTATATACTTATACTTGGAAATTCTTAGAGGGAGGGGGGCAAGGAGGAGAGAGGGATCATGGCTGCATGAGAAGGTGTCGTGGGTTAGGAAGAAGGAGAGTGCTGGCTTCATGAACCTGACTGGAGGAAAACTGAGCTGCAGCTAACCAGGTAGATAGGGGAAGACTAACTGTATGCTGCTTGCCAGTCTCTTACTAACAGGCTCTGTCGTGTGATAACTAGTGGCTGGGGCAAGCAGACCCAGAGGGGAAAGAGATGACCTTGTTAATGGCAGTCAGATGCTTTCACAGGTGGCATCTTCAGGGCAGAGCCTCTGCCTAAGAGTTTGGAAATGCAGAGCAGGAAAGATGGAGGTAGTCTGTCAGACTCAGAACAGCAGGCAGTAGGGCTGTTGACAGTGAGGGATCTTTTGAAGATGCTGCCAATGCCTTCCCTCCGGTGTGGGAGCCAGAGGTCCCCCTTTAGTCTCCAGTGACTCTGCTGTCTTGGCTGACATTCAGTAATGAGGGTTTTTTAAAAAAAAAAAAATCAAAGTCATGGGATGCTAAAGATCAATCATCTCTTCAATCGAATGTTCAAGTAGTGGGCTCCCCATCCTGATCATCAGTGGTAAGCCTGTGCAACCCCTTAGCATGCCAACGTCCTCAGTTTACATGCTGAAAAGTGGGAGCAAATGTAGTCAGGTATCTTAGGCAGCAATGGGAAAGGCAGAAGGTTAGCTGCTTGGAAAGGGCAGAGTAAGAGGAGGCTCTGCTTTATTAACCTTTGCGATCTGTTCTTGCTCAGCACCCTCAGCTCATGGAGTAATTAGCTATGAAAGTACTAAATATATTTTGAGCATAAGTCATAAAGTTTACTTCTGTTGAACCTCTGAATGGGTCAATTCCTTTCTCTTCCAGTTCAAGAATCTTGGCGTCCATTCATCTAAGAGTTCTAAGTTAATCCTCCAGGAAATCTCTCTTACACAGTGATGGTCTATGCATTCTCCTTGATTCCTGTTCAAGTATTGCTCTAGCCTGTTGTAGTTGTGGCTGTATTGTCAATGTGAACTTCGTTGCTGACCTCTGATACTTTCTGGCTGGGCCTGACTGTGTTTAAGTCAGACCCACAGTAATTTCCAGAATTGTTGGCTGAATTCACTGTGGCCTGGACCATTGATGTTAGGTCGGAGCACCAGGATGTGGGTAGAGACAGGAAAGGAGAGGTGCAGAGGGGCTGTTGACAACATGACAAAAGGAAAGGCTGAGGTGACTGTCCTGTATAGCACCGGAAGACAGAAAAGGAACAAGCCATGGGTCTAGAGGAGTGGGAGTGGTCATGTCACAAAAGGCTAAGGACAGGAACCCTTGCCTTGAGGGCAGTGAGATTGTTGAAGGGCTTTGAGCAGGAGAGGGATATGGCTGAAGTTACCAGCATTGCAGGCTGGGTTTGGGAGAATGTAAGCCAAAATATAAAGACAGGTTTAGAATCTTTTGCAGCATTTCCTAGACAGCACTTGCTGAAGGTCAGATCCACAGCCATGGCAGTCAGCAGGGAGAAGGGAAATGGGCCATAGACGTTCTTGGGAGAGAACTCGAAGGGCATGATGTTGAAAGGCTTGGAGCTGCTGTGGCGCGTAGTTACCTGGTATGTGTTCAATCTGCATGCCCAGGTCTCAGGAAAAGAATCAGTGGGGGAGGTTTCAGGGAGAGTGGAGAAGCAGCACAGGTCCAGTCATGGCATCCCATCGGAACCAAGCTCCATACACTCAGAGCATGCAGTGCCGCTAGCTGGCTGTCCTCACGTTTTGTATGTCCCAGAGATACTTTTTAAACACTGTGGATGTGTGTTCATGAGTGCCAGTGCCCACAGAGACAAGAGACTTCTGGTGCTCACAAGTTGAAGTTGAAGGAGGTTTTTGAGCCTCGAAGACAGATACTTAGTATCAAACTTGTATCCCCTGCAAGAGCAGTGCCGGCTCTCAACTGCTGAGCCATCTCTTCAGCATCCCCACCCCCACCAATACCTATCATTACAGTCAGTCACTGCACGTGCTTGCTGGATATTTGCCCTCTGCTAAGCTTGGTGTCTCTCACTTGTAAAACACAGCGCTGACTCCTTTCTCACTAACTGTCAAGGCTGTCAGAGGCATGGCTGAGGGAGAGGGAACCCCAGAGGTGAATGAACACATAAGCATGTCAGCCCTTCCTTGTCCTCACATCTGAATAGCTCTTGTGTGTGAGGACTCTGTAAAATAGACAAAAATCAAGTTGCTGACACCCTCTGCTGCCCCTCATTAGTCAAATGGTGGCCTCTGGATGAGGCTCTCCTAAGGCCAGATGAATGTGATTGTAGGATGTGACTCTAAGTATACATTTTCATTGATGTTAGGCCCTTTGAGAACTCAAATCTGAATTGAACAATGGCGGACTGGATTTCCATGACCTGGTTAGCCTACCGTATGCTCACCAGGCCAGTCTTACATGCGCATACTTTGTGTATAATACAAGTTTCTTTTGGTTCCGTTTTCTCTCCCATTTCCCATTGTGGACAAAGAGCCACAATGGCCAACAACAGAATCTGGTGTGAGCTAGCATGAGCTAGAGAAGACATCCTCCTAGGTGGAGATCTGTGGGTAATGAGGAATGGAGCTCTCTCTAATGTCTCATGCCTTGCCTCCTGCCTCCCACAGCGTGTGCAGAGGACTTTTTCTATACAACCCATGGAGGAAACACAAGCATCGAGGGTGTGGATGATGCAGAGGACTTTGAGAAGACTAGACAAGCCCTCACCCTCCTTGGTAAGGAACTTCTGACTGAGAAGCCTGTACAGGGGTCCCATGGGCAAGGGTGGTAAAGAGCAAGATGAGGTCTTACTGGCTTACCGGTTAAGTCCTCTGAGCCTTAATGAGTGTCTCCTTACATCCCCATCTCTGTCAGTCCACAGGCCTAAAGTCCAGAATTTGGAACTTTCTTAGAAATAAACTTTTGAGCCGGGTACTGCAAAGTATCCCATCACTTGCTTAGCTGTTGAAACACATGGAGAAAAACCCAGTGAAGCCATGTCTTCGTGTGCTGTGGTCTGAGTTCACAGGCAGTGTGTACCCCCATGAAGACCCTCTCACTGAGCCAGAGCACCTGTGCACTAGCCACGGCATCTGAGCCGAAGCAGACTTCAGGGTCCAGAGTCCTGTGACAGTTCCCGCCCCTTCTGTGACAGGGATGAAGCATCTGGCTTCTCTGTCAGGTTGCTCAGAACAGCATCTGTTCAGATCTGTGGTATAAGCCAAGTTCTGTCAGTGTCCAAATTAAATGTGAACAAGCTGGACACACCCTCGTCTCTAGGGGAGAAGATAAAGGGCCTGTGTGCTGTGGTCACTTCTCTGCATAGCTGAGGCATGATAGAATTCCTCTGCACCTCTGAATTATCAGGAGCAGAAAACAACTTGGGTTATTCCAGCATGAAGATAGTACCATTATCTAACCAGAGCATCAATGAGTGATTACTGTGAAAAAGGCTCAAGTGGACTGAGGGCAGAGGTCACAGAGGCAAAGGAAGCACTGCTATGGCTAGCACAAGGGACCAAACATCCCAAGGACTGTTGGGTAGAGGAACCAGAGTTGTAGGTGAACTTCAGACCTGTTCAGGGTGGGAGAAGTGTGCCCAAGGGTAAGGACCAGCACCCTGTGCTTTCACTGAGTGTGGTGAGTCCATAGGCCTAATGCATGCTTAGCAAGGAAGTTGTTGGGCTCCCAGGTGAACAGTGATGCCTAGGAGGGACTGTGGAACCAGGATGGGGACCACCTTTCTGCTGCCTTTGCATCACTGAGGGGACGTCTGTTCAGAACCCTGATGCCCTGGCTGTTGGCACAGAGCAGTTCACTGAGGGAGGAGAGGGCATAGAGACTATTTTGATGTCTCCCTTCCCCCAACATCACACACCCTATTGCTCTCCACAGTCAGAGACTTAGGAGGATGCATGCCGTGAGCAGGATGTGTTCTGCCCAGCCTGCCAACAGGAGATGCAGGCTCCGTGGGGCTGGTGCCCGTTCTGGGCAGCTGTGAGCAATGAGCAGGAGCTGGTAGGAGGGGACAGATACCTCCCGGGCTCTGAGATAAATTAGATCACATTTATGGAATACTTTAGTAAGGCTTTCTTCACTACTCTTTAATAAATGTCCTCTTTCTTAATTACCAAGGCTGTAAATACATCATCTTAGAATACAAGACGGTAAACCACGTTCTTGTGAAGAACGTGGTTTCTGCTGCTTCTGCTCATCTCTGCTGCAGTAGCCTGCCATTAGCTTCACATAGAACAAGTGAGAGTGGCTATCACATGGGTTTATACAAACACCCTGTGCGCTGCGGCCATGGGCTGTAGGCCCTTGTTTTAGTCCTTAAGTTTCATTGGTGATTTTTAAAAATGTTTAATTTCTTGAGACTTTCTTAAATCACTACTGTATTTACAACATTTCTACTCTTCCTGTTCCCTGAGAGCCCATCCTGTGTCCCACAACACTCATTTTCAAATTTATGGCCTCTTATTTAATTAGTTTTATTATATATGTGTGTATTCAGACCATCCAGTGTTGCCTGTATGTACATTGTTGAGACTGACCAGTTGGGATTAGGTAACCAACCTATCAGGGAGCTCCTCTCTGAAGAGGCTGATCTCCCCTCCCTTAGCAACCATAGGTTACCTGTAGCCAGTTGTCTAAGCACAGGACCTCATGACATATCCCATCCTCGTTGGCATGCCAGCTACTGTGGTCACTGTGCAGGTCTCCTTTAGGCTGCCACATGGTTGAGATTCATGGTATAGCTTCCCTGTTGTGTCTGAGAGCAGTCACCCTGCATCTCTGACTGCTACAGTCTTTCTGTTTTCTCTTCATGGTTTTCCTCAGCCATGGGTGTAGGACTCTGACTGTTGTGTTGGGTCACTTACTGTTTATAGTTGCTTATCATGGGGTGTTTGGTTTCTGTTCCCCATAGTACCACATAGCTTGTTCGGAGGGCTCATGATTTTAACAAAGGGCTTACTGAGCTCAGGCTTGGCCTGTTCACTTGTGGATTTCCTGGGGGTAATTTTTAATCCTAGCAAGCCCTGTCTTTGTCTCCAATTTATATGCAGGTGCGCTGGCTATCATAGCTTAAGTAAATGACAAGTAGATGTGGCTAGGGAGGAATCTGGGGAGTGACTGCCTTTTCTTCAATAGAAGGCATTTTTACTAACATTCATCATACTGTTCTGTCAGCTTTGCTAATAAGTTTGAGATCTTTTGAAATGGAGAAAGAACTAATGCCTTCAAACTAAATCTAAATTTTAGGAGATATGCCTTGGATAGCTGATACAGGAAAATAACAAAGTTGGCGACCAAGTTTATTGCCATAGTGTTTCTGGGCTGTGTGCGTTTCTGTCAGTGTAGGAGCATGCGTAGAAGATGAGCAGCTACCCTCAGCTGGCACCAGCCATAAGCCAGCTGGCCAGCTAGTCCCCAGAACAGTAATCCCAGGGGTGTGGTGGAAGGTTCTCCCTTCTTTTCCCCTGTTGGCTCTGTGTTTGTGCCACAGATATTTGCCAGATATTAGGTCTGGGAAGAAACAAGTACAGATAAATGGCCATCCTTATTAAGCTCGTAAAAACATCCATAAAGTCTCCGGTTGAAATGAAGTCCAAAATGAGGCAGTCCTACCGCTGCCCCTCCATGCCCTTAGAGAAACTCAAATGACAACGTGCCCCATCTGGTGTGATCCAGACAATCAGCGAAGATATTTCCTTTTCAATCCAGGAGCCCCTTTGCCTCTGAGATGCCACTTTGAGTGGTCATGACTTAGCCTGGCTGGTTTTCGGAGTCATTAACCCTATTCCAGGAAGGAAAATCAAACAATTTTTAAAGCCCTTGAAAACGGTAAAAAGTCTTTTCTATCATAGCACAGATGTTGAGAGTCACTCATGTCTTTTTTCCCCTTCAGGAGTGAGAGAGTCCCATCAAATAAGCATCTTTAAGATAATTGCTTCTATCTTGCACCTTGGAAGTGTGGAGATTCAGGCCGAGCGGGATGGGGATTCCTGCAGCATACCAGTAAGTGGCATCAGAGATAAAATGTGCACAGTCAACTCAGATCTTCTGGCCTGATACCATGGGCTTAGAGGGCACCCCTGGGTTATTTATTCTAAGCAGTAATGACTTCTGTTTTCTCGCTGATAATTTTTTTTTTAAGAACCAATTCATTTCAAATCCACTGCCTTCAATTTTCTATCACTGGGGCAAGGGATTTAGTGGCCAGTCAATAAATTTGTCTGATGGGTTTATTTTCCAAGTACTCTGAGGTACATAGAACTCTACGACATGTCATCAATCTATTGAATACCACATGGACTCCAGGCTGAAGTCTTTGCAGCAAGCAAATGGAGGGTTGGACACCATAGTTGGTGACTGCTTCTAAAGAGCTTGCATGCTAACTGGGCAGCCAGAATGGGGTAGCACTAGCTGATGTTTTCCCCGTAGAAGGCAGAATATTAAGTGAGGCATCTCAGTCAAGGTCCTACCAGCTCGGACAGTTCCTTAAAAGCTCATAAATGTCCTTTCCCCGGAGTCTAGTGTCACAGTTGACTTGTGGTAGACAGGAGGTGGCTGTGTGGAATGGAGGATGCTGGAGATAGCTCACGTTGGTAGGATAGACAGTTTCTATCTGTCTGTGTCCTCTCTGAAACGCAGTGCTGTTGGCCAGAGCTAAAACTCCACTCTGGCCTTGAATAAGTACATCTGCCGTGCCATGGTTTCACTTTCTGTGCCTGTCTATGGCTAGCCTCGAAGGAAGCACCAAGCATGATTCTTACTTCCTGAGATGTGGAATTTAAATAACCAGATCCTAGGAAGAGGACACAGATATCACTAGAGAATTCAGCTGTGGGTGTGCCCATTCCAGCCGCAATCTGCAGTGGCTGCCCTTCCCATTGCTATCTGTGGAGGACAAGAGGTAGCAGATGTTCAAAATTCCCCTACCTTTGGGGAGGGAAATTTTGGAACTCTTTAGGTTCAACAGAGCTCCTCCCCATCCTGCCCTCCTGCCCCACATGAGAACTTTGAGGTTCCTCCTGTACCTCTGAGAAAGGCACAGAGTCACGAGCTTGCAGTATCCCAGAGTGGTTTCTGACATCTGACATTCACAAGTTGCCGTGCATGTGTGCACTCTAGGGTGGGCGGAACCTACAGGTGTAGTAGAGATGGCAGTCATGATGCTTTGATGGCAAGTGGGGAATCCCTGGTGAATACAAGCCCTAACTGACCCTAGTAGTGAGTGTTGAGGCTGGTGAAGAGTTGGCCCTTTGCCATAGAGAGAAAAGTGTGCAGTGTTTATGCCTCTCTTCTGCACACCCCTCTCTAATATGCCCCATGTATCTTTAGGACAGCAGTATTCTGCAAGGGACAGGGAAGATTGGAAGGACACATATGGACAAATTCCTGGCTTAGGCTGGGGATGTGCAAGAGAGGTGACCAATAATTCCTTAATCTCTAGCCACATACCCCTGTTCTCACCTGTGGTCTGAGAGTCACACTCCTGGTTATGGAGCTTTTATTGGGTTGTTTTTGGTGTGTGCATTGCTAGAGATCAAGGTTTAGGCTCCACAGCACACTAAGCCTCTTTGCCATGGATTCTTAGAGCACTCTAAGCCTCCCTTGCGCTTGCTCTCTCTCTCTCTCCCTCCCTCCTTCCCTCCCTCCCTCTCTCTCTCCATTCCCCACTCTTCCTCTCTTCTTTCTTCTTCCTCCTTCTCCTCTCCCATCCTCTTCCAAATTATGAGGGCAGTAAGTCTGCATTCTTGGTCACCTTTGCAGTGTTCAGGGCTCAGTAGGCACTCTAGAATTGATAGCTGGGTGATACATTGAGGCTGTCTAGGCTTTAATGGTAATCAAAATGAGAGCCAGTGTAGATGAGACAAAGCTCAGTGGGTACCAGTGGGGAAACAAAACCCTGAGAATCTGTGCTGGAGGACCATGGCCACTTTTGTAGAAAGTCTATCTTTGGGCTTGTAGGTGCAGCATCCCTGATATTATGACTAGTCCTTCACTCCTGGGCATTCAGATGGGGGGGAGGTTCATCATTATCAATGCCTGTTCCCACCACCACCACTAGACTGTAGGGCCACATCTGTTGTGTTCTGCTTGATACACTGTGGTACCATGTATTTGTGAGGTCTGCACAAAGATGGGACCATCAGGACACACTTGGAGAAAAGTGGGAAGAGGATACAGGTGACAGTTGAGATGGCCTGAGATGGGAGTCTTGTTAGCAGGGTTGAAGGTGTAGGCTGTGGGAGTGATGACAGCGTCAGGGTTGCCAGGGTTCAAATCCTGACCCCGCCATTTCTCGGGATGTAACTTTAGAGAGGCTCCCTCATCTCCCTACATCCATTTCCTCCTCTACACACTGTGAGTGGAGGGAGAACATGGCCCTGCAGGAAGGCCTTCTCTCGGAACAGCTGGTGATAAGTCCTAAACCAGTACTATTCTGGTTGTTGGGGCCACAATGGACCTTAAGAACATGCCTCTTCCTGTACTAGAGGAACACCTAAATAAAGCCCAGCTCAGAGAGGAACATATTTCTTAAAGGGCAGGATGAGTAATGTCCCTGCAAGGACAGGCGCTGGCTGGTTCTATCCTGTACCACTCCCTCTTGCTTATTCAGCTGAAATTTTTTACCAAAAGACCTAGGCCACCCCACCCCCCACCCCAAACACACACACACCTGCCAGTGACTCCATGGTGCTGAACACAGTGCTCAGCCCAAGTGTGAGCTCAGCTCCTGAGAACCCTTTCAGGCGGATCCTCGGTATGCTCCTCAGGCCCATAGGTGGGTTTGCCCTGTGCCTTCTGCTCTGGAGTTTTTACTTTTAATTAAGGCTTGGGAATGTGTTCCATGATTGCCAGGGTTACCTCAGAGATGAAACACTGTCCAATTAGTTGGACACCAGAGGCCATTTTTTTCCACTTGAATTTGGCAATGCAGGCCCACTAAGCGGCTGCCTATAATGCCGACTGTTTTAATGGATTTATCATCATCTAATTATGCTTACATGTAATTGCATGATGTTCAGTCAGTTTCTGTTAGTACCTTTAATCAACGCTCAGAAGTGGGTGGGAGCACAGTCCCACTGTGGTGTCTAGAATCCTGTACCCTGGGGGCTATTAAAGAGTTAGCTCCCTTACTGTGGTTCTGCCTCTGCCACACTCCACCAAGGAGAGGAGGGGGGAGCAGGAAGAGGAAGGATAAGAAGGGGAGAAGAGAAGAGCGCACGTGGGAGCAGGCCCATGTTGTTTGCTGCAAGCAAACCACTCAAATGTCAGGGGATCCATCTGTAGTGTGTGCCTAGTAATTAAGAAATCCCTAAAAATAGGTCAGATGAACAAATTGGACACTTGCCACCTATGAACTTGATGCCTGCCAAGCAGGCTCCAAACTCTACCGCGAACGGTAGCATTATGTTGGAGCAGGCACTGGTAAGGTGGCTGCAGATGGAACCTGTGGCCCGAAGTAGCCATGACACTGTTATTTGCTTAGTGAATGGGAAGGACAGATCTCTACACACCAAGCCCAGCCTACTCAAGCAGCCTGGCTTGGCTTCCTCAGCCTCATTTTCCTCATCTGAGTAAAGCAGGGCAGATGAGAATGGTAGCGCCCAAGCAGGAGCCTGACCCCAGAGATGAGGATTTTTTGTTCAAATGTCTTTTGGTGTTCATGAGCTCAGCTGTGTTGAACCTGGTTTCACACTGGTTAGTGCTCTTTCCAGGCTGTATCGCTACCCATGTTTGGGAACACAAGTTCTTGAGATTTGGGGGAGGGGCATTCTTTTCTAACATCCTATTTTATATTAATGTTTGCTTTGGCTAGACGGCTACATATTGAAAGGGGCAAATGGCCTGCGAATATGATGTGAAGGAGGAAGTTATAACATTGTCTATGTTAATTTTTTATTAAATAAGCCCTCATTTCAATGCTGCAAGTGGCCTCATCAGAAACCGAGACCCATAAGCAATCTAGAGCCATTAGGAAACGTGTTCTGAATCTAATATTCTCTTCTAGCCTCGGAGTTAATAAGCTGGCTTAGCCACTTTGCCAACTACAAGATGAGGGTGTGAATAACCACGGGGATGAGAGGTTTTCTGTGAGGTTTCCTGAATGGGCAGCAGGGATTTTCCAAGAGACTTAGATGGTTTAATGAAGCGAGGTATCCCTGTGGGGCCTTTGGTTTTTTAGTGGTCCAAAAACCAGTTGGTATGGCTGGTAAGCACAAGTCAGGACCCAGAGGAGGCCCTCTGTGGTAGCTGGGAACAGCTAGGTATATTGTGGAGCCTGTTTGCATGTTATCATTGCTGAGAGACACTGTCCACTAGGTTTGGGCTTGTTTCTTCCCATCTGAACACACCCACTGACGTCACATATGATTTACAGAAGTAGAGTGTAAAACACCAGGATGCTTCCCATATCCTGCCTACCTATAAGACAGTCACCAATCCAGTCCCTATTCCAGAAGGGGAACTGAAGCCTGGGGACAGGCTGAGTGCCAGGCAGACCTAGAGCTTTTAAGTGAAGGGCTTTGAGGGGGAGGCTGAGAACTGTTTGCTCGAGTTCCGTGAGTGGTGCCAGTGCCCTCTGCAGATGCACACTGCATGCTCGGCTTGCACCGTCCACTTTCTGGCTCCTGACTGTGAACTGCTCTGCATTCCTAAGCTGTCAGTTCACAGGCTGTTGCCTTTACCAGTGCTGTCCCCTCCTACCAGTTACCTGGCAGTTCAGAAGGGTACATGCACAGTGCACAGTGGTTCACCTTGTTAAGTCTTCATAATGTGGTCATTGGCAGGTGTGAGGATCAGTTTATGCGTACCGCTCAGTCTCTGCACTTACCAGATATGGGGTGTCGGGGCTAAACTGGTAGGGTGGAGACGGGGTTCCATGGGTGCCGGGAGGCACTTGGCCTCTGATAGGATGGAAAGAATGCATAGGAGCCTATCTCCTGTTCCGATCCTGACCCTGACTTCCTTTCCTCAGCCCCAGGATGAACACTTGAGCAACTTCTGCCGCCTGCTAGGAATAGAGCACAGCCAGATGGAGCACTGGCTGTGTCATCGGAAGCTGGTCACCACCTCAGAGACCTATGTCAAGACCATGTCCCTGCAGCAGGTGGTCAATGCGCGCAATGCCCTGGCTAAGCACATCTATGCCCAGCTGTTCTCCTGGATTGTGGAGCACATCAACAAGGCCCTGCAAACCTCCCTTAAGCAGCACTCTTTCATTGGGGTCCTGGATATCTACGGGTAGGCCTGCACCCCTAGGGCTCACGCTACCTGATGCTCATAAGTATGTTCCTGTTGGCATTTGGGAGCCAGCAACGGACTTGATGAATTCCTAGTGGTTCCAGCCAGGAGAATTAGTGAGGTGTAGGGACATTGGGGCTGTTGACCCCAAACCAGACATGCCAAGAGTTTTACAATACAGGTGAGACCATTCCCAAGGGAGAAGGTACCCTGTCAGAACACTGATATCCTGTCCCTATCACAAACTCCTACAGCATCCTTTTTCTTAAGATACAGTCTTACTATGTGGCCTAGACTGGCTTCAAACTTGAAATCCTCCTGCCTCAGCTTCCCAGTTATAGAGATTACAACTGTGTATACCACCATGGTCAAATTAGGCATCTGTCTTTACTACTAGGAAATAGACCCTGAGAAGGAAATAGGCTGTCCCTCTCATTCCGTCAGTTTTTGTGTCTGCTAGGTTCTGTTTCAATCAACCTCTTGATCTCACTGTCCTCAATTGAGGTATTATTTTAATATCAATTTTGCCCAGTTCGGCATAGACTAGTACTATGTGTTAGCACTTATGTGTATTCTCTTCCCTTGGGAATCTAGAGGGAACTGATGGGCTTTTATTTATGACTGATCTCTTGAGGGTGAGGCCTTGTAGCTTGGAGGGAAGTACTCATGGCGAGACATCAGGAGACTGGCTTTCTCTAGCCAGGTTGCCACCAAGAACTGAATGACTGCTGATTGCAGCCCCTCTCTGGCTGTTCCTATAACTTCAAGGGAGGCCATGAGCCAGTCTTGCAGGCATCATTATCTCAGACCCGTCTAGACTCATGTGAAGTTATGTGGCCAGGGCTGTATCCCTCTTGGCTCTTCTCTTCTCGAAACTATGTTGACCTCTGTGAGCTAAAAGTAGATTCCATTCTCCTAGTAGTACTGCTTCTGTCTTAAAATAGCAGCCCAAACCCATGGACTGCAGCGTCGCAAGAACAGGGCCACTCTGATGAAGCACAGCTTGGTGGGCTGGAACTGCTGGAACCCCCTGGGAGTGGCATAAAGAAGAATCCCCTTCAAAGCGGCCCCTTCCCATGGAGATAGGCTCTTTCACTTCCCTCTGATGCCTTGGCTCAGCAGTGGCTTTCATGTCGGACTGAATTGCGTGGGGCATACAAAAAGAGCTAAATTGTATTTCTAGGATCACAAAGAAAGACCTCAGGAGCATGCTGAAGAGTTAAGTTTTGTGCACAAGGTAAATAATGCAAGAAGCCTTAGAAACTGTAGAAGGGTCCGTCCCAGGGTTTAGATACTTGGTGATGCCTACAATTAAAGCCAGAGGTAGGAAAAGTTTTCTGCCAAAGGTGATATGAACTTGGATGGAAGAAGATAGAACATGGAAAGTAAGAAGGAGAGGCAGACATTCCAGAGGTGGGGACAGGAGGACAATCAGAATGGTCGGGAGCTAGAGAGATGACTCAGTAACTAAGCACATGCAGCTTTGCAGAGGACCTGGGTTCGGTTCCCAGTAACTCCAGCTTGATATGGGGGTCCAAATCTTAACTGGATCTTCTGATCTCTGTGGATAGCAGCTATGCAATCAGCCAAACCACTTATATACATAAATTTAAATGTGAAAAGAAGCCATATGGTTGATGAAGAACAAACAGCAGTGGGAGATGCATCCTCTCAGTGGCTCCTCTGGGCAGGCCTCTCTCCCTGTGGTCAGCAGGACACCTGCTCTGCACAGTTTTGCTGTAACCCTGTGAGAATACTGCACTCTTTAGCAAACTTACTGCCTGACCAGCAACAAGAGGTTCTACCTTATCCCCTACCACCAGCACCACACACACACACACACACACACACACACACACACACGAGTACTACCTTGAGCATTTTCAGTATTCACCTTTCAGGTGAGAAGACCTGTTTACTGAGGCTGGTGTCGTTCCCTGGACTAGAGTTCTGGGATGGATTAGAAGGGGAAAGTGAGTTGAACACAAGCATTTATTGCTCTGTGCTTCTGGATTGCAAGGTACATTGTGACTACCTGCCTGGGCTCCAGATGCTGTGATTTCCTTCAAATGATTGATCATAATCTCCAACTATGGGCCAAAATCCCTTTCTTCCTATGTTGCTTTTGTTGGGGTATCTTATTACACTAACTTAAAAACAACTAAGACACATACCTTAAGAGAATTGGATCAGATGTTATAACCTGGTGTCTCCAGCCCTTCCTTCCAAATGTGGTCCTGAAGGTCAGCCTTAAATCTCTTCACAGAATTAAAACTGAGAAGAGTTGTGAACTATGTATGAGCTGCTTCAGTTTTATCTATAAATGTGAATATTTCACAGAGTCCCACCCTGAATAAGCACTTACTCAGGATACAAGAAAGCACCCCAGGAGCCCACAGCATGCGATACATCTGTTTTCCACGTGCACTGACTAGCAGATAGTTTGCAGAGTAGAAAAGTCTGAAGCTCCTTTAAAGACTGTGGGAGCCTGCTACCCACTGGGCCCTCTACAGGCCTCTGAACAGACCAGTTCCAGACACCCAGTGCCTAGGTATAAGAACAGCTTCACTTTCTTTAGCTCCCTTGTCTGCTCTCCAAATAGTGCAAGATAGGCAGTACCCAGAGCAATTATGCCCAGCCAAGCTGTTCTAACTAAGGACCTGTGAAACTCCCTATGGGATGCTCCTACCAGGCAGGGCTGGATATTGATAGAGGACAGCCTGGCAGCAGCTTTTGGCTGGAGTTTCCTTTCATGTTGATTAGCCAGCATTTACCTCTTTTGGCTTTGTTAGTTACAGAGCTAATCTTTTATTCCTCTTCCTTCCTTGAGGCATCAAGAAATAAATAGCTCGATTTGGAGAAATACACTTTATTGCTTTAATCTCTGACCTCAGCTTTCAATATGCCATGATTTGGCTCTAGCCAGTCTGTGCAGAGGACAGTGCAGGACACAGCAGACAAACCTGTCACTCTGAGAACACTGCAGGAGAGGCTGGGACAAGAAGTAGGCAGACTGAACTTCGGGAAGAAAATAGCATGGGATTTGCTATCGTGTGTGTGTGTGTGTGTGTGTGTCTGTCTGTCTGTCTGTCTGTGTGTATGTCTGTGTGTGTGTCTGTATGTGTGTTTTCTGTTGCTATGATAAAATACTCTGACAAAACCAAAAGAGAAAGTGTTTATCTTATCTCACAGTTCAAAGTCAAGTCTATCATGGTGGGGAAGTCAAGGCAGGGGGAGCCTGAAGCATCTGATCACGTGGATGCCAGAACCAGAATGAATGTCAGTGTTCTTTGGGTTTCGCCATACAGTCCAGACAGGATCTTTTAATGTCTGCTTGTGTTGTTGGGTTTCAGGAATTTAGTGCGTATCCTGAACGTTAGCCCCTCAGTGGAGCTAAGTTACACGTACTCTGTTTCTCTTCTGTAGACTCTCTGTCCTGTCATGGTGAATCCATTGCCTTTAGACCTCACAGGTCACATGGTTCTGTTCTGTCAATCTTGTACAGTCCTGGCATCTGAAGAGAGCTTTACATCTCTGGTCCTCCAATGCCAGGTTCAGTCTTCTAGACCTGTGCAGGACTGTCCACCTTTCCGACATGGTAAAACAGTGCTGTCATCTACAAAGTTCATCCTGGAGAACTGTGCAATCATGCAATTATCATGCAATTATCAAAGAAAATCATGAAAAGATGGCTCCATTGGTAAAATACATGGCATCCCTGCATGAAAACCTAATTTTGGATTCTTGAATCCATGTCTTTAAGAAAAAACCTGGGCAGGCTGAAGAGGCGGAGGTGTGAGGATCCTTGGGGCTCACTGGCCAAGCTGACTAGCAGAATCATTGAGCTTCAGGTTCAATAAGAGAGAGACTGTCTCAAAAATAAGGTAGAAAATAGATTGAAGACCACTGCATTGACCTCTGGCCTGCGCATGCATGAGCATGTGCGTATGTTCACCCCCACACAAGAATACATACACAGGGCACAAAACACAGTGTTTTAAGAAAGTTGATGATTTTACATCAGGGGATGTATTCACACCTACCCTTGGCCACATGTGAGCCATGGGTTGGGCCCATCTAGTAGTCCTTTGGAATATTGCCCCCTCATAATTAAGTGCTCAGATGAGGCCCCCACCTTTTCCCCGGTCTATTCCCAGCCCCCCTGACACTATGGCATCACCTCTAAAAGCCTAGAGGAGATGAAGTTAATACTCCCTTGAAGGGTTCTCATGTACTACGATAGCTTCTAGACAGCTTTCTGCTTGTCATGTGGTGCAGAGGCATCATGGCTTGCTCTTCATTTGCAGTTCGAATAAGTTTGGCTGGTGGATTTGGGAAGGCATAGTTCCCGAGAGTGGGCATTTTCTGATCCCCATGGAAATAAGGTGCTAAAAGGACCTGGGAATCAAGGTACGAGCAGAATGCTTTCCTTCCAGCAGAGCCTTGAACTGGGTTCTAAGCGGCAAACTTGTGGACAGGAGCAGCTGGAAGCCCTGCTGTTTGAAAGTCCAATGAGCAGACTGGCAGTGATTGCAGACAGATGAATATGTCAGCTTCTCTAGCAGACTCTAGACTTGAGAATTCACAGTTTCAGGTAGGGGGAAAGGACCTGGAAAAAGATATTGGCTCATATCTCTGACTCTGTTTTTAAAGGTTCATGTAGGAAAAAAAAATTAAAAACTCCCCAAGGTAGGCTTTCTGTATGCCATTTAGCCTTCCTCTGTGTGAAGCCTGTATCCACACACCAAATATATTCTACCAAAGGTAGAAGCCTGAGGTCCTGGTTCCTCCAGCCCATGCTCCAAATGAGCTGCTGTTACCCAGCCTTCAGGTGCCACACACCGATGTGCCGAGTCTCCAAGCTGTGGGCAGGAGGTTCATGGAGGTAAATAATTAACTCAGAACCAATGCCTGTCCCTGTCACTGCCATTTCATCCTGCAGGAGCTTTTGCTGTTTTAGAGATACTTGTGGCTCTCCTTTCTTCCTGAAATTGGGTCCAATAAGAAGGAAATTAAAGATATACTCAAGTCACATCTTAACAGGAAACCGCAGGTGATTATTACACCACCAGGAAGACAAATGCCTTGTGTCAGCCTTGTTCTGTGTGCGTGCGCGTGTGTGTGCGCGTGCACGTGTGTGTGTGTGTTCCTCACACCTTCGAATTCTGGCCAAACTCTTCTCAGGACAGATCCTGTCCCCTCTTATATAGACATGCATCTCTTTCCTTGTGGCATTTTCATGCTATGGATTAGAGTGTATTTATTTTTAAGAGTCGTTTCTGTTGATGAACAGAATTACTACAGATATAATTTGGTTGGAAAGGAAGCATTGTCCTCTCTCCTTGGCTGTGTGTTTCTGAGGTCAGGTGTCTTACTCATCTTCCCAGTCAGCTAAGCCCCTCTTTCATCCTCAGCGTTACAGTAATTATGCTAGATGGTGAGGAATTGTTATCAGATAATATCTTAGAAACGGGGAAATTAGGAACTAATTTCTGCCATCTCAAATTAATGAAAATGTTCTCTATGGAGTGCTACCAATGTAAACCTTTAAAAAATGACAAGTGGGAGATATTTAAATCTTCAGTCTATAGGACTCAGCCAGGGCTGGCTCTGCCAGCACACTCTGATCCCATTATCTGGCCAATTGATAGGCTGACTCTTTAATCTTCCTTGTAGGTTATGTTAATTAAATTTCCTCTAGGCTTGGACTGTCATCAACTATCACCGTGGCTGGAAGTGGGGGTGGATTGAGGTTCTTAAGTAATGTAACTTGGTCTACAGAAGTGCTATCGGGACTGGGGGGCCATTTTGTGGGGTAATAGCTGTGGCCTGGTCTGTGTTCTACTGGGGCTGTGATTCATCATAGCGTTTGAATCTTTGATCTTGTTTTATTAACTTAGAGTCATTTTTTCCCATGTGGGCATGGCCAAAGGGCAGTACTTTAACATGGCTGTCTCCAAGCAATTGATTCCTTTGATCTGAAGATGATTTCCCACTTTTCCATTCTTAGACCTTGGGGTGGGTGGAGGGAGACCCTGAGGCTTTTTGAATACTGCTCTGGGCCTGTTAGAGGTCTGATGAATCTACTTTTGGTAATTCTCGTCCACACAGAGAGCTCTCTCCCCACCACTGTGTCTCCAGTTCATCACAGAGGACAGGACTGTCATCCCTTCCTGAAAGTAACACTTAGGGCAGGGCTTGCAGTGACAGAAAATTCAGTGTTTGGAAGTGGGAGGGTGGGGTGCTTTGAAGTGATGGTGAAGGCCAGACGAAGCCTGTATCTCCAGCTTCTCCCTGTTTGTAGTTCCTCTTCCTCTCCCACGCTCCAGGCCTCAGACTCCTCCTTCCAAACATACTCTGTTCACAGTCTTTCCAAGCGATCTGGTCTTCCTTCTAAATCAAACTTTTGCCTCTCTCAGAATTAAGATTTTTGACTGGAAGATTCTCGTGTTCAAATACTCTGGTCTTGCGACTCTCTAGCTTTGGGTAGTTTAGTTAATTTCCTCATATCTGGGCCTCCTCACCTGTAGAGTGAAATTAATGAGAGACTCTTACTCCCGGTTGTTATAAGCATGAAAGGAAAACCCACAGAGTCCTTGACCTCAGTGTCCACTAGGTACTTGTACTTGATAGTTTTAGGTCATCTTGACACAAGCGCGAGTCACCTGAGAAGAGAGAGCCTCACTTAAGAAAATGCCACCATAAGACTGGAATGTAGGCAAGGCTGTGGGGCTTGTTATTGACTCAGGAGAGCCCAGCCCATTGTGGGTGGGGACACAACAGAGCTGGGTTCTGTAAGAAAGCAGGCTGACTAAGCCATGGAGAGCAAGCGGGTAAGCAGCACCCTTCTATGGCCTCTGCATCAGCTCCTGCCTCCAGGTTCCTGCCCTGTTTGAGTTCCTGTCCTGACTTCGTTCGATGATGAACAGTGATATGAAAATGTAAGCCAAATAAACCCTGTCCTCCTCAACTTGTTCTTGGTCATACAGTTTCACTGCAGCTGTAGAAACCATAATGAGGATGGTGCTGGTGAGTAGGGTCACTGCAGTCTTTGAGCTTGATTGTAAAGGAAGGTTTCTGCCTCCCTTCTGATTCCACCCACAGGACATGGTGCTGCTCTGGGTACAAATGGGCCACAGTCATCTGAGGCTAAGCTGCTGGAGCTCACAATGCTAACTGCATGGGGACCAACTCTACTTCTGCTTTGAGTCTTGTTTGTTTGATTTTGTAAAATTGTCTCATTCATATACCTATGCACACACACATGTATGTATGTATGTATGTATGTATGTATCATCATGCCTGACTCATATTCATGCCTTCTGCACCACCCCTGCAGTGCTCCCTCCAACTGTTGCTTCCCGTGAGCATCCTGTGGGTCACTTGCAGTCCTCTCATCCCAGCCTTCCTTAGTGTTTGAGAATATTTCTGAAATGTGCCACCAACATACATCAGGCCTTAATGGTATCTTGCCTGTTTTCCTCCTGTCTTCATTTGAGTCCGCCAGAATCCTCCACTGGCCCTGGGGTAATCCGAACCTTAAATAGTAGAGTTTACAAGCCCTGTAGTCAGGGTCTGTACTCTCTTCTGCATCAATCCTCCCCTCCCTTCTCCTCCCTCATTCTCCCCCTCCCTTTCCCCTCTTCCTCTCACCCCTCCTCCCCCTCCCTTCTCCTCCCTTCTCCTCCCCTCCTCCCTTCTCCTACCCCTCCCTCTCCCCTCCTCCCCTCTCTACTCCTCCCCTCCCTTCTCCTCCCTTTCCCTCTCCTCAGTAGGCTTCCCGGCCCCTCCTCCACCAAGTCTTTTCCCTGCCTGTCTCTCTGTAGGCTTCCCTCCTTGAGCCCATCCTTCAGCCACATTGTGAATACATGTATGAACATGTCACATAAGTCCATTTGGGGGACTAAAACCTAACAAAGCTCCAGAGCTTCCTAGACCGTTCACAAGGTATAAATGATTCAGAGGAAAATGTTGAACTCTGTTGATTATCAAAGCAATTCAAAAGCATTTTTACACCAAGTAACCAGAAATTTTAAGTTTGAGAATTTCACGCATGAATATAATACATCTAGATCATCTCCATCTCTACCCTCTTTGGCTTCCCTCCAGTTCCTCCCCCCCCCCCCCCCCTTTTCCTTCCCCGCCCCCCTGACCCCCCCCGTGTATGCACAGATGCTGGGGTTTTCTATTGGTGCCTGGTAGCCTCTCAGGGCTCACATCCCTAAAGAAAACTGACTTTTTGCCTTCTAGCAGCAACCAATTGCCAGTAACTTCTTGGCTAGGGGTGGGACTTCATAAACCCCTCCCCTTTTGTGTTGGCTGGAGCCTGTATGAGCCTGTACAGCAGCAGTTCTCAACCTGTGGGTTTTGACTCCTTTGAGGGCTGTCTTAGTTTGGGTTACATGGCTAGGAAGGGACACCATGACCAAGGCAACTCTTAGAAAATATTTAATTGGAGCTGGCTTACAGGTTCAGAGCTTCAGTCCATTATCATGGCAGGAACATGGTAACATCCAGGCACACATGGTGCTGGAGAAGGAGCTGAGAGTTCTATATCTTGATCCAGAGGCAGCCAGCTGGAGACTGTTCTTCCACACTGGGTAGAGCCTGAACCTAGGAATCCTCAAAGCCCACCTACACAGTAACACACTGCCTCCAAGGCCGTACTTCCTCCAATAAGACCACACCTCCAAATAGTGCCATTCCCTATACCTGAGCCTTCAGACACATAATCTATGGGAGCCAAACCTATTCAAGCCACCACAAGGGTCAAACCACCCTTTCACAGGGATCGCCAAAGACCATCAGAAAACATCGATATTTAAATTATAATTCATAACAGTAGCAAAGGTACACTTATTAAGTAGCAATGGATATAATGTTATGGTTTGGGGGATCACCACAACATGAGGAACTGTACTAAAGGGTCCCAGCATCAGGACAGTTAAGAACCACTGCTGCATAGGCTCTCACAGCTGTGTGAGTTCACATGTGCAGTGGCACTGTCATGTGCAGCAAAGACTGCCCAACACTTCTGGCTCTTATGGTCTTCCCACTGTCTGTTCTGAGATGGATCCGTGAGTCTGGGGGGTGGGAGGAGAGCATGTGATGTAGCTGTCCCAGCTAGAGCTGGGAATTCCAGAGTCTGGTTTTCTGCGTGTTGGTCAGGTGTATTAATTGCCGCCAAAAGAACTTTCTCTAGTGAGGGCTGAGAGAATTACTGATCCATGGGTATAAAGATAAGACCTTGAGGAGAGTTTATTACTATATCTGTTTAGCAGAGTCAGTAGTGTTGGGGTTCCTCTGGGTCTTATGACCTAGACAGCCACTAGTTTGCAGCCCGATTAATGGTACAAGGCATGAGTTCCATCTTGCGGAGTGAGCATTAAATCATACCAAACGTCTTTTTTTTTTTTTCATATTTTATTTACATTTCAAATGTTTCCCCCTTTCCAGATCTCCCCTTTGGAACCTCCCCATTCCCTCCACCCTCCCCCTGCCACTATGGGGGTATTCTCCCACCCACCCACCCACTCTCATCTTCCCTCCTTGGCATTCTCCTATACTGGGGCATCTAACACCCTCAGGCCCAAGGGCCTCTCCTCCCCCTGATGGATAACAAGACCTTCCTCTGCTGCATTTGTGGCCAGTACCATGGGTCCCTCCATGTGTATTCTTTGGTTGGTGGATCAGTCTCCAGGAGTATTGGGGGTCAGGCCAGTTGCCACTGTTGCTGCCTCCCTGGGGATGAAAACTCCCTAAGTTCCTTCAGTCCTTTCTCCAAGTTCTCCATCTGGGGCCTCACACTCAGCCCTACTGTTGCTGCGAAGTGACTCTTGGGTATTTCAAACTTACCAAACATCTTTTAACAGAAGACTATGGTAATACTCCTAGTGAGGTGTGGGGAGGAAGTAGACTGGCCTAAAGAAAACACCAGAAGTCTTATGTGTTAAAAAAAAAAAAATCTCTTTCTGAAAAATGTTTATCTGGAGGTCTGTGATACATTATATATGACCTTTGTAAAAATGCATCAAAATATTGAAACATACTGGTATAGATGAGCTCAACCCAGTAGAGATTATATAATAAAATAACACTATTGAGTACTGTTAGAATGACACTCACTCATTCACAGCAAGGCACAAGTAGAGAAATAGCAAACTACTTGTACCTTTCTGGTGGTGTGCCTGCTTCTGCCTTCCATGAAACGATGCTCTGGGGACTGGGGGGGATGATTCTGTGCAAACAGCAGGACCTGAGTTCAAATCCCCAGCACTCATAAAAAGCAGGGCATGGCTCTATGAGCAACTATAATCCCAGCATTACAGGGGTGGAAGCATGAGGATTGTTGGAGCTTATTGGCTACCAACACGAGCTCCAGGTTCCGAGAGAGAATTCTTAACAGAACGAGGTAGAGAGAGGTTGAGCAAAGTACTTCCCATCCTCTTCCGTATACACACAGATGGGCGCTGTTCTGTAAACATCTGCACACACATGCACATCACATACAGTACCCACACACCAAAAAAAGGAGCTTTTTAACATGGTAATTCTCCTAGGATAATATCCTTAGGAAAGAATCATGAAGTCAAAGAGGTATATAAAATTGTCACAATACTGATAGCAGTGTACGATAGAGAACCAAATGTCCTTCACTGGGGATTAGCGAGTTGGTACATCTATGTGTCAGCTCCTGAGTTTCTGAAAATTGAGGAAATATGTCCTTGGTTTGAGAAGTAGCAACAGACCTGTCTGTTGTCTGTCTGCCTCCAATCCAGGAGGCCCTGCAATTCCCAGGTCTCAGCCCACAGACCCACACAGACCTAAGACTGGTCCCTTTGAAGGACAGTGTGGTGGTGTTTTTAGATTGGGAAGTTAACCAATAAAAACAGGAGGCAAAATAGGAGTTTGATTTTCTTTTTAAATCACCAAGAAAAGACCCAAGATTCTGCCAGTATGCACAGAATCATGGCTGACCTCGTGGTCTGTCTGTCCTCCCTATAATTTCCCATTGTCAGTTCTTTATCAGTTGAAAAGAAAGCACTGAATGCCTCAGCTTCTAAATTTTCCAAGACTCCCAGCATTGATATTCGCAACAGAAGTCTCTGCACAGGGCAAAAGCTGGCAACTCTGTGCTTGCCCAAGGACAGAGCAGCCTTGTTACATCCCAGCGAGTACTTCACAGGTTGTGTATCTTAACTGTGGCTTCACCTCTTTCCTTCTGCAGGTTTGAGACCTTCGAAATCAATAGCTTCGAGCAATTTTGTATCAACTACGCCAATGAGAAGCTGCAGCAGCAGTTCAACTCGGTAGGCTCAATGTATGACCTGGGATGTTGGTGATGTCCCAAGAAGCAAATAAATGTCCCTTAACTTTGACCCACTTCGCTCTGAGCCTGAGTCTCCAGGGCATCTAGGGAACTGAAAGCCAGATGCACAACTTTAGTTGTCCAGAGTCCAGCAATCCATGTAGGATTCACTATCTCAAGGAAGGGGTTGAGCAGGAATGGGAAATTACCTAGCTGAGCTTCGCCATTTCCACTCTTGACTGTGAGTTAGTGTCCAGACCTTCTATGACACTTAACTGCCATCCTCCAAGACACAGAATTTAACAAGAGCTTAGGGGATATAACTCTCAAGGTGTATCCATAGTGCACTCACCTTGACCTTTTGCTTCTTGTCTTAGCATGTGTTCAAGCTGGAACAAGAAGAATATATGAAGGAGCAGATCCCATGGACCTTAATTGACTTTTATGATAACCAACCGTGTATAGACCTCATAGAAGCTAAGCTGGGTATCCTGGACCTGTTGGATGAGGAGTGTAAGGTAATACTGCTCCTGTAGTCACTGAGTGGCTCGGGTCTAGGTCTTGGGTAGAAGGCTCCTGTGTGATGCAAGGAACCAATGAAGTCTCATAGCTGGAACTGAATCTGATTGTCTGGAAGAAGCATCAGCATCCACCATGCTAGCTAAAAGAGAACCTGTTGAATGTAACTGGCAGATATTATTACCCTCGTCAGTGTATGCCTCTCTTGATGGAAAGCAGGGGCTATGTTGGCGGTCTGCATTTGGTCTCGCAGGTCTTAGATGCCAACGATGCAGCTAACATCTAGAGAGGCGTTCTACCAGAGGAGGAGGACTCAGGAGCCTGGAGTGGTCTTCACAGTATCAGATGGCTGTGAGTGGTAGAAATCCATGGGCTGGTGAGAGACAGATTCTCTCCCCCTCTGAATTTTCTGGACTTTAAGAGAGAATTGTGCCAATAGCAGGAGAGCACCTGGCAGGTAGGGTATGGGGGAAGAGATCCAACTTTAGTCGGTTATCCAATGTCCTTGCTTTCCTGCACTCCTGAATTACTGGAGACTGAATTTGATATTGGCAATCGCTCCCAGCTGTTTGGCTCACTAGTGAAGTGAGTATGAATTACCCTTCCCTTCAGCGATGGAAGCCTGCATCAGAGGGTGTAGAATTCATATGCCTTGGTCTAGAAAGAGAAGAGCCGATCACTTTGATCACAGCTTTCCCATAATTTTCTGGAAGGTCACTGAGTGTGGCTGGGTGTTCATGGAAGAGAAGGAGTTTCCTTTCCAGAAGACTGTTCTTGAAGCATTGCCTGGTGCACATCCATAGTCCCAGCACTCAGGATGCTGAAGGAAGAGAATTACTCAAGTGTTAGGCTAGCCTAGACTAAAAAGAGTTCAAAACTAGCCTATGCTAATTTCTGATACCCTGTCTCAACAAAAGAACCTATCTCACCCCTGTAAAAAAGTAGGAAATAAGTCTGGCAGTGGTGGTGCACACCTTTAATCCCACTCGGGAGGCAGAGGCAGGCAGATCTCTGAGTTCGAGGCCAGCCTGGTCTACAGAGTGAGTTCCAGGACAGCCAGGGCTACACAGAGAAACCCTGTCTGGGGAAAAAAGTAAAAAATACACCAAATCCTGTAGCTGGCACATTCGTATTTCTTAATTTTGGGGGTGGCAGGGAGAAATTAGGAGGCAGAAGTCTCACTCTCTAGCCCAGAATGGCCTAGAACTCTCTTTGTCACTCAGACTGGCCTCTAACTAATGATGATCCTCCTGCCTCATCCTCCCCAGTGCTGATTCTTCCAGCATATACCATCACACCACACTCTCTAAATGTTTTTAGCATCTCTGTGCAGACATGGGCTTTACTATCAAAGTCAGTGCCTGGCAGCAAGGACCTCAGGTGTTTGTGGCTTGTCTATGCTAGCCCAACATGAGAAGTTGTGGTCAAGGTAGGGACAGCTGCCCCTGGGGTGAATGCCCAGGCCCTTGTGTTTGCCGTCTTCTGATAGCTCCCTCCTAAATTTCCTGAGCCAAAACCCAACTGGGATCATGCTTCCCTCCCCCAGGCCCTCCTATCAATAATTACCTCCGACAGCTGCAAACTTTTACACAAGAGGCAGCTGCAGGTTCTGAGTCCAGCTCAGGCCTCTGGAGAGCTGGGTCTGGGCAGCAGGCTCTAGTCAGACTATAACTCTTCACTCTGCTTCTGAGGGGTTGGGGGGATGAAGGCCATACCCTCTTGAGAGACCACAGAGGATAGTTCTTTCTGGCTCTCTGTGAAGAATTAATGTACCATAAACCAGGAACCCCCAGGGAAGGTGGCCTGTCCCCAGGGAAGGTGGCCTTTCATATCCCGTTTACTCACAGCCTGTCATGATAACACCTCAGTGCTTCAGGACAATCTGTTCGGAAACTTGAGCATCTGTGTGATGGTTTGCAATGAGTTGCACGTCCCTTTGCCAGCAAACATGGCTGCTCATGGGCTTCTCTGGCTGTGTTGTCTGAAGCTAGTACAGAAACCATCACACAAAGTACCCAGGCTGTCCAACATTGGTCCCAAGAGTGGGACACAAGCCCCTGAGAGAACCCCAGAGCAGTACTGGGTGGAGAACTGGTGGCGTCAGGGACAGCATGCCAGCACATGGCAGGGATCGGTAGTGGAGAACACAGAGAAGCAAACCATGTTCAGCCGTTGGCAGGGTAACCCTCAGGGTTCCTGCCCTAGTCCAGGAAGTGCTCCTAGGTCCCCCTGCTCGGTCTGCTTAGATTCTACTTAAGAGAAACTAAATAAAAAAAATTGTTCAACCTCAGTTGAAATCTGGGAGACACAAAGTGTGAGTAAAGTCCTCTGGAACAACAGGACAGTATTTGCAGGGGCGGCAGGGGCAGGGCCTGGGGAGACAGTCAGGCCCAGCATGAGTCAGGGTGCCACAGCAGACAGAGAGGCACATAAGCTTGGGGCCATAGAATGATACCTGAGCAGCCAGGGTAAAGGTGCTTCAGATACTGAGCTGTGTGGCTGTTGTATTTCCCCATGAGGTCTCACTGCTCCTCAGAAAAGAAGGTTTGCTGAAAGACCTAATTGCCCACTTATCTAGCTAGTGGGGATGTAGACTGTCAGGATGCCAGGCAGTGCTGCCTGTAGCTTAGGTCACAGGTATAGAAGAGAGACCAGGTGGTCACTAAGTTGAAGAATAAGAGAAAAAGTCTGCAGTGTGAAAGCATTTCGTGTGGTGACATTGTTCTGGACATCAGGAGTGTGTGCGTAATCTGAAGCAGAATCTAGCAGCTGTGGGCTTTAAGACAACAGATACTACTACATTTGTCAAAATCACCCAAATGAGCCCTTTAAAGGGACATATTTTGCTGTTTGGAAATGGTACATCAATATGTCAAAAATAGGGGTCTCTCTAGAACAACGAGTCTAATGCTGTGACCCTTTAATGCAGTTTCTCATGTTGGGGTGACCCCAACTGTAAAATTATTGTTGCTACTTCATGACTATAATTTTGCTACAGTTATGAATCATAATGTAAATATCCAATATGTGGCGTCCTAAGGGTTTGCAATCCACAGGTGAGAACATTTGCTCTTCTGGGAGTCACCGTACCATGGTCCTAAGAGAACTGAGGGATTTCTATGCTGCTGATGGCCATCTGGGCAACCTGGCCGGCACCCCTTTGCTATCTGTGGGAGCCACTTCAGACATGTCCTTCACCTCCTAGTCTCAGATCCTCTGAGAAAGTGAAGTGGCACTGAAGAATTGAGTTCTGTGACGTCCGTCCGTGTGAGAACACACAAAGTAAAATGAGGACTGAGCTAATGGTGTGAAGCAGCCAGGGGGGAGTCATGGCCTTGGAGATGTTGAAGGAAGCAGCTCAGGGCCAGCTGCTTTTCATCTGGAAGTGTCAATATGGCCTTGAAAAGATTCTTCTCAGTCATCCTCCATTGTGAGCTAGCGGAGTTGGGGAGGAGACACATCATTAAACCACTTTGGTTCCTTCAGGGGGAAAAGCCTGAGCATCTGCAGTCAGACCAAGTCACAAGCTTCTGCTGTCCCCAGTTCACTAGAAGATTGTCTTGGGGTAGGAGTGGGCATGAGATCACATGCTAGCTTTACCCACTCCTAAGCCATGTTAAGACTGGACATTTTTGGTATTCCGCTGTCCTGCATGTCTGACCCTTCCTTCTTTAGGGAGCAAGGTAGTCCCGTTGATAGGATATGGTAGGTGAGCACTCCTCAGCAGTGACATTTACATTCTAGGATATAAACCCTGCCAGAAGCTGGAGAGATAGTGTCAGAAGCCCACAAATTATGGCACAAGCAGAAGAGGCGAGGCCGGTCCTGTGCACTTTGCATCTTTCATTCCATGATCCTGAGGAGAGCTGAGCAAAGGACTCATTTTCCTGATTATCAAGTCATGGTTATAGTGACACTGGCCAATGACCTTGGAGCCTCTGCCCTCCCATTCCCTCACCTGGGCGGCCTGCTTTCAGAGGTTTCTTTTTCTACAACTCCCCCTCCCCCCCCCTCCAGTCTCAGGAAGCTGAGCTGGCAGGAGCCCAGCTTGGGCAGACAGGAACAGTAAAGGATCTCAACAATGGAAAAAAAACACCTAGAGTCTGTTTGGGGAGATTATAATCTCCCTAGAGATAGGAGTTGAGATGCTGGCCAGGAGGGTAGCCTTCCTCCCTAGGAGAAGATCACCTTCCTAGGGCAGAGTGTGAGTAGGATGCAGATTCACAATAATCAAGCAGAAATTCCTTTTTGTCTTTTTAACGTTGGAGGATAGGGTGCGGGGTGGAGGGTTATGCTGGGGAATCAGACTCCTGCAAGGCCAGTTCTTTTCCAATGAGGAAACTCTAGCCTCCACCTACGGCAGTTTTTAATTTTCTGCCTGACAGCCTGGATTCTCTGTGAAGGGGAGAAAGAGGCCTCTGCAAGCTCACAGTCTGGTAGAAAGTGGGCATGGGTAGCTTCTGTGAACGGGAAGGAAAGTAATCTAGGTGCAGCAGGCGTGGTTGCTGAGACCAAGGACCTTAACGGAGTAGAGGACTGCCGGGTCAGAACTCTGCTTCCAGCTGGGGGCAGAGTCTCAGCACACAGGAGAGATTCTCAGAGGGAAGCTTGGTCTGCCCTTGGCAGCAGCTGTCACTCTAAATCAGATCCACGGGGCTTGGCAAAGTGAGGGTGAATTGATGCAAGAGATCTAACATCCCAGGGTGAGGGAAGTAGAGGAGGGGGCATGACTAGTTTGGGCAGCCTTCTGCTGATTACATGAGTATTCGCTGAGGTGGCGTCGTCAAGCCCCAAGTAGCAGTGCAGTGTAGTCAGGTGTGCAAGAAGCCACCATTCCATAGAAAACTATGGAACCGCAGAGTCCTCGGCTCAGCTGGGCTCTGTGACACCGAAGGGACAGAAGTATTCTATAGGGCAGGACATAGTCACACAGTTCTTTAATCTCAATACTCAGGAGGCAGAGTCAGTTCAAGAATGACCTGTGCCACATAGAGTTTTAGGCCAACCAGAGCTACCTCATCTTTAAAAAAAAAAAATAGAAAAAGAAAACGGAGAGACAGTAAGAGGGAGGTAGTGATAGTCATAGCACTTCTTCAGGACGGGGACTTGGAGATACTTTGGTACAAAGATGACTTGTGAGTTTATGGGGACAGGTGGGAGGGCACAGAAGTATAGGATGGAACAAGATGACATATAAGTAACCAAGAAAGCCGTCATTGTAGCAGTGCCCAGGGGGACAGAAACCAAAGCAGGGTTGAATAAATGGTCACAGAGCCCTTAGCTGTCACCTCTGGTCTGCTGTCCTGTTGGGGGCATGCTTTGGCCCCAGATGACGTCCCAAGCAAGGACACTGTAGTGAAATAATCCTTACTCAGGGACATTAGAGAGAGGTTTCCATTCCCCAACACAGCCTCCTTTAAAACAGCAGCACTGCTTTGTCTTAACCGTAAAGAGAAAAGTGTGTTGGGGCTTTGTGGAGATGTAATGCGCACGGTGTGAGCATCTGAAACATACAGCTCAGTGGCTTTTAGTGCATTCAGCACTGCAGACGTCACTTCCTGAGCATCCTCCCTGCCCTGTGATGAATGGGTAGGGGCCTCTGCCTGTCTCCATACAATTGCCTATTCTGGATGGGTTGGGACTTCCTGAGAGGTGACAGCCAGAGGGTTTAGGACTCTGAGGGATGGAACTAGATCCCGGCTCTTGGACCAGTGTTCTCCACGATGCATCAAGAGGGGGTAAGAAACCCTGTGTGTAGCCATAGGGATTCCTTTTAAAGGATTTGGCCCCCTGAACACTCTAGAGCTAAGGATAGCTATAGTCCAGGCTGTGTTCAAATACAAGACTTTCTTTCCCCTATGCCCGATTAAAATTTATATATGTGAAAATACTTTTGGAGAAAACTGTCTTTTCGCCTGATCCCTTGTTCACGGTTGCCTTAGACACTGTTGCCGGTCCAAAAAGCAGAGTATTGAAGAACACGTCCCAGAGCCAGCCTCCCAGGCCTGCTACTTCCAAGATCCTTGTCTTATCTAACCTCTCTGCCTCGATCCTCATCTCTGGATGAGTATAAGCATAATACCTGACTCATAGGGCAATACATTGAAAATGTGTTTTAACGATGGCTGTTAGAAGTACCGTGGACATGGGCTGTGTCTGTGCTGAGAATCCTCACTGGGAATCCCAACTGGCTGATCTCAGCTGGGGTGGAATGAGGAGTGACGGGGAGAGATGGATCTTAGTCAGAAAATACATGTGCACATGAGCCTGATCATTGGTGTCCTCTGATTGTTCCTGCCTGTCTCAATTAGTGACTGTAGAGGATCGTAGGATTTTCTCCTTGAAGTCCACCTGCATTGCCAAAGGTTGCTAGCAGACTTCAGCATTTGCTTAGTAGAGCTTCTCTTTGTAGTTCTGTCTGACCCGGTTGGGTCAGTCCCTGGAGGTCCATCTTCCTCCCAGACTCTGGCTGCCTGGTCCTGACAAGCCCTGCTGTGCTGACTCCTCCTTTGTCCACACTTGGTAGTTCTAAAACAGAACTCTCAGAGATGAGTCTAGAAGAGTATCTATAGGAAGTGCTGAGTTAACTGTATTTTATTGTCTGTCCAACAGAATTAATAGCCTCCTTCAAGAGAGAAGTTGCTTTCTTTTCTTTCTTTCTTTCTTTTTTTTTTTTTGGGTGTTTGTTTGTTTGTTTGAGACAGGGTTTCTCTGTGTAGCCCTGGCTGTCCTGGAACTCACTCTGTAGACCAGGCTGGCCTGGAACTCGGAAATCCGCCTGCCTCTGCCTTGTGCTGGGATTAAAGGCGTGCGCCACCACTGCCCAGCAAGAAAAGAAGTTTCTTTCTTTGAATTTCCTATACTACATGGCACGGGGGATTCAGTGCTAGTTATGCCAAATTGAATCTTGAGAAAAATCAGTTTGCTCACAAAGGACCTAAGAAGTTTGTTCCCACATCTGTAAGCATTTTCATTTCGGGAGCATATCTTATTCACTGAGTAAAGCCCTTTTTAAACGGACGCAGCAAGGGTCCCTTCCAATCTCGCCTGATCTGAAAGTCATGAAGGCGAGGCAGTAAGCTGCCGAAACTGAGGACTGCCGGGGGTGGGCGTGGAGGGGGTGTCAGGATGACAGCATGAGGGATGTCTCCCTGGATAAGTCACTGTCATCACTAGCCATTTCAACAGCAGGTGCAATGGCTGTGTTCTGAGTCCCTCCCCCATAGGTGAGAGTGGGCCCAATCATCACCTCTCAGTGAGAGGTGGCATCTATTGAGTCCCTGCCAGTGAGTTCATGGCTGCAGTACCAAGTGGCACCAAATGCTGTTTCCTGGCAAACCTCCAAGAGTTCTGGCAGTTAAATTATCTCCACCCTCTCCTCCAGGATGTTTCTCGAGTGTGCACACCCCAGTCCCATGTTTGTGTGTGACATGGATGTCTTGCTTAGGGCTGGGCACTGCACTGTCGTGCAGTCCCAACACTTGGATCAGTTGTGATTCCGTTAGCTACCACCTACTGCAAAGAGAACCTTCTCTGATGAAGGCCAGGAGCAGCAGTAGCCTCAGAACATAGTCAGCAGTCTGTGCTATAGCTTCAAGGAAGCAAGGTGCTTGCTTACTTTGGAACCCATCAAAAGAGGCTGCCCTGAGAATTTGTCACATAATGAAACCTCTTAAGTCTAGATCTACACTTTGGGGACAGGGAATAGGGAAAGCATCATCCAGTGTGTGGCCAGAAAACAATTCTCAGTCCTTTGAGGGTTGGGGAAAGAGCTGAGACAGTCCTCTGACTCTATGAATTCATACTGTGTAGTAGCCGTATCTACAAGCTGATGGTAAGCTATAATAGTTTGCCTATGTGTGTATGTTCAATTGTTAGGAATTGAAAAGAAGAGAGACAAGACCAGAACTGACCAGGAAAGGCTTCAGAAGAAAGGGCAGCCTGAGCCAGGGCCGTAGTAGGGATGAGCTAGGAGGGACATAGGCTAGTTATGCCAGTCTCCTGAGTAAGATCGTGGTGCTGAAAGGGACAGGAGCATCTTCAGAAAACTCCACAGATGGGGCTCTGCCCTGTGGCGTTGGTGTCCCTCTTCATCCTTTCCCTGGACTTCCATTCTCTGCTGGCTAGCTTGCTCTTTGAGGCTCAGTGTCCTCGCATGGATGCCAGCGCACCCACTGCCACTGGGTGACCTCTCGTAGCAGGATCTTAAGAGTTCGTGATTGAGTTGTTCTTATCACTGTCAAGTTCGAGTCCTGGCTTGAGAGCTGAACCCAGACTCCACTTCTGCCAGGATGCTTCACTGCTTTTTCCTGCTCTGTGAGATACTCTACCCAGTTTTGTGCTTCTCCAGGTCCCCAAAGGAACTGATCAGAACTGGGCCCAGAAACTGTATGAACGGCACTCCAACAGCCAACACTTCCAGAAACCACGCATGTCCAACACGGCCTTCATTGTCATCCATTTTGCAGACAAGGTAACTGTCCTCTTTGCTGACCTGGGACAGACACTTCAGATCCATAGTACATAGAATAAAGGGTTTCCAGGCTAAGAAAGTTGTTTTGGCAAGTTCCAGTGACCTGAGGTTGAAAGTAGGTTCTCCTCAGCCGGGCAGTGGTGGTGCATGCCTTTAATCCCAGCACTTGGGAGGCAGAGGCAGGTGGATTTCTGAGTTCAAGGCCAGCCTGGTCTACAGAGTGAGTTCCAGGACAGCCAGGGCTACACAGAGAAACCCTGTCTCGGAAAAAAAAAAAAAAAAAAAAAAAAAAAGTAGGTTCTTCTCTGAAGATTTCTTCTCACCCTGCTCTGGGCCCAACTCCAGTATACCAGACTGTCAAAAGACAAGGCCCAAGCAGAGCAAGCACTATTGCAGTTGTCTTTCACATGCACATCAGGTAGTAACTGAGGGCTGCTCTCCTGGGAAGACAGCAGCAACAAAGCAGAGTCTGCTGTCATTGAGCCTGAAAAGAGGAAGGGAAAGTGGAAACAAGGTACTGACGCTCTTTGGATTCCTCTGGAGAAGCCCACGCTGATCCCAGTGATGGGCATAGGTGCTGAACCTCTCTAAATGGATTTCTATTGAATTCTCAGGTAGTAATGTGCATGTAATTGCATCCTGGGCCATGGTGGAGAAAATGCTTTCATAGAGCCCTAAAGCCTTCTCTTGTGGGATTTCCCTTTTAATACAGCATTTTCTTCTGTCAAGCCAATACTCAGTAGCCTCTGCATAAATCTCTGTGTACCAGATTTGCCTCCATTCCTTCTCTCTGGGATGTGTATAAACTTAATACCTGACTCATAAGGTGATACATTGAAAATGTGTTTTAACTATGGCTATTATAAACACTGTGGACATGGGCTGTGTCTGTGGTGAGAATTCTAACTAGGAATCCCAGCTCACTGATCTCAGTTGGGGTGGAATGAGGAGTGACGGGGAAGATGGATCTTAGTCAGAAAATATATATATATATGACCCATGTGCTCTTAGCTCTTTTAGAAAATACTATAGATGAGATGAAGCTTCCCAAGAGCATGCCAGAGCCTCTGAAGCACTAACTATTTTTTTTTTCATTGCCATGGCCCCAGGTGGAGTACCTTTCAGATGGTTTTCTGGAGAAAAACAGAGATACTGTATATGAAGAACAGATCAACATCTTGAAGGCCAGCAAGGTAAAAAAAAACCACAGGGAATGGGCCTGGCGAAGTGGGAAATACTTGCACAGGGCTCTGGGTTCAATCCTCAGCACCATAAAATATAAATACATGGGAACTGGGTGTGGTCTTGCATGCCTGCTATTCCAGTACTCTGGAGGTAGAGGCAGGAGGATCACTGCAAGTTCTCGGCCAGCCTGATCTACATAACAAGTTCTAGGGCAGCTGAGGCTAAATGATGAGACTGAGGGAAAAAATAAAATAGACAGATCAGGGATGGGGATGCCATTGTGAGCCCCACTGTGGAGCTCAGGAAGGCAGAGCTGAGGGGTTTGTTGGTTACACCTGGCAGAGGAAAGAAAACACGAAGGTGTCCCTATTCCTAGAGAGAAAACTAGGAAAGACACCCTAAATGGAAGGGTGTTGGAGCTGACAGCCAGGAGGAGGCGTAGGGGTAAGTTGTGGCAGAAGGTCCCCGATGTTCAAGTCGCCGCTCTTCCTTCTACTTGCATACCTAAGACTGTTTTGAACATCTCTAAGCCTGGTGTGTGTGTGCTTCATCTCTCTTCAGCCATCTGAAGAGGAAAATCTGAATGTAATTGTAAACAGGACTGGTAGGCGGAACATTTACAATATTTTATTATAGCATCGCTCACAGGCTGTGGTCCGACTCATCTGCCAGTGGATGTCTCCGAGGAGAAAGTCCAAGGATCCAACACTTGTTTGGCTGATGACGCTGGATGTCTTAGTTGGTCTTCGGTGTGTGTCAGAATCTCAGAGATGTAGGCTCTAATGCTAATGTAGACATGGATTTGCCATCGAGAGCAAGGGCAAGCAGGCAAAGGGCAAGGGCTTCCTTCCTCCATGCGCTTTATACTGGCTGCCACCAGTAGGCATGGCCCAGATTGAAGGTAGATCTTCCCATCTCAGATGATCCAATCAAGAAAGCTAGTGTGCCTAGCTGCTTTAGTTTGATTTAATTTCAGATGTAGTCGAGTTGACAACCAAGAATAGGTATCACAGTAATAAAAGGTGAGATATCTGGGACAACTGGATCTATTTTGGAATATTTGTTGTCTTTAAAATTTTGTCAGTTCCTTTCTTAGGAATGCAGATAGCATGTCCATAGGCACCTCTTCAAACACACTTGTTAAGCACTTGCCTGTGAGTCACCACCCAAACCCATATTTGCATTCAGAGATGAGCTGATACAGATCTGCTCTGAAAATATGAAGGGAACAGAGACTCGGGGAGAGTCTGCACTGGGAGATGCCTAGATAACATGAAGGAACAGGAAGTCTAGGGAGGAGGGGGGCACAGCCAGGAGAGGCCAGTGCGCCTCTATTCTAGCAGCTGATGCAGATGCAGATGGTGCTGCTAGGCTCAGCCTTTCAGTAGGACCCGGGAGGACACCACAGGATTTAGGCACCTTTCTCCCAGACCATGGCACCAAACTCACTGCAAGGCCCTGATAATGCTGGAGAAATGACAGAATAATATCCCTTTGTGATAAGCTTTAGAATTGTGACCGCAATAGAGAGAAATGTTAACAGTGAGAGAGTACAGCCTCAGCCTTGACCCATGTGTTCAAAGCCATCCCTTTTCCATCAGGAGCCCAACGTGGGATGTAGGGAGGGACCGAATTAGCAGCAGCCACTATTGTCATCTCAGAATAGACACATGAGGGGACTAACCACAGAGACAATCAGCTGAGCATAAGCATGCATACCGTTTTGTAGTTCAATGTCAGATTAATGCCTTAAATCTCAAGTCTATGGCAGTTCAAAGGAGTTTTCTCATTTTTGACAAAAATGGGCAAGGGATATTGGTTCCTGCACTGCTCTTTCCCGTGTTACCTGGGAGTCCAAGAGGTGACCTTCGGGCATGAGAGCCTCTGTCGTCTTGATAAATCCATGATTTACGTAAATACACTTTAGTTCTGCAGTTTTGATTTTGAGTGTCTTAATTTGAGGAATTCAGGGATGTCATAACCTAAACTCATAAGAAAATCTGTCTGACAAGGCAGGTATTATTATGGGCTGGGCAGTTTCTGCCACTTAATTTTTTTCAACAGCAGCATTGAATATGTATACAGAAAAATATATAAACACCTAGAGTCAATCCCTGGAATCTTAGTCTAGGGGGAAATACAGCTAGTGACTGTGTACAAAATGCAGAAGGCTGCGTATGGTTGTGATGTAGGACTGTGAAGGTCAAGAGTAAGGTTTTTTAGAATAGATTGTGTTGGGGCATCCGGGTCAGCAGTTTGCTAGGAAGACCTGCAGAAGTTGGATGTGGTTTACTTGGGGTAACAGTTACTACAGTGTAAGAATGTAAAACAAGCAAAGAAGAGGTATATGGGGGGGTGGGGGGTGGTAGGAGAGAGTAGGTGTTAGCCTCCAAGACTGTTCTCCCAGTGAACTCACACAGGGTGTGTTGAATTGCCCCAGAGAAGCAGGTACAAAGATACTTAACAAAATGTTTGCCAGTGGGTGGTTACACAGGTAGCCTTGGTTTGGTCTTGCATGAACTAAACTCCTAGCATGAACTAAGAAAGGCAGATGTTCATCATGAATGATATTGTTTGCACAGTGAGCCAGTCATGTCAGGGAATGTTGAAAACTCGCTCGAAATCCGAGTTGCCAGGCATCAGCCCAGACTTGGCCTGCAAAGCAGGCATTGTTAAGAATGGTGGTCTTGATCTTTTCTGCACATGATGCTGTTTTGGATTAAACATACTGGGTTTTTATTAGAAATTTAGCCATAAAAATCAAGTATCATGGAGTTATATGCAAGCCCCCTCTAGTCCATGAGCCATCTTCTGATGGAGGCCTGATCTGTGTTATAGCACACTGGCATGTCTTTTTAAAGGTGAGATGATCACGATACGCATGCCTAGTCTCCTCTGACTTGGCCTACATCACTGTATCTGGGTTATCCTTCCACATGAGCACACACACGTTTTTCCTTTCTTAAATAACTCCTGGTAGTTTGCTATTATTCTATAAATGGAATTGATGGCACAGTAGAATACACAACAATTGTAGAGTTACTAAATTGCAGGGCAAAAACTCTGTGCTGTGTTTTTGGAAAGTAGCAGGTTCCCCTGTTTCACCCCACCCACGTTTCTAACTTTCTCTTCTGCCAAACCAGTGACCTTGTGTCCTGGTGCCTGCCACATCTGTCATTGTGAATATTTACACAACCCTGTTAACTAAGCCACTTTCATTTTTTAAAACCAAGTTCGCTGTAGTAGCAGTCCTCTGGGGCTTAGATTTTGAATTCATGGTAAAAATAGGACAATAAAGACTTAAAACATTTCAGACCCCAGGGCATACATTTAATAATATAATGTTATTTTTTATGATAAATTTTACCCTCTAAACTTAGCAGATTCTAATCGTTGTGTAAATTTATAATTTTATCTCAGGCACTTTTATTTTATGAGAAACGATTGGCTTTTATCCTTTGTGTGGCTTACCTGATAAGAAATTACCAGCTTGTCGACAGTAATTCAGTGGTGTGAAGTGGAGGAGTCCCGCCTGCCATGACACTGGCATGTTTGCAGAACTCACACTGGGGAGGGAGATAACGCATCGGTAATGGGGGTGATTAGGGAAGCCTGTGAGCTTGTGAAGGCTTTGGGTGGAGTGGATTGCCTTCTCAGCTATTACAGAACTATTAATAGGGACACAGGGGTGGGGGTGGGGCTCTTTAAAGCAGGGCTTTAACACATTCATTTCTTTTAAACACTAAAGATGGCAAGTTTTCCCTCCTAACTTTTGCTGCCAATGAGAAGAAAGGTTTTAGTGTACGGGGAGGCTTGGAGAGAATCTTAATTAAGGTCTACTGCTGTGAACAGACACCATGACCAAGGCAACTCTTATAAGGACAACATTTAATTGGGGCTGGCTTACAGGTTCAGAGGTTCAGTCCATTATCATCAAGCCCGGAACATGGCAGCATCCAGGCAGGCATGGTGCAGGAGGAACTGAGAGTTCTACATCTTCATCTGAAGGCTGCTAGCACAATACTGGCTTCTAGGCAGCTAGGATGGGGGTCTTACCACCGTGACACACTTCCTCCACCAAGCCACACCTACTCCATCACAGCTACACCTACTCTAACAAGGCCACACCTCCTAATAGTGCCACTCCCTGGGCCAAGCATATTCAAACCACCACAGGGAGTGATCCTAAAGAGGACAGTACATTTCCTCTGAAAATGTTCTCTTACCTGCTGTGTGTACGTCAGAGGGTCAACTATTGAGTTGGAATTTTATATCAGTGTGAGTCTCAAAACCTGGGCCATGGATCTAAATGGACACAAGTGTCACCATCTCTCCACTGCCTGTCATCAGAGAAGTGGCCTCAGGAACATTATGGTATAGAGGGTCTCTGTCCAAAGCCTGCTGGTCCCCAGAGTCCAGGCAGGAGAGAGAAGCAGCTCAGATTGAACCCCAGTGTTCTACTCTGAGCAAAGGTTTATGTGGTAGGGTTCTCTGGAGCATGGCTTGGGGGGGGGGGGGTATAAAGAATTTGTGAAATAGTAACAACAGTTCTCATTCCCAAGTGGCTGAAAACCTGGTAGATGATCAGCTCTTGAGGCCAGTGCCTCAGCAGTCAGAAGAGTCCCACAGTGGCTGTCTCTCACCAGAAAAGCCACTCAGTCCACAAGGGTAGGTGCCTCAGCAACCTCCATCTGAGGCCATAGTCCTGACGGGTTCCCTCTACATCCTTAGACAATGATGGACCCTGGTTCCAATATCAGTGAAGCAGTCAGCGGCACCAACGGGATGGGTCAGCTCAGTGGCAGGAAGGAGGACCAAGTGAGCAGAAGGATGCTGCCCACGTTTGGGATGCACCTGCCCACATCTGTCAGAACAGCTTCTGATTTGTTTCCTAACCCAGGTGATTCAACTTTGTGGCAAGTTGATATTAAAACCAACCATCACAATTTGCTTTTTAAATTTCATTATTTATTTTAAAGATTTATTTATTTTATGTGAGTACACTGTCTTCAGACACATAAGAAGAGGGCATTATATCCCATTACAGTTGGTTGGGAGCCACCATGTGATTGCTGGGAATTGAACTCAGGACCTCTGGAAGAGCAGTCAGTGGTTTGGTTTTTGGAGACAGGGTTTCTCTGTGTAGCCCTGGCTTTCCTGGAACTCACTCTGTAGACCAGGCTGGCCTCGAACTCAGAAATCCACCTGCCTCTGCCTCCCAAGTGCTGGGATTAAAGGTGTGCGACACCACTGCCGGGCGAGCAGTCAGTGTTCTACGTCAAATTTCATAGTAGTTTATTGAGACAGTGCATTATGGCACACATGTTCCTCGGAATGGTTAGCGTCCACTCTGCTGGCTCTAAATGTTGGAAAATGTACCTGAGAATAAGCAGACCAGAACTCCAGTTGATAAACAATGTGTCCCCTTACCTTTTCCAAGGCTGGGCTGCGTCTTTCTCTCAAAGTCCACTAAATGACCACTTAAAATCCTTTTTATTTAAATGGTGAAGATTTGCCCCCTCCCACCAAAGTGTAATGTCAACCAAGTAAAAGAATTGGCTGAAAAGGAAGTGCATTTTGTTATGCTTGCAGCGGGTCCTGAGGATGAGCCCTCTGATCAAGCTGTTCTACTGGGTCCTTTTTCCATGTCACATGTCTGTGTGAAAGGAAGTCTCCTTTGTGTTCTTATAAACATCAGTGAATGGGTGTGGTTTCCAAGGAAACAGTATACAGGCAGCTGTAATTGAAATTTTTTTAAACTGTCAAGCAGCCTTTAAAAGGTATTTTCCTGCTTCTCTTAATCCCTTTGCAAACAGATTTGCCTCGGGTCTTTAAACTCTATATCTAGGCTTGAATAGCAGAAGTTAGAGAAGCCAGTACCTATGGGGACATTTCATATAATCGACAAACAGGATTAGAGATGTGTTTGGTTTGTCTGAATGTGATGGCTATCGAGTTAGAAGGGAACAGTCTGTGGAGATGCCTGGTGGCTGCCTTAGGGTGAACTGAAGGATTCCCGTTCCTGGTCAGCTAGCTTATGACGCAGACTCTTTCTTCAGCAACTATGACAGCAAAGTTGGAGTTTCTTCTTGGCCTTACTCAACGGTGTGACTATTTTTCCTTTGAGTTCCTTGTCAAGTTGTGATTTTTGTTGTAACTTCAAGTTTGCTTCTATTTGAGGAATTCCCAAGTAAAGTTCCTACCTATCCCAACCCTCTTGGTGGATGGGTGAATAGAGGGCACCATGGGTGTTTTCTGCCTGGCTCTTTTGCTGTAGCCTGCAATCCAGGATTTTGTAATCCTACCTCTTAGCCTTTAAGTCTCATGGTGAACCTAGGTCTTTCTATATGACCACTGAGTCACTAAAACAAATCCTGCACATAGGAAGCCTACTGCTGCTTCTCCTTAGATGCAGTCTCAATACAGGGACCTGCAATTAAAACATAGCTTTGAAAAACAAAACCCAAATTCTTCAGATAAATGGTACCAGCATAGATTCAAATATCTCTTAGACAGTTAGCATCTCTTGAGTTGTCATAAGCAAAAAGGGCTGAAAGTCTAAAATACTTATTTTGCAGTCTGATTTCTAAATTCCTCATGAAATGTTTGATACCTGTTCCCAACCCTAGCACCTAAAAAAATTTTCATGTAAGCTGTTAATGACTTCTGCTGATTAGATCTCTCATACAGTATAATTATGCAGATTGGGAACACCCACCAATGCTTCAAAGACTTAGCCACCCATTATTTTCCTGTAGAGGTTCGAGAGCACTGATCTACCCATGCTCAGATATGCCTGGACACTCTCGTAGAATCGTAGGAGGCCTGGGACTGGCAGTTCCCTGCCTAAATCCCTTCTGTCTCTGATATCCTACATGTTCAGCAAATCATGGCAGTTTCCTGCTGCCCACAAGCCCTTAAGCAAGGGGCTTCTGAGTAAGGTTTACATTTAGAGAAAACTCTGACTGTTGGAGAAATCCATTTGAATTGTAGTTCACAAAAGAACCCAAGGAGAGTAACCACATTTGGATTCATGCAGTGAGGATTCAGAACTTGAGTCTTGAATGAGGCAGGACATGGCCTTACCCTCAGTTTCTGAAGAGAGCATGTGAGAACGTTTTCTGCCACGTTGAATTTGGAGCTTCCGTGTCATTGGAGAGAGAGGAAGATGGCAGAACAGATAGTAGGAAATAGGGATCAGGGTAATGGGCAGGGATCCAGGCTGGAGAGGCAGGGTTGAAGAATAGATGTGTCAGGCATGAAGGAGTCTATGCAGGGAATGAGTGTAAGAGAACTCATCTGGGGATCAGGCTGACAACAGTACAGAAGAGGGAGGGGCCATAAGCCGGCCAATGGAAAGTACTGAAGAACTGAAAGGCAACAAAGTTTAGCAGGAAGTGGAGCTGCCACGCTCAGAGAAGACATCCAAAAAAAGAAGGCCTGGATCAGTGGATGGAAGCTATCAGAGAGGACGGGAACCCATGCTGCTTGTAACCCTCTGGGCTTTACAAGGAGGGCTCCAGATGGTGTCTGGAGATTCATTTCAGCAGTATGGGAGGGGGCCTAAGGCTGCTCTGAGGGGGCACCTAGGGAAAGGCAGTGTCTGTCTGTGGACACCAGGATGGCTGTGGTGTATAGCAAGAGGCGGGACGAAGAGCTAAATGAGGAGAAACCAAAGCAGCAGCAGGGGGACTTGAACTTGCAGTAAGCCGTGGCTAGGGAGGGGCTGAGGTGAGATGATCAGAGTCCAGGTCAGAGACTAATTTAGAAGGGACTGTGTCAGACTTTTCTTGACAAACCAAGTAAGGTAAGGAAAGAGACCACACAACTAATGACCGCCCAGAGGCTTTTAACTTCCGCTCAGCGCTCTGTCTATCACATTGTGCTGCTTCTAATATGTCTGCAAGACTAGAGACTCTGCTGGTCTTGGCTCCATAAGCACCTATGACAGGTACAGCACCTCCTTTGGCTACCTAAGAGCTGAACTGCAGGCGATGGTAATTTCCAGAACAGCTCAGGTAGCCGCCACTCTGTGGGTGGTGCATTTTGATGAATAGGCTTTCCAGCTGCGTGTGGACCCTCAGGTTTCTTCCATTGTAGACTGGGATGCAGTTTGCACTTAGATCACATGGTTCTGGGGCAGCTTGAATGTGTCCAGGCATGCCCAGTACAATCTAAGTACGGTTTACAGCCGGTTCTGTTTTGTTCCCTTATGTTATCATATTACTGTTGGAATTAAAAATAAAAATCCTTCACCAAACTGGTCCCTCTTGTTTCCCTCTCGTGTACAGTGTGCCTGCACTGGCTTTCTGTTTTTAATAGTTCCCTGGATGTTCTGAGTTCCGTCTCTGCAAGTACTTCCCTAGGACATGTTTTTCTACCTGTCACTCATCCTATTTGCCCAAATACGGTAATGTGGGCATCCTAGTCAGGCGGACCCGGATTGTATAAGAAAGCAGGCCAGGCCAGCAAAAGGAGGCAAACCAGTAAGCTGCGTTCCTCTGTATCCTTTACTTCAGTTCCAGCCCCCATGCTCCTGCCCCGGCTTCCCTGATGGGCAGATTGTAACCTGTAAACCCTGTTAAACCCTGTCCCCCAGAACTGCTTGTGGTCATGTTTATCACAGCAACAGAAAGCAAACTAGAACACTCCCTGAGAGAATCCCTTCCTGATTTTTCTCACCCCAGATTTAGTTGGCGTTGCTATTTTTCTTGTTTCCCTTAGGGCATCTTGTCATCATACTTTGGTATGTAGGTATCCTGTAGGTAATTGATAGGTGTTTGTCCTCCATGACAGACCATAAACTCCTCAGTATGTGAAGGACTGTGTTTGTGGTTTGCTTTTGTGTTACCAACCCCTAGCACAACACGGGTTGGATATCTGTGGTCAGGAAGGATGGATTTCATTTCTACGGTATCATATAGAATTGAATACCTAGGAAAAGTAACACCACGATGATACTGACATGCAAATATATTTCTCAGTCAGCTAGGTCCTTTCTCCTTTAAAAGGAGATAATATTTATGATTTTGAAATGCCATACATGAAGAGAATCCACTGTAAAGAGGCAGAATTGCCGCCTTTTGGCAGCTAAACCTTAGATCCATTATAATTGTCACTGGAGGACCCTCAGTACCCTCCGTAGGGTCTGGAGTCTCTTTATTTCCTATTATATAAATATTTGGTTCTGCATATTTTGGATAAGATTATCCCTTCCAGGCTCTGGACCGAACTTTGGTGTGCTTTGCTCATGACTTTGATCACACTCTCTAGTGTTTGTTTTCACAAGGCTGTTACAGCCGTGAAGCAGCCAGAAGACTGTTCTTGAGCTATTCGCAAGACGGGGTCTTCGATTTTACATTATTGGCTTATACTTTTATTCATTCATTTTATTTTTTGTGATGCTGGTGATCAAACTCAGGGTGTCTCATATGCTACACAAACAGGATGTCTAACCCCAGGCCGAGTTGGAAAGCGTGTTTAGACTTTTTAGACCAGTGAACTCTAAAGTTAATTGGCATGCAAACCGCTATGCCAAAAACCCAAAAGTTAAGGTGCTTCTCATGGCTGATTTTATGGGAAATTAAGAGTGTGAGGAAAGAGCAAGCAGGCATGTTGATTCCAGCACATACGCGCGCGCACATACGCGCACACACACACACACACACGGTATGCAGTTTTGTTGCTTATAACCTAGAGTTGCTGACTGCTATGCAGTGTAAAACAATTACATGTGTTTAGGGTACTGGACTCTAAAATTGACTTTAAAATGTACTTCAGGCTAAAGTAGTTGTTTAAATCCTGTGTTTTAGTTTAAAATCCTTGGTATACGAGACAAGCCCTAGGTACAGGTTTTGAACCTGGGTTATCACAATCCTATATTTGTGTGTGGGTATACCTGTGCTGATCCTCTCAGAAGTTCATGCATATGACCAGGCCAATGATTGGTGAAAATTAGTACTTTACTCTTCGGAACTGTACTGGCTGGTTCTGTGTGTCAACTTGACACAAGCTGGAGTTATCACAGAGAAAGGACCTTCCATTCAGGAAATGCCTCTGTGAGATCCAGCTGCAAGGCATTTTCTCAGTTAGTGCTCAAGGGTGGGAGGGCCCCTTGTGGGTGGTGCCATCCTTGGGCTGGTAGTCCTGGGCTCTATAAGTAAAGCAAGCTGAACAAGCCAGTAAGCAGCATGCCTCCATGGCCTCTGCATCAGCTCCTGCCTTCAAGTTCCTACCCTGTCTGAGTTTCAGTCCTGACTTCCTTTGGTGATGAACAGCAATGGGGAAGTGTAAGCTGAATAAACCCTTTTCTCTCCAACTTGCTTCTTGGTCATGATGTTTTGTGCGGGAATACAAACCCTAAGACAAGAACTTATGCTAAGAACGCCAGAGGTCCCTCATGTTGGATTAGGGAATACTTGCTGAGCAGTGTGTGATTCTCCCAGTGCAGTGGACATACACCAACTTTCAGCCTTATGTACTCTGAGTATGGCTGAGTTGCAAGAAGCCCTCAGGGATGGGATGGTCAATGACTTACTTGTGTTATATGATCACTCAGCATTGTTACCTTTCAGGCTTGAGGGGCTTTTGAATGAGCTGTAATCACCTGATTCCCACACACAAGTACGGAGAACAGCTCTAGTGCGCCACTTGCTGCTTTATTTGGATGCTGTCCACCTACTCAACATTGAGGCGTCACATTATGGCTGTATTGTGTCTGTGATGACCAGGAGTTGAGACGGTCTAGGGCCTCCTGCAGATGGTAATGGAAAGTCTAGAACTTTTGTAACATCCCTTTGTCATGAGGATATGAATTCTCTGAAATAGTGGATTTCATTGTGACCTTTCATACGCATGTATAATGAACTTGGTTGGAGTTTGCTCCAACTACTCTCGCTTACCTCCTTTCCCCCCATTTCCTTCCTTTTCCTGAACGGCCCCTTCTACTTTTGTGGTCTCTCTTCCAGAGCCCATGTATGATATGAAACACGACATATCTATCTTCATTTTCACAGTCTTTGCTGGTTTTGCATGTATAACTGAAGAATAAACTTAGAAGATGTCTCAGTGGTCGGCATCTTCTGTGTGCTTACATGGGAAATATCATCTCACCCTTATCTCTGTGTTGGGAGCAGGGAAGACACAGTGGGCTCAGCAAGAACAGGGCTCTAGGCCCATCACAGGCCAAGATGGCTTCCTTGTGCTATAGACTGGGTCAGTGGGATGTAGATTAGGAGTGGGTACAGCATGTTGGGAAAGAGTACACAGGACTCAGGGCTGGTCCTGGAGAGACAGGCTTTAAGTTATGCAGAGGGATTGAAGGGTGGGATATATGAAGTAAGATGAGCAAAGGTGGGATAGGAACATGGTGCTTAACGTCAGGAAGAACAGAGAGAAGAGCGCAATGGCTGTACCACATGTCCTTCTGGGAAGGGACAGGATCAGACATGCTCACCTGGGGCATCCAGACATGGTAGGAGAGGAGACTCAGGATCTAAAGGAAGAGAGTGCAGAGTGAATGAGAGGGACCTGGAGTCTGAGGCATATGCTCTCCTTTTGCCTTTTTTCTATTGCAGTTCAGTTTGCCAAGGTGACAAAGAAGCCATCTGGACTCATTTTCCTCTGCACCGCCAGGAATGGATTGAAAATCTCACAGTGCTAGTCCAGCACTGATTTGCCCAGGGAACGAGGGCAGATGTGTCCTCATCAGACTGAGAGTCTTGATGGGCAAATTGCGCCATTAGCACCCTGTCACACTAACACACAGACCACATAACAAAGTCCTTACAACAATCTTGGAGACTAACTGCAGTCTTACCCCACTGTCCTGATGGAAAACCCAGGACTCAAAGGAGCCAATTAACTTTACAAGATCCCAAATAAGTGTTAGAGAGTAATCATCTGTAGACATAGTTCGTGAGTGTCTGTTTCTGCCTCCTAGTACACTGCAAGAACTGAAACTGTGCCTGTCTTTGTAGATGAATGTTTACTGACCCTGTTGGGGAAAAGCAACCTTTTCCAACCCTTTTAAACACTGAGGTATCACTTGCTCCATACCATAATGCCCACCCTTTGGAGCATTAAACTTGTACAACCGTGTGACAAGCTTGAGACTATTATCATTCCTCAAAAGTGAAAAACCGAACGAATTCACTGACATTACTTTCCCTCTTGGACAGCTGTAGGGCGCTCCATCGTCTAGATGCTTCACTTCAGCTAAACAGACGCATGTGCTCTGTGTTCTCCCCTACGTGGCTTTTACCACTTAGCGTGATGTTTTCAACGTGCGTCTGTGCTATGTTGTAGCATGTGAGGAAGTCATCCCTTTATAGTGTTGAATGATATTCCGTCACACCGATATACCACTCTTTATCCATCACATGAATGTCACCGGAGTCCTTATCACTTTGTAGCTTTTATGAATAATGATGCTCTGTGAACATGGGAACACAAGGTTTTGTGTGGATGTGTATTTTCATTTCTCAGAAATATATATATATGTGTGTGTGTTGTTTTGGAAGAATATTAACAACATTGAACTATAAGAGATATTACTCGTCACACCTTTCTTGCTATGATTCTGTCTAGTTCCCACTAGTGGCTGATTTGTTCCAAGATGACAAGGACTCTGTTCCTGCCACCAACACAGCTAAGAATCGATCCTCTTCAAAGGTCAACATTCGCTCTTCCAGACCCCTCATGAAGGTTCCCAACAAAGAGCACAAGAAATCTGTGGGCTACCAGGTCAGTCCTAGTCCCAGGCCTGTGGCATGTGCAGCAAGGCTGGCTTGGCGGGGACTTACAAAAGACAGGGTTAAATGCAGTGCCCCAGTAAAGGTGTTCAGATAGTGGGGGTTTGGGGGGGGGGGAGAGTTAAATAAGTCCAGGGAACGTGTAACTAAAGTGCTTGGTTTCCAGTATGTCCAGGGAACATGGAACTAAAGTGCTTGGTTTCCAGTATGTCTCCAAAGAGAAGGGTCCGGTACTCCCACCTGCTTTACCCGTGGATTTGCTAATTTGGGACATTTCATGCCAATCTCATGGTTTCTGGGATGTTTAGGTGTAAGCATCCTAACTGCATTCCCCACGTTCAGGGTCAGCAGGCTGCTAGCACACAGCAGGTAGATCTCTCATCGCTTAGCACTCACAGTGCTCATCATTGATTCTCCTAACAATAGGAGTTAACACACTATGGAGTAGCTTTCCCCTGTTTGCTTTGAAGAGCCCTACTATGGAAGAACCCTACTATTTTATTCATAGCAAGCTAGGACTGTTAGCTAGAATGTAACCCCTGGTCATTGAATGTCTGAATTACTCATAGTAATAATAGTGATTTCTGATGTCACCACTAGCAAAGTAGTCACCAGTGTGTTCGTGTTTCTTCACTGTGCATTCAGCAGAATATTAAAAATAACTAAGGTCTGGCTTTGCCCCTGCAGTTTCGTACGTCCCTAAACCTGCTTATGGAGACCCTGAATGCCACAACGCCACACTACGTTCGATGCATCAAGCCCAACGATGAAAAGCTCCCCTTCCAGTAAGTGCCAGCTGGGTAGAGCCACACCAGCCTCCTTATCCAGCCTCAGGAACCAGGAGGGACAGGGAGGGCTCAGATTGCTGGGCTCTGCAGAGTCATATACTGACCTGTCAGTCACTTCTAAAGTGGGCTGTGGCTGAACACTGCCTTCTCTAAGCACACTGCTTGCTTACTCACGTCCCTTCCTCCACTCTTCTGAGGCACGCGGTCCTATGCACTGTATCTGCTGATGTGTGAACAGAGCTAAGGATGAGACAGACACTGGAAGTGGGAATGGGAGGAGGGATGTAGTGAATCAGTAGTTTATGTCAACATATACAGTGATACATATGAATAGCTGTATGTGCATATATACATGTGTTGTGCATGCAGAGACCAGAAATCCACCCTGAGTGCCGTTCCTCAGGTACCACCCACACCGTCTTTTAAGGTAGAGTCTTTAGCTGGCATAGGGCTTGCTGCTCAGGCTACCTGGGCTGGCCAGTGAGCCCCAGAGATCTGCCTATCTCACATCTCCATTGCACACCACTACATATGGCTTTTTTATGTGGCCCTGGGCATCAACTCACACTTGCAAGGCAACAGTGTACTGCCTGTTATTTCCCAGTTTCTAAGACAACATATTTCAACCATATAAATTGTTACCCTTTTCACTGATCATTCTCATGTATTATCTCCTTGTATTTTTCAAAATCAGGATATTGTAAAATCATAATTAACCTGACCAAGAGAGTGAAAGATTAGCTTGGAACCAACTGACTCTGATTCTGGTCTATGATCCGGGCTCTCTCGTGGTCTGCCTCTCTTATTCCATCTTATTTCCATTCTTTCTCCTTCCTGCTTTCTCATTCTACTCCCCCTCACCCGCGGCTGTGTGTGTGTGTGTAGCAGGGGATGCTAGGCTTTGCAGAATCCCTGACATCTGCTGAGCACCAGTCTCTGAAGAATGAACCAACAGAGCCACAGTTAGCTGGAATGGAACAGGAGCAAGCGCTCCTGTCTTCTCCCAGGACCTGGGTGCTGTCTTGTCCACCAGGCTAAACAGCAAGGTTGATTTTCTGGTCTCTGCATGCACAGCACATGTATATATGCACATACAACTCTCCATATATATCACTGTATACCTTAACATAAACTCTTGATTTGCTACATCCCTCCTCCCGTTCCTACTCCAGTGTCTCATCCTTAGTACCATTGACATATGGGTCAGGTAGTATGTTTGTTATAGAAGATTGTCCTGTACATTATAGCCTGGTTCGAAGCCTCATTGGCCTCTATCTGCCACATGCTAACAACAGCTCCATCAGTGTGACAACCAACATTTTTACACATTACCAAGTGTTCCCTAGGAGCGGACTAGCCCTATCAGAGTCCTTGTCCTGAATATTTTTGATAGCACTTCTCATATAAAAGTATTTCCTCTTTACTTTAGTCAAGAAACATCTGTCTTATTCCTTCTTTATTAGACACTCGGCTATGACAGGTGGGGTGGCATTGAGATAGGCTACCACCCTCCTGCCCTGCTTAAGAAGCTGTATGCCACATATAAATGACACTGCCACAGAAGGGACCATCAACAGTTCTATGGAAATATTATGGGCATAAGGATGTCAAGATGTCTCAGCTAGTAAAGGCACACGCCCCAAGCCTGACGGCCTCTGTTCAATCCCTGGGAACCCACCAAGTAGAGTGAGAGAATTCACTTGGGAAAATAATACAGAGACAGAAAAGCAAGAAAGTGATGAAGTGACCCTCCTCTCCCCAGAGCCCTGCAGGGCCAATAGAGTGGTGAGGGAAGCCACTGGAGAAGCAGAGCCAGGTGCTGCAGCCCTGGGCCCCTCCCTCTGCAGTCAGACTGCTCCAGGCTCTGCTGTCCCTGCACTGTTTGGGAACAAAAAAATGTAAATCTGGCTTTCCGCAGCTTAAGCCTACACCTGGTGGTTTTTTAAATATCCAGTTATGTGTTGGTTGTATTCCAAATCTAAGCCTGGTTTAATTAGTAGACCGGTTTTCCATTCCTCCTCAGTTCACAGTGAGTCCCATGGAGTCTCCGCTGGTGCAGAGATAAGATTAGAACACTGAGACAATCTGGACTTCCCAGTTCCTTGAACAAGGAAAGAGGATGCTGTATCTTCTTTGTCTAGTCTTTGTGCTTTTCTCTTGAAGGTCCCTTTTCCATCTGTGATCATCACTAAAGTAAGAGAGGGGAAGGGGACAAAAGGCGCTGTCTGGCCTGACGTGCTCCCAGCTGTTACTGGGGAGCTGGGGCCCAGCTTCACCCTTTCTCTTCCACACAGGGACCATAGGTGGGATGCTGCTGCTGACTGGGGTGGGAAGAGCAGATAGGGTGTACTTTTGCTGAACTCATCATGAAAGTGGAGGGTAAAGCTAAGCTAAGAATCAATTGCCTCGGGTCATGGTGGGAAGGTAGGTAGATCTTGAATGGTAGGCCAGCCTGAGCCAGCAAGGCTCAAGACCAGCTCCAGACATAGTGTGTACAGCCCAAGAGAAGACTGCCTCCACCTGCAGCCTGTTCTCCCAGCATTCCACAATGCCGCCTTGAGACACTCACTGAGCAAGCCATGCTCTGGCCACCGCACTGCCCAGTCCCAGAACTGGGGTGCATAGTTGTCCAAAGACTTGCTACAAGATGGGGCAAGGTGCTGAAAGATGTGATCTGCTGAGAAAAATAACTAACAGCTCTTTTTTAAAAAGGAAGGAGAGTCTGGGCACAGACTCACACCATTGAGCTCGGCACTTGAGAGGCAAAAGCAGGCAGATGTCTATGAGTTCTTGGTTGAAGTGGTTGGATATGGAACCCTGGGTCAAAAGTCCCACATTTCTCTAATGCTTTCTGAAAACTCAGGAATATCCATTCTTACTGACTGAAGAGAAACAGAACCTGCACCCAAAGGTCTTCCCAGGACCATGAGTGGCCATTAAATCCTAAGAGGCTTCTTGTGAGACCTGTCAAGGATGGCAACAAGCATCCCAGAACTTTGCTTCATATCAAAGAGGACAAAATTACCTCAGGTGACAGGGAAAGGGTTCCAGTGAGGTGCTCTGAGTTTCCTTTGTCTTCTAAGCCTCTTACTGCAGAGTTTCAGTCCTTATCAGAGGAAATTAAGTTATCAAGTAACCGTTCTGATCAAGACCATGTAAAATTCAATCCTGCATTGTCTCGTATGCACAGAATGTCATTAGTGACCTGAGGCCCTCTCATTTAGAGCTGGAGTGAACAGGAAGAGAATTTGGAGAAGCCAGGTTTGGGGTGCAGCAGAAAACAGGGGCTGTGCAAGTGGTGTGAGGGAATCAGGAGGTAGAAACAAGAACGAGCCTGAAGGAGTGCATGTGGAGCCTCACACCTAGGGTCTGCATGGAGTCAGAGCATGCCTGATACACTGAAATAGCTTATAGCCACCGGTCCCTAGGAAATGCACCGTGAAGGTAGGCAAGCCCGCGGTACCATTTGTCAGATGCCACGGTTTAATGACTCCTGAGGGAGGCTTGTGTGGTAAACAACATGATGTGGGAAGGCCAAGGACAGCTCACACAAGGAGGAGTAGAAAGTCTATCTCACAGAGAGACTGGCTGCGGGTGGCCGTCTCTAGGCCAGCTCCATCACTGGAGTTCAGAATCCAGGTGAGTTGTGCATCCATCAACGCACTCCTGGGTTGTCAGGGAGAGTGATGCGGGGGATGCAGGGGTTCTTCCTGCAGGCTCAGGCAGGTCCTCAAGCCCAGGTAGTTCCCACCTCTCTTCATCTGCCAGGGCAAGGCAGCTGCCTACAGCCTCACCAGGGTTTCTGTCAAAGCCACGTGACCCTCGTGGGTCCTCAGACTTGTTCTTTTGTCTCCATGGAAGGAACAGATGCCAGTCAGTCAGAAAGAAAGGAAAGAGCATGTACCTTCCTCTGAGAGCAGTACTTCTCTGAGTGGGACAGTAATCTCAACAGATTCGAAAAGTGACTAATTCTAGGTCAGTTTGGTTCCTAATAGGACTTCTGATCCTTCTGATCTGCTACAGGGTTTCCCTACACCACCTTTGCCATGAATCTTACAGCATGCCTTTTGGTACACTGCCCCTGAGCCCTGTCCTCGCCTCTGCTCTCCTTGCATCACACACCAGCCATTAGAAAGTCTGTGTGGAAGGAATTGCTCGGGGCAAGCTCTGGAGAACAGACAAGAATGAGGCTGGGAAGGTGGGCAGGACTCCGTCGGGCAAGTGGGCAAAGGAAAGAGTGGGGTTAAGGATGTGCACAGTCTCGAGACCTGCGGCTGCTGACATGACTCTTCTGCCCTTCAGTTTGTGCTTTACCCTGACCTACTGTGTGGCCATCTACAGCTTGGTGGCAGCAGGTGTCTCATATGCTGCAGGAGAGGAGTGCTTTGCTTCCCTCTCCCTCCCCTCCCTCCCCCTTCCTCCCCCCTCCCCTCCCAGCATCCCTTCATGATGTTTTTTCACTTGGCAGCTTTGACCCCAAGAGAGCTGTGCAACAACTCAGAGCCTGCGGTGTGCTGGAGACCATTCGGATCAGTGCGGCAGGCTACCCATCCAGGTATGTCACCAGCCGTGCCTTCCTCAGGCTGCTGCAGAGCATCCAAGGGTAGAGCCCTGGTGAGCTATGGTAGGTGCTGTCAGTCTGAGACAGATCCTAACAAAAGCTCTCCTAAGCCCCAAAGACCCAAGCAGGATGCTGATGGAAGTCAGAATTTCAACTTGGCTTGAGAACAGAGTCAATGAACATGCTTTGGGGGAGCATTTCAAATTAGCATTGATCCGGGTAACGAGCTAGCTAGACTTCTTAACCTTACCCTTCATCTTTTCCCCAATTGTATTGTGGTGAAAACATAATATTTACTATCTGTACTATTTCAAGTATACAGTTCAGTGGCATTAAGCACATTCAGATGTTTATACCCACTCCTGTGCTCTACCTCAGGAATTGGTTTGATCTTACAAAACCAAAGCGCTCTACTTGTTCAAGGCCATTTTAGTCTGTCTTCCCTTACTATAACAAAATACCTGAATGAGCAAAACGTTCTGTACAGACTGCCTTCTCAAAATGCCTCATGTCTGTCACAGTCCAAGGTTATGCAGGAAGGAGTAAGAACATAGTCCAACAAGAAGCAAGTGTAGGTGGAGTCCCGCCACGCCCCGAAGGCCAAGCCCAATTGGCCTAAAACGTCCCCATCATTGCCCTCCCTGCCTTACTTCACCAACTCCCAGCGCTGCCATTCTGGGACCATGCTTCTAACCCAGGAATCTTCCAGAAGTAAAGCATATCAGACTACAGTACAGCACTCCCATCCCAGCCCGCCACCCTCTCTTTCGATTGATCAGATCTAGATGCCTTGGCTATGTGGAATTCCATAGTACCCGTCCTCTTTGTGACTGGTTTATTTTGCTTAACGTTACATCCCTAAGGTTCTGTGCTATGTGTGGCGTGCGATAGAATTTCCTTTTTGAGGAAGAATAGAGAGCCTTTACATGTTTACTATCATGACTCGCCTGTCTTCTCGCCTAGTTAGTCTTGGACCCCTTTAGCTTTCATGGTGAAATCAGATCTGTCACAGAAAATACAACTTCTTTGAAACTTTCGTGGAAACTGGGGAGATGTTACTCAAGTATAGTGACCTGAGTTCAGACACCCAGCTCAAGAAGCATTTCTGCGGTGGGTATGGGGGGGGCGCCAGAGACGGGCTGATTATCTGGAGCTCAGTGGCCACTCTAGCCTTTTTGTGAGACCCTGGTTCAGAGACGCTGTCTCTAACTGAAATCAGAAATAAGGTGGAAAGCAATCAAGAAAGACACCCAGTGTTGACCTCCGGCCCTCACATGTATACACACATGTACACACACATACGACACATACAAAATACACATCTCTCATGATCTGACCTATGTCATGGATATCCCACAGAACTACGCTGTAGCCTGGAGAAGCCACACCAAGACTGTGACTCTCCTCTGGGCACTTGGCTGAAATAGAGGTGGTTACTGCATTGGCTCTCCCAAAGTCAACTGCACTAGTAATGATATGGAAACCTTAAGCCTTCCACAGTCAACTAGGACTAGACAGAGTACTGTTGCAACATGGAGCCTGTCTGTCAGGATCCACTGCTCTGAGACAGCTCTCTTTAGAGGTAAAAGGAACCAGCATGGGGTGAACACAGGCCTCCCTCCTATCTGCACCTGAACTTTCCCCTGAAGTGGAGAGACCAGTTTTATATACTGTGGTTAGTTGTCCATAAACAGCTTGACCATAAACAATTCCCACACGTCCAGCCTGGAAGGGGAGTTGCTGATAGAATCGGGGATTTGCACTTGACCTGGAAAGTGTGGGAACAGTTACTAATCTGCAGCATCCATGTTGCTTCTCAAGGCCAAGACGGTTTCGGCATTGCTCAGGGTGATTGCTGAAAAGGTAATATCCCTTCAGGGTAATTCCCTTGAAAAGCAAGAGGTGGTGTCCTGGGGCCCCATCTCATGTTTTCACCTGAAGGTCTGAGTAGAAATAGTTAGAGACTCCACTTACTATATATACACGTGCATGTACACACATGCACGTGCATGCGTACACACACACACACACCACCTGCTACTCCCAAGCTATATTTTTAGGGACATTGCTCTCCTGGCCCTGATGGGCTCCCAGGTCATATCACTTAATGAAAGGCATCCTTAGTGCAGCCATTATTAGTCCGCTTGTTCTCAGAATTGTGTGCTGTGATCCATTAGTGACCAGCACATGACTTGAATGGGCTGTGACCAGATCTTTCTTGAAAAAATCCGGTTGGAACTGTACTAGGACAGTTTGTGGAGAAGGGGATGCTATGGCATAACCACATCTCTGTGTTATGGGTAGAAAAGACATACTGTAATCTAGTATGTGTCACAGCGAGGCCCACAGAAGGACGTGGGCTGCTGAGTCACCAGGCTGCAATGGAGTTTGTTCTAGAATCAACACCCTTCTGCTTGTGCTGTGTTATTGCTCAGCAGTAATATTCAAGTCAATCAAGTGTCACCCTTCAGAAGCTTGTCATAACATACAGCCACTTCTGTATGGGCATAAATATCTGAGAGAGCAGGAGAGAGATTTATTTTCTTCTTGTGAAATCCCTGTGAGTGTGTACCCTCAAGTAAGCATTCTGGAATTCCTATACAGCCTTGCCATGTGAGATCACAGTGACACAGGGCCCACTGCATTCCCACACAGCCCTGCCATGTTGAGAGCACAGTGACAGAGGGCCCACTGCATTTCTATGGGCTTTTCTGTTGCAGCACAATGCGGTCAGTTTCAAAGAAAGGCGGATTTATTTCTGAGCTCTCCTGAGAGTTTTATGTAGAATGGAAGCAACCTTTTGCCTTCATAGGCTCCTTCTCTCTACCAGTATTCTCCATACCTCTCTGTGGAGCATCCAGACCGGTGTTGACACCCTGACCCACCAAGAGCTCAAAGCCAGAAGACCCAAGCTTGGGGCAGTTTAGGGAGCAATCCACACACAGGCGCAAGCATGAGAGGAGTGAAACTTGAGCTGGGCCTTGAAGAGCAGGGACTCAGGATGATAGGGGACAGCAGGAGCTGTTGGTGACAGATGAGTAGAGTACTTACTTCTCTGCCAACTTTGTGCCTTCTTAAAACTGGTAGTCAGCCAATCCTAGCTAGTTCGTATTCTGGGTGCGTCCTACATCTCATCCAGGCAGCAAAGAGGATCCACGCATGCTGAGTCTTCAGCTCCACACTGAGGTGGCATCTACGGTTCTGCCCACCTGGCTGCAGGTACAGCTGCTGCCGCCAGGGTTGACGTGCCACAACTTGCTGGCTTCTTAGAGCGTACCTGGTAGACATCTTTTCCTGTGTCCTGTTTATTTCAGAGCTCTTTTCAGCAGGGAATTGCTCTGCACCTCATCTTTTTGATAATACAGGTATTCTAGAAAGTACAGGGAAGAAAGGATTGTGGGAAATGTTGCAAAAAGCTGTGTCTTAAATGCATAGGCTTAGATCCAACGTCTGCTTCCTGTGTCCTACTTGCATTGTTGCCTGAACACATTTTGCTAGAGGGTCCAAGAGAGCTTTCCTTCCTACCTTACCACGGGAAAGGTTAAATTATAGAAAGCAGCAATTTGGTGAGTGTTGATACAGAATTGTATCACCTCTTCTCTTGCCTATGAATTCTATTCCCTGTCTTCCTCTTGCCAATAGCTCCAGCTTCTAAATGCCGTATGAACAGCCATTCTGTTGACCTGGGGAAACCTTCACAGGACCACAGGGATTTGAGCAGCCTGGGATTAACCTCCTCGGCTGCTAAGAACACACACAGGGGAGTGGTTCCCCTTGAATTTGCTTGTCAAGTAACTGCCCACGTGTGCAGAGCATTGCTCAAGCCTCTATCAGTAGCTCCTATAATTCAGGAAATTCCAGCTTTTAACACCTTCCTGTGTTTCTCTTATTTGAGTCACATACACACAGCACAGTCCAGGATTACCGAGATCTGTGACAACTCTTCCATGGGGTTTCTTCCCAAAAGCTCACATCTTTCGGATAGCTCCCCCATCCAGCCTACCCGATGCCTTGAGAGGAATTCTTTTTCCTATTTGAAATGAAGACATAACCAGCACTCCCAAATGGCCCAAATCTTAACCAGAGAGGACAGGCATGGCACAGTCAGCCAGCAGCAGTGTTCTCCTGATCTCCCATAGGCTTCTGGGTACCTGTCTACTTTTTATCTACCCTAAGAATCACAGCTCTCTGAGAGGCTGGCTTATAATGAAAATGTATCATTCAATTTGAAACGCTGTGCAGTAGCTAAGAAATGTGCTCATTGTAAAGAGCATAAAGAAAGATGATGAATGGGCTGTCTTGGAGAGCAGCTCGCAGGCAGCTCCCTGCTTCCCTGGTCCTCAAGGCTGTACAGTTAACCATCCCTAGGCTCTCTCGTGACTTTGTAACTGAAAGAACAGTGAGGCAAATACTGCTCAACCAAAGCAGTCGTGGGAGGGCTCCTCAAACACATGGCGCTTGTATAAAAAGAGCTAAACCCAAACTGGATGAACTTAGTTCTTTGAAAGCACAGTAGTACTTTTTATCTTGAGACAGGGTCTCACCTGGCAACCCAGACTGGCCTTGGACTCATGCCGAGCCAAAGCTGGATTCAAACTAGTAGCAATCCTCCTGCCTCAGCCTTCCAAAGGCTGAGCCTACAGGAATGTGCCACAGAGTGTTGTTTGCTGAAAAGACTTCCTGCTTTCTCAACGTTACCTTGCCCAACTCAGGTGGGGGGAAACGGTTTAGAATCACAGAATTAAATGGGTGCCATGGCAACTGCCTCCTCCCCTCCTAGCTTGTCATATGTATGGTGGCTGCCTTTGCTCTTAGACTTCGCCAGTGTGTACAGCAAAACTTAGGCAGGAATGATGCTGTTTCTTGTCTCCGGCTGAAGGAGCTTTGTCTCCCCTTCAATAGATTGGAGTCTGACTCAGTAGTTCATACTCAGGCCTGTATATCCCAGTCAGGAGGACTCACTTAGAAACTAAGCCAGTACCCCTCTTCAGACCTGTGAAGTCAGATTCTGAGCCTGAGCCCTGAGCATTTGCAGTTTGACAAGATTTCTTGATGATTTAAGGATCTTTCCATTGTGCTTTGGTGGTGGTGGTGGTTTGGGGTTTGGCAGTGCTGGCCTTCCATATGCTAGATGAGTGTCCTACTACTAAGCTATATACTCAGTTTATGATTTTTTTTTTTTTTTTGAGACGGGATCTTGCTGTGTGGACAAGGCTGATGTCAAGGTGACAATCCTCCTGCCTCAGGCTTATTGAGTTCTGGTATATAGACATATACCACCATGTCTGGCTTCTCCTTGATTTTTTTTTTTTAATCTTCCTGCCGGACAACCATTACTGTGGAAGTACATGTTGACTCGGTACCCTCCAGCCATCCAGTGCCATCCAGGCCTCATTGGGCCTGCCTGGGTTTTTCTAGGGTCTCCTTGGTTTTCCTGGAGTCTCCTTGGGTTGTGCTTTAGTGCCAGCTCAGAGAGAACTATGAGGAATTGTCTCCCTCTGTACTGTTAGCAAAACTAAAGCAAGCTTGAGAGCTGAGACCACACTGAGGCTAAGCTTGTGCTCACCAGGAATCCCGAGGTGCCAGTAGGTGGTAGAGGTTTACTTGTGAAACAGTGAGCATACGGCAGCAGCCTTTGCAAGGGGACTCCTTCGGGAATATTAGTGCTGAACAGTGAGGACACATGGCACCCATGAAAGCCACTCATGTGATCCATATGCTATCAGCTTCACCCTCAGGTAATTCAGTGATGTTCTTAACATTCAGGTTGTATGACCTTCTCCACTGTTGCGTTTCATATTGTTTTCAGTAGCCTGGAAAGGGGCGGTCCCTTCTTATAGGCTCCTCCCAAACCCCAGCAGACTCTGTCGTTGAAGATTTCCCAGTTTGGGGTGTTGTATATAAAAGCAGCTACAACTCTTGGCCTTCTGTACAGGGCTCCTTTCACCCAGCACTGTTTTCAAGGTTCATACTTTCTGCTGCTGAGTGTTATTTCCATAGATAGATTTGCCAAGTTTCTTTCCTCCATCAACTAATAGACATTTGAGTTTTTACATTGATTTGTTTGTTTGTTTAATGTACATGGGTACTTTGTCAGCACATACTTCTGCATACCAGAAGACAGCGTCAGACAGTTGTCAGCTGCCATGTGGGTACTGGGAATTGAACCCAAGACCTTTGGAAGTACAGTGGGAATTAAACACAGGACCCTTGGAAGTGCAGTGTGTACTCTTGACCACGGAGCCTTCTCTCCAGCCCTTAGGTTTTTACATTTGAACAAGTATGAATGCTACTATGAACATGTCTATGCATGCTCTTTTGTCTTGTTTCCAGTCAGGGCTGCACTATGGACCTAGGTTGGTCATGGGCTTGCAGTCCTCTTGTGTCTGCATCCTAAGTGCCGGGATTGCAGGTGTGCACCACACACTTAGCCATGTACATGTTTATATGTAGACATTTATTTCCATCCTTATTTATTGTCTAGCTGTCAGCGGAATCACTGGATCTTACTAACTCTGTTTAACCCTTCAAACCTGTCATACTATCTCCACAGCAGTTAAAGTTTACCAGTCACCCACAGTAGACAAGGAGCCCCATATCCACACACGGTCGTCAAAATGTATTTGTATGTTTTCTATCATAGCCATCTGGGGAATGAGAAGTGGCACCTCACTGTCATTTAGATTTGTGTTTCCCTGATGGTTCCTGGTGTTAAGTCTCCTTTCACAGGTTTTAGGTCATTTGTGTGAATTCTCTGGAGAAATGTGTGGTCAGGTCATTTGAGCATTTCTGAATTGGGTATTCACCTGTCATTAAGTAATTTGTTTTCTATCAGAGACCATTGCCAGCTGTATGCAAATATTGTCTCCAATTCCACGATTAGTTTTTTTTTTTCCCCTTGATCACATTCTTTTAAATGCAAAGACTTCCAACTTTAATGAGGTCAAGTTTTATTCTTTGGCTTTTTGTGCTTTAGAAAGCTTATCTGAGAAATCATTGTCCAATCCAAAGCTACAAAGGTTCGTACTAAGGTTTTTTTCTAAGCGTTCACAACTTTAGGTAAACCATGTTGAACTAACATCTGTGTAGCATGAGGTAAGGGTACAGTGGCATTGTTTGTATATGGATACACTGTCACCTGGCACCATTTCCTGAACAGGTCATCTCTACTCTTGAGGTTGGCAAGACGGGCGTTGTCACTTATATTTTATGGATGGGGAAATAAATTCTAGAAAAACTGTGATTGAATCAAGTCCTCCCAAGATGGAAAAACAGATAAGGGTGTATCTGCCTTTGTAGGAGCCAAAAGCATAGGTTCCCCTTCTAATCCTGTCCTGAGAGCCCTAAGGGATTCTTCAAGGGACCCTTGAGACTATGGACCATGGAATCTTTGGGGCAACTGCTTTGTGATCTGATATCCTAGAACTTGACTTAGAACATCATCTAAAGGTCCTGCTCAGGAAGCAAGCTCTCTGGGTTTATATGACCAAACCGATATCCTCATGAGGAAACAGATGCAAAAGGGGAGCAACACAAAGTTGTGCACCTATCTGTGGCCTGCCCATCTCATCTGTTCACCCCAGTTGACTGATGACCTTGCAGGTAGACATTCTTCTGGAGAATGGCCTCACATAGTGATGATTAAATCCACTGTGAGACGCCAGATAGGAACCTAGTCAGCCAAAACAATACTCCAGGCAACCATGTTTTCTGTGCCATTCACAGCAGCTGAGTCCCTCCATGTCTTCAGCCTGGGGAACTCATTCTATGAAGGCATTTTTTCAAGCATGAAGGCTCTGATGAATGTTTGCCTAGCCTGGAAGCAGTCACAGCCCTGGGCTTGTTCCACACACCCAACTATGACTATGTGTCCAGGCCAGAGTGCATGTGAAAGAGGCCATTTCTGAAATGAAAGCTACTGCAATGCCCGGCACAGCACTTAGCATATGAGTTGAAATCCAGGGAGAAAGTCAGCGCTAAGGAACTAGAGAAGCCTACCTCCAGAGTGGCTGGGGCACCGTAAAGCACTGTGAGGAGCCAGCATAGTCTTAGAGTGTTTTTCTTCAGCTATTAAGATAGAATGGATGCTTTACAGCATACAAAGTGAGAGAAGATATGTTAGGGTCACTGGACAGGGAAGAGTCCACAGTTTAGATGACAACCATGGATATTTGTTAAGGCCTTCTGAACCGAAGCTATCATCTATTCTATAGCAAATGCTCTTGCAGATATTGAGAGTCTTTTGTTGTTGTTCTGGGTCTCAGTGAATGAGGGAGTGTTGATGGCCCAAAGTTGCAGTATGCCCTGTGGTGTATGGGATTCTCCTACACTGAAGAATTAACACCCTAAGCCCTTAGCACTCCCTTTAAGAGACACTGGTAGAAAAGGTTTAACTGGGAGGGTCCATCCATTTGAATGGCCAGTAAAAACTATTCAACTAAAATAAGCAACTGGTTATAAAGACACCCGCACTAAGAGGCTTGGAGGTGAGGGGATTGTAGTGTCTGAGAGAAACAATGGCTAAAGAGGGCTGGAGACTAGCAGAAGAGGGCATCTACATGCTAACAGACCTGCAAAGACAGGTCGGAGAGCTTTGAAACCCAGCATAGACACAGGAGCATAGAAGGCAAAGAGTCTACACAGCAAAATCTAGGCCATTCTGTGGTCTTACTGAGCTGTCTTCCTCTACGTTGATACAGTTACATCGAATGTTCAAGTATGTCCTGTTAAATTCTCCTTTGACAAAAAAGAATCAAATGCTCTTTTTATTTTCACTTTGCAGCATTTCCCATTCCAGGCAAGGAGACTTTTCTGTTGAGGGTTTTCTCTCTAGGCACATACAGGTCCATGGAGAGGAGAACCCATGTTGATTGTGGACTCTGTGGTCAATAACGTTACTATAGGTCTTCTGATGCCAAGGCCTAAGAGTAGACTCACTTCCTTTAGGCTGTCTCCTGGGGAAATCAGTTCCTTCCCAAGGCCAGGGACTCTTCTCAGCATCCGTCTTTCCCAGCTTCACTATGCCACCCTCTCCTTGTGCAGATGTATTTCAAAATATGTTTGCAAGCTGAAAAAACAAAAGGACTGGTTGCCTTGAGCAGGGAGAAGCATAACGGGAGGCTCTCCCAGCACTCCTCTGATGACTCACTAGAAAGCCCAGGTACTCTAGGAGATAAGACATCCAGCCAGCCTTAGTCACAGCAATGGCCAAGGTTGGAACCAAGCTTCTGGGTTCCTGTGCTCTGAGCTCATTACAAACTGGATGTGACATCTTTGCAGTCACATCTTCCCACCCTCATAATGTCCTTGAGTTGTGGATCTGTCAGCAGTAAGAGATTTTCAAATTAGAAACATTTAAGGATATCAGCCTGGCTAAATGCTGTCTTAATACTTCCCAGCAAAACTGCAAACTCACAGAGACAAATAAGTACACAAATAACCATGGTGCAGAATGTGAGAAGTGCCCTTCAAGAGTCAAGGGAGACAGTCAGGAGGAAGTGTCCAGCAGCCTAAGGGAAAGCACACACCAAACTCCAACATTCTGAGATGCATGTGTCAGTGGTGGGGAGTGGTGTGGGGGAACACAGAGACCCAAACTCCAGGAAGCTCTCTTGTCACTGGGTTCTTAGCCAAGCCCATCTTTCTCTAGGTAGAAGTATCAGAAGGCAGAGCCAGGGCAGAAAGTGCCTAACAGAATTAGCTGCTAAACAAAATGCACGTCTGGTTTACATTTAGCTGGGAAAATAGCCTTCCTCATTTCCATCTGAAAGGTAACTGTTAAGGATGGCGGGTATTCACAGCTGGAAGGTGGGAATTTTTCTGTTCAGTGAGTGGAATGCAAAGGGCAAGGGAACTCCTTTCCTAGCCCCAAGATCAAGTCCTCAGGGGCTCTAGATAATCTATGCCTTCCCTCCTTAAGAGAGCCCATGCCAGTTAAAAACCAAGAGATGCAAGACAAAGTAGATTAGTGATTTCCAGGGTCTGGCAAAATTGCTCGGGGTGTGAGAGTTCTTTTGATGGTTGTGAACATGCTCTAGAATTGAATACTGGGGATAGTTTGACAATTTCACAGATATACTAAAAGTTATTTTAACTGTATACTTTAAGGGGGGAAATTTGGGCCTGTAGATATGACTCTGTGTCTATGAGCACCGGCTGCTCTTCCAAAGGGCCCAGGGTTGATTTTTAGCACTCAGATGGCATCTTACAACCATTTATAACTCCAGGACCAGGAGGATCCAATGCTCTCTTCTGGCCTCCACAGGCACCAGACACGTGTGGTGCACAGACATACATGCAGGCAAAATACACATAAAAAATCATAAAAGGATAAATTTGTATCGTATGACATCTCAAAAGCTTTTGCGTGTTAAGAAGGAACAACTGAAGTAGTGTGTATGGCGCTCACCTATAATGCCGCATTTAGGAGGTGAAGACAAAGAAGATTCAGAACTCAGAGGCTAGCCTGGGGTACATGAAATTTTCTCTCAAATAGAAGTGTGCTTTTGTAATTTCCACTTACATCAGTCTGTTTCCCTCCAAGGCTTAGGTGCTGTTGAGGGGGGGGGGGGGCCTTGGGGGGGATATGCCTCCTCCTTGAGGGTTCCTGGAGCCCCATAGCATTCCTTTCTCTGAAGCTTCTAAAGGACCTTCTGAGGCCAAAGAGTCCAAGGGAAAGGGACATACTTTGTTCACTCTCCACTAGCACCTGAGCAGACTAGTCTGAAGTGACTAGACAGTCGTTAGGCAAGGCCGCCAATGAGAGTAGATGGCAGCTGACACACCTCAGTGACATACCTAAAGATTTCTGTACAAAGTTCCAATAGCCTGCCCCTACAGACCAGTGTACAAGCCCTCCTGATGTCTCTGAAGGGACAAGCCAGCCTCACTCTGCACTGGCCTTAGATAGATGAGGGTGGGCTGTACCTCCGAGCCACCTTGGATAGGGGCTCATGTTGATGCTGCCACTGCATGAGGAGGTCATGCATTTCTGAATCATGAGGTGAAGTAGTGATGGATGTGAGCCAAGACAGCTCTTCCTCAGGAGGCTGCATTTGTTTATATGAAGCCAGTCTCAGATGGCAGGGGTAAGGTGAAGGGCCTCTAAAGACTACCAAAATATAGCCAAGATCTCTGTCCTGTGTGGGCAGTGGGTTAGAGGTCACTTCAGTTATGTAGGGATAGGGGACATCTTTACAGGGGGATTAAATTGCCCTAATTAAGAGAAAAATAATAAGAGAAACCACCACCATGGCTTAAGCCATTGGTAGCTATCCTGTAACTGGATGTAAGAGTTACAGGGCAGCTTGATGCTGTGCCCATTTAGCAGATTAACAGCAGTAGGGTTTACCTCTGGAGCCTATGAGCACCCCAACCTTAGGTTCTTGGCCAGATTTCCAGTACTGGGCATATGTTTCCTTGGGTGTATAGCAGACTTTAAATCCAGTCAGAAAGCAGGTACTCAATCTTATTGACATTCATGCCACTTTTGTATCTGTGGGCATATCCTATTTATTTATGATTTGTTAGCAATAAATGTGTGGTTCGTGTACCTATTTTACATGCCCATGTCTTTGGGATCAGTAATGATGTGTCTAGTGAAAGGGAGTCTGGGGCGGAAAATGCGTAAGATGACCTGTTGTTCTCTCTTCCAAATTAAGAGCAGTGATCTGAGGTCACGATGGAGAAGCTGCCATTCTTACATACTCTTCCGAATTTAGAAATGTGTTTGCAAAGATCATTGAGATAAAGACAAAACCCAAACCACAGAACAAAGCTGTGTCTAGGTAAGGTGCCCAGCTTCTTGAGTGGTGGCAGCAGAAAACAGGGCTCCATGAGTGTGAAAAGAAAGATAGAGACCCTGGCTCTGTGAAAGATGCCTCTCAAGCACACAATTGACCCATTCCAACTTCAGGAACCTGACACACTGGAGTCCCTACTAAGGTATAGAAAGCACAGAACTCCCTGGAGACTTGTCTGAAGCTCCTACCATAACTGTACAATAGCCTTGACTCCATGAGACTGCATCCGAGGAGGCCACCTGATCCACCTTCGCTTTCCCTCCAGGTGGACCTACCACGACTTCTTCAACCGGTATCGGGTGTTGATGAAGAAGAGAGAGCTTGCCAACGCTGACAAGAAGAATATCTGCAAGTCTGTTCTGGAGAGTCTCATCAAGGTGATCCAGCCGTAGGAGGGCATGGACCAAAAGCCCCAATGGTAGAGGGTGAGGGTGGGGCTACTTACAGCTTGGTCTTCACCCCTGCAAAACTACTAAAGAAGTTGAGCCATTTCTTACAAGAGACCGGGATAAAAGAATCCCCTTCCCTACCTATAGCACCCCTTTGCCTTTCCACATCTCAGCATACAGGGGGTACAGATCACTAGGGTGTGTAAGGAAGCAACCCCTGGCTACTGCTGTTGCTGTCCATCCCAGCATCTCTGGTCTCTCAGAGTTGAAGTTCTGAGTGGAGGTCTGATCTGTAGCTAGCCTCAGCTTGGTATAAAGCAACAGATATTCTCGGGCCTTTGAAAAAATTGTGTTAAATGAAACAACCCAAAAATCACATTTTGAGGCTGGAAAATTATAAAACCAGAACCATGAGGGGCAGACCCTTAAATATTTCAGTACTTCCTGAGAGTTCCAGAGGCACAGCCGAACATAATGCTCTGTGTCTCCACAAAATGTTAAATCATAGAAAATATCTTTCAGAAGGTGATATAAATTAAACATGTTTTTGCAAACTAACCGATTAGGACATCACTCCAAGAATGGCAGTGTAGTTGATTGAAGATTGTGCTTGGTTGGTGGGACTCTGGTTAACCATGATTTTGCTATGGTTCATCTGTCAGTGTACATGTTTTGACACCTCATGTTTCATGGGTTAAGAAAATGTGTTCAAACTCAGTTGAGTTTAGTTACTGTCTAGCAATGGGAGTTCCTTCCTTGTGGGTGTCATGGCTGCCCTCATGGTATACATTCTCCAACCCTATGAATAGCTTCCATGACTACCTGACTGCCTTTCCCTTTGTCCAGGGTCATAGTTTATACTCACCTAGATCCCTCCAAGGTTATTAGCAGAACCTTCTTCCATCCACAGATGAGGAAAATGATGCACAAGAAGTGGCTATAAATTGCTTAGGGTTTCACAGGCAGTCAGTGCACAGTGCCTGCTTATGTGAGGTGGTTGGTTAGGGCCACTGTGCACAGTTGCCTGTCCTGGAGATAGATTGCTTACTTGTGCTTCAGTTAAGACTTCCCCAGAGATACTGCATTTCTTCCTCATTTCCCCCCATTCCTTAGGCCATGTCTTCCAGAATCAACATTCCCACTGAGTAGGACTTGGCTGAGTCATAGGTTAAACATGGTTCGCCTTTCCAGATAAATCCAGTTTGTGTCAAGCTGACGAAAACCAGCCACCATGGTGTATGGCAGAACTTGCTCCTTCCTGCCTATGGCCTTCATGCCAGCACACATGCTTAGATGACAGTTGTTTGCAAAGACGTCTCAGCCATCCATGGTTTACTCTTCCTAGCTTGTCCACAAGTACCCTGCTGGGTCATGTCTCTCTATTGGAGTGAACACATGGAAGGGCAACTAATTCTAATCTTATAGATATTGTTAAGACAGTGATTATATTTGGGGGGGGAAAGTCCATAGTGGAGTTTTATTTGAATGTTATTTGCAGTTTATAATTATATGTACATTTCTGTGATTATTTAAGTAATTGTCCAATGATTACTAGAGCAAGTCATTGCTTCCACAAAGGCCCTGAACCCATGGCTACCACTCCCATTTCCTACTATAACCAGAAAGCCTTTGGTGGCTGGTTCCTTACCATACCCACCTCAATTCCCTGCATGTAGCCCCCTCCGGACTCTTGAACGCACAGGACAGTGGCATCTGCTCTGCTCTGCTCTGCTCTGTTCTGCCCTGCCCTGCTCTGTCAGAATTCCCCTCTGTTCTCACCTTCAATGGCTGCCCCTTCGATTCACACAGATCTTTGTCTACCTCCATAGACATAACTGCCTAAACCAGTGGTTCTCAACCTGTGGGTCATAACCCCTTTAGGGGTCACACATCAGATATCCTGCATATCAGATATTTACATTACGATCCATAATAGTAGCAAATTTGCAGTTATGAAGTAACAGCACAATGATTTTATGGCTGGGGATCACCACAACTTGAGGAACTGTATCAAAGGGTTGCAGCATTAGGAAGGTTAAGAACCACTGGCCTAGAACATCCCTTTTGAATGCTGCCTATTTGTTTTTCTTGCTAATCCTCCCCACTCCTTAAGACAAAGTCTCCTGTTAACTTTTCTATCTTCCCTCCCAGTGGTGGTGGATGTTTTAGGGCAGGTATCTTTTAAATGGCCACATCCTGGGTCCATGTCTGTCTCAATATGAAGATTCAAGTCTGCTTTATGAATATTGAGAATGTAGGTATATCTACTAGACAGGGGCAGAGGGTACACATTGCAATCTGGCAGGTAGCTCTGCTATGGAAAGAAAGAGTAGTGTTCCGGGCACAGTTCACTAATCAGCCAGTCTCCCTCCCAACCTTGCAAAGGATCCAGACAAGTTCCAGTTTGGCCGCACCAAGATCTTCTTCCGTGCGGGCCAGGTGGCCTACCTGGAGAAGCTTCGAGCAGACAAGTTCCGGGAAGCTACTATCATGATCCAGAAGACCGTCAGGGGCTGGCTGCAGAAAGTGAAGTACCGTAGGCTGAGGGCAGCTACCTTATCCCTGCAGAGGTTCTGCAGAGGATACCTAGCCCGCAGGTGAGCCATGGTGGGGTGCATCTGGAGTCACGAGGAAGGGGAGGGCCTTTTTATCTGGAATTACAGTGCTTCCTCTTGGGCCTCTCTACTTAGTAAATTGTTCCTAGTGGCTGTGCACACCCTTGCAATGCCCTGCTTGCTTCAGGGAGCAGATCTAGCTCATGTGTCTCCTGGTACCCGAATCTATCCCCAGTCCACCAACACTAAACCTAGTAGTGGTACAGTCTGATTGGGGTACAAATCAACCATTTCTCCTATACCTGAACTCCAAAGTAAAATAATGTCTTTTAGGAAGAAAGAGATGAATCTAGTTAACTTGCATGTAATCTCATTATTTATGCTAGGATTTCAAATTCCCTTGAATTTCAGTTGGTGCTGGAAAGGTATGGGGAAGCCCCTCTAGGAATTACTCTGCAGAGACAGCAGAGAAAGGCTATGTCCCATCCAGCCATAGCAGCTACTGGGCAATAGAGCCAGCCAGGCTCCCTTCCCTACCCAGTGCTATGCAAAGGAAGCTACTGTCACCATTCTCTGCCCAACTGATGGCCCTTGACTGCCATCTCCATTGAGGTATAAGATGTCACCTCCTCCTAGACCTTCCCACAGGTTTGCAGATTGAGACCCTGCCTGCCTCACATCAGGGCTCTCTCCATTTGTCCTTTGAGAACTGATGGAAATTACCATGAAATCTTGTGGCTCGGAGCCAGGTGCTCAGGTGGCTGCTCAACCCCAGCCCCACACACAGACCCCAGCCCTAAGTCCCATACAGGCTTCTTTTGCATGATAAAGATGGAGATGCTGCCCTTGCCTATGAGCTCACTCACCCCAGACTCACAGCCAGACACAGCCAGAGATGGCTCATGCTGCATCACCTCTGTACTATTGAGAGAAGCTCCAGTGCAGAAGCTGTGGGAGAGATGGGAGAACAGTGGGATCAACTCTGAGTGGCTCCTCACAATCCCTGCCCACGAATTCCATCATCAGCACCTGTCCCTCAATGGGGAGGCCACTAACGAGGGCTTCCTGGTGGTGACAATGCAACAGCATGCTGCACTCTCCCAGTAGGGAGCATGTGATCCATGGACAAGGCCTTGTGTGAAGAAAGGACAGACAGACAGACTAAGGCATCCTGAAGCTCAGCACGTAGATGCTGGCTGGTGCTCAGAGGCACTTCCTTTCCGGGGGCTGTGCTAAGTGATTTCTTGGGTCCTCTCCACCAGTTGGCATTCTTAGTGAGAAGGGTAGGAAATAACCATCTGGCTCTCTTACTGAGGTGGGTGGAAAAGTGAGAGATTGGGAAGTTTATGGAAAGGAGAAAACCACAAGGGCTCATTGCTGGCCTGGGGAGGATTTTTGTTTGTTTTTGTTTTCATTCTTTTGTGTGTGTGTGTGTGTGTGTGTGTGTGTGTCTTTTGGTCCAGCAAACACTTGCTCTATTCCAGCACTGCCAGGTCCTGAACTAGCAGTGTATTCGAAGGATCTCTGAGCTGGTGGAGACAGAGGGACAGACAGCAGTGTGATCCCTTAAGAGTAAAGGATACTGACTAAGCTGCAGAGATCGCTCAACAGTTAAGACCACTGGCTTCTTTTTCAGAGGACCCAGATTCTATTCCCAGCACCCACATGGCAGCTCAACTCCAGTTCCAAGACTTCTGACACCCTCACACGAACACACATGCAGGCAAAACACCAGTGCACATAAAATTTTAACAAAAGGACAGAAGATGCCATCAGAAGGCTCCCGATACAAGGAGCAGTCTGGTCTGAGGGTCAGATCCAGTCTGAAGCTGACACTGGTAGAAAGACCTGTCAGAACACAAGGAGAAAACTGACTTTGCTGTTTTGAGCCCAGATGTCAAACGCTCAAGGCATTGGTGCATCTGGGAAAGGTGACCTGAGTCAGCCCGGTGGATTGGGGATTTCAGGGGTCCAACTAGGGCCACAGAGGGAAGGGCTCACTCTGTGACCAGCTCCCTTCCCCTGAGGCCACCTGTGCTCCTTCCCCACCACTCCAGGATGGCTGAGCACTTGAGGAGAACCCGGGCAGCCATCGTGTTCCAGAAGCAGTACCGCATGCTGAAGGCCCGCCAAGCCTACTGCAGGGTCTACAGGGCTGTAGTCATCATCCAGTCCTTCACAAGGGCCATGTTTGTACGCAGAAACTACCGCCAGGTGAGCAGCTGCCATGAGCATCTCACTTCACCTTCCAGCTTGCCTGCACCAGGCCACTGCCTCTTTCTAATGAGATAACTGTTAGGCTTCCCAACACTTTAAGCTTCTTAGACTATGGTTCCTTCTGTCTTAGCGTTTCATTGTTGTGAAGAGACACCATGACCAAGGCAACTCTTAAAAAGGAAAACATTTCACTGGGGCTGGCTTACAGTTTCAGAGGTTTAGTCCATTGTCGTCATGGTGGGAAGCATGGTGGTATGTAAGCGGGCATGGTGCTGGAGGAGCCAAGAGTTCTACATCTTGATCTGCAGACAGCATAAGGAGAGACTGCATGCTATGCTGGGCATAGCCTGAACATATAAGAGACCTCAAAGCCTGCCCCCACAGTGATGTACTTCCTCTAACAAGGCCACACCCCCTAGTAGTGCCACTCCAAGCCAAGCATTCACACACATGAGTCTATGGGGGCCATTCCTATTCAAACCACACCTATCTAGTAAATAAGGGGCAGCCACTTCCCTGTGTACACACAGTCTACAGAACCTAGCTAAAATTTTCCATCAAATCTTCAGATGTTATAGACTGCATATGCTTGGTCTCCTAAACCCAAGGCCAGTCTAACTTTCAAACCCCAGATAGTTACAGAAGCTGTACCTGTCTCCATCCTGCAGAGCAGACCCACAGGCTGTGTGTGCTTGTCATCACCAGGTCCTCAAGGAGCACAAAGCCACCATCATCCAGAAGTATGCCCGGGGCTGGATGGCACGGAGATGTTTTCAGCGGCAGCGGGATGCAGCCATTGTCATCCAGTGTGCCTTCCGGAGGCTCAAGGCCAAGCAGGAGCTGAAGGCTCTCAAGATCGAGGCCCGTTCTGCAGAGCATCTAAAACGCCTCAACGTGGGCATGGAGAACAAAGTTGTCCAGCTACAGCGGAAGATTGATGACCAGGTCAGTGGTAGAAGTTTTCTACACAGATGTTGAAGTTTGTGGAATACTGGGTCATGCTTGAGAAGGACCCCAAGCTTTCTCAGGGAGCTACAGGTACCAGAGGCCTCCGGGGCATTGCCCAGTCAATAAGAATAGTTACTGAATGTAGTACACAGAATAGTGTCACTCCCCAACAAAGATACCAGGCCCTAATCTTCAGGGTCTATAAACGTGCTCCCTCATACACCAAAAGAAGCTTTGCAAGAGTACATAAGTTGGGATGTCTGGATGGGAAGATGGCTTTGGGCTGTCCAGGTAGACCCCATGGGATCATAGCGTGCCCGTGAGAGAAAGCTGCAGACAGGATCAAGGAGCAGGATGCAGATCTACACCCTCCAGTATTCAGGCCACTGTTAGGAGCTACAGCTAACAGTGGAAGGTTCTCCCCTAGAGTCTCTAAACAACCATAGTCCTGCTGGCCACTTTCAGAAGTTCCTTCCAGAGCTGTAACATAGCTTACATTGTTCTGAGCCACCAACTTCATGGTACTTTTTAATGGGGCAATAAGAAATTGATAGATTAGTCCAGAGTCCTGTGACCCTGTCCCTCCAGAGGCTGCATGGTATAGCTACCGCAGTGGCTCGTGCTTAATGAGACTTCCTGTGTGCCCACATTGTTTCCCTCTTTGTTTATGACAGTCCCCATGAGATAAATGCTGGCATCCTGTCTGGTATGACATTGATATTGCATTGTTTAAGCTTCTACCTCTGTCTGTACTGGCTACCTTCACACATCAACCAACTGGATGAGCATTGTGTCAATGCTAAAGCCCACTGTGGGCGGAGTTGTGTGAAAGGATCTGAGGCAAGCCTAGGATACTGGCTTCTTTGGGGTCATGTAGACTTGGGTAGAGTACAAGTTGGAAATGGGTTCACACCAGTCAAGTGGTCCAAGAATCTGCTCCGCGATACCCCAGAAGACCTTTGTTTGATGCCAGATTATGTCAGCTATTCTGTTAGGTTCCAGGCAGGAGGGACCATGGCCCGGGTTGTATGCTGTATTACAGAAATAAATATGAGTACCAGGGAAATTTTGAAGCTTCTCATACCCTCAGAGCAGGAAAATAGATAAGTCATTTTGGTTTTGATTTTTTAAAGCTATTCTCATATAGTCCAGACTAGTCTACAGTTTCATTTATACCACTGTGATTTTTTTGAGTACCCCAAAGCCTGTGGTGGGTGTTTTATGTTCACTCACGTGTGATCCATACAGTAGATGATCCTCACATGATTTGTGAAGGATGGTGGGCTGGGGACATCAAATATCTTAGCAAAGCCAAAGAGGTATAAAGTGTTTAAATTTTAACTGCGTCCCAGCTTTCATCACAGAGCTAGCATGAAGACGGTGCTGGCTTCTTAGTCCCAAATGTCACCAATGAGCTGGTTCCTGGTGCTGTTACTGCTGAGTTGGGCTCCCAGAGAAGAAAGGATGCTCACTGCAACAGGGCTGTGGTAGTAAAAAGTGAGCACAGGACCAGCCCTCCCAAAAGCCAAGGAGAGAAAGGAGGAAGGTGTGCATGGCAAGGAAGTGAGGAAAAGAAGAGCCTGGCAGTAGGAGACCAGCCGTGGCAGTGGGGGACCAGCCATGGCAGTGGGAGACCAGCCGTGGCAATGGGGGACAGGCTGTGGCAGTGGAGGACCAGCCGTGGCAGTGGGAGACACTTGATCTTAATGTACCCATGCTATACTAGGCATTTTTGAAGCTTCTCATAACCTGAGGGCAGAAAACTAGGTGAGTCATTTTGGTTTAGTTTGGCTTTTTTATTGGTATTATTTTTAAAGATAGACTTTCATGTAGTTCAGACTAGCCTGCAACTCCATTTACAACCAAGAATGATCTTGAACCTCTGATCTTTCTGACTCTATCTCCCAAATGCTGGAAGCACAGGGATGGGCTACCAGGCTCAGTTTTATGCCCTGCTAGGGCTCACCCCTGCTTCATGCTGCAGGGCAAGCATTCTGCCAACTGAGTCACATTCTCAGTACATTGAACCAATTTTTGTCTAATCTAGCTGTCCTACACATGAGCCCCAATGTGGAGACAGGTGACAATGGGACACTTTGCTTTCCTGCTCTGGGCAGAGACCAGGATTCTGGAAGAGCTGTGCCCTGGGTATGTGTTCTCTGGGAGTTACCAAGAGTGCTGGCTTAGATGCTGTCTTAGTTAGGGTTCCTATTGCCGTGATCAAACACCCGGACCAAAATGCAAGTTGGGAAGGAAAGGGTTTATTTGGCTTCTACTTTGACATCACTGTTCATCATCAAAGGAAGTCAGGACAGGAATTCAAACAGGGCAGGAAGCTGGAGACAGGGGCCACGGAGGAGTGCTGCTTACTGCCTTGCTCCCCATGGCTTGCTCAGCCTGCTTTCTTATAGAACCCAGGACCTCCAGCTCAGAGGTGGCCCCACCCATTCTCCTCCTTGATCACTAATTGAGAAAATACCTTACAGCTGGATCTCATGGAGGCATTTCCTCAACTGAGGCTCCTTTCTCTCCAGTGACTCTTGTGTCAGGCTTATACACAAAACCAGTCAGTATAGCTGCTCTGTATAAAAAGACACCCCCCACCCCCATGTGAGCTGGGGACACTCACTTCCTACCCTGGTCACCCTGTAGTGACACAGCAAGTCAGGGAGGCAGTGACCAGGGGAGAGGTCTGCTAAAACACAAAGTACCACGGCGTCCACTATTTCTGTCAGGACTGTCAGTGCCAGTGGCCATCTGAGTCACTTTTCTAGACACAGTGTGGCCAGAGGACAAGGGGACTAAAACCACTGTCCCTCCTAGGGAAGAGCATCTGTGTGCCCAGGCCACCCTGGCCCTGGTTTCAGATAGTGCTCAGTATTGGCCTTGTTGGTGTGTGAGGTCAACTCTACAGGATTAAAAATAGCACAGTGTTTCCTACCCCACGTGCTTGGTATCAGGGAGAAGCAGATTTGAAAAGCCTATTTTTAAAATGAAGCTCTTGCCTTAAGCTTTCTGCTTAGCAAACATCTGTGAGCAGTGGCAGATACTGTCACCCTGGGCAAGGCTCCCCGTATGCAGCAGATAGTCAGGGGACATATGAGATCTTTCTCACACTGATTCCCAAGTGGTTTTCATGCCAGGTCCTGTTCCCATACATTAATTCACTGATCTTCATCACGCCTATAGGATAAGTATTGCTATCATCCCCATTTTAAACATGAGCACACTGAGGGCACAGAGGGGATAAGTAACCGACCGAAGGACACACAGTCAGGAAGTAGCCTGGCTGGGATTGACACTGCTTTCCAGCAGGCTTTGCCACCTCTGGCTGGGTTTCTAGATCATTCCCAGTGGGAAGCACTTGGAACGTGTGAGGAGTGCTCTTCAGTCCAAACAGAGGCTCTCTCATCAGTTTGGGGTCATGCTCATAAAAGTCTCATATCCTCGGGACTGGTGAGCAATGTGTGACACCTGTGGTGGCAGAAGCATGGGCACACATCACTAGATAAGTACATAGCACCATGGGCACTGGAGATCCCTTGGTAAGCATACCAGCTATTGGGAAGTAGGTTGAGTATCTTTTCCCCTGTGATTCCTAGAGCTACTCTAGGCAGCTGCTCTCTTCAGTCTTTAAGCCAGAAGGAAAGATGTACATTGCCAGAGATACCGGAGATAAAGTATCCCAAGTCACTTCTCAGAATACCATGACATGGGAGGCAGTGTCTCAGTCACAGGAGACAGGAGTCTGGTGAGAGTGTTCCCACTACCATGGGAAGAAAAGGGAAAGGCAAAACCAGGGAAGATAAGCACTCCAAGTTCATGTCTTAAGGCTGAGGATCCCCAGCTGCAGAGAGCAGACTCCATTTGGCACCGAGTTTGTGTGCAGTCAGCAGAGCACAGGGCCACATGAGAGTCCCTCAGAAAGAAACCAGTTGATCAGGAGCCCAGAGCTGTCCCTGATTCTATCACAGTTTTCTTGTGGGTTTCTGGTCTCTGATGTCATAAGCCACCTCCTTCAGGGTGTCCTTCACAATACCCTTCAGCAGAGAAGCAGGGAGCAACCCAGAAATCTGGTATTAGCTTCATTTAGAACTATATGACATAGCTCAGCCAAAATGATAGAGTCCATGAACTTGGCCAGTATGATAGAGCGACATGGCCAGATTTTTAGTTACTTGTATAGAACGCAAGGTTCTTAGGCCCTCGTGATTATAAGGTTGTGTTTAAATATTTTTTGTTAGAAAAAAATAGAACCCAAATCAATAGTTCAGTCAGTGTCCTTTAAATAAGTTTGATTGGGGATAGTTAATAGCCACTAAGGAAACATTACATTAGTCCTGAGGGCATCTATATATGTTAGAAAAACAATGTACAAAAAATTACAGCTCTGAGACTTTTCCGCATCCCAGTTCTCACTGCTATGAACTATTCAGCAGCTATCAATCACCCTCACCGCACGTAATGTTAATAGGCATGAATGAGACACAGTGCTTGCCCAAAGTGAGCACTCAGCTGACATAGGCAGTGTTGACTTCACCATGAAGATTCTTGCAATGATTTTCCCTCTTCCCATACCAGCCCCAGTCTGACTGGGAACCAAATAAGTCTGGTTGTGTGGGTCCCAGGTTTAAGATACTAACAGATAGCCATGCGACGCCAGATGCAGTTGGTTGAATGGCGGGGGTGGGGGTGATGAGTGGGCATTGGGACTGGCAGAAGCAAAGGCTTCTGTGAATCAGCCTAAGGGACTCCATGGAGAACACAGGCCAGTGAGGCTCTCTGACAGTTACTGGGCACTGACTGTGTGGCACATGCCAGATAAGCACTTTGTTCCCTACGTCTCAATAATGACCTTCTCAGATGGGAATTTCTCTTATCTCTAGTTTATATGGGAAGAAGTGGGCCACAGAAAAGTGAGTGACTGGATCAAACACCCAGAGGGCCAAGGATGAGGGGAGCTCAGGTACAGGCCTGGCAGCAGCAGACACCTTCTTCCCCAGTGTTTGAGTCTGGTCTCTGGTAGCATCAGGATCAGGAAAGCTGGGCCTTCCAGAAACATCTGCATTCCAAAGTGATGTGTTTGACCATAGCAGGGTGAGAAGTGCCTACATCCCCTGCCTCTATCACATGTTTCCCTCTTCATATTCCAACTACTTCCATCCAGGCACCTCCTCAGCCACCTCTCTACCCTTGTCAACATGGTCCAGGCCATGCCATTGAGAGTTGCCAACTGATCTGAGCTCACTTGCATCCCAGAGCAGACATGAGGACAGAGAGTAGTTAGCCAAACCTGCCTTCCATCTGTGCAGGGACCTTCTGCCTCCAGTGTAGACCCGGGCCCTGGTGAACAATTCACACAGGTGTTGCTCTTTCTAAATAGCTGCTGCTCAATTGGATTTCCTTTAGATTCTCCAGGTGAGGCTGACAGCAAGCCCAGATAAGTGGAGAAACAGGCTGTACCTGGAACTTGCAGAGATAGTGGGGAATCTTGCGCACAAGGAATTCATCATTTGCATGCTCAAGCAGGGCTGTGTGAGCCATGTGCTGCTATGTAGGTGCCAACAGCTTTTCCTTGAGAGTTTATGTGAGGTTTAATTTTTCCGTGACTTAGTCATTGATTCCTGAGGCCCTGGCTTATTGGCATTTTAGCTGATGGCTCTATTCTGCTTGGAGTTGCTGTAGAGTCCAGCAATGGAGAATGATCAATGAATGCCGCTTGCCTGCTGATTCAGAGTGCTCTCCCTCCTCTGCTCCACTTCTCCCTGCTGAGCACTCTGTCTCCCAGCCTCTCAGTCCTCCCAGTTCTCCCAGCCCCAACTTCTATCTGTCCTTTATGTGAGCTTCATTCTCGAAGTAGGATCTCAGGGCCTGCTGCACACATCAGCTGCCTGCTGATTGGGTACACAGTCTGTAGCTGAGTGTTGTCAGATGTCAATCTCTCCCAGTGAGAGTCCTGTGAGCCATGTCGACAGGTGGCAAGAGAGACCCTGGGGCCCCTTGGAGGGCCTCCTTGAAAGAGGGGATATTGAAGGGGTCCTTTGTCTCAGAGGAGGGGATTAGGTTACAGCTCCTTGTGCCTGTAAGTCCAAGGCTAGAAGCTCTTGATGCAAAGGGGTGAGGATCCAAAACTGCAGATCCAAGACGCTGGCTCCATTATTCCTGCAGCAGCAACCTACTCTGTGTGAGTGCTAACATGTTTTCCTTGGACTGTTTCTGTCAACACTGCTGTTCATGTCTCCCTCTGCTTCTAGGTCCACACTCACAAGTTTAAAGTATCAGAGGATGTCCCGAGAATGCCTTATTGGCATGTAATGGATTATGAGCTTTAATTCTGCCCTCCATGTCTTTTTTCTGGTGGCCTTCATGATTTTTCCTGGCTTGATAACCCTCTCTTTTTCTTCTTTACCACCCCCATCCCCACCCCATCTGCGGATGCTCTTTACAGAACAAAGAGTTCAAGACTCTGACAGAGCAGTTGTCTACAGTCACCTCCACACATGCCATGGAGGTGGAGAAGCTGAAGAAGGAGCTGGCGCATTACCAGCAGAACCAGGAGGCTGATACCAGCCTTCAGCTCCAGGAGGAGGTGCAGAGCCTGCGCACTGAACTACAGAAGGCTCAGTCGGAGCGCAGGGTCCTAGAGGATGCTCACCACAGGGAGAATGGTGAGCTAAGAAAGGTATGCATGCACAGAGGACCAGACTGGTGAAGGGCTAGTGGGCGGAGCACCTGTAGGAGATGTTTCTTCATGCTGAGATTTCTGTGATTTCCAGGGCTTGTGTCCACAGACAAGCCACCCTTCATTTTACAAATGGCTGTGCATTTGGGTCTTATAACAAATGTCTGATCCCTGAGCAAGTGTTGATTGAGCTGGTACCATTAGCTAAGCCTTGTGGCATCCCTTGGGAGAGTAGATGGCATCTATCTTTGCTCATCTTTCTTAAAGTCTTAAGTCAGTTCCCAGGGACACTCTACATTTCTAGTCCTTAGTGAGAGAGGTAACAGGTGCCAAGTGTTCTGGGGCTTCAGCAGCCTGTAACCATCATGCCCACCAGGAAGCTTAAGTTTAGGGGTCTACCCTGGGGGCTGTAGCCAACTTCCCACTCTTATTACTTAAGGAAGTCCATGAAATGGGACTTCCTGGGTCACTTCCACCGCTCCTGACTTTCAGCTACAAAGAAGCCCTTCTGAACTCCCAAGGCAGATCTTCCAACAGGGAAAAGTCCCACAGTGCCATCGGAGGGCAGTCTATGGATTAAGAATACCTCTGTTCTCCTCCCCATCGCTACATGATTCAACTAGAAGGAAGATAGTGCATTGCCCGCACATTCAGTATCTGGCCAATACACAGAGTAGAGTCACATGGATTGAGAACCTGAAGAAGGAAAGTCAATGTTGGTTAGTGAAATTGGGACAGACAATGCTGGCACACCTGGGCAGACACAGAAATACTGGCCCTAACCCTACGTATATTGTCAGGTGTGTGCAAGAACCCCTACTAGCCATGGCGCCCATGTGTAGGCGTGTATGTGTACACATAAATACACATGTACACATTGCCTTGATCATCTCTAAGGTTGCTCCTGGACTCGAACTGGCCACCACATGCAATTTCGTGTTTTCTAACTGCGGAGCAGACTTCAGCCCTGCTCTGTGGTCTTTGGCTCTCCCATTGCCCCAGTTCTTCCTCCCAGCTGAGGACTCTCATTTGCCTTCCCTGCTTCCCATAAAATTTTTGAGTCAGGGCCTCAGAGCACCTAAACTAGATGGCTTTTAAACAACTGGTTTTCCATCCAAAGGCAGGTAAGGTTTTGTTGTAAGAAAACTTCCTTGGCAGAGCAAAACAGAGAAGCAAAGTCTGTCCCACTCTCTTTAAAACATGGCTGTTGCCTAAGAGCCTGTTGGCCTTGGGATTGAATAAAACTGGACCTTGGGTAAAAGCAGACACCTGCTCCCATGCCATCTTTGGAGATGAGGTTTTACTCTATAACCCTAGCTGGCCTAGAATTTTCTATGTAGACCAGGCTGGCCTCAAACTCATAGAGATCTACCTCCCTCTGCCTCTATCCCTTATGCTGGGATAAAACACATGCACCACTGTACCCGGTTAAGACCTTCCTCTCTGATCACTTAAGTGGGAAGAGGACTCTCTTTAGGAAGTGGGAAATAGACATTTTCCTTTCTGTAAGGGTCTGTGGAAACTTTTGTTGCAGTAGTTGAAGAATGGTCAAGTGACAGCTGTTCCTGGTCTCTAGGATCTGCCTAGCTGGGGTTTAGTGCTCAGCAGAGGCAGTACCCAGCCTGAACATGTGCTGAATAATAAGACAGTTGGTTTCCTTCTGGCCGGCCCAGGGTCTTTCTCTGCACTGAGTGAGATTGATGAAGCCAGCAAAGCCCAGGGACGGAGCCGGCTGCTGGTAGATGTTTAATTAATGGGCTTGATGTTTCTGTCAGCAGAAACTGCAAATGCTGTATTGGAACTGGCATGCTGGAACACTTGGGGCTGCCACCTCTGATGATTTTACCTGGTAGACCACACCGCAGTGCTGTGGGCTATCCTAGGAATCCATCTCTGTGTCCACAGGGCACGGAGTTGTCCCTATCACACCCCTGCCTATCATTTTATACTAAGGGAGACATTACTTCAGCCTCTCCACACAGAAGCTCACTAGGACTCTTAGCTTTGTTCCTTTTGTCCCATGCTAAAGCTTCAGCATCCCTCTCTGGCCTCCTTCATGCAGCTGTGCTGTTTTGTGTGACCTTGCTATTTGGAAAGGGCGTGGCTCCCTGGGCTGCCCCTGGCCTGGAGGCAGTAGCTCCTAATTTAGACTGTACTCTGAAGTTGCACAGGCCTAGCTCAGTGCAAGGTTGCAGCAGGAGAGGAAAAGTGACCTGCAGCCAAGTGCTTGGCCCTGAGGCAACCTTGGCATGACCCAGGTATCTAGTGGGCCGAGGTCCTGAGTGCTCACGCTGGTACATCAGTGATGTGTGCTGCCTCTTCCTGTTAGTCTTAGGATTACCTCTGCTGATGGGTTTCCTTGGCTGATTCCAAGGTGTGGCCTTAGGTTGGAGATTTTGCAGAGTGGGAGCAGGGGGGTTCTGTCTGGAGAGAGTACAGGGCTCTCATGCATTGAGTCTTCAGAGATTTGCTGGCCTGCTATACTCAGGATTGCATTCTCATTGGCTCAGGATTTGTTTCATGAAAAGGCTGACAGTTATTAGAAGGAGCTTTACCTCATCTCTGTGGGCGACAGGTCTTGCACAGAAAGATAGAAGTCATTGTCCTTCACTCAGCAGGCATTTATTGAGTGCCTTGTGTGTTAGAGACCCATTCTATACAGCAGAACAAAAATGATAATCAAAAAGTTTTTTTTTTTTCATTCTTAGGAAACAGAAGGTAAAGATAGGAGTCCTTAGCCGGGCAGTGGTGGCGCATGCCTTTAATCCCAGCACTTGGGAGGCAGAGGCAGGCGGATTTCTGAGTTCGAGGCCAGCCTGGTCTACAGAGTGAGTTCCAGGACAGCCAGGGCTACACAGAGAAACCCTGTCTCAAGAAAAAAAAAAAAAAAAAAAGATAGGAGTCCTTCTGAGATTATCCATCATGTGCTATATAAGGAAGGTGAGCAAAGGGGATGGAGAGTGACCTTAGGCAGGGTATGGTTCATGAGTGACAGCCAGTGGTGCCTCTCTACATGAGGTGAGAGTTAGCCGTGAGGACATCTGTGCTGGCCCCAAGTTGTTTCCAGCAGCCAGGAGGAGAAGGGATTTGGCAGAGAGCTAGGGGTCAGACCTGGAAGTGCCTGCTGATCTCGGAAGCAGCTCTGGCCTGTGAAACAGCTCAGAGGAGCAGCTCTGGCCTTAGCATTGGAGGCTCCTAGACTATCTTGGAGATTCAAGTTTAACCATTGTTTCAACTTTGCTCAAGTATTCCAAGTGAATGTCAACTTCTCTCTCTCTCTCTCTCTCTCTCTCTCTCTCTCTCTCTCTGTGTGTGTGTGTGTGTGTCAGAGGATAACTTTTAAGAGTCAGTCCTCTCCTTCCACTCTGTGGGTCCTGCAAACTAGGCTCAGACCATTAGGCTTGATGGCAGCCACCATTTTCTCTGAGACACCATCTCACCCTTTCATTTTTAAAATATTTTCAATTTATTATTTGAGATTTCTGAGTTCGAGGCCAGCCTGATCTACAGAGTGAGTTCCAGGACAAGCCAGGGCTACACAGAGAAACCCTGTCTCGAAAAAACAAACAAACAAACAAAAAAACCAAGATGCCAGTACAATAATTTCAAAGCCAATTGATAATGATAAAAGCTGCCCATCTAGATTAGTCAAATTATCCCAAAATCCTAACCTTTATGATATAACTACCGGTGGCGCTCTGCCAGTTCACGTCTGCTGCCATTTTCCTCCTCTCTCTCCCAAGATGCTCTCTGTCTTCCCAACTCTTAGCTCCACCTCCCTGTTCCCTGTCCAATCACAGGGCTCCTATTGCCCTAATGTAATTGGACAGGGACTATCCTGTCGCAGGTTATCCCAGCAGCCTTCGTGCCGCCATTGGATCTTCCCAGGCAGATCAGTATGGTAGCATGCTGGGTTTAGCACTGGATAAGACCACTGATGCCTTTCCCTATCCCTTCAGCAGTCTCCGTAATACCTTTTAGCTTATGTAATGTTAGCCAGCAGGGAAGAGCACTCTGGTCAGTTAAAGGCAGGCATTTCTGTGTCCTGCATCTCAAGTGATACCTTCAGCAGTAAAGTCTTAACATCTAACCATTGAGGACAACTAAAAGCAACTGGGCTATTCATGGATTAAGATCTAGTCGCTACTCTTTGACTATCATGAGATAATAAATGTTACTACAGTCACCTTGGTACAAGTTTTTATGGAGATTAGGTTTTTATTCCTCTTATGTTTGTAATTAGGAATAGGATTTCTGAGTCACTTGGCCATTATTTCATGCTTAATATCAACTAATGATTTCAAAGTCTTTTGGAACAGTCACCTATATTGTTGCTTTAAAAATACAAATATTTATTTCTATAATCACAGCTTTTTCTCTTAAGTCCCAGGTTGTCCTTTAATATCGCCTCTATTCCTTGTTTAAGTTATTTATTTATTATTTATTATCTATAATTTATACCATCATATTCACCTTTGGTTGAACCGATTTTCTGAAGTAGGGCATTTACCAAAGACCCACCAGAATTCCACCACCTCCTGTTTCCTTTTTGGCAGTGCTGTCAGGAGCCACCCGCTGGGATTAGATATCTGAATGTCAGTACCAAGTGTGTCTCCCCCTTTCAGAGCCCCGAGCACTGGTCCAGTGAGGCAGGGAAGGGCAGGCGGGACAAAGACCAGAGATGATGCGTCCATCGTGAGCTTTTGGCTTTCCCAAGACTCAGATTTGACAGGTCATGATTCAGCAAGAGCGACACACAGGTTCATAAGTATGGAAGGCTCTCTGCTCTGTGCATTCCTCAATTAGGAATGTGACCTGACTATAAACATTTTAGGGCTGTCCAGGAGACCTGGATAACAAGAAGCGGTTTGAGCTATTTTGTCCTTTTGAACTTGGGCTTTGGTTTTTTTTGTGTTTTTGTTTTTGTTTTTGTTTTTGTTTTTTAATCTGTGTGCATAATGAATGAAAGCAGCTTTGGTCGAATGTCTTTTCCTGGGTAGAACGTTTACCCATGATCCATCTGAACGCTAGCTCCTCCAAAGCACCCTCCTTTCCTGTCACTACATGGGAAGGGTTTGTGTTTTGTTTTATCTCTTTCAGCGAGTTGCAGACCTAGAACATGAAAATGCTCTCTTGAAGGATGAAAAAGAACGCCTTAACAACCAAATCCTGCACCAGTCAAAAGGTAAGTGCCGACCCAGCTATACATGCTCTTGGCTTGTTTTCCTAACCTGCTAGTTAATGAAGAGGAGGAAAGGCTTCCTAAGGGAGAGCTGGGGAAAAGAAAGGTGGATTTTTAAGATCCTGCTGGACCATTTGTTTGAAGAGTCTATTGGAAGGGAAACTCATCCTTCATGTGCAAAACCACACATGCGGGTTTGTATCTATCTAGAGACCTGCATAAAAAGTATGCCACGGCTATGCACCGCTCTGTAAGCATATGCAAGTATCCATCTGAAAATGGGCAGCAGAGACAGACCTGGAAGGGCTTTGGGGAGGCATGAGCAAGATGCACAGGTGAAGTGCCTAAGCTGGCGCTCAGCACAGTAGCACCCACGTGCTGCTTCTGCATTTTTGTCTTGCTCATCCTTATCACTGTGTTTCCTGTCAGATGGTCACTTTAATGTTTGCTGAAAGACGGGGTCTTTGATCAGTCCCTAGATAAGCCCCTCTCGAGTGCCCCTCAACTTCCAGGCTGCTGCTACCCGCCCTGTGACTCATGGCTGAGTGGGAACAGTGGAGCATGTAAATCCAGTTCTCATCTGTTCAGTGATAACCAGATCCCCTCCCACCTTACAATCCTTACCCGTCCTACTGGGCAGCTAAAGATCGTAATACCACGGTCCCAGCAGCCTGAGAGCTTGTGAAAATACAAGCTGCTTTCAAATTACCCTTAAAAAAAAAAAAAAAAAAAAAAAAAAAGCTTGCTTTCTGTTCCTATGGATACAAGGTTGCAAGAGAAAAAAAGACCATCAGAATCTCTTAGGTTCCTTGCCCGCTTCTCCCTACATCACCTCTGGTCTGGGCTCCAAGGACCTGAAAGATAAGGATTACAATGAGACTTTAGAATGGTTCAGCTGGAAATGCTGCCAATAGTTCTTAATGTGGGTTGTCACAAGAGAGGTGGGGACAAGGACTGGGTGGGGGTGCTCGTACACATTAAGAGTCTTTCCCCCCCACCCCCGCCTTCCTGAGAGCAGGGTCACTCTGCTTCCTGTCTGAACCCTTGGTTCAGAATGAGCCCCTCCTCAACCCCAAGGGAGGTGGGGAGCATGAGAAACTCCCCCACAGCTTCTGGGACCAGCCTGTGGTGGGCAGCCTCTTAACAAGAGATTAGTCAGAATGCTCCTAGCAGGGCATGCGCATTTGAGGATACCCTCAGATGCTGAAACCCAGCTTCCCATGCCTGCTTTCCAGCCGAATCTTCACAGAGCTCTGTGGAGGAAAATCTGATGAAGAAGGAACTGGAGGAAGAGCGGTCCAGGTACCAGAACCTGGTGAAGGAGTACTCCCAGCTAGAGCAGAGATATGAGAACCTTCGGGACGAGGTGACGATCCTAAAGGCAAGGGAGGCAGCTCTGCTGCCTGGTGGCAATGGCTCCCCTTTCTGCCCTTTTAAAGCTGGCAGTATAGCTTTCACCCTCTGGTGCTGCCATGCTCAGTAAACATGCATGTGTGCAAGGAGCACTTGTAAACTCTGGTTACCAAGCTGCCAGCCGGTGGTCACTTTCTGAGGATGCCCTTCCGAAAGCTGAGGTCTTATTGAGATCTTAGGAAGTTAAGAATTATTTTCCTGTATATGTATGTTGTCATCTTCTTCTTGTTCTAGAAAATTCCACTGTTGAGACAGTGGTGTTGTAGGCTCTGACCTCAGCTGCATTGGTCCATGTGGAGAGAGACCCTTGGAACCTGATTGGGTCTCCTAGTCTCTGACAAAATACAAGATATTTTTGTGACATTTCAGGATTTGACATTCTCTGCTACCTGTATGAATACTCCCTCCCAACATACATATTCAACATCAGTAGCTTAGTTGCATGGAAACCAGGAAAGGAATCTGAATAGGAACTGAAATAGAAATCTATAAATTCCACCAAGCTCGGTTTTCACTCTTAAAGACAAACCGGCTGCCAAAAAAAAAAAAATAAACAGAAAGTTCTTTTTAAAAGAAGAGCAGGAAGGTACGCTCTGTTACTAATTGCTATCATTTCATGAGCAGAATGGGGTGGGAGGAGAGGCTGCATGGGATAGGGTTGCAGAAAGGGTTCCTCTCAAGAATCTGGAGAGGTTCCACTGTGTGCAGTCTGAGGGCTTGGCTCGAGTGAAAGGCTGTTCTCTCCTGGCTTTCTGGGTGTTGTGGGTTGGAACGCACTGGTAGAGTATTTGCCTGGCATACACGGGAATAACTTTTATCCACTGTCCCAAGGAGCAGTACTGCCCATAATTGTGACAAGTGAAGCAGTGGCTGACATCCAGGGCTCCTTGAGGTTAGTTTGCATTAGTATGAGCTGTTTATGAGTTGTCACATTTTTTTCTCCTTGAGCAGCAAACTCCGGGCCACAGGAAGAACCCATCAAATCAAAGTAGCTTAGAGTCTGACTCCAATTACCCCTCCATTTCCACTTCAGAAATCGGAGACACTGAGGATGCCCTTCAGCAGGTGGAGGTAAGTCTGGGGCACTGTGTGTAATTGTCCTGCCTGCATGGAGCTACCTAACAGAGATATACTGCTGTGTTGGTGGTGGCTCAGAGGGCCCAGGGCACAGATGTTGAGAACAGGATCACTGGATTGCAGTGAATTTTCCGACACACAGCCGGATGCACGGCACAGCATCTGTGTGGGTGCCGTTTCCATGTAGATACGGGCACTGTCCTCCCTCACAGCAGGCAGTGAGACTGATCCTGAGCTGTGCTCATTACATGAGGTAAAACATCATCATGCTCCCGACATGTGGAAACAGGTTGCATATGCACGCATACACACTGCCTCCTGACAGGCAGGCCCATGTTTGTGTACAGAGTAAAACCCAGACATGGGTCTGGAAGGACAGAGATACACTGGGAAGTCAACGTATTAAGATCTGATGGAGGTAGGGGCTTCACGGCAGGGCAAGTATTGCTTGTTTCAAGTTACGGTCAGGTACTTGCTAGTGTCACAGTGACAGTGACCAGAGGCCACAGAGATTCCCATCAGGAAGCACTACGGTCCCGAGATTTAGTTTCTTTCTTGTAACGACATTTTTCAGAAGTGAATTCCCTTTTACCTTCCAAGGAAAATACCTGTGCCTATTTGCATTTGTTCTTGGAGTATGTGATTGGTCATTTAAGTGGCTCACACAGGAGGTATGTAAGGGCTGAGACAGAGACATTATTGAAGAGAATAAGCCTTACAGCACCAGCTCTCCTGTGGGAAACACTAGTGGTTTGACTCTGGCTTTGTGTTAGAGGCAAGGATTGGTGTTGGGGAGGAACAAGGTGGCAGATGACTGATACAGAGGTGGGCAGCGAGGCCTTGTGTGTTCCCTGGAGCATCTGTGCTGTGAACACCACCTTCTGGGCACCCCTCTTCCTTTGCAGGAGATTGGCGTAGAGAAGGCAGCCATGGATATGACCGTCTTCTTGAAGCTGCAGAAGAGAGTGCGGGAACTTGAGCAGGAGAGGAAGAAGCTGCAGGTGCAGCTAGAAAAGGAACAACAGGACAGCAAGAGAGTGCAGGTGCGTGACTGCTTGCGAGCCGTGGGGTCTCAGTGGTGTCGGGCTTCAGAGCTGCTTCTTGTTGGAATCAACTGATGATTTCTCCATGAGTGTCCCACCCCACCGTCTCTGTGCAGGGCCTGCTCCGAGTGTCCCAGAGAAAGGATTTCCACTGGGAAGCAGTAGGGGGTCTGTGGGAGCTCATGCCTGGAGGATTGGCATCCGGTGCAGAGAAAATAATCCAGCAAAAGTCAAATTTAGCAGAGGAAGTCTACCACCCTTCCATGCCTGGAATCTAACATGAGCTCAGCCACCTGGCTCAGAGTCAGAGGAGACCCTCCTTACCTACGGCTGTGCCCTTACATCATCACAACTGAAGGCACCCTTATCCTCTTGAGTCTTGAAAGAATACTGTGTGAAACTTTACACCTAAAAGTAATTTCTCTGTCTCAAGGACTTTTGGGGAACTTAAGCTATAAACACAGATCTATGCCAGTATCAGGCTCATAGCAAGTATACAAAGTGGGCATTATAAAAGAGTACAGAGCCAGCAAGATGTCTCTCAGTATTCCTGCAGGCACCTGCTGCTGAGCCTGGTGGCCTGAGTCTGAGCCAAGGGACACACATGATGGAAGGAGAGAACTGATTCCTGCAAGTGGTCTGGTTTTCACACAGATACCATGGCAGAGGCAAGCCACGGTGTGCGCGCGCCCGAGCACACACACACAGTCACTGTGTATAGCTTTTTTTTTTTTTAAGACAGGTAAAAATGTGGGAGATAAACTTAGCCACTGGGGAATTTGAATCGGGTTTGGAGTAGCAAATGTAGCCCAGGTGTGAAATAAAAATATAATGTAGTGTGGTTGTGAACGTTGTTGATTACAAACCTATCAGCACTGCCACAGCAGAGGGCTGCCAGGAGATAAGAACCACCTTTTCTTACTTTGAAGCTGTGAGGAACACGTCTTGTGGAACTCAAGTCCAGTTCTGAATCATCACTATCAGATCTGTTCTCAAGCCTAAACTGAAAATCATAGAATTTGACTCTCCTCCTCCTCCTCCTCCTCTTCCTCCTCCTCTTCCTCCTCCTCCTCCTCTTCCTCTTCTTCTTCCTCCTCTTCCTCCTCCTCCTCCTCTTCCTCTTCTTCTTCCTCCTCTTCTTCCTCCTCCTCCTTTTCCTCTTCCTCTTCCTCCTCTTCTTCCTCCTCTTCCTCCTCTTCTTCCTCCTCCTCCTCCTCTTCCTCCTCCTCCTCTTCCTTTTCTTCTTCCTCCTCTTCCTCCTCCTCCTCCTCTTCCTCCTCCTACTCCTCCTCTTTCCTTGACCCCTCCATCCTGGACCCAGACTCTTCTCCCATAATACCGTTCTTCCCTTTGCAGTCTGATGTGCTGCAGACTCTGCGGTGGCTTGCTGTCAGAGTCTGAGGGGGGACCTTGTTTGTTTGCTTGTTTTGTTTTGTCTTGTTTAATAAGCATTAAGTAAAGAAGTCAATCTTGGTGGTGATGTTAAGTCTCCAGGTGGATTAGTTAAGAGTAGACAGTGAAGGCACTGGGCAATGAATGACTTCCGGTTATAAGGAAAAGCTATCCTGACAAACACAAATCAAAACTGGACTCTTAGAGTTGTAGCTCCCAGAGCCCCATTGTATATTGAAAATGCACATAGTTAAAATACCCTTTAATTCTCCAGCCTTCCAGACACTAACTCAGCAACAGCGCACCCACAGGGTGTTGCCAGTTCACCACCATGATCACTGGGGACAATAGAGAGCTACCATTGCTCTGTGACACTGTTGAAGCTAGGATGGCATATCACCTTCCTGGGAAAAGGTCAAAGTTCAGAATGAAGGACAATTTCTAGTGAATGCTAGTTGTTCCTGTGCCATCAAAAGTCAAGGGATCTAAAGTCAGCCATCCTAAGTCATGGGCAATCTGTGTGGATGGCATTAGATACACCGGCATAGAAGTGTCTACATACTCTCCCGTACCTAAAGACATGATTTCTGGATTCTGCATTTCAGAAATGCCAAATTGCTTTGGAAGCTTGGCTCCAGAATTGGTTTGTCTGGATACCGAGTAAAGGGGGAAATCTCAAAATATAATCACCAAGCAAGATGGATGTTGTTGGCCACAGGGGGAGGGTGGGTAATACTGTGGAATCCTCTATCATCCCCTGAGGTTAAGCATGCAGAGATCAAGTTTCTGAGTCTTCCCTTGGATCCACAAGGAATCCTAAGCCACCTAGAGTGATGTAGCCCCAGGTCCCCAGCCTTAGAGGCCTTACACTCGATATAGCCTAACTGGGATGCCGATGAGTGTTCCATCCATGTGAAGTGGTTAAGCCACTGTGAGAAAGAGGACTCTGTGCCTGCTGGATCTGCTCCCATGTATCCAGTTCCTTTTCCCCTGACCTGGCAGTTAACCTTGACCCCTGCAGTGATCCCAACAGACTTAGAAACATGATGTTATAGCTTCAAGTATGAGTCTGTGATCCTTTTACTCTGAGAGTCTACCGTATTCAACATTTAGAGGGGTTGTGTCTGTGCCACACAGAACCCAAGTGCAGGCCATTTACCTAACAGCAGGAGTGCTGACTCAGGTCATTCACACATACCCTGTGCCTTTGCTGATGGAGGGAGGCAAGGCACAAGTTGGTACCCAGGCAAGACTTTTCCCAGCTTACATTGCAGGAAACATTGCAGCAACCATACATGTCCTTCATCTGGAAGAGGTTGCGGGAGATGCTCACTCTGAGCTCAGACACCCTGGTCTACCCACAACAGTGACAGGTTTACCAGGACTTCAGGTTGCTAGGACTTAGGCGATCTCATTAAGTGCCCCATTAGGTCTTGGTTCAAAAGACCCATATTCTTTAGGCATGTCTCCCCCTTAAACTCACTCCAAGCAATTAGGAAGTTGTTGTCCCCCCCCCTTTCAACAGCCCAATTCAACACTAAGGACTGCCTACATAATCACAGGTCCTTGACTGACCTGAGTTCTGGAAGACTTCCAGTTACTGCTGCCCAGAGCCACCAGCTTTGGCACTGTGAAGTCTGCTTCCTGAACTGTATACCTACTATGAGCTAGCCACTTCATAAAAGCAGCTTTGAATTACCTCCTGAGTACACACCAGAAAAAACATGAGGGCAACATTAATTTTCGTGCTGTATAACTCTTGAGGATGCTGAAACAAAATACTTCCAATCCAATTACTTATTAACAAAAATGTGTTCTTCCAGAGACCAGAAGTCAGAAGTGAAGGTTTTGATGTGACCATCCCCTGTAGACAGTGGGGAAAACTTGTCTCGTGCCTTTCTCTTGGCTTCTGGTGCTCTGGACTTGCAGCTGACTCCAATCCCACCTCCGTACTAATATGCCCATCTTGTCTGTGTATTCTTGACTCCTAAAGCATTAAGACTTCACTTCATTATATCTCCTAAGACCCTAGTTCCAAGGGAGGTCACATTCACAGGGAGAATTTAGGACTTACAGGTGCTAAGGTTGTAATTTAACCCATGCCATAGTGTTTGTGGTACATCTTCAACCTGTCAGCACCTGTGAGGACCATGTGATAGTGTGGGGGCCGGGAGGAGTTGTCTATGGGGGGACTCGTGGTAACTCATGGTACTCTTTGGAGGAGGTGGGGAATAGACCTATGGAGGGTGAGGCTGTCAGCTCTTCATGCAAAAGTAGAATGAGAAAGTTTAGCTGTCTTAGAAATGTCTTCAGAGCATGTGCCTATGGTCTGCGCTCACCTTTCTGTCCTTCCTATGCAGGTAGAACAACAGAACAATGGCTTAGATGTGGACCAGGATGCAGATATAGCCTACAATAGTCTGAAGGTAAGGCTGTCTGTCCTCTAGTAGAAGACAAACGACATAGATGGGCTTCAGGAAACCAGGTCCTAAGCCTCCAGCCTGCTCTCAGTGGAGCGATAAGCAAGTGGCTCCATTCCTACACCCTCACATCTTCATCTTTGAAACAAAGGGGAGTTTGTGTTTATACCAAGAAACATGCTTTCCTACTTGAAACATCTCCAGTTAAAATAAAATGTGGCCACAAGGAATAGAATCACTTTGAGATGTCCAGATATAAGGCAGAAGGTTTGCTGATGTGGCACGAGAGGGCAAAGCAGAACAGTGGAGACTTCAGGCCCCAGGAGGAGGGAAGGGCCATCAGACCAGGCCCTCCCCCATCCCCCCCCCCAAAGACTTCATAGTAAGACCATTTCACAGTTTGCAGGTCACTCATAGAACAACTGTTACTAAGTTGCTAATGACCATTGCACAGAAAAAACATTGAGTCATTTCTGTGGCTTCTCCCTCCCAACTAATTTTTCCACTGTGGTAAAAAATATATATAGCATAAAATTTACCGTATTAGATATTTTAAGTATATATGAGGGTCAATAATGAAGGATGCATTCATAGCGTGTGTGCCATTCAGCCCTGTAATTCATCTTACAAAGCCTGTCTCCACTGAAGACTCTGCTCCTCCCACCCTACCCCCCACAACCCCACACAGACACCATTCTACTTCCTGTCTCTGTGCCCTGTCTAGATGCCTCCTACAGTGGCATTTGTCCTATTGTCAAGATACCTCCTACAGTGGATTCAAGGCATTTCTCTTTTGTGACAGTGAGCAGCATTTAGCTTAATGCCTTCAGCGTTCGGTCATGTTGTATGTATGTGTTACCATCCTGGCTCAGGCATTTAACTTGCCATGATCCTTCAGCTAGCTGGATCTGCCTTGACTTCCTCACTCAGATCATGCAGATCCTGCCCACTGGAGTTGGCTCAGTTATCTTGGGACTCTGACAAGCATATCACTTGTTAAAAGTTTTTAGAAAGTCACAGAGCATGCGACCACACAAAAGTTGTAGGAAGTCCTATTAGTGGCATATCGTTTACAACTTTCAGCTTGAGGCTGGGCATAGCTTTGCTCTCCAGCACTATATATGTGCATACACAAGCACACACATACATACACAGCTATCAGCCCAGCATTTCCACAAAGAAGAATTTCATGGCTAAATGTGCTCAAAACACGCATTGCATCCTGGGTTGATGCTGTAGAGCCATTGCATCGGAAGCATTTCTCTGAGAACTTGGGATAATGAGTTCAGTTTCTATAACTGACTGACCACTCATGTCGTCAGAACCTGAGCCATGGGCATCTTCATTAAAGAAGGAAAGTTGATCTTGCAGACAGGGAAAGTTAAGGAAAGAGAAGAGATGGGGTAGCTGGGATATGCTGCCAATCCAGCAAGCAGCAAGCGGTGCCTCTTGTCTGCCTTGCAGAGACAAGAGCTTGAGTCAGAGAACAAGAAGCTGAAGAATGACCTGAATGAGCTGAGGAAGGCGGTGGCTGACCAAGCCATGCAGGACAACTCCACTCACAGCTCCCCAGACAGCTACAGCCTCCTACTGAACCAGCTCAAGCTGGCCAATGAGGAGCTCGAGGTGCGCAAAGAGGAGGTGCTGATCCTCAGGACCCAGATTATGAATGCTGACCAGCGCAGACTGTCTGGCAAGAACATGGTAATGAGGTGGCAGCTGTGGTTGGGCTTGTTGGAGTGACACTGAGCCATTAGGCTTGTGGTTTTATGTCTTTCTACATGGAGGTCTTAAATCTGAAGGGCAGGACCTCTGCTTTTGGGGTCTCTGAAAGTAGCAGAAGGGTTTGGTGCCCTTTCTTCATGACCTTTATTAGAAGGGGAAGCCAGAAATGTCTAGAATCTAATGAATTTAAGAAAGTGATCAAGGGAGCTGGAGATAGCTCAGCAGGTATGTGCACTTCACCTGTCCTGCAGAGGACCTGGGTTCAGCTCCTGGACCTCATGTCAGGCAACTCACAACTGTCTATAAATCCATCCCCACGTGGATCTGATGCCATCTTCTGGCCTCCAGAGGCACTGCACCCACATGTACAGATGTATGCATGCTTTGATTTAAAAAAAACAAAAACAAAAACAAAAAAACTTTTTTTTAAAGAAAATGTTCAAAAGAAACAGACACAGATGGATCATCTCAGGGCTGTTTTTCATGCCCTGTCTCTTCATTTTGTCTCTGTGGAAATTTCTCTTTTCCCCATGCCTTTACAGGTGGTGGGTCTCCTTTGAGTTTGTTTCTGATGGTCTTACCTTCTAGGAAAGATTGTACAATGAGAGGAAGGTATCAGAGTTTACCTGGCTCATCAAATGGGCTTTACTAGGCTAAGCCACTCTAGACGTGGGCCCTGGATGTGGCTGGGAGATAAAGCATTTCAGTAATAAGGCTTGAATCATGTCCTCTGATGCTTGTTCCTCCCAGGATCCCTCTCAGCTCCTGCCCCCACCCCACTGCTGGCACTTGTGCCTCACAGCCAAGCCTTGCTAAGGCTGTGTGGCCTTCCAGCCAAGATGGCCTTTTGAAGCCATGTTTCTGCCTGTATTTAACAGCAATTAGGTCTGCCTCTTTTCCCCCAAAAGCACATAAACTTCCATATTAGAAAGCTATTTCCTAGAAGTTCTATAACCAGAGTTTTGTTTTGTTTTGTTTCTGTTTGACATTTATTAGATTTTAAAAAATATTTGGAGAAATTTGACATAATTTCATATATGCACATTATTAGTCTTTGATTCATTTGTTTTGTTTTGTTTTTAATTTGGGGTCTTCTAGGAGCCAAACATCAATGCCAGAACAAGTTGGCCCAACAGTGAAAAGCACGTGGACCAGGAAGATGCCATTGAGGCCTATCATGGGGTCTGCCAGACAAACAGGTAGGGCCCACCTCTGAACTGTACCTGGGGAAGATGATAGGAAGACTGGGGACAGGCGGGGCCATTGTCCAGCCAATCCTGTTACAACCTGTTCCTCCGGAACTGGCCATCTGCCCAACTTTGGGGAATTATCTATTGGAAAGAGAAGCCTGCCAGAGGAAAGCATTTGTTTAAAGTTGCTGGAAGCAGTGAGCCCTTTAGAAGGCCTCAGAAGGTGATGCATGAGTCTGCCTCCTCTGAAGACTTAATTGCTTAGGACTTGCAGATCTGCTGCAGTCCCTCTTCTGCAGAAGAGGAAACAGGCCCAGAAGGATTGAGTAGTTTCAGCTCAATCAGCTGGCCTATAGCGGAACCAAGGTAGAATCCAGGAAGGCTGGCTTCTAGGCTGTGCAGCTCCCTGCCCTCCCCCACACCCTGCGTGGGAAACCCGAGGGGGGAGATGCAGCCAGCCCCCAAGTCTCCCTAAAGTAGAAAGGGAGGGAATGAAGGTGACTTAAATTATCCCGGGTGGAAGATAAGCAAAGAGATGAATAGAGAAAACCTCGAAGGTGGTGTTAAATTAGAAATCACACTGGCAGCTGAACGCCAGGCTTATCGCTCTGATCTTCAGAGCCGAAACTGCTCCCAGCCCTCTTTCTGTTCTCTCTTTCAGCTGTCAGGAAACTAGCCCTCCATCTAGGTCTTTCCAGGGGCTGCTTAATGCCCCAGATTTGGTCTTCTTCCCTCAATAACAATGGAGGTGATAAGACAAAAATAGCCTTCACTATATCTTAAGATAATCCCCTGCTCAGAGCTAGCAAGCAGCAGTGAATGCTCAGAAGCCAAGGAAAGTAGTGCTGCCAGGAGGAGGGGGTCTGGGGACCCAGGTCCCCGGATCTGCCACATTACACACCATAGGATTTGTCCTTTTTAGTTTTGTTCCAGCCTCAGCCTTGAGAAATGTTACAAATCCAAGCACTCAGTAGGGAAGCAGATGGACTGTCAGAGAGATAGTAGGGCTGTGATCCGGGGAGCCCAGACAGGTACCCCCTTATGAGAAGGGTGTTATGAAGATATGTTTGCTGTATCATTCCTCTGGTTGGCCTGTAATGGAGAGCTTTACATACATACACATCGTGTCGTGCATGTTTGGTCAAGTGGGGTCTCTTTAGAATTTTGATGAAATCTATACCTAGAAAATGTGTGCCTATCCTAAGTGCTGGCTAGACTTCTGAGATTTCTGATGCAGTAGTCCCATGGACAGTCCCTCCAAGCATCTGTGGTCCCTCGGGTTCAGCACCCCTTCCACTTTCTGAGCTTCATGGCCTGTCAAGATACAGAGAGCTTCCACATTGTCTTCCCCCCAGGTACTGTGAGCATGCAGGCAAACAGTATGGAGGGCTGCTCTGGCCAGAGCTCTCAGAATGTGGAATGCTCCCTCCTGCTTCTGCAAGCTCATGCTGCCATCTTGAGAGCTAGGGACAGCCAGCTGCTTTACCTATGGAAAAGCTAAGAAAAAGTGACAGCTGTGGAAGCCAAGCTTAGAGCCTGAAGTCTCTCATCCTCTCCCACCTGGGTCTGACAGAATAAAGGATGGGATGTGGACTGGGTGAAAAGCTGCTGCCTCCACTACTCAGGCCAGCCTCCCCTAAGCAGGCCCTCCAGGTCACAAAGCTGGGTTAGGATTTGGGCACTGAGTGTGGCTGCAGCTCAGCTTAGGTCTAGCTTCAAGCAGTACTCCTCTGACCCCTGAACACTTCCATTAAAACCAAAGCTGTAGAACTCCACAGCGTGTAGAGAGTGTGTTCTTGGATCTATCCTTAGGACCCAGGAAACAGCAGAAGGCCCCGACACAGAAATGCTTTATTATTGCCTTTGGCTGAAGCCAGATCCATTGGAGGTGCTGGTTCTCGGAAAGACAAGTGCAGCTAGCTCTGGGGGCAGCTCCCCACATGTGGCCTTTTCCCCCCCCCCTATGTCTGTGCCCCTGGTCTACTTCTCAGGGCCCCCAGCAAAGATCCTGGGCTGCTGAGAGAAAATGCAGTGTGGGCTAAAGAATTAAGTGCCCACAGAGCACTCAGGAATCTTCCTACACTCAAGGAACTGACCAGACCCAAGATGGCTGGACATATGACTGGGTATGGATGCTTGGTCCTTTTTTCCAAGGTTTGCAGAGGGAAAGAGCATCCTCTCTGAGACCATTTCTGTTGCATGACCTCTACAGCTAGCTGAATATACTTCTGAGGTCATCCAACTCAATGTGTTATCCTAACACATGGAGAATCAGGCTAGGGAATGCAGATGAACATCCCTGGTGGGGCTCCTGGCTCCACAGTGACCCGTGGGGCCTTGCTGTGTATTTCTCTGTGTTTAGCTGCTTCAGGACCCTCACACAGCACAGCACAGAGGCCCATATAGAGGGTCTCCTTGAATATTTGTTGATTTCTGAAGCCAAGCTGTTTGGGGTTTCCTTCTCACACCAGCAGATGTCACTACCTGCCCAGTCATACTCCTAAGCACAAGGGTGACAGGGTATGAGTCCCTGGAACTTTGGGTCTCTTTCACCTAGAAGCAGAGGTCTCTACTGAGTCGGTTCACTAGTTTTTAATTTACTCATAAGCCTGTTTTCATGTGTAGAGTGTCTTAGCTGTAGATTTATTACCCATGTGATACCCAGCATGTGACAGAATTCAGAATTCTATTCCCCTGTGAGACTCATAACATAAGGACTGATGCTAACTTCTAAGAGGTACGGCTAGGCATCACCCATGTGCCACTCTGGAAAATCTGAGGACTACAGGAGTGAGGCAGTATTCTCAGAGACCTAGCAGTCCCTCCCAGGAGCTAATGTTCAACCAGCAAGGCTAGGGAGGCTCCAAAAGAAGGCAGGGGATGCATGGGTGACCAGCCAGGTGTCAGCACTTCTCCACTTGCAACTGAGGTGGTGGCTGACGTACAGCATGCTGGGTACTTCCAAGAACTACTGCAGCACAGGGGTCTCCCTTGAGGTAAAGCATTGCTACAAAGGACCCTTGGTAGATGCAAGACTTAACATCTGAGAACAGGAGGAGCAGATATCAGCCTTAGGTCATTAGGGATTTTCTGAGACGTATAGATTACCCAGGACACCTAACTGGTTGGCATGGGAAAGCTATATCTGGTTGTCTTAGTTACTTTTCTATTCTATGATAAGACACCATGACCAATACCATTAATAGGAAAAAAAAAGTTTCTTTGAGGCTTACAGTTTAATAGAGCTAGAGTCCATGGCCATCATGGTGGGGAACACAACAGCATGGTGCTAGAGCAATAGCTGAGAGCCTACATCTTGATCTAGAAACACAAGTCAGAGAGAGAGAGATACCGAGAATGATGATTTCCTTTGAAACCTCAAAGCCCATTCTCAGTAATGCCTCCTCCAGCAAAGCTCCACCTCCTCACAGTCCTTCCCAAACAGTTCCACCAACTGGGAACCAAGCAGTCAAACATAAGCCTACGGGGGCCATTCTCATTCAAACCACCACGGTGGTAAAGCTCTAGGCATTTACCAGACAGAAGACTTGGATAGGGGCGTTCATCAAAATAATCAGCAATCAAAACTGGCATCAAAATGTTGACAATAATCTTCTTTACTGCCCTGCCACACAGCCAGGAGTTTCTAACACTTACGGAGTTGGCCTTAGACTAGTAACAGAAGCCATAGAAAGGTCTCATAAGTGCATTAACTCTTGTCCATTGGACTTTCAGAGTGGTGGTTGATACAGATGTGGGCAACCAGTCCAAGCAGCAGACTGTGTAAGCACCATGGGTCTGGAGACCTGCTAGAGTCTAGCTCTGAAAGGATCTGAAATGGATATTTTTAGCCCCTGAACTTTACCCAAAACAAGACAGGGCAAGATAGTAGCTGGCTTGACCAGGGCTGTTTGGTTTGCTATCTGGGTTCTGGGACGGGCTGATTGGCCTTTCTATTAGACAGTGTGAGTGCTCAGGACTTTGTGAGGTGGAATCAGAAGAGCATTGAGCAGAATGACCTCCAAAAGCCATGTTGGCTGACATCAGGCAGAATGCAGAGCCAACAGAAGATACCAGGAACTTGCTTTCGCAGGTTGACTGGACAGGGAAATGGTGTGTAACCTAGATCAAGGGAAGTCATCATTCAGTTCTTGGCCTGTAAGTTTGTTGTCATTAACTTTAAACACACACACACACTTGGTGTCTTCTCCTCAAACCCTGTTTGTACTTCTTTTCCCTCAACTCCTTCAGATGGAAGGAAGCATGGTGGGCGTGAGATAGCCTAGCCTATGCTTATTGTGTGGCTGTTTTGTTTGTAGAGTTACCAGAACAAGTACAGCTTTTTGCTGTCTTCAGCAGCATGTACCTGATCTGCAGCTATTGGTGGATCTCAGACCACATTGGACCCCTTTCCCAGGCACTGCCTGAAACCTGGGAAACTCAGAGAGGGTGCTGTCGGCTAGCACCTAGAGTTTGAGAGCCAGAGAGAAGCATGAGAAACAGCCCACAGTCTATCCCCTTTCTTTGATTCCAAGGCTTGGCTATAGGCTTTCCGGTCTCTGAATGCCTCTTCTCCTCTCCACTGGATACCTCTTTCTCTGTATCTTATTTCTAGCCAGACTGAGGATTGGCGATATTTGAATGAAGATGGAGAACTTGGCTTGGCTTACCAAGGCCTAAAGCAAGTTGCCAGGTCAAATATGCACCCATCTTGTATGTGCTTCATCTGTGTGCCTGCTCATGTCTGTGCTCCTTGGTTTGGCCTGAGCAGCTGTGAGAGTATGCGGCACAGTTCACATGGGCTTCTCAGCAGCAGTCCCCAGAGGCGTCCATTCATCATTTGGGGTCTGGGCTGAATAGAAGACACCAGCAGAAACTGCTTGCCTGGGTCAAAATGGTGGTGCTAGGTGGCCCAGTTGAACCTTAGAGACCACGTGGCACAATTCTTTGTTCTACGGGTGTGTGGGGGGGGGGGGGAGTCCTGTAGCAGAAATTGCACAACTATTGAGAAAAAGCTACAAAGGGAACTGACCTGGGGGACTCCAGGGCCTGTGCTGCTGACATGCTACAAACCAACCTTCCTAACTCTTCAAGGCTGGTCAAAGCCCTTGACCTAGTTTGCATGCTGGCTCTGGTGCAGGACCAAGGCTCCTTCATACATTTTGTCGGCACATAGATGGTCCTGGTCTTAGGCACTGACTCCCTGGAGCTGATAACAGCCAGGTGCTGTAGGTGCATTGTGCTGTCTGACTCTTCTTGTGAGTGCACTTTGGCAGGTTTAAGTTACTGATTAAGTGCTGTTTAAGTAGACAACCAGACCTTTGATATTGGCAGCAAAACAGGCCCCCGTTTGGCCAGGTACATATGCAGAATGAAGACAGCAGAGGCTGATCAGAACCTTTTTGCCAGCATGTGGCTGGGGGTGGGGAGCAGGAACCAGAAATGGGGCACTTGTCATCAGAGCTTGTTTCTCAAGGAGGAAACAAGCTCAGAGAGGTGGATGAGTGTGAGCCCTGGATCCCTCAGTGACTGGGTGGTGCCCACACCTCAGCTTATGCTTGCCTGTCTTCATGTGGCCCTCTCCCTGCTGCTGCTAAGATAATAGAGATTCCTACATAGCAGTGAGGGGGAAGGCACATCCCCTCGTGCTGCAGCCTTTGCAGGGGACATCTGGATTGGATCGGGTCCCTTATTGTCAAATGGTGGATCAGAGCAGGCCCTGCCACACAGAGGCACCATAAGGAAAAGGATTGCCACAGGTTAAGCCTTACATCTGGAGAAAGCACGGAAGTATTAACTGCTGCCTCTGTGGTGGTTATTCAATGGGGTCAGAGTCCTGCCAGTCAAGTTTGTTTTGTTAGAGTGGGAACCTGCGTGTGCATTTCTAGGGTACTCTTTATATCTGTCATGAGATTGGAATCGGCACAAAGAGAAAACAAGCCGAATGCATTAAAAAATAACACACAGACCAGTGCTTCAGGAGATCTTTCCTTGGATGGGAAACTTACTCCTGGTGTAGAGCCATGGGCTGACACCACTTGAGAGTAAGGCAGGTGCTAGCAGGGGATACACAGTAAGTCAGAAAGTGGTCCTGGGATAGCTCCCTGGAACCAAACGGTCTGCATTCTCTCTGCTGCTGACTTCTGTCTTACACTGACTGTACTATGTCTTAGCCAATGTCGAATGCTGTCTGAATACTGTATGCTATCTAAAAGGCTGCTCTTGGATTCTCTCCCACCACTCTGGTGTTACTGTTGTTTTCCTGTGGTGAGAGGCCAGATTTCTTTATCACTTTCTCTTTTAGTTGCATGTCATTGCTAAGAAGCCCTTGCACATGCCCTGCTGTGGAGCTGCTTGGCTGCCTAAAAAGTGGCTGCTTCTGTCAACAAAGCAGACTCCCCACTCTTGCTCCCTCTCCTCTGTGGTAGTTACTGTCTCCCAGATAGAAAAGGCATGGTGGCTGCCCACTCCTTGCCATCTGGACACCAGGAGATGTCCCCTGGTCTCCGCCCTGAGCAGAAATGTTACTATGTCCCAGATAAAGACAGGGGCAACTGTGCCCTTCAGAACCCCATTGACCATGTCCCTTTTCGCTGAAGGTGGCCACACTAAATCAGAAAGCTAGATCAGGTAGTCAAGTCCCCAAAGATGAACTCTTGCACCTGGCGTTGTGAGGGTCAGACCCCAAGGTGAGGCTGCGGCTGAGCCTCTGCTAAAGCAGGCAGGGGCTCTCCTTGAGTGTCTGGTGCTCTAGCCTCGGGCCTCTTTGACTAATCTCTGAGCCTCTTCTCAGCCTCTGCAAACTTCCTCTGATCTTTGTTTCTTGTGGCACTAGTTGATCTTAAACATTTCCCCAAGTAGTCTCAGCTTTTTAGACAAGAAGGAAAATTGATATAAAAAAATTACACGTGAGATAAAGTAGGATATTAAAGGTGGCGAGGACAGGCAAAATATTAGCTCTTCTCCTAAAAAGAAATGAGTGGAATCTACTAAAGGAAAAATTTAATAGAATTAGCTCTGTTTATCAGTATCTTGTCTTTACAAAGAAATTCTTAACAAACTTTGGGGCAGATGTTGACACCGCTATTTTAAGACACTATGACACTTTTATTTATGGTAATGGCATATTGACATGGAGACAGACTCTTAATCTCAAACCAATAGTCTACACCCATGGAACAAAAAATGAGGGTGGCCAAAGAGGCCTAAGCCCAAGGGTTACTTTGGCCTTGGTTTCTGGTCATCTGAGAGAATCAGTTGGTCTGTTTGCCTGTTGAGATCTCCCCGCTGTGTCCATTCTTGTTGGGGTCTATGATTGCTCCTGCTATGTGCTTGGCTGCTCCTGTTGCATTTGTCTGTAGCCCCTGATGACAGGTTCCCACCCCAGCCGCATGGTGACCTTCTTGCTTCTCTGGGTACAGGTTGCTGGAGGCACAGCTGCAGGCCCAGAGCCTGGAGCATGAGGAGGAGGTGGAGCATCTTAAGGCTCAGGTGGAGACCCTGAAGGAAGAGATGGACAAACAGCAGCAGACCTTCTGCCAGACTCTACTGCTCTCCCCAGAGGCCCAGATAGAATTTGGTGTCCAGCAGGAGATATCTCGGCTGACCAATGAGAACCTGGTAAGTGGCCATGCCTCACAGATTGTACCTCTTGGGGTCATGTCTGGACAGAAGTAGAATCAGGAGCTATCAGATGGGCATGGCTCATGTTCTTAACTCTATAGTAGGAACAAGGACAGAGAAAACTTGTCTGTTGATGAGTGATAATTAAAATAGTAAAGGACCTGATATATTGAAATAACAATGTCCATGTGCAGGTCAGAGATTCTAGCACATCCCAATGGGGACAGCTTGCCCATGCTCCATACAGAGATGGAAGATCCGATTATCTTAGTTAGGGTTTTACTGCTGTGAAGAGACACCATGACCAAGGTAATTCTTATAAAGAAAAACATTTAACTGGGGCTGGCTTTCAGTTTCAGAGGTCCAGTCCATTATCATCATGTAGCTCTCGGCTACTACTCCAGCACCTATTCAATGTTTGCTTTTGTAAGAGTTGCTGTGGTCATGGTGTCTCTTCACAGCTGTAGGACCTTATCTATCCCACGGGAGTCTTAACTAAAGTTTCTCAAGACGCTTAAGTCCTTTGTACCAACTGGGTTCTTGCAGAGCCCCCAATCTGTTACACACACACACACACACACACACACACACACACACACACACGTGCACTTTCTCTCCTTCCCCTCCCCCCTCCTGTTCTCCCCACTCTTTTTCTTCCCCCCCACACCCCCCACAGTTGTCTGGGCCGTCAGTCCTTTTCTTTAGACTAGGTGAGTGTTTAGATTCCTCTCACTCTGAGAAGGGTTTTTGCAATCTGTATTATTATTTGTCTGTCTATCTATCCATCTATTTATGAGGAATTCTACCACACCCGTGTGGAAGTTAGAGGAAACTTGCAGGAGTCACTTCTCTCTCCCACGTAGGTTCTGGAGATTGGACTCAAGTCATCAGGTTTGGCAGCAGTGCCAGTGCCCGCTGAGCCATCTTGCCAGCCTTTTCCCCTTTTAAATAAAGTCCCTCAAAACACCTATAGTTAGAATTATATGCAAAGCCTATAGTGCAGGTATTGATCTTGTAACTGACTCTCTTTGGCAGGCCTACCTTAAAGACTTCTTCTGTCCTCTGACCAACCCCCCCCCCCCCCCCCCCCACACACACACATCCACTCCCATGAACGTAGGCATGTGCACACTGGCGCGCGCGCGCGCGCACACACACACACACACACACACACACACACACACACTTATAAATCCTTTAAAATAAAGTCATCCAAGGCAAAGGTTCTATCTCAGCTGTGGAGCACTCACCTAACACACACAGTGCCCTGGGTTCTATACCCATATGTAACACACAGGGTGAGACTCCACACCAAAGATCTTTCAGAGGTCTCAGGATAGACTGTCTGCCTCTCCCTTCTCCGTCGCTGTAGTTACCTAGGCTTGGATCTACTGGTGAAAAGGCAGGATTCTTTTCCTCTCTCTCTTCCCTACCATGAGAACCACCACCCAGCTGGATGAGGGCAATAATGATAGCCAAGTCCTTCCGGGGACAGCTTGCTGTTCTAGGTCCCAATGGACTGTCTTGCCTCCAGTGACAACAGTTGCTAGGGATTGGGGCCACAGCCCCTATCCTGCTTGACTTCTGATCCCAGAAGCCTCTGTTTGGCTTGCTGACTCTGCCAGCTGTGTGGCTGCCACACCTCCACCCAGAGTGTTGCCCGAAACTCTCCTGGATACCTAGGCTGGGTGTCCTCTGAGGAGGCTTGGCTTAGGGAGCCCCAGGATTCCACAAGGTGCCCAAGTGCCCCAATGGGAGGAATTTACCCTGGGAGTTCACTCTGTTATTGCTGGCAGAGTGAACTCTGACTCATCGCCTGGGCTCTGAGCAGGTACTGAGTCTGTGTGAGGTAGTTCTTCTGCTCCTACCTGAGCGGGCTCCCCAGCCTCTCTGGGCTCCTCTGTTCCAGGCAAGAATTTATTTTTTAGCCTTTCCTTCAGGGTGAGGCCAGCAACTTTATTCTTTCAGGATTTTAAGGAATTGGTAGAAAAGCTGGAGAAGAATGAGAGGAAGCTGAAAAAGCAGCTGAAGATTTACATGAAGAAGGTCCAGGACTTGGAAGGTAGTGTGCCTGGGTGTGCGTGAGGCAGAGGTGACCCTGCCAGCCTGTGGGACTCTGCTGCCTGCCTTCTGGCCCACTGTCCACTTAATGAGTTTCCTGGTGGCTGTGCCTGCTCCTGTGCCTGTTGCTGTTCCTGAGCCTGTACCAGCCATGCCATGGGAGAATTTGGCTCCTGGGAGCTCACATCTCCTCAGCAGGTAGGGCCTAGAGAAGAGACCCAGTGAGCAGGTGTGAGCCAGGCTGGAGGCTGGAGAAGAGAGCCACACAGGTACACAGTGTCACCTGCCTTTGAAGGGCGTAGAGTTAGAACGAGGCTGTCTGGTATAAAAGAACACTGTGACACAAAGACCTGGGACCCTCACCCCATGCCATGGGATGTCACAATTAAACTTCCAATTTGGAGTCTAGATGATGGGACAGACGGAAGTCTAAATTGCTTTCCTTAAGCCCTGGGAATGTCCTTTCCTGTGACTGACATACCCTCTAAACATGTCCTACCCTGCTTGTAGCCCTCAGGCACCTCATGTCTCAGATAACCCTCTTCCTCCCTCTACCTTCATCTCAAGAGCCACCACCCTAGGCTTCGAATCACACCCTGTGCTGTCCTGAGGCCACAGATCACTGGGCACATCACTGATCTTAGGCTGTATGTCCATAGCTTCTATAGTGTCAGGGACATCTCTCCACAGCTGGCAGCTTCTGACCTTTTCTCAATTGCTGGTCACCCTGCACTTGCCCCTGTGCAACCCCCATCTATGGGAATTTTATCTTCTGATCTCAGGTGGTCTCTCGGCTTCTAGCCTATCTGTTCCACTCAGTCCAGGAGACTCTCTCCCCCTCTCCCCTGCCTCACTGTCTGTGTCCTCACTCCCCTGTGTCTATTCTTGACCCTCTGTTCCCAGGGGACTCAGTAGCTCCCCAGGCCCTGCCTCTGCTCAAAGCACTGTCTCTCCTCCTACCTCTCCAAGGCCGGCAGAGTGAAGTCCCAGCTCTTACCTGATGGTCCTCTGTGTGTGTGTGTGTGTGTGTGTGTGTGCGCGCACATACATATACAGAGCATCCCTCCAGCCAGTTACAAATGCCCACCATGGGGGATCACTTACCCTGTTCATTCCCCATTCATCTAGGGCAGTGGTTCTCAACCTTCCTGATGCTGCATCTCTTTAACACAGCCCCTCACGTTGCGGTGACCCCAACCATAAAGTTATTTCCTTGCTGCTTCATATCTGTCATTTTACTACTGCTTTGGGTCATAATGTAAATATCTGATACAAAGGATATCTGATAAGCAGCCCCAGAGGGGTCACAACCCAGAGGCTGAGAACCACTGATCTAGAGGCTGGGTTGCTGGACCAGCCCTGCTCTTGCCTACTTCCTTTCCTCCTGCTTGTCTCTGTCCGTGGTCAGCGTCCACCAGCACCTACGGTGCACACTCCTGGCCTGGCTCCTGGCCAAAGTGCATCATCAAGGGTTTTTTTAGGTAAACACACAATTGCATCTCCTCAGCTGGACTGGTGGGGGTGAAACTGGGGACTTCATATATGACCTGTACTGATGACAGTACCCACATATTGTCGGTACCCAGGTGTACAGTGCGTAATAATTAGAGTCTAGTTCTCTCCTCTAGTCTGGGGGAAGGTCTGAGTGAAATCTGACGGGTTCTTGATCCCCCATTGGAAGCCCTAAGATGCTTCCCAGATAATTGTGCTTATGTGGGTTGCGCTTAGCATGCTCTCCAGCCTCACACTACATTTGAATTCCACATTTCTTCTCCACTAGCATCACCTGCCTCCCTGGCCAGCCCACAACTGTACCATCAGTGTCATGATGGCCAGTGCTGTAGCACATACATGGAACTGAGGAGAACAGGCCTGGCTGGCATTCCTCCCAGATTCGGAGACCTTCCTTACAGCTTGGTAGAAGGAATGCACTTGCCAGCAGGGCAGACTGAACATGGCTGCCACTATGTCTCATATTTACTCTGGTCCAAAACCTACCTGTTTTCCTTCCTGCAGTCTTCCCCTGTCCTTGTACGCAGTGGACCCCAGCACAGGCCCTCGACCCACAGCTAGAGAGGTTCAGGCTACAGGAACAGGTTCATGGAGTGTGAGTGTGATGCCCGAGCGGCAGGCCTCAGCCGCCGCATGCTCTCACCATGTTTCCATCCTCTCTTTCCCACTCAGCTGCCCAGGCATTGGCACAGAGTGACAGGAGGCACCATGAACTCACAAGACAGGTCACAGTCCAACGAAAAGAGAAGGACTTCCAAGGCATGCTGGAGTACCACAAAGAGGACGAGGCCCTCCTCATCTGGAACCTGGTGACAGGTCAGAACCTACAGCGGTGTACCACCTGCCGCTCTCCCATCTCCCCAGTGGACCTGACAGTCCCCTCCTCTACCTCACACCCACCATCTCCAGCTGTTCCTATGCGTCCTGCTGCTTTGCTTTCCAAAGCCAGCCTTGTATCAGCTCAGGGAAGGGGTGGGGGTGGGGGGTCTCTGTTCTGCTAGTGGCCACATGGCTCCTGCCCACCATGTGCTTCTCTGCAGTGGTGGCTGCAATCCTTCTTTCTCTGGGGAAGTTCAGATGGGCAACGGTGCTTTGGCAATAGCAGTGCACACTTGTCGGCAACTGTGCCAAAGATCGTTCCCTCCCAGCACCTCCCAGCATCTGTATCAGTAGACACTATACAAAACCAGACTCCATATTGGAGGGTACTGAAATCATTCTGGGAATTGTCCCAAGTCGCAGAGGGGATAAATAATGGGTCAAGGATTCAAATGTCTTCTAGTTAGGGCTGTGCAATCCAGCACATGTGAGTGTAGCCTCTGGAATCACACAGCCTCTGTAAACTTGCCCCTTTCCTCCCTGGCCATGGAGTTGAGTTCCTGCTCTGACTGCTTAGATGGCTCTAGGCAATCACTTCCTACCTAGACACCAAGAAAGAGTACCCCATCATCTGCCCTTCAGACAAGCTCACATACAGAGATGAACCTCTAATGAACCTGTCACTGGCTAGTTGCTTCAGAGAGGAGAAGAAAGAAGAGTTGTAATCCCCACCCTATAAGATGCTAGCATCTGCCTAGAAAACAGAAGCCAGTCTGTTCTATCACAGTAGAACATTCCAAGACAAGGCAAGCTGCTTAAAACTGCACATAGGTAAAGCCTGAAGTAAGACATTAGAGATTGCCGGGCAGTGGTGACGCGCACCTTTAATACCAGCACTTGGGAGGCAGAGGCAGGCAGATTTCTGAGTTCGAGGCCAGCCTGGTCTACAGAGTGAGTTCCAGGACAGCCAGGGCTACACAGAGAAACCCTGTCTCTGAAAAAAAAAAAAAAAATGAAAGAAAGAAAAGATGTTAGAGATTGGAAGTGTGGGCCTATAAAATGCATTTCTTTTTCCTGGATGAACATTCCTGGCATTCTAAATAGAGCCAAGAGCCAATCTATAGCCATTTATTAAACATAGAGAATGCCAGAATGCTAACCATGTATCCAGAGTGTCATGGCCTGTAATTAACACTAACTGGAGGGATATATTTGGAGGAATGATGTAAGCTGTGTATCAACTGAAGACACATGCAGCCCAGCCCCATCCCCAACCCCCAACCCTGATCAGCCTTGGCAGATGACTTAAGGATGCTGCTGGCCCAGGTAGAGAGTGGGAGGCCTTCCCATTTGAGTTCCAAGCCCAGGGGGTTTTGGAGCTTGGTTTGGTTAGGATAATGAGACTTAAGGCTGATAGACCCAGAGCCACAGTGAGGTTTGGGCCTTTCTCACCCACCATCTTAACCCGAACCACACCCCAAGTAGAGGAGAAGGCAGGGCAGACTGTGGGCTGCTGGACCTGTTCAACAGTGAGTAATCAGGGCAAGGGCTGCCAGGTACTCATTCCAAACTGACAACTCTCTACTGTTCAAACATTCCTTCTGTTGTTGTAAAACACCATGCCTATTATGATTACACTCCATTATAAAGAGAACTCAAGGCAGGAACCTAGAGGCAGAACTGAAGCAGAGACCAGGGAGGACAAAGGGTGCTGCTTATTGGCTCACCCCTGTATCGAGCTCAGCCTGCTCTCTATGCCATCCAGGAACACACCCAGCGTGGTGGGCTCTCCTACACCATGCACTGATCAAGAAAATGCCCCCAGGCTACTCCACAGGAGACATTTTCCCAATCAAAGGTCTCTCTTCCCAGATGACCCTAACCTATGCCAAGCTGGCAGAAAACTAAACATCACACCCATGGAGCAGATATAGTTTCAGCCTTCCCAACCCTTGGCCAACTGGCTAATATTGGGAACATATTGATTTGCTATCAGATAGGATACTGCTAAATTCTCCGGGCACTAATCTTCACATATCAAAGAATCCACTGTGCCCAGTTAGAAGTTAAGGGGCCAAGAAATGGAGGCATTCTCACCCCGTTGCATGATTCAGATTCCACTTATAGCCTGCCTCTAGCTGTAAGCCCCTTCCTGAAGAACATGTCGTGAGTTTGTAACTTGTCGCCCTTTTATCCATGTGGTAGATAAATCACTGGAGACCTGTTTGCTGCAATACAAGCACCTAGGAATGTAGGGTGGGGTGTTTGTTTTTAGACATGGTTTCTCTATGTAGCCCTGGCTGACCTAAAACTATCTATGTAGACCAGACTGACCTCAAACTCACAGAGATCTGCCTGCCTTGGCCTCCTGAGTGCTGGGGATAAAGGTGTGCTCCATTACCCCTGGCCGTGCCATAGTTTTGTTTTTTGACCAGTGTCTACAGCTGCTGCTGCCTGGGTGGATAAACTGGTGGGTGGAACCCCAGTTATCTGTTGCTGAGATAAGATATGGTGACCTAAAGCAACTCAGAATTCATTTGGCTTACAGGTCAGAGGGCTAGAGTCCCTAGAGGCAAGAAAGGCATGGGCTCAGGCACCTGAACAGGAATCTGACTGATCCCATTTCATCTGCACACAGGAAGCAGAGAGAGAGGACGCAGGAAGTAGGGCAAGGCTATAAACCCCCAAAGACCATCTCCAGTGATGCGCTTCCTCCGGCAAGGCTCCACCTTCTGAAGGGTCCATAACTTCCCCCAAACAGCACCAGCAGCTGGACACTGAATGTTTAGCTACAGGAGCGCATAGGGGTTTTACACTAACACACTTGCTTATTCCTCTTTCGAGCCCTGTGAGGAGTGGATTCCTAGATGAACTACAGAGAAATAATGCAAACATTCCTTTTTGAGACAAGGATTCTGACATTCTAATCTAACCCTCATGTTATTGCTACTAGACTTGAAACCCCAGATGTTGTCAGGCACCGTGCCCTGTCTGCCTGCGTACATACTCTATATGTGTATCAGGCATGCAGATTACACCAACGATGACCTCAAGGTACACTCACTGCTGAGCTCCACCATCAATGGCATTAAGAAAGTCCTCAAGGTAAGTAAGGAGCCGGTGCAGACAGTAGCCCAGTTCCTAGTAGCCCTAGCCAAAGCTAGCACCTCCGGTGCTTCTCTGTTTTACCAGTAACACTATCTGGGAGGCCTAGCGGTTCTCCATGCAGGGTCAAGTCTGCAAATGTCAGGGAGCACAGAACTCCATGTGGGCCTGCAGCAGCCTCCCTGTTTCTGGGAAAGCCTGGCTGCCCACTAGGATAGATGCTATTGAGGTGCACTACCTCTGAACCAAGTTTAGGAGCTCATACTCTCTCACCATTCCAAGGGTCTGGGGCACACAATCCTGGTTGGTGGCACAGCAGAGCTTCTGCCATTCATAAGTTTCCAAGGTGAGGCAGACTGGGTCAGAACCGGGCTGTTCGTAGTGGTGGGGGTAAAGCAGTCCAGGAATGCCACCTTAGGGTACAAGACTCCTATCTTATGTAGTAGCAGCTGCTTGCATCACTGGCTAGCCTGTTTGGGGGTGAGGCATTTTTACAAAGGAGCTGGAGTCAGGTAGGAGGGGTACTTGAGAGGGAGATTAGACCTCAGTGACAATCCAACATCAGAAACTGATTCAGATTCTCCCTGACACTGCTGCTTCCAGGAGGTGAAGCCACCCTCAAGAGCCCTGCAGTCAGGCCATGTCTAGTCCTTGAGGTTGTGATTCTGATTTGAGAACAAGCTAGTCTTTAGCTTCTGGCTGCAAGCCCTTGGTGGCTGCCCCACCTTGCCGGACTCCAGCTCCATACATGATATTATCTGCTAATTGCTGTGAAGTGTATCTTGCACTTTACATGTTGATCACTCTCAAATTGGTGTCTCTGGCCTTGACCTCTTTTACAAGCTCCAGCTGGAGTCTAAGGCAGCCTAGGACTACAAATGTCCCTTCCTTAGGGAGGCCTCCAGAGCTCTGAGCTAGATTAGCCTGTTCTGGCCCGTAGCCTATGTGGTCAGTCTTGTTTTGTGTCATGGCTCATACTCATTGCCATTTAAATAATTCCAGATAAATAAATCTACAGAATGGATTCTGAGAAGTCAGTGGATATAATGCAGAAACTGCTAAGCAGCCTTGGACACTCAGTTTATTGCCACTGAGTATCAATGAGACACCAGTGTACTCCCTTGCTATACTCTCTAGCATGCCTCGAATAGCTCAGAATCAAAGTTGGCCAGTTCAAGTTTCAGACCAGACTAGAGCCTGGTGCTGCTGGACCTAAGCTTCGTTAGCACCACCTAGCTTCACGGTCTTCACTCATGAGAGTCAGCAGGATCTTTCCATGTGCAGGGCCTTACATCACTCATCAGGAGACAGGGGGATGGCTCTGTACCATCTGAGGGAGTTGGAGGAACAGCAAACCTCTCAACAAAGGTTATCTTGTCTGTGGCTGGAAAGTGGACTGCATACATCAGGCTGCCCAGGAATGCTGGGTAACACAGGAAACACAGAATGAGAAAGGCGCTGGGGACATATGTCAGCCAATGGGAGGCCCTCAGCCAGTGGTGTGCTTTTCTTTTCACAGAAGCACAATGACGACTTCGAGATGACATCATTCTGGTTATCCAACACCTGCCGCTTCCTTCACTGTTTGAAGCAATACAGCGGTGATGAGGTGAGGAGTGAGCAAAGTGCCCCAAAGTGGGCCCCATTTTATCCACTTGCAGTTTGGGGTGCTATGGACCCCCTTAGAGGATTGGTGTAAGGTCTGTGAGGCACCTGCTGGGACCTTGGATTATGGGAATGCCTTTGCAGGACTGGATGGGGGCACAGGTGACTCTAGGCTTCAGTGGGCTCAAGAACTCTGAAAAGTCAAGAGAGAGAACAGGTATGGACATGAGTTTGTTTAACCACTCGGGGCCAGAAAGCCCCCTTGACTCCCAGAGGGGCCATAGCAGTGAAGACAGGGGAAAAGGTCAAGTGTTTGGTGTATCTGGTCATCTCTTGGGCTCTGTCCACTTCAGAATAAAGATGCCACCAGACGAGACATACCCCTTTATAGAACGACATGCTACAAACCAATGTGGAGACACAGGTTCATGCTTCCAGTTTGATTTGATTCACTGGCCTGAGGCTATCATTTCGTGTTCCACTCTGGACCTCTGCAGTCCAGCCTTATCTAGAACTCACATTCCTATCATTAAGGGGATTACCATCTGCCATGCTGAGATGTGGTACCTTCAGCTTCTTGGCGTACAGTACATGGTCCAGTTTCCCCAGTGCCTTCTGCCTCCCACGTCCCCACAAGGTCTTGACTCCCCGCTGTCCCTGGGGTTCACACATCTCACTGCCCGAAGTCAAGGAGTAATGAAAATTAAAACAGTGCAGCAATATTTTAAAGCTTTATTCTATCGTTTGTGCCATCTAAACTAGGAAGAGTCTCCTCCTGAAGGTAATAAAGTAACCTCTGCCCCAGTCAGTCATGTTTGGAATGTGGTTTGACCCCACCTCCCTCTGAGAATTAGAACTTGAGTTTGGGCACTTGCTTTTACTATGAAAGAGATGGTAAATGTGGAAGAAATGCTCTTTGTTTCAAACCCTGGATACCTTCTATTCCTTACCATAAGGTCCTCCACGAGCTCCTCCTGTGTGGGAGCACTTCCTGGCATTTCATTAAGGTTCCTGCTTTACACAATGTCTTAGTTTCATTTGGGACAAAATGCCCTAACAAAAACTTAATCAGCATAGGGTTTACTGGGGCAGTGGTGGCACACGCCTTTAATCCCAGCACTTGGGAGGCAGAGGCAGGCGGATTTCTGAGTTTGAGGCCAGCCTGGTCTACAGAGTAAGTTCCAGGACAGCCAGGGCTACACAGAGAAACCCTGTTTCGGAAAAAAAAAAAAAAAAAAAAGATAGGGTTTACTTGGCTCACAAATCCTGGTTACCGACCATCTGTTGTAAGAAATGAAGACAGCAGAATCTTGAAGCTAGTCATGTTGTATCCACACAGAGCAGCAGAGAGCAGGGGATAAATGCAGGCCTGTACTCAGCTCCCTCTCCCCTTTTCATTCAGTCCAGGGCCCAGCCATTGAAATGGTGTAGTTCATATTCAGGGTGTGTCTTCTCACCAGAGGCCTGTCTGTCAGATGATTCTAGACCTTTGTCAGACTGACAATTAGCTGTAAGCATTGTTACCATGTATTCCAACAGTGTTATGAAAGGCAAGACCAAGGGCTCCATGACCCTGGTCTGCTCCTTGATTCACAAGATTTAAACCACAGTGTAACTGACTCTGTGTAGTCCAAACAGCAAGGAGGGGCAAAGCACCCCAACTCTTAGCAGTCACAGTCCCTCCTGCTTCCATGCATTTTCTTATTAAAAATTGCTTTGTAATTTGAGAAGGGCCACAGGTAGAGGGATGACTGCCCCTTAGACAGTACTGATCTTTGTGGCTGCTGTTAATTCCTCTTGGCCTGAATACAAGGGACCTCGGAGCTAGGCTCAGTGGCACACCCCTTCAATCCCAGCAGTTGGGAGGCTGTGGTAGGAATATCCCAAGTTTGAGAACAGCCTAAATGATACAGCAAGTCCATCTCAAAACCAAAAAGGATGCAAATAGAAAGACGTTGGTCACAGGAGTCCTTGTGATGGTAATACTTGGTCCAGGTTACATGTTCAACCTAGTACAGCAGGCTGAGAGGACAGTGCCGTCAACTGAAAAATGACAAGAGTCTGTAGATGTCTCCTACAAACAGAACCTGGCCTGTGCCATATTCCTGTAAGGCCCTGGGTAGCCTTTTTCTGATTTTGGGTACTCAATATATAGAACCCACTTTATTTTGAGGATCCAAATGATTTATGCCCTTTTGTTTACATAATTTGTCTTGTCTGTCATGAGATTGCCACTACCCTCAAGGTCCAGGACCATCCCAAAGGCCTCATGTTTTCTAGAGTGTTACACGTGTAGGGAAGGCCTGAATGTGGAGCCCTGCAAATAGGAAGTTAAAGTGCCCAAGCCCAGGAAGTGTACAGAGCCCGGGAGACCCCAGACACTTATTGATGCACACCTTTCCTCTGCAGGGTTTCATGACACAGAACACTGCGAAGCAGAATGAGCACTGTCTCAAGAACTTTGACCTCACTGAATACCGTCAGGTGCTAAGCGACCTTTCCATTCAGATCTATCAGCAGCTCATTAAAATTGCCGAGGGCTTGTTACAACCTATGATAGGTAAGCCGGAGTGGCACACATCTTGGGGTCTGGAAGAGGAGGGTTGTGGCAAGCTTGCCTTGCCTCTCAGGAACCAAGTGTCACTAGCTGTGGCCTCCAAGCCAGGGTTTCCTGGGGAAGTCATGAAGTAGTACATACTGTGCTTAAGACTTGGGGAATTTTCAACAGCATACTATAAAAACCCGATGCCAGCAGAGTGAACTGGCTTTCCTTAGTGTTTTTTCTGTAGTAATTTCCACAAGCATTATAACAGTGTGAGTGCAAACACAATGAAGACAGTCTCTTCTTGCCAGTGAGATGCCTGTGAACCAAGCTGCAGGAAGCATGGGGCAATCCTCTTTACTTTCTTTCTTTGCACCCAGCAGTGAGTGCACTTGAGTGTTGACCATGAAATCAGTATGGAAAGAGCAGCTACACTGTAGCAGTAGACTGACACATGTTTGCCACACAGTGCTCCATGAATGCAGGGAAAGAAGTTAAACCTGGACCTGTATAATGGCCTCCGTAGGTCCTCACAACACAAACAGGCTGAGTGGATTCCCAGAAAGACCATGCCAGAAGGATAGTTCCTGGAATAAATTTCATATCAAATCTTCCATCCTATCTAGTTTTAAGGTCTTCACCACATAGAAGAAGAACAGATATCCCAAGTTTTGAAACATATCCAGCTTGATATAATATGGTTGATTGCACCAGTTCCTGAGTAAGACCTGGGTTCAAATCCTGGTGCTGCCTCTTCCTAACAGTGTTCCTGTAGCCAAAGTATGCATCTTTTTATGCTTCCGTTTGCTCATTGGTAAAGTGGGTAGTGCCTCATAGGGCTGCTGGCTGAACAGAAGAGGTCCTGTCCTTAAAGCACCACCTGGTACACAGTTAAATGCTCTTGCATAAGGATGTTGAAGCAACTAACCTAATAGTTACACTGTTGGTGCCTGGGCTAGAGCCCTACCAAAGTTGACTCAGTTCTTAAACTTTGGATACTTGACAGAGGTAGTACGGAGTCCAGCTAGTACATATCCATTATTTTTGTCCAATCACCAATGAGTTTAAGTAACATTATGTCCCATAGTTACTTTATTCAAGATGGAAATCCACCAGATTCAAAGTTCTTTTCCAAATGTATTGAGTCCCTGCGTATTTTGACCCCATGCATATCTGAATGGTTTCATTGACCTGAGTAGTCTTACAGTAGAGATTTGAGGGGAACATACAAGCTTCTAACCATGCCTTCCTTTCAGTTTCTGCCATGTTGGAAAATGAGAGTATCCAGGGGCTGTCTGGTGTAAGGCCAACTGGTTACCGGAAGCGCTCCTCCAGCATGGTGGATGGAGAGAATTCGTATTGCCTGGAGGCCATCATCCGCCAGATGAATTCTTTTCACACAGTCCTGTGTGACCAGGGCCTGGACCCTGAGATTATCCTGCAGGTGTTCAAACAGCTTTTCTACATGATCAACGCTGTGACTCTTAACAACCTACTCCTGCGGAAAGATGCCTGCTCCTGGAGCACAGGCATGCAACTCAGGTGAGAGGGGCACTCACACCAGCACATGGAGACCTAGTGGTAATCTGTTAATCTGCTCTGAGCTCTCGGCACGTGTGCACTTTTCGCCACCTGTCAGAGTTCTCTGGATTCTTGAATGAAAACAAACACACACACATACATACATGCATCCTTTATATTTTGATATGTCTTAACTAGTTCAATGGTGGGGCCACTCCTGAATCTCCATGTGGCTAACACGATCCCCTCTGATATTCCTGAGTTAATACTTGCTAAATCTATATTTCATCTCTGTTACTCCAGACTAATCGGGAGAGTGGCCCCTGGGGCCATTTTTCCTGATTCTTACATGTCAGTGGGCTCTCTCTCTGCATTCACAGCATGTCGATTCTCCTCCTCCTTCCCTTGTTCCTGAAATCTAAAAGTCTTGCTTTTGTCTCCCTGCCCAGCCATTGGCTGTTAGTAACTTTATTGACCAATCAAAAGCCAATTAGGGACAGGGACCCTCAGCATCTGGACAATAGATTCCCCAGTGATTTGGGGAGCCAAATTAAGACAAAGCATTAGAACCAATCCCCAACAGAGACCGAGGGCCCCAACACAGGCTGGGGTCAGAACACAGGACCGCTGTCTCCAAGATGAAATCCACATCTAACTGGTAGCCCTTCCCACAATTGGTATGACTCAAATCCTTCACCTTCTTATTAATTGGTGAAGTTCACTCAGCAGTGATGCTCAAACTAGCTTAGAAATGCTCAGACAGATACCTTTTAATTAAGACTAATGCAGTGTGGCCAGGTCAACAAGAAAGATGGATGGATCAGGAGTTATCAAGGCTGACAAGGAAGTATGAATGATTGTAAATTAAATACAAACTACAAAATTCAGTATATCTAATGCTTCTTTCCCTGTTAATCTATATAGACACATTAGGTATTCCTTCTTTGCTTAATTTTAAGCATGCCTTCAACTATTCAATGTTCACTCAATATATGGTTACTGAATGCTAGGCACTTCGCCGAGTTTTTTTTAACATGTGTGTGCATGTAGGAGTAGTGGTCCATACACGTGTGCATGAACATGTAGAGGCTAGAGGACAACTCAAACGACCAACTTTAAACCAACAAACAAACAACAACAACAACAAAAACCAAGCTCTCACAGGCCTGGAACTTAGCAAAGTTGTCTAGGCTGGCTGGTCAGCAAAGCCTGTCCCCACCCTCAGCCTAGTACCAGGATTACAGCTATGTGCCACCTCACCCATTTGTGGTTTTGTTGTTTGTTTGGAGTGTGTGTGTATGTGTGTGTGTGTTTACATATGGGTCTCAGGATCAACCTTAGGCCCTCTTGCTTGCAAGGAAAACATTTTACAAACTGAGCTATCCTCCTTTACCTACCCCACTTTGCAAGCTTTTAATAACATAAGATCATTGAAGTAAGGTCAGGAACACTAGACACATCATATGCACAGCACACCACAACAGGTGCCCCCATCCCCCACTCCCAGCCCCACCCCACGCTTAACCAAAGCTTAACACAGCTTCCTTTTCACCATGGCTAAGGTACAACATAAGTCAACTTGAGGAGTGGCTTCGGGGCAAGAACCTTCAGCAGAGCGGAGCAGTTCAGACCATGGAGCCCTTGATCCAGGCAGCCCAGCTCCTCCAGCTGAAGAAGAAAACCCAAGAAGATGCTGAGGCCATCTGCTCTCTGTGTACCTCCCTCAGCACCCAGCAGGTACAGCGGTTCAAGACCAGCACTGGCCCCAGCACTGGCCCTTCTGGTCTGTTCTTGCTGGGAGTTTTCTAATGGTGTGCTTCCAGCCAGTGCTGGTTGGGTTGACACAGTTCAGATTTGCAACTGATAAGATGAACCAGAGATCGTTTTGGTCGTTAAAACCCAATGCCAATTCCCTGTTACTTTCTGATCCTCCTTGTGTGCTAAGTTACAAGACCCACAAATCTTGATAACAGTTCTTTAAAATTCCATGTGCATGTTCACATGTGCTATGATATGTGTGCATATGGAGGTCAGAGGTCGACCAGAAGGAGTCTGTTCTCTCTTCCACCATGTGGGCTCTGGGGATTGACCTCAGTTGACCTCAGAGAACCAGGCGTGGTTACCTAAGCCCTCACCCAATGAGCCATCTTGCTTGCCTCATGTCACAACTTTTTAAAGACAATGTCAGATAGTTTCTTACCTAGAAGTTTTTTTCTGAATCTGTCAACATGAAGCTGTTTGCTTTCTTTATGTATTTTCTTTACAACTGTAATTTTTATTTTTATTTTATTTATTTATTTTTGGTTTTTCGAGACAGGGTTTCTCTGTGTAGCCCTGGCTGTCCTGGTACTCACTCTGTAGACCAGGCTGGCCTCGAACTCAGAAATCCGCCTGCCTCTGCCTCCCAAGTGCTGGGATTAAAGGCGTGAGCCACCACTGCCCAGCTATCTGGCCATTATTTTAAGGCTCCATTTGTATCATTTTAAATGAAGCCTTAGCATTCTAAAGGTACTTAAATATTTTAAATTCCTCTCCCCAAAATTGTATTTATATACTATAATTTGGTTGTAGATATATGACTACATATGTAGACATATAAAGAAATAAGTCCCAGATCTTGCCTTTGATCACAGCTTCTTAGAAATGGGCCATAGACACCAGTAAATGGAAACGAGACTCTCCCAATCAAATACATATTCTTCCCAATGAGTACCTTTGCAGCCAACCAAGCTGCAAAGGGCACATGCTTCTCTTCCCTCCCAACTTCTGAAATGAGCCTGTGAACTCTTAAGAACTGCACGTTCTCGGTTTCCCAGCTCCCCACCCCCAGTAAATGTCTTACTTCTGTGAGCTTACTTATTGCCTCCACCTGGCCTTGCACACAGTAGGGTACTCCCACCAAAACAGGGCATGCAAAAGGCTGTGTCTGGTTAAGAAGGAAAATCTCTCTTGCAAATGAATGTTCTTAAGGAAGAGGTGGGAGAGAGCCAGAGTATAGCTAAGAGAGCCCTCTCTCAGCTAAGATCCCTGGTTCTCCCCTAAAGAACCCTAAGTTACCAGCAGGGAAGAGGCTGGGGGTTACAGATAGGAGTTTTATGAACTCATGTATAAGACAGCAAGCATAGGGGAAGCGTGGGCATCAAGTTCATGAGTGTCATGCAGGAGCTCAAGCCGCAGGGCTAGCCACAGGTAGAAATGCACCACAAATGGCCACCTGAGCACACACCTTGAGGTGTCTGTCCACAGAGTTAAACACTTTGTGATACTATTGTCACTGAGTCTTAAATGTCAAATGTTGTCTCCAGTTTGTCTAGTTCTGTACTGACCTCTGTTTTCGTTCTGACAGATTGTCAAAATTTTAAACCTCTACACTCCCTTGAATGAATTTGAGGAACGGGTGACAGTGTCCTTCATACGAACAATCCAGGTGAGTCATCGAGTGTTAATTTTATAAAGTCTTAGTCAAAAGCCAAAAAGACATTGAAAATGCAGGGTTTAACCCCTTTACTAATGCTGTCTACATTGTGCTAGAAAACCTTGTATTTATAGG
>JADRCH010000015.1:1533774-1545140 GCA_019843965.1 Rhynchomys soricoides | reverse complement strand
CACACACGCAGGACCCTTAGCGTCCACGGTAACATTGACTGCACACATGCAGATGGATGGCCTTATCCTTGCTTCTCAGCTTTTAGACTCAAGGACCTCGTTTGCCAGGAAAGCCTTGCTAAATCAAGGCACTAGGTGGAATTAAGAAGGGAGCTTAATACCAATTCCACCCATGTGGAACTAAGAACGTTCTCTTAGATTTCAATCTGAACTCTTAAATTTCATCTCTGATTATTACAGTATTTACCTTGGGGAGAGGTAGGAAGAAATATATCAAGCAGATTATAATCAGATCCTTCTTGAGATGTGAGTTTTTACTTAAACCTGAGCTTCCTCAAGCTGAGCCCAGTGAAGTTTGGGTCCAGTGGAGGACCTTCTTGTGTGACAGTGGCTGACAGGAGCTGGCTACAGTAGTGACTCACAAAGCAGGGCTCTTTTCTCCTACAGTTACATGTAGGGAATACATGGGCAGACACATTGTATTAGCCGGCATGAACCAAGGATAGGAAGTGGAAGAACGTGGACCAGAAGAGAAGACTGGAGAAATGGGGATTTCTTCAGACTGTTAAAGAACCCCTGGAGATCAAGAACTTTGGTAGAGAATGCTGTTCTCCTTTGCAAGGCTAGGATTTTATTCCAAGATTTAAAAGAGATCTAGAGATTTATAGAGTGTCTTGGTTCTGAAAAGACCTGTGGAAAAGAATAGATGAACTTTAGCCTGGTATTGAGTAAAGATGACAGAAATCAAGGGACAGATGCCAAGTCAGACTGAAGGTGTCGGTTGTCTCAAGGGCAGTGGGAAATGCCAGGGCATGCTAAGCATACAGCCCTCAGAGCAGGCCAACTCACCCACACAACGGATTCACTGTAGTGGGGGAGGGAAGGCACTGAGTGGGAGCATAGGCTGGGAGGAGCACAGAGCCAGCTCCTAGATACAGAGAAGGAATTGGGGGACAGAAGAGAAGCCGTGAGATACCCCAACACATTGCTGATTTTTTGTGGAGGGCTGAAAAGCGATTCAAGCAAAAGTGCAGGTTCAAGAAGTCAGTCTTGTATTTGAATCTGAGCCATGTGGGAGCGAGAACCATAACTCACTATAAATAGCACCGTTTGCAAGAAGGGAGTTCAGTCCTAAGATGACTGACATACACCAAGCTGACTACAGGTCTAAGGGATGAGAGGCATAGAAAAACATCCTTGAGAGTAAGGGTTAAATATGCCAGAAAATATGGCAAGTCTGCCAAAACTTTTTTTTTTTTTTGGCCAGCCGTGGCTTGTTGCTTCCTATGCAGTGCTCGGAGGTACTGGTGAGCAGTCAGCCCCTCACCCCACTCCCACCTGCACCACACTTGATCTCGAGATCAGCAGTCAAAGCTGCTTGTTAGGCGTACCATTGCCTGCGTCTTGGGATACAGTATACATGTTTAAACACACACACACCTGGATTACTGAAGCACTGCATAGCAACTCATAAATACATGTGATTTTTCACATATCCGTTAAAACACTTAAATATTAAAACTTGTGTAATGTAAGCTTAAGAGCTGTTAACCCACCCCGGGGTTCACAGGGGTTCTCTGTGACACCACATACTGTCTGAGTTTCTGAAACCGTTGTCCTTCAGCCTCTTTAATCTGCCCCATTTTCATGTTCACCCCTAAATCTTGTACACTCTCCTCAAGGCTTTTTTTTTTCATGACCCTTATTACTTTAAAACTGTGCAAAGAAATTAACCAGACCCAACGTCTGTTAACAAGCTCACATACGATTAGAATTCACATGGGAAGCTGTGACTCTTCACTTTACACTCTCAGTACTGAATATCTCGTGTGCACTCGTGTACAACCCCAAACAAAAAATCCCATGGCAGAATTCCATATAAAGTTAGCCCTCTACTCTCTTTCATAGCTCCTGTCCATCACCTGCTCCCGGTCCTTCCCCACCCTTTTCTTCTTTTTTCTTTGTGTGCACAGGTGCCTTTGTGTACATACAAGAATGTTATTGGCTAGATTCTCCGTGGAAAAGAGCATGCGCTTTTATTTCTTTCTGAGATTGTGTGACCTCATGTAATATTATACGTTCAGAGTCCATCCATTTTCCTGAAACTTTTAAGTTTCATTTTTTTAGTGCATTCTATTTTCCGTATCCATTTATCTGTTTGTGGACAACTAGGTCCAATTCTTTGCTATACTGAATAAATAATCAAAATGGGGTATAAATACCTCTGTAGTAGGGGATGGTGTTCCTCTGGGCACGTACCCAGGAGTGAAGTAACTGAGTCATATGGCAGTCCAATTTTTTATGTTTTTGAGAAATCTCCAGACTGATTTCCATCGTGTCTGTATTGCTCCCCTACCAACAGTGCACAGAGTCCTCTTCTCTCCACATTCAGAGTTCTTAATGATGGCCATTCTAACTGGGGTAAGACAGTACGTCAAAGCAGTTTGAAATTTCCATGACCCTGGCGGTGGTGGGTGTAAAACCCTTTTTTAAAATGGCTATTGGCTATTTTTTGTGAAAGCCGTGGGTTCAGTTCAGGGCCCACTTATTGTCAGCGGTTTTACCCCTTGGTGTTTAGTTTCTGCAGTTGTTTGTAACTTGGCTAGTTGCTCCGATGCCCTTCAGTTAGTGCGGCTCATTGTTTCCTTTGCTGTACAGAAGGGTTTATTTTCATGTGGTCCACCCATTGGTGCTGGGCCTGGCTTCTGTGCAGCTGGTGTCTAATGGAGCATGCTTTGCCTCTGCCAATATCTTGTGTTTTCTTCTAAAAGTTTCAGGGTTCAGGCTTTAAAATTAAGGTTTGTGATCCATTTTAAGTTGACTTTATACAGGTGAAAGTTTCAAATCTAATTTTACTTTCTGCAGATAAGAAATCCAGTTTTCTTAGCACCATTTGTTAAATGGGCTATCTTTTTTTTCCAAAAGTATATTTTTGCCTCCTTTGTCAAAAATTAAGTGGGCATTCTTTGGGGCTTTTAAACAGTAGAGGCCATGATACAGGAACCGAAGTGCTCTGAGCAGCTTTTCTGAGGAGCCTCCTGCTCTCCTTTCTTATGGCTGAGAGTCTGTTCTGTAAGAACCAATGCAGCAGGGCCAAATGCAGCTATCAGTAGGAGACCGTGCCCAGGTGCCACCAAAGCCACCACAGGAACTCTGGTTTAGTGAAACGTGTTGCGTCTTTCTCCATAAACAGCCTTACCTGCCCTCTAAGCTTCTTTCCCTATTGTACCCGACCATACTGTCAAACTCTCTGGATTACTTTGAATCTGTGGCCCTGCTCTTCAGATGCCAGTCTTATGAGCATTTTGTGGCCAACATCTGGAGACTTAAGCAGCACTTTCTGTCATTGTCCTGGTGACTGAACAGTCTGAGATTCGAGAGTCCTTGGGCATCCATTTCTTCACAGCCCTGCACTCTAGTGATTTACCGTCTACCTTTAGTAAAGGGCTGCTGATACTCGCAGGGCTCAGCCTGTTTCAAGGCTCAAGGACCAGTAAAGGTGCCCTGAGAGCTACAATGGTGGAAGCCAGCTGCTTAGGTACTGAGCACATAAGAGCCCCAGGTCTTCCCACTCTAAAGTTAACATTGAAGCTCTAGAAAGTTATACTATATCCAGATAGTATCACCGTTGGAAACAATGGTGTCTTGTCTCAAAGCGGAAAAAAACAAAACCCATTTTTTGTGTCTCAAGCTGATAGAGCATGATCTGTATTTTCCTGATGAGGATTTATTGATCTTTCATTTGGCCACATTCCTGCAGGTTAGGAACCTTAGAAGTACAGCTCCTGCATGGAGTTCATGGCTCAACAGTTAATGGTTAATTTCCAGGACAAGCACACTCTCCATCTCTCCCAAGGAGAAACTATCTAATTTAGCTATCTGTCTTGGTGTCATAGTTCCTGAGATGATCAACTTGCATGGGAAAAGGTTCATTTTGTCCATGATGACTAACCTTGCTCTCTGGGTCTGTAACTCCACCGTACTTAATCATGGCACAGTAGGCAGAGAACACCCCTGTTTACTGCACAACAGCCTGGAGGCAAAAGACAGCAAGGTCCAGGGTCCCTGTAGGTCTTCAACAGCATGACCCTAGTGGTCTAACTTCTGTGCTAAAGAGTCCATTGGTCTGTTTACTGATCTCACTTACAGCACTACGTCATCAGTGGGAGACTGAAGCGTCCCATTGCTGATAGAAAGTAGCCCCTCCCTTCAGTTCTGTCAGTTTGGGCATGAGATCTGTAGGCTGTTTCTAACTGTGCTTCTGTCTGTCACTATTCATGATGAATTGAAGCTTTTCTCAACATGTCTTTGTCTCCAGAAATGGCATAACTATCCCTTTGTCCCTGAAGGAAATTTTGCCAGATGTTTTCATTCCTTTGTTTTTTCCTTTTGTGGTGGGTCACCCTGTTGCTTCTGGTGAACAGTCAGCCGTTACCCTCATTTCAGGATACTCTGTGACTAATGGATTTCTCTGTGGTGCCTTTTAAGATTGCCCATCTTTGGGTTTTGGCAGTTTGCACATTTCAATGTGTGAGTTTACCCTGCTCAAAGTTTGATGAGCTTAGATGTACTCCTATGTACTGCCAATTGGGTCTGAGGTGGTTTAGTTTTATTTAAATGACTTTCTGCCTCCTTCCCTTGTTTCCTTTTGGGAATTCTATAGTATGCATGTTGATACTTTGCTCCCTGGACTCTCAAGCTCTGTTTGTCTATTTTTAGTCAGGGTCTTACATAGTTCAGGTTGACCTAAAACGTGCTATGTAGCTGAGAATGACTTTGAACCCTGATCCCCCTGCCTCTGCTTCCCCAGTGCTGGCATCACAGGGTGTGCAGCACCATACCTGGCTCTGCTCATTCTTTTTCTTTCTTAGACTTGATCACTTCCATTCTAGCTGACGTCTAAGGACGAGGACTCTAATTTATCTTCTAGCTTGCCCGTCCCTTCTCTACCTGCCCAACTTTGCTGTGGAACAGTGAAATTTCATTTTGGTTATTGTATTTTTCTTAAAACATCTGGCTTCAAAGGGGGGAGGGGTAAGAGGATTTGTCCTTCTAAATATTATAATTGATGGCACTAAGACAAATCACTGGCCCCTGAGAGAAACCTTATCCGAGACAAGTATCCATACTGGATCCAGCAGATGAACCAAAGAGCACAATCTCAGATGTGGAGAGGTCAGACCCCACTGTGGTCCCTGGCACTAATCCAGCTAATCCAGGATTGTGGGCCTGTCCCACCACAGCCACACGCGAGGCTGAGGAATGGGGCGTAGAAGCAGGTTCACCCACGTGCTCCCAGAGATCAGCCTCTTTCTCTCTTCCTTGAAGGACGGTTATAATCGAGTCTCTAAGCAGGAGTTTTGAAATAGTTAACATCACTCTTTCAAACTCAGTATCTTTTTCTGTGGAGGGGCTGATCCTACATTGCCTGCCTCCTTGGCAATTTCTATGATGTTCCATTCTGAATATGACAAAATTAAGACATAGGAAGGTTTTGACATTTGTTCAGAGCAGGGAGTCTGCCTCTAGATCAGCAGTTCTCAGTCTGTGGGTCGAGACCCCTTTGGGGCAGGCTGACCAACCCTTTCACAGGAGTTTCCTAAGACTGTCAGAAAACATAGATGTTTATATTAGATTCATAACAGTAGCAAAATTACAGTTGTGAAGTAGCAGTGAAAATAATTTTACAGCTGTGGGCTCACCACAATACGAACTGTATGAAAAGGTCGCAGCATTAGGAAGGTTGAGAACCACTGCTCTAGAATCTAGTCCATTACCCCACGCCATGACAGTCCTCCCTTGGAATTTTCACCTGAGATAGAGTTTCACCTTCTCCCTCAGATGGAAGCATTAAAACCATGTTAGAATGGAGGTTACTTGATTAGCTCCAACAACCTAAATCAGGGCTTGTCTCCATGACATGCCTCAGGGACACAAGGAGCCCACAATCTCCTGACTCAGCACTCCTCTCCAGTGGTCTTAGAAATCTTTCCTCACCGCATGCTCCCTCGCTTGTGTGAAGTTACTGAAACTGGCTGTTTTAGGTAGTTCTGAATCCTTCCCTGATCTTACTCCCTCCACAGGCTCAGCTACAAGAGAGGAATGACCCTCAGCAGCTACTGCTGGACTCCAAGCACGTGTTTCCCGTTCTGTTTCCATTTAACCCATCTGCTCTGACCATGGACTCAATCCATATCCCGGCCTGCCTCAATCTGGAGTTTCTCAATGAAGTCTGAGGATGCGTGTTTCCAAGGCGAGCAAGAAGGAAGCATGTGCCGTCTGCCAGCTGAGAGAATGCTAGATCTGTTAAATGTGCCCAAAGGAGATCAATCCACGTTAGAGACTGGTGGGGAGCACTGAACTAAACAGCAGGGTGCACATTTGTCATTAGTTTTTGTATATGCTGCTCAGAAAACACCCAGGATGCAGACAATTGTTAACACCGTGCTTTCAGGTTAAACCAAGACACATCAGAACGAACAGCCACTGTGTAGCTCCAGTTGCCACATAAAAATGCCAGTTCTACAGAGTGGAAGTGCCTAGCTTTGATCTTTGTATATAACTTGAGAATGTTCAGACTAAGATAATATTAAAACCACATGACCTAAACTGCCTTTGCAGGTCTTTCAATAAATGATGATACTAATAACACACATTGACAAACCAAAGGTGTGGATGATCTTGGGGTAAGATGTTTTGGGAACAAAAGTATGGGCCTACACCTCAGGAGACTCCTCCAGTGATTCGTACTCACTGATGCCTCGTGAATAAGGGGCACTGGTGTGAACAACCTCCAGACCAAGCACATTGACTGTTGTTTCTTAGCAGACTAGATGACCCAGCCCTTCATAGGCTGGAGCTCTTGTGATCATCTCAGGTTTGTGGGAGAGTTGCACTAAACATACTGATGTCACAGGTGCCGAGGGTGAGAAAGACAGGAAAGAGCAGTCTCCGCTGCCGGTCTGTGCCCTGAGACCAGCAAGCTTCCGCACCAGTGCAAGTATGGAGGTGACAGATGAGGTAAACGGCTTTTGTCTGCAGGTATAAAACCAAACCAGTGTGCCACTCACTCCAGGCCCCACGACCATAAGGGAGACAGACAAGAACCCGACTGTCAGAAGAGCCTCTGAAGGAGACTGCGTGATCATTAAGTCTTAGCCAAAGATTTGTGGGGTTGTTTTGTTTTTTAGCTGCTTTGAAAGACTTTATAATAGCTTAGGCCAGCCTTCCCTCCTCAAGTTATTTTCAACATTTTTTTTTCAAAGTTTAAAATCAATGTAAATACTCTGCTATGAAATAAAAAAAGATTTAAAAGAATATTTAGTAATAATGTAACAGGCTTATGTGTTTGCTCCTCAGAATTTTGTCTTGCTTTTGGGGACTTTTTTGGACTCGAGAACAAAGGTTTGGTTAGACAACCCTATATAGTCTTTCTACCCATTTCTATTAATCCATATTTATTAAAAGTATGCTGTTCCAATGACAGTTACGGGAGTTTGCAAGTCATAGAAGCTTCATTATTATACTGAGATTTCTCCATACTTTAGAAGACTTCCCCGAGTGTTACCCAGTTTAGAAGGTTCTTGGGATAAAGCACACCCCAAACCCTAAAATCCTATGCTATTACAGGTCTATGTCCTCCTTGCCTGCTGGGGCCAGAACAAGGAACAGTGCCTGGCATGAGACTAAATCCGGTGACAAATACACTGTTGACTGCATTTGTCCACAGGAAGCAGCCCAGCTGCTCTTGGATGTCTGTCTCCAAGAACAGTCCCTCCCATTGCACTCAGTTACAGCCCCTGACATCTGTATCCAGCCTTTCAACCCCAAATGCAAACTGTGTGGAAACCCAGTTTAAAACAGCTGGATCTGTGGCCACCTTTTAAAAGTTGTTTTTGAATATAATTTGCCTTAACGTGCACTTTGGTGTTCAAAACTGACTCATGTAAAGACTCTCCTTAACCTTCAAGAACACCCAAAAATGTCCTGTTGCTAAACATTTTTAAGAGGTGGTGACTTCCCAAACATGGCTCTCTGACCTTGGATATTATCTGAAATCATCATCCCTCACACCACCCACCAAGGTGGGGTATGACTCTGTCACTGGTTGGTCACTAGATAAAAGCTTAGTAATTACACAAGCAGAGGGAGTGGGTAACTCTCGTGAAGTAACAGCTTCAGTCTCTTCCAGAGGACAGGAGTGCCCTGGCCACTACTTCAGAAGAATGGTGGCTGCTGAGCGTCACATCCTGTCTATTTCACATCACCCTCAGAGGCTGAAATGGACCTTTTTTTAATAGCATTTTTGTTCTGTGTACGTTCTGTGCTTTTCCCCCACTGCTGAGGATTGAACCCGCTCCCTTAGGCATACTATGAGAGCACTCTGCCTTTGAGCCTCCCTTAGCAATGAGTTCCTTTCCTCTTAAAGCTAATTTTAAACATTCCCCAACTTCATGAAATCAATACTATCTTTGAATTTAAGTAAATGCCACACGAGTTTGAACTCTACGTGTTTTTGCTTCTGAGTAATTACAATTCTATCATGTGCCTTTAGCAGGTGCAGTAACTCACTTACCACAGATTTCCCAGAAGTGGTCGTGGTAAGAACTTAATGTTCGGTATAGCATCCTGTGGAGTTCTGATTTATCTCATGAAAACAAGCACCTTAAAGACTAATCACATATCCATAAATCTAGCATTTGTGCTTTAAGGAATATCACATAGGCACTAACCACATCCCTAGAGTAACGGGTGCATTTCCACATCCCTGGGCCACCCCAGGGGCAGTTAGGGGAGGTTCCTATAGGTCCCCTGACAGGTCAGACCCAATGATAGGCTTTTCCCCTTTCCATGGAACATGTCATAGGTGCTGCTTCCCCTGATTTTTCCTTGGGACGAAATGTTAAGGCCTTTTAACTATGAAGGCATTGAAGATTATAGTAACAAATTAGAATCCAATTCTTTTGCATAAACTGAATTCTTCTCAAACATCTGACCACTGAGTAAGTGGGTGCTCAATGTGACAGCACAGCAGCTGTCTTAGGGTTTTGGTGTTATGAAGACACCGTAACCAAAGCAACTCTCATAAAGGAAAACATTTAATTGGGGCAGGCTTACAGTTTCAGAGGTTTGGTCCATTATTGTCATGGCAGGGAGCATGGCGGCTCGTAGGCAGACATGGTGCTGGAGAAGGAGCTGAGAGTTCTACATCTTGATCTGAAGGCAGCAGGAGACTGTCACACTAGGCCCAGCTTAAGCATGAGACCTCAAAGCCCACCTCCACAGTGACACACTTCCTCCAACAAGGCCACACCTCCTAATAGTGCCACACCCTATGGGCCAAGCATTCAAACATAGTCTATGAAAGCGTCATTCCACCATAGCAGCTTTCATTTCTCCTCAAAATATTTGCAGTTGGTTTCTAAAGTTAACTTACTGTATGAGTCAAATAACCAAGATTTCCGTTTTGATACATTGGTGCCACAATCCCAAAATTACAATTACAGAGTATAGGAAATTAGGTTAATGCCAACAACAAGATTGGGGTTTTTTTTTTTTCATAACAAACATCAGTGGATACTAAAAATTGTTTTTCTAAAATAAGACCTGGGACAGCAAGATGGCTCATGGGGTAAGAAGCGCTTGCCACATAAGCCTGGCAACCTGGGTTCACTCCCCAGAGCCCACAGTGAATGATCTGTTGACTTCCACACATGAGCCATGGCACATGTGTCCACAGTTACACTATTAACAAAAAATATGCTAACACAGGGAATCGACCAATGAAACCAGACTGCTGTCTGAAGTCGTACCATTAAAGAATCCAAATTTGGATATAACATTTTGCAGTCAACTGGGTAGACGGAGGTTTGCCTCTCTGAGGAAGTTCACAAGATATTCAGGGGTAAATCTAACACAACAGAAGGAATGCTACTGAAAATATTTTTCCTTTTCATTTTTAGCCAAGTCTGTAAACCACAGCTGTGCTATAGAAAAATGCTTGGAATGGTTATTGTAATTATTCCACTGTCGATAAAAATGTGTGGAAATAAATACTTTTGAATAAAGTGGTGTGCCAAATCTGAACAAAATTTAAAATGACTAAAAAAAGTATTGGCTAAAGATTATATTTTTTTTTCTTTTTTACAATTTCTATGCATGCATGCATGCATGCTTCTCTCTGTAAGTGTATACAGTCATATGTGGCATATATGCACTTGTGTGAGCCTGAGGGACCAAGAAGTCTAGTGTTCTCAATCACTCTGCCTGTTCTTTGAGGCAGAGTCTCATCCCTGATCCTGGGGCTCCATTTTCTCTTAGGCTGGAAGACCACAAACCTTAGTGACTCTTCTAGCTTGGGTCTGCTGTGTCACTTGGCTTGTCAGATGGGTGCTGGAAACTGAACTCCGGTCCTCATGATTTCTGAACAAGTACTTTTAATCTGAGCTGTCTCTCCTTAACCTCTTCATGGTATGTGTGTGTGTACATCTGCCCATGCCTGTTCAAGGGAAGGGCCAGGGGAGGATGCTCCCTATCTTCCTCTACCACTCTCTACCTTATGCCACTAAGACAAGATCTCTCGTTGGACTGGAAGCTCACTTTCTGACCTAGGCAGCAAGCTTTCAATTCAATATCCACTCATTGCTGTCCCTCAATGCTGGGGTTACAGGCACACACCCCTGTGCATCCAGATTTTTTTGTATGTAATACGGATTTGAACTCAGATCCTCCTATATGCACAGAATATGTTCTATCTAGAGCAGCCTCTCCAGCTATTTTTGATGTTTCCCTGAGAAACTTTATCCTCGGGCCTAGGTTCAGTTATGCACAACTGTTTAAGCTAGGGGTCAGCACACAGCCGTCTGTCTGTGGGGATGGGAGAGAACTTTATCTAGAAGACAGCAAGGTTGGCAATTACTCTAGAGCTGTAGAATTCAAGGCAGTTTGGGGATAAGACGAGCAGATTGACAGAGCCCAGAGACAGACCTAACAAATTGTACATTTAACTCTGGTAGAGATGGCATTAAGCCGGTGGTAAACTTGTGTAAGATCTCAGAAATAAATCATTTCCACTGATAAATGGACAACACCATGTTGTCATCTGTGCCCTACAATGACTAAGATCTCAATGCTTTTTTTTTTTAATGTAAAAATTGACCACTCTAAAATCTGTATATAATAGTAAAAGCCCCTTGAGAAGATGGGAAGCCTCTGCCTGGGAAGTTAGATATGCAAGGTTGGCTTGGAGTCAGAAATAAAACAGACCAGTAACTAAACATCTGGACAGAAGCATGTCCTACCTAGGACAAGGCATTAATACCACCCGGGAGTGCTCCCTTCAGCAGCACATACACAAACCCACCCAG
>JADRCH010000015.1:1518574-1533764 GCA_019843965.1 Rhynchomys soricoides | reverse complement strand
CAAACCCACCCAGGAGTGCTCCCTTCAGCAGCACATACACAAACCCATCTGGGAGTCCATGGACTCCTTACTGCTGACTCCAACCTTGGTCATGTGGTTAAAGAAACACCTCAATTCCTTTTCTGAGACTGAAACTGCAGATATTCTTATACATACTTTTCACTCCGATTTTATCATGGCCCACTCACACTTATAATTATAGAGTAAACATGGAAGTCTCTCTTGGTAGTGACTTGGAGGGCAGACGAAATAAAAGAACCCAGGCAAGAGCAGAGACATCTATTTGTCTAGCTTTGCACAGTCACTGCATAAAAATTCCTAAGAGAACTGTAAATAAACGTAAGTGGTAAAGTGTTCATGGGGTGAAGTAAACGTAAAATTTTTAAAATAAAGTTTTAATGAGTAGATGTGAAACAGCAAACAGCAGTATGCTCCCCCACACGACCCTTTCCACATGTCTGACGTTTTCACCAAAAAAAAAAAAATAAATAAAAAAGTAGGTTAAACCCAGGTGTGAGGAAGCACACCTTTAATCCCAGCATTTAAGCGAATCACATAATTCCTAGCCTAGTCTATAGGGCGAGTTCCAGAACAGCAGGTAAACCCTGTTACAAAAAAAACAGGAGAGGAAGGATTAGATTAAAAAGGCAGTCCCCACTTCAAGGAGGCCGGCGAAACAGACACGTCGATGGATTAAAGGTAGACAGTGGTTGACAAGTTAACAGAAAGCAACACCACCACCATGCCCTGGCCACTTGGCAGTCCCCGGGCTCTGAGCTCTTATCCCCCACACCCCAACCCCCTCTCTGCTTAGGCCGCCTCCAGCTCGCCTGGCCTCAGTGTTCGCAGCACACTCCATCACCTGGTTCCCAGAACTCAGATTGCGCAGTGGTCCTGTCATCATTGGCAGGGCTCACAGCCGGAGGCGTGGGTACCCCTAAACCTGTGCCCTCCCCCAAGACTGGCCTCCCCCTCAGTCCCTCTCCCCTCAGCTCCCCGCTCCAGGTCCCCTGACCCCATCACCTGCCACGTTTTCATAATCCTCTCAGGCTCCAGACCAGCAGCGCCGGCTATGAGAGGCCTGATCATATAAGGAAAATAAGTCGGGCTCACTTGGGGCCGCCTCGGGGACCTAGGCTCTCCCTGCTCTACCAAATTCTCTCCCCGGCCCAGCTACCCGCCGCGGAACCCGTAGGACCTAGAGTAGGCCGCCGCCAAAAGGCTACGCAGGCGCAAGGGCAGCCAATCCCGCCGCCAGCTCCGCCCCCTGCCTACGGGGCCCGCCCTCCGCCAGTCGGCTCCGCCCGTCCTCCTCCCCCACCCCCCTCTGCCCCAGATGGGGGTTGGGAATGATGCTGAGGTCTTGACGCCAGTCCTTTCCTGGAGAGAGCGAGCGGGCGGTGCTTCTAAACCTGGGAAATAACAGATGGGGCATGGGGCACACGTGGCACGGAGTGGGGGTAACCTTGGCTCCAGAGGCGCAGGGGCGGAGATGGGGAAGTAGGGGAAAGGGCAGGGGCGCGGCCTCTCGGGACGCCGCCCACACTCTTAAGGCTTCGCTGGGCCTGGTGGCCGAGTGCAGCCGAGAGAGACCTGCGGAATAACAGAGCTTCGCCATGGCGCTGCTACGAGGTGAGCCCAGCGCCCTTGGTGCCCCCGGGCCGTGCTTCGGATTCTGGGCTCTGCGAGCAGGCAGAGGTGTCTGTACAGGTTATTCCTGTCCCAGGGCCCGGGTCGGGGTGGATATTGTTTACATTAAGGAGAAACACCGTGGAAAGCACGGGCGACATCAATTTCTGTGCAGTTTCCAAAGCACAGACTGAAGACCAGGGTTGGCTATGCTCCTGACCTTGGAGGTCACTGTCAGGTAGTGAATTCTTACTCAATTCGGCAGGAAGCCAAGGCGGTGCCAGAAATCCGAGGTGGTCGGGGGCAGAGCAGGGTGCGCACCGAAGCCAGAGACCTGATCTGAGTCACGGGAGTGCAAGTGCGGGGAAGAAAATATTCCCCAAAAGGCTCCAGGGAATTTCCACTGGGGTACCCTGATTCCTCAAAACAATCGGTAGTAGTCTGTTTGAAAATGCCATGCTCCTTTTCCTCTTCCATTCCTTTACTTTGAGCGACTGCAGGCAAGAGTATCACAGGAAACGGAATTTTAACTGGAAGACCCGAGTGCCTGCTGACATGAGGCTGAAAGAACATAAATCAGTCTCAGAGACAGGAGATTGATTTCTCCAAGAACCATTTTGGTAGTGCAGAGAGCAAGTGGACCCTGTGCAGGAGTTCTCAGAAACTCAGGGGAAGGCAATCTAAGCATTTCAAACGCAGAGGGTACTGTCTGTTCTCTTCTCTGTCTTGATTTCCTTTCGGCCCTGCTGCTGCCTTTAAAATAACAGGTCATGGGCCAGCACTTTGACTTTTGATTCCAGTTGCACAGTAGGGGGTTGACAGGCTGATCGTGGTAGGTAAATGTAAAATAAATGTGAAATGACAAGAAGTTCGGTCTTGTGAAACTTCTTTACGATGGATAATACCTCTTGGGGGGGGGGGGAACTAGGGAAGAACAGATTTAGAGCATTGAGCATTCGTTTTAGGGAAGGGGAAGTGCCAGACAAGTACTGGTTAGGAAGGTTCAGGACCCCTCAGACAAGCCACCAGGGGGTGCTGAACTTAATCTGGAAACAAATGGATGACTAGCAGTTTTCCCGTTGTTGGTAATTGCTTCCACAAGAGTACTTATGTAGCAAAGTTCTCATAGAAGTCGATAGCCTTCGTGTCCGTTTTTTCCTCCCACGGAGGTGTTTCCTGTGCGTCCCGTCCACAGCACAACCCGCCAAAATCTCAGAAAATCCGACTCCCTGTTTTTTGGATCAATGTCCCTTTCCTGCCTTAAGGATTTTTGTTTGTTGCTTTTTTTTTTTTTTTTTTAAAGAAGTTTTTAGCATCTGAATCTGCAGAAGATTTTAGATTTTAATTTTTTGTTTGTTTTGTTTTGTTTTTCGAGACAGGGTTTCTCTCTGTAGCCCTGGCTGTCCTGGAACTCACTCTGTAGACCAGGCTGGCCTCGAACTCAGAAATCCACCTGCCTCTGCCTCCCAAGTGCTGGGATTAAAGGCACGCACCACCACTGCTTGGCTAGATTCTAATTTGATAGTAAAGTTTTTTTAGATCTTTAAATATCTACATATTTGCATGCTGTTAGAATGATTTATAAAAGGAACCATCTGCACACCCCACACTATTTTAGAAAGTAGTTGAACTAATACAGTTAGACTGGACCTTTCTCTTCTGGGATCATCAGGTAAGGAGAGAGTTTTACAGGTGAATGGGAAGTTTCTGGGTTTGTTTTTATTTTCCCACAATGCTTTTTTACTGATACCATGTACCTCCTTACTAATACCTCACGATTATTCTTTCGGACTGTGGCAAATGGAAAGGACTGCTGAAGAAACGTGAAGTTAGCCTCCACTGTTTCTGCAAAGGTCATCTGTGATCATTCCATCTTTCCTGTACCTAAGAGGCCTTTTTTTTTTTCCCCCCCCCCAGAATGTTTAAAATTTCCTTGTTGTGGGGCTGGAGAGGTGGCTCAGTGGTTTAGAGCATGCACTGCTCTTGCAGAGCTTAGGCCCCAGCGCCCTGATCAGATGGTTCATAACTGCTGTAACTCTAGCTCCTCCCTGTGGCTTCCGAGGGCACTGCACCCTCTCATGCACCATAATTGCTATGGGTCCTGAAGAGTCTACTCGTGGTTTTCCCCACTCACTTTTATCATAACGGCCTCTCCCCCCTTTTTTTAACAGTTTGGGATTTACAAGAGTGAACAGAATGCGCAGGACATCATGCCATAAGGCAATTCACCTAATTGTTAATGTCATTAGAGGGTTTCAGCACTGGGAAGGTTGAGAATCACTGCTATAAGCTCTCAAAGCCTGCTTCCCAGTGATGTAGTCCCTCCAGCAAGGCTGCCCCGTCCACAGTCTCCCCGACTGGAGACCAAGTGTTCAGATATGTGAACCTATGGGGGACTTTGATTATTTAGATCATCACAGTGCGGCATTCGTAGGTTGGCCACACTTCAGGTCTTGGCCCAACACCCATGAGTGTATTTATTGACAGTACAAATTGGGCTCAGTAATTATTAAAAAGCAAAAAAAAAAAAAAAAAAAGTACATTTTTTGTGGTACATTTGGGAGGGGGCTTCTTGTTTTTGTTTGATTGCTTAGTTGGTTGGTTTGGTTTTTTTTTTCAAGACAGTTTAGATTCACCTGCCTCTATCTCCAGAGTGTTGGCATTAAAGGCCTGTACCACTTTGCCTGGCTTAGTGTGGTACTTTTTGTTAAGATTGATTAGCTAATGTTGACATACTGTTCTTTACCAAAGTCCATAATCTACATCAGTGTCCAGACTTTGTTCAACACAGTGCTTTGAGTTTTGACAACTGTGTAAATGACATGCATTGCCAGCATAGTGCAGAGCAATTGTTTGCTCTAAAATTCCCACGTCCCATCTATTCCCCCTTACCTCTGAGCCCTTTGCCAGGCGCTCATCTCTTCACTGTCTCAGGCTTTGCCTTTTCCAGATACTGTGTGGTAAGATCATTCAGTATGTAGTGTTTTCAGATGGACTGCTTTTCACTTAGCAGTCTATACAAAAGATTCCTTCTTTTATTGCCAAAAAAGTTTGATTGCATAGATGACCCTTCACCACATTTTAAAGGGCGTTTTAGTTGCTGCCGTGTTTTGACAACTGAAAATAAACTCCCTCCCCCCCCCCCCCCCCCCCCCCCCCCCCCCCGTGTGTGTGCGCGCGCGTGTGTGGTCTTTCAAATCACTTGGAGGAATACAAAGGCTCACAGGTGGAGCAGGTGGTTAAGACATGTTTTCGTTTGAACTTGCTAAACTGTCTCCCAAAGTGTTTCATCTTGTCTTCCACTGGCATCAAATGACTTCCTGTTGCTACTCAGCCTCCCATATTTGGTGGTGTCAATACTGGGGTTACACTATGGGAGCTTCGTCCAGTTATAACTCATTGTCTTAGTTTCCATTAGACCTCAGAGCTAAGCATCCTGGCCTGCACTTGTCCATCAGCGATGTGTTTTCTTTGATTAACTCTTTGTTCAGATCTTTTGCCCAGCTTTTAAAACATACTTTTTAATTCTTTTTTTTTTGTTGTTGTTGTTGTAGTTAAGATTTATTTATTCTATATAGTAGTACACTGTCGCTGTCTTCAGAGATATCAGATCCCAGTACAGATGGTTGTGAGCCACTATGTGGTTGCTGGGAATTGAACTCATAACCTCTGAAAGAGCAGCCAGTGCTCTTAACCACTGAGCCATCTCTCCAGCCCCCTAAAAAATATTTTTATTAATTCCTCTTCCCTCAAGCTCCTCCCAGATTCACGCTCCCCTTCCCCCTCCCAATTTCGTGTTCTCTATTTTTTTCTTTTACTTTAATAATTACTGAACGTAATTTGTGCTGCCAGTACAACTATTGGATGTAGGGCCTGAGGTGTGGTCTACTGACCAACAGCCGCACTGTGATCATCTGAATGATCAAAGTCCTCTATAGGTTCACATGTCTGAATACTTGGTCTCCAGTTGGGGAGATTGTGAGAGGGGCAGCCTTGCTGGAGGAAGTATATCACTCCAGGCTTTGAGAGCTTATAGCAGTGATTCTCAACCTTCCCAGTCCTTCGACCCCTTTAATACAGTTCCTCCTGGTGTGGTGACCCCCAACCTAAAATTATTTCGTCGCTACTTAATACCTGCAATTTTGCTACTGGTATGACTTGTAATATAAGTATCTGATATGCAGGATATCTGATATGTAACCCTAAAGGGGTTGTGACCCACAGGTTGAGAACCACTGGCTTACAGCCCTGTCTCTAGCAGTTCGATCTCTGTGCTCCCTGCTGCCTGCTGCTTCCTGCCATGAAGCTCCATCACAATGGCTTCTTATCCTTCTAGAGCCTCAAACCAAAATAGACTCTTCCGTGGCCGTGGTCATGATATTTTATCATAACATCAGAAAAGTAGCTAATAAACACACCCTTAAAGAAAATGGATTCTCCCTTCTGGAGAAGCCATCAGCTGCCTATCGCTCCTTGGGGGAGGGAGCTCCTGAGCCCTTCCCTCCTTCACGCTAGAATGTTGCCTGGCTTGTTCTTATGGAAGGCACTCTCAGCTGCTGTGAGTTCCTGAAGTCAACGGTTCTATCTTGTCCAGACAGCTTCTCTCCAGTCCTTCCTGACCCCTGGCTCTATGGCCTTTCAGTCACCTCTTCCACAGTGGTCCCTGAGCCTTGGGGGAGGGCTAATATAGATGTCTGCTTTGTGGCTGAGCACTCCACTGACACATTCTCTGCACTTGAGCCAGTTTTGAATTTCTACATTAACCACCATCCACTGCACAAAGAAACTTCTATGAAGAGGTCTGAATGCTATACTAACTTGTGGTCATAGAGATAGGAATTTATAAGGGGAGCTTGATACTCTGTCCATTTAGCAAATAATAGGTTCAGATTTATAGTGATAGTCATGTATCTCCTGTAAGGAGTAGGTCTTAAATTCAATAGAAAGCAGTTACCTCCTGAATCACTTGTGTCATTTTGTACCAACAGACATGTCTTATCATATGGGTCCTAGGAATTAGACTCCGGTAGTCACCCTTGGCAATAAGCATCTTTACCCACTAAACCATCTCACTAGCTCTAATTTTTCATTTTAATCTTTCATCGGATGCAGCAGATGAAACAGTGTGGAAACTGGGTTCAGATTTCTCCGTTAAAGAATACTGACTATGGGAACATTGATTATGGTGTTTCCGTGCAAGCTGAGACTTTGGCTGAACTCAGACTTTGAACTGTCTTTCCCTGTAAGAAGGGGCCAGTATTAACCTACAATTAATATCCAGAGCAGATTAACTTTACCATAACTGTCTGTTTTTGCTCCTGCTTTGACAAACCTTCAGTGTAAGAGAATGTGGAGGAATAGGTTTGGCCCTAGGTAGAGATAAATCTACTTAGCTCTTTGCATACCTAGCATTTCAGCGCTATGGAATATTATCAGTACATCGGAAGCCGTTTGTTTTGGTTTCTTTATGTCACCTACAGTTAGTTTTTTGTTATCGGTGAGAAGATTAGTCAGATAGGAGCATACTAAAGTCAAAATCTGAGTCAAAACTGATGAAATTAGGAAGACAGCATTTGGAGGTAAAGAACACTGATATAGAGATAGAGAAGCTGACGAGATGGCTCTGTTGATAAAGGAGTTTTCCATACAAGCATGGCACCCGGCAGGCACAGTGGTGTGTGCTTGTCATCTCAGTGCTGGAGAAGAAGGGACAGGCAGGCTCACCAGGCTCGCTGGTCAGCCAGCCTAGCTGCGTCAGCAGGGTAAGTGAAAGAGACTCTGTTAAAAGGTGAACATCACCTGCAGAACAATACTTGGGTTGACCTCTGACCTCTACACACACGACAAACACACAATTACATACAGAAATATGAGTAATAAAAATAGTTAGGAACTGTTCACTAAGGAGGCTTAGAGGACATTTTCAAAAATTCAGGAAGCCGTGGTGCCTCAGGATAGCCCAGTTATCAAAACAAACTGCTTCTAATACACCAATAATATTCATCGTCTTCTCTAAGCACCCGGATGCTGTATCTGTAAAGAGCTGTGTAGATCTGTCTCATATTAAAGCTACACATATTGCCCCACATTCTGTTAGACTGTAAGTAAGTATAAATAGATACTGAAAACTTTTAAGCTAAATCTAGTCTGTTTTGTGTAAGAGGTATAAATTATTGGCACTTAGGCAACAATAGTGGTATGTTGTTTGGATAGTCTTAATTATAGGTCAAGATTTTAATAAAAACTAGAATAATTCCTTTTTTTCCTCCTGTCCTTCATTGTGAGTGATGATGAGACACATGTATGTGCGTGCACACACATGCACACCATCTAGCTCTGTAGTCCAAGTTAGCCTCAAACTCAGTTCTTCCTGTTTCTGCCTTTCCTAGGCCTGGAATTACAAGCCTGTGCTGCTATGCTTTGTCTACACGGTAGCAGCCCCTCTGTGTTTGTTAGCTATACACTTCTATCTCATAATTTGTGGGAAAATTAGATGTTGTTCAGGAATTGGTCAAATTTCTTATACATGGTCGGTATCTAATGACAAAGTGTCCAAACCCTGGGCTGTATTTTTTTGCTATTATTTTACTGTGTAATAATTTTGTTACCATTTATACACAAAACTCACCTGCAGTTGGCTAATCTAAGGAGCTGTCCAGACTTTATAAGAGTCTTTCCCCAGGTAAGCATCCTTGCTAGTTAGTTAGTTAGTTAGTTAGTTAGTTAGTTAGTACAAGGAAACAGCTACAGCCGTATCCAGGTTTCACACTGTATAATTCTAGTGATTTCCGCTCAGCATAGCTTTGGATCTGTATAATCATGAGGTTTATTTGTGACAGTGGAAAGGAATAATTATTTATGTGCATACAAACACCAGTTTAGCTGACAGCAACCTCCAAATTTATATTTTTATATTAATAAGTACACAATTATCCTGTATTCTTTATAGCTAGTTGAAATGCAGCAGATGAAGAAAACAAGAGGAGTTAACACCCAGTGAAGTATTGCAGAAATTTCCATTTATTTACTTACTTATTGTACTGAGGATTGAACACAGAGCCTCACACATGATAGACAAGCAGTCTATCACCGAGCTATAATCTTGACCCCAGCAAGGATGCTTTCTGTTTACCCGGGAAAGAATCATAAAGTCTGGACGGTTTCTTAAATTAGCCAATCACGGGTGGATTTTGTGTGTAACTGGTAACCAAATCTGCCCATTTTGTTACACACTAAAAAATAGTGATAGCAAAAATTATACTTCTGGGTTTACTTGCCATTTGAGTTACCCTGTGACTCCAGAAGCAGTGGCATATGTAAGTCATTCAGCACACTGTATGTTCTAGAAATCATATCTGTCTCTCTTAGGGTGCATTTGGATAGAACTGGGGTTTGAGGTTGATCCAAATCAGCTTAGCATGGAGAACTGTTAATACATTTTTATTATGTGTCTCTCGGCCCACTGCTTTTCATGATGGAATATCTCTTCTTATTGAAAGTTCCCTAGCAAAAGTTAGAAAAAGCCTTTTGACAGGAATGTTCCAGAAGGAGTTCTTATGAGGTAGGTGGTGAACTTCAGACAACGTTTAGGGACTTTCCAGCATACCTGCCCTCTAGTTTAGAGATTATTTGGGTCAGCACACAGAAAAGGCATTTCAGTTGGCAGATGTTTCTAGCATGGTAAGCAAAGTAAGAATGTTATGTAAGGGGAACAGATTTACAATGTAACTCTTGGACCCTGCTTGGAGGATACTCTGTTTCTGCGTGTGTGACTAGTTCTTTGCATTATTGAAGGACTAAGATCTTCAGTTACCCAGGTGGGACTTGCCCTTTACCATACAATTTCATGGAAAAGATAACTCAAAACATGTCAGGGGTGCTGGTTAACTTGTGACTGCTTGCAATTCTCTCCTCAATCCGTTAGGTGTGTTTATTGTTGCTGCGAAGCGAACACCCTTTGGAGCTTTCGGGGGTCTTCTCAAGGACTTCTCTGCTACTGACTTAACGGAATTTGCTGCCAGGGCTGCCCTGTCTGCTGGCAAAGTTCCACCTGAAACCATCGATAGTGTCATCGTAGGCAATGTCATACAGGTTAGTGGAGAGGGTCTGTTCACCTTTACTGCTTTCTATGATCATTTTCGGAAAATAATTCCCTTATTGTGACATCCCATCATGATGAGCGTGGTAATAGTTACCAGTGTTTGTGATTTGTGACTTTAGGACTCTGACTCTAAGAGTAAAGGCAGTAAACTCAGAGCAGCATATGTTCTCTCCAACTCGGAATGTCTTTCAATACTTCTTTTTATTTTATTTCTCTCTCTCTCTCTCTCTCTCTCTCTTTCTCTCTGTCTCTCTCTCTCTCTCTCTCTCTCTGTGTGTGTGTGTGTGTGTGTGTATGTTTTCCTGTATGTGTATATGTGAGTTTGTGCATGACATGTATATCTTGTGGCCCTGGAGGTCAGGAGGGGGCATCAGATTCCTGGGAACTGGAGTTGGACACAGTTGTGAGCCACCCTGGGTGGCTGCGAACCAAACCCAGGTCCTCTGCAAGAGTGAGCAGCAAGCCCTCTCAATCTGTCAGGAATCTTCCTGGCTCCCTTCAATGTTTCTTAAAAAGCAGATTTTCTAGACTTTGGAGAAATAAGTTCATTTTCTCTATGTATTGCTTTAAGAAGGTCTGCCAGTCAGCTTCCTATCCCTGAAGGAAAAATGTCTAAGATGCCAACGCGGGAGGAGAAAAGGTCTGTTTTCACTCCTGGTTTCAGAGGTTTCTATCCATAATCACTTGCCCCTCTTGTATTCAACTCGGGCCACAAAGCACATCTGAGAGGAGTGCATCCTGGAAAGAGTGTTTCACCGTGGTAGCCAGGAAGCAAAGAGAGATATGGTCCCCAGTGATTAATTTTTTTTCTCCTTGGAGCCTACCTGCTAAAGAATTCACCCCTAATGAGTACCAACAGCCAGGGACCAGGACTTCCACAGACACCCTGTGGGGGACATTTTAGATCCAAATTACAGCTCACCTGTTCCTTCTAAGAGCTCAGTCAAGGTTTCTTGCAGAAATTGATCCACCTCCTTACTCTCTATCTTGGCATGTATGGTCTATAGGATAGATCATCTCTATATCGATGATTGAAAGCTGTGTGTTCCTTCAAAGAATACAGCCATTTACTGATTGCCTAGTGTCTTAGAGACATCATGTGAAGAGACACCATGACCACCACTATATCACTTATAAAGGAAAACATTTAATTGGGGCTGGCTTACAATTCAAAGTTTTAATTCATAATTGTCCTGGCAGGAAGCATGGTATTATGCAGGCAGACATGCTGATGGAGAGGCAGCTGAGAGATCTACATCCAGATTAGCAGGCAGCAGGAAGAGAGAGTGGCAGGGGGTATGGCTTGAGCACTTGAAACTAAAAAGCCCACCCCAATGACACACTTCCTCCAACAAGACCACACCTACTCCAACAAGACCACACCTCCTCCAACGAGACCACACCCACTCCAACAAGACCACACCTCCTCCAACAAGACCACACCCCCTCCAACGAGACCACACCTCCTCCAACGAGACCACACTTCCTCCAACAAGACCACACCTCCTCCAACAAGACCACACCTCCTCCAACGAGACCACACCCACTCCAACGAGACCACACCCACTCCAACGAGACCACACCTCCTCCAACGAGACCACACCTCCTCCAACGAGACCACACCCACTCCAACGAGACCACACCTTCTAATTGCACCGCTTCATTTTCATTTAAACCACCGTAGTAAATGTAGTGTAGCTGTTATAGGTAAGGCATCCAAAGTGGACCAAAGAAATTATAATTTAACACCAAAGGTGTGTGTGTGTGTGTGTGTGTGTGTACCCACTTGTGAGCCTATGTATAACATTCTGTGTATTTCTAAGATTTCTAACTAACTAGACAAATACCTGAGCAAAACAATTTAGAGGTGGAAGGGTTTTTTTCTTTTCTTTTTCTTTTAAGACAGGATCTCTCTAACATAGCCCTGGCAATCCTGGAACTCACTATGTAGACTAGGCTGTCCTCAAACTCAGAGACCTGCCTCTTCTGCCCGGATTGAAAGCATGGACCGTCATGCCCAGCTGTGGAAGGATTTCTTTTGGATCACAGTTTCAAAAGTTGCAGTCTATACTAAGTTGACTCCATTGCTTTCTGCTTTCAAGACTATGGCCTCAGGAAGAGGCAGAGGAAAGCTGCTCACCTCATGGGAGCCAGGAGTGAAAGAGGAGGTGGAAAAGTAACCTACTTCCTCCAGCCACATCCACCTACTAAGATTTCCACTCTGAGAATAGCTTTTGGCACACAAGCCTTACAGAGGCTTGTCATGTTAAACCATATGAGATGCCAGTGATGTGAGCTCTGCTAAGTCAAAGAGAACAGTGGTGGACACAAGGAGGCATGATGCCTCTACTAAGCCTCTGTTCTGTTGATCATTGTGTATCTTCAGATGCAGGAAAAGTACTGTCATTTTATATTTGCCTGCCGAGTCTAAACTATTGTTATTAATTGTGGTGATCTGAATAGGATTGGCCCCCACAGACTCACGTGTGTGAATGCTTGGCCATAGGGAGTGGCACTCTTAGGAGGTGTGGCCTTCTTGGAGTAGGAGGCTTTGTTGAAGGAAATGTGTCATTGTTGGGGGTGGGCTTTGAGGTCAGATGCTTAAGCCATGCCCAGCATGGCATTCTCTTCCTGCTTCCTGCAGATCCACATGTAAAACTCTCAGCTCCTCCCCAGCACTGGCTCTGCCTGCATGCCACCATGCCTCCACCGTGTACTAAATCTCTGAACTGTAAGCCAGCCCCAATTAAATGTTTCCTTTTATAAGAGTTGCTATGGTCATGATGTCTCTTCACAGCAATGAAACCCTAAGACAATAATTAATCCTTAATATTAGACCCTCTTCCTTTCAATTTTGGTGGTGGGCCAGGAGGAGATTTTGCTGCTGACCAAAACTGACACTAGAGCAGACAAACTTGAAATAGGCTACATTTGGTTTTGGGTTTTCCTAAAATTAATAAAAGGTATTACATACTGCCTATGTGTATGTGTCTTGTATGCAAGTACATGCATGTGTACATGTGTGCATGCATGCATGAGTGTGTGTGTGTGTGTGTGTGCGCGCATGAGTGAGTGTGTTTGCCTGAGACCACAGACATCATTCCTCCACTTTATGTTTTGAGTCAGGGTCTCACTGTGTCTGGAGCTCACTGGCTAGACTGGCTGCAAAGAAAGCATTTCCACGTCTTTTTTGATTTTTGTTACTGCCTTTCTTATGAAGTGAATTCTTTTTCCTGTCCAGAGCTCTTCAGATGCGGCATACCTGGCAAGGCACGTGGGTTTGCGAGTGGGAATCCCAACAGAGACTGGGGCCCTCACCCTCAACAGGCTCTGTGGCTCTGGTTTCCAGTCCATTGTGAGCGGATGTCAGGTATGGGCATACCTCTCTGAACATGCTGATAATTATTTGAAGAACTGTTCCCCCTCGATAGGGCATTGCAGCTTTTGATCCCTCAGTACCTCCAAGTAATTAACACGGACATAGTGTAACGGGTGAGCTGTTTTCACATTGGTCTCTGTGACAGCATACTTTAGGGGTGCCTACTCTCCCAGACTTAACTTTAAACACAATGCCAGCCTCTTTGAAGCTCATTGCTTGCATCTTTTCTGAGAGATGGAAAGAAAGAGCTGGAACAAATGAAATTGATCTCTTTATGAGCCTCCTAATTCACCACTTCCATTAATAGGATTTTTTCCTCCCAATTTTTATGACTTTTAAATCAATGTGCCCTTTATTATATGTTTAAGCCAGAGATTAATATCTCTGTAAGTTTTCCAGATTAATTTTGGAATTAGCATTATTGTACTTAGAACTGGGTGTGGCTTGCACCTATAAGCTCAGAGTTTAGGAGGCTGGGGTGAAGGCTTGCCACACCTCCCGGCCAAGGTGAGCTGCAGAATGAGACCCTGTTGAAGAACAGACAGAATATGTAAGGTATGTCACTCTGGCATGCACAGTTGAGGTCTGTTCACTTTACCCGCTGGCATCTATAAGTAGACTCTTGAACATCAGCTTTTCAAGAACATTAAACATTTCTTTTTAGGTTACTGTAAATTAAGAAACAATAAAAGTTTAAATCACTGCTAATTCAGAAAGTCTTTGTGTTTCTCAACTCATACTCTGGATACAGTAGAGGAATTTTTTTGTCTGTTTTTAAACAGGAAATCTGTTCGAAAGATGCCGAAGTGGTCTTGTGTGGAGGAACAGAGAGCATGAGCCAGTCCCCATACTGTGTCAGAAATGTGCGCTTCGGAACCAAGTTTGGATTAGATCTCAAGGTTTGGACCATTAGCTTTCTTATATAAACTCTTCTATTTATATAAATAATTTTAATCACGTAACTTTTTAAGGGAGAGAAGAGTAATTTTGAACCCAGCTTTGTTCATGGGATACTACCAAGGTTCTCATTTAAAATGTACAGGCTATGTCAAAACTCAGTTTAGTGTTTGAATCCACACAGGATTGTACTTCACATGTCAGAGAAACCATAGGGAATGTGGAGGAAAAAGAGAAATAGATTCGTGAGGGATCCTAGTGACTAGACTTTTGCTGTGGATTGTGGGAGTTCAGCTTCTGGGGCGGTGTCTGTGGACTAGGTGTCTTCATCACAGAAAGTACTGAGTCTGCATACATCTATTTGATCAAATTGTTCAGAAAAAACCATGATCCTCCTCCTCTGAAAGCTGTCCATAGGAACAGCAGCTGTGATGCAGGAGGGTATACTTCACAGGAAAGGGCTTATGGCCTCCTGTGTTTCTCAGCATTGTCCAGAGGCTGGTGAGATGGTTCAGTGAGGAAGAGCATCTGCTGTGCGAGCATGAGACCTGAGGCCAAGTCCCCAGCACCCACATAAAAAGCAGGGCATGGCTGCATGTGTCTTTAACCCTGGCATTGTGGAGTGGAGACAGGCAGATCCCAGGAATACTCTGGCAAGCCAGCCTAGCTGAAATGGAGAGCCTCCACTTCAGTGAGACACCCGTCCTAAAGGCATAAAGTAGAAGGCAGTAGAGAAAGCCATCTGAGGTCTTCTGGCCTCTGTATGTGCACACACCCCCTCACACTCACAAACATACACAACATGCATACCACACATGCACACACTAAAAATAATGTAAAGGAATACTTTTTTTTTTTGTACAAAGAAAACTTTGTAATAGTCATAAGTGCCTTTCATCTTCACCCACTTTCTCACCTGGACTTTTGGAAGCTAAGAAAACAAGACTTAGAGAGCCCGAGTGTTTCAGGCACTGCATAAACTTAGAAACTCTCTGGAGATAGCGACTCGGGGATTATGAGCAGCATTAAGGAGAACATCACTCCCAGATGCTCTGACGGTACAGTGCTGCCTGTCAATCTTGTGTGTTCCTCTGTGACTCTGTCTCTGACATTCTCGGCCTAGTAATAACAAACAGAGCCAACTGCACCTGTCACTGAAGGGTGGGGCTGGAAAAGCTGGGCAC
>JADRCH010000015.1:1489249-1518564 GCA_019843965.1 Rhynchomys soricoides | reverse complement strand
GGGCTGGAAAAGCTGGGCACCTGCTCTTCCCCCCAGACCACATGATGGTTTGCTTAACAGAGCTGCAGAAAAGCCCCATCCAAGTGCGCAGTGTTGGGTTTCTCACCAAAGGAGTCACCTGTGACTGTGGCATAAACCCCTTCACTCTCCTCTTGTACAGTTACAGTTCTGTATTTAGAGTGGCATAAAACATACGCTTGATTTGTGAGACACTGGATTTTTTTTTTTAAATATTAGATTTTTTCTTAGTGTCCCAGAATCAAATATGATTGGAAGTAATAAATGCAATTGTTTTAGAAATCTAAAGAAATTATGACATGTTCCTTCCAAAGATAATGCTTTAACACGTCACTGCCCGATGTCCTTCTAGCTGGAAGATACCTTGTGGGCAGGATTAACGGATCAACATATTAAGCTGCCCATGGGAATGACTGCAGAGAGCCTTGCTGCAAAGTACAACATAAGCAGAGAAGACTGTGACAGATATGCCTTGCAGTCTCAGCAGAGGTGGAAAGCTGGTTGGTACCGAGAGAAGGGCATGGGGCTGGGGTTCATCCCGAAGGGTACAGTGGTCAGATGGCAATGTGCTGTTAAAACTCATGGTTTCAGAATTACCTGTTCCTGAAAATTTCATGTGGCATTTCTCTTCTGAAATAAGTTAGTGCCGCTCTTAACAAGAGTACTGAGAGCTGAAGGGATGGGCTAGTAGTTAAGAGCCCTGGCTGCTCTCTCAGAGAACTCATTTTGGTTCCCAGCACCCATATGGCAGCTCACTACCTCCTGAACTTCAGTTACAAAGGATCCAATCCCTCTCCTGGGCTCCATGGGCATAGTATACATGTGTCACACATCCACACGGGAAAAACATATTCACATAAAATTACAAATATAGATATTTTTTAAGTGGTATTGGGGCTGCTGAGGAGTGCTCAGCAATTAAGAGTGCCCGCTGCTCTTGCAGAGGACTCAGGTTTGGTTCCCAGCACCCATGTCAGGTGGCTCACTACCACCTATAACTCAGCTTCCTCTGGATCTGATGCCCTTTGGCTTTCATGGGTATGTGCGGGCATTTGATGCCTCGAAATTCACAGAAGCACACATATACACATAAGTAATAAGTTAATAACTAAATCTAATGAAAGAAAAAGTGGAATGTCACTTGGCCCAGTCTGAATGTGGGGATCTGTCCTGAACTGCTCATGTTTCCTGCAGAGCCAGTGAGGCATTTGATTCACCCCACCAGAGGGGACTGCTTAGTACAGCAGTGGGGGCAGGGTTGGGGTTTTTCTTTTCAGGGGGTGTTGTTTTGTTTGCCAACTGTAAAACCATATCAAAAATAAAGTAGTCGAGCACAACAATCCATGCCTTATATCCCAGCACTCAGAAGGCAGAGTCAGTCAGAACTGTGAGTTCCAGGCTAGCCTTGATTTCACAATGATTTCTAGGCAATCCAAGGACTGCAAAGTAAGACCCTGTCTCAAGGAAAGAAAGAAAAAAATTGGTATTTTTCCTGACTTACCTTATTGCAGAAACAATAGTCAACTGCAGTCCATTCTAGTCTGAAGTAGATAACTGGCCTTTTCCATGATCCATATCCTGATCGTACGGAGGGGACCAATTGCTTTGCTTGGGGAAGGCCGGCTGGGCATCCTTTGATGCCTCCTCCCGTTCCTCATTGTAACTGACTCAGGGTTAATTAGTCCAAGATCTTCGTGCTACAGCCTCATGATTCTCACTCTCCTCCCGAATGAACGCGGGGCAGCTGTTGACTTATCAGTAACAGCTTGAAGAGACTTGTTAGTCCTCTGAAAAGGAACCTAATTGAACTATTCTGATTGTGATCCAGTGGATCCGGGGATGTGCTTGATGTGTTGAGGATGCAGTCGGTCCATTCAGGGGAGTAAGTAGGGTGGAGCTGATGTCATCCAAGCCATTTGAGTTCCAGTTATTTCTAAGGCGCTCCTGGTTCAGAGGGCACAAAGTCATCTCTGGGATTTCTGTCGTGGGGAAGGTGTCTGGCCTCAGTTATTCACAGAACACCTATAAAATAGAGATGTTGAAAGTTATCCTTCCTGCCTCTCAAATAGGCATAATCAAACTAAATATAAGGGCAGATAAGGAAAATTTTTTTGTTTTTCCAACTGAAAAGTGATCTCTGGGTTCAGGTGGAGGGCTGGCAAGCAGCTCAGTGGGTAAGGGTGTAGCTACTCGTGCACAAGAACCTGAGTTTGAATCTCCAGCACCCACATAAGCTGGGTGCGGCAGAGCCATCCACAGTGTTCCCAGTGAAAGATGGGAGGCAGAGACAGGAGAATCCCCAAAAGCTCATGGGCCAACTGGTCCGATATACCCCCAAAAGCAGCAAACAACAACAGAGACAGAGAGACAGAGACGGACAGACAGATTCAGCCTCAAGCAGTGTGAGAAGAGTGGTCCAGCACCAGAGGCTGTTCTCTGACCTTCACACACAACACACCACACCCACACCCACACCACACCCACACATGCCATACATCCACCATGCCCCCACCCCACACACACCCTGAATGGTAATTCAAAAATGTCTGGACAGTCTGTTTAATCCTCCAATAAGAAAGCAGTTTGCTGAGGAGGAAAGAACAGAAGAACCCCTGAACAGATCAGAAGTTGACAGACACGCTCTCCTGGTGTCTTTTTGGATCTTGCCTCTGATGACAGCCATTTACTATTTCAGCTAACGAAGCCGGGTACTTTAATGAGGAGATGGCACCCATTGAGGTGAAGACAAAGAAAGGCAAACAGACCATGCAAGTGGATGAGCACGCTCGGCCCCAAACAACCCTGGAGCAACTGCAGAAGCTCCCACCCGTGTTCAAGAAAGAGGGGACTGTCACAGCAGGGAACGCCTCGGTGTGTTATTGTATCTGCTTATACTCTTCCCAACATGTTCTTCCAAACGATTGTGAAGTCTCTTCCAGACGTGTCTAGAAGCTTCCAGAAGCTTCCTAGCCTTTAGTTGTTTAACTTATACTGGTAGCATTTATATTTTGTTAATTTGAGTTTTCATAGTCTAACACAAGATCTTGTAGCTAGGGACCTTGATAATCTGATTTCTTCACCCTTTCGGACATTGACAGGAAATCCTCCTGGCTTACATCGCCACTTTTCATCCTCATACCAATCCTCTCTCACACAATTCACCAGATGTCTTTTTACATCTACACGTATCTGGTGTCAAACTTCCCGCCCTGCCTTTTCTGCACCCTTTCCTGTGGTCCCTTGGGGAAATTCTATCCAGTGCTTAAGTGAACTGCTTTCCGTGTCGTCCCTCACTTTGTCAGTGGTTCTTCTGCACAGCCCCAACCCTCATTCTGCTCTATAGCTGACTCACCATTAGCTCAAGCCTTGATTAACCAGTTTCCTTTACTGGCTAATCCCCTGCTTCTGTTTCTAAGGGCGTGTCTGACGGTGCTGGGGCTGTCATCATAGCCAGCGAAGATGCTGTCAAAAAACATAACTTCACACCCCTGGCCAGAGTTGTGGGCTACTTTGTATCTGGATGTGATCCTGCTATCATGGGTATTGGTAAGTTTATCATGAGACCTGTTCTGTTGTATTACTTCAGGGAGGTCGGTTGGGGCATTCAGAGTCCTGGGAAAGTATCCAAATAAAGATCCCTAGTGGGGTCAGTCACTCAGATCAGAGTTATAAAGACCTGTCCCTCACACAACAGAAAAAAAACCAAGACCATGTAAACCATCATAGGCATACTGTCCGACTGAAGTATTTAAAAGTCATCACTCAGAGGGGCTAGAGAGATGTTGCTGTGGGTGGGTGAATGCTGCTCTTGCAGAGAATCCACATCAGGTGGCTCATAACTACCTGCAATTCCGGCTCTAGAAGAATCTGATTCTCCTGGCTCACGCGCGCGCGCGCGCTCACACACACACATGCACACATGGCACATACACGCACACACAGACCACACATGTATACATAGTTAAAAATTATAAAAATAAAATGTAAAAATCAACAGAGAAAACTGAGGGAACTGGAGTTGTAACTCAGCAGCAGAGCCCTTGCAGAGCCTGTGTAAGGCTTAGCAGCCCCTCGGAAAAGGAAGGAAACAATCACACAGTGAACTCGTGAGCTGGACTAGAAAAGGCTGCTCAGGAGCCAGGGCCACAGCTCCACAGACACTGGTGACTCTCAGTCCTCCCAGCTCCAGTGAGTCTTCCTGGTAAATGAGAAAATGGAGGGCTTATGTGGTTTCCAGACCACAACAAGATAGAGTGAGCATGAGCCTCCGGCTGCCTCAGAAAGTCACGGTTCAGCTGGCAATGCATCCTGGTTCTGCAAAGTGAACTGTGAGCAGGCGTCAGATGGCTGGCCCTAACAGGAGGGGATGGGAACTGTTGATACTTTTCAGGCCAAGGCTATTTATTTGAGTTAATTAGAAGTGGAACAAAGAACATGTAAGCATGGTGGTATACCTGTAATTCCAGCTCTCAGGAAACTGAGGCAAGTTCCAGCCCAGCCAGGGTTACATGGCAAGACCCCAACTCAGGAGAGATGGAGGGAGGGAGAGAGAGAACAAGAAAACAAAGCACTTTATACTAAATACTCATAGACACTAAGAACTTCAGGCAATACAATTTTTAAGCCAGGCAGTGGTGGCGCACGCCTTTAATCCCAGCACTCAGGAGGCAGAGGCAGGTGGATTTCTGAGTTCGAGGCCAGCCTGGTCTACAGAGTGAGTTCCAGGACAACCAGGGCTACACGGAGAAACCCTGTCTCGAAACACCAAAAAAAAAAAAAAAAAAAACCAGCAAAAATACAATTTTTAAAAATTTTTATTTACTCTGTGTGTATCTATGCATGCTTGAGCACCCATGTGCAGTTGTGCTCTAGTGTGGGTGTGCACACAAACACATATGTATACACACACAAATCACAGCACATACGTCAAAGTCAGAGGACAGCTTTTGAAAATCTGCTCTCTCATTCCACCCTATGGAGTCTGGAGAGATCCAACTGGTATCACCGGGCTTGGCAGCAAACACCTTCATTACTGACCCCAGTGATGAGAAATTTAGTATTTCTTATAAGCTGCCTTTAAGGAAACAAGAAGCCAATTAACTGCTGGTTGCAGACGTAAGACTCTGTGGCTTTGCTTCATCAAACCAGTGACCCCAGGTCCTAAGCAAAAGCCTACCTTAGGGTATGGATTTCAGATTCTTGACAGAACCAAAGAGCTTTCTGTGAGCATGGCCTGTTTTGACTCCTTGACTTAGTTTTAAGCTTACTATCAAGATGGAGAAAGGATAATGTGTTGCTGCCCGGCCAGAACTGCAGGTCCGGTTCAGATGATTCCGTAACAGCTGCTTGGGGACTGAGGCAACTTCCAGCTGTGCTAGCAGCCAAGTCCTTTGGACAAGCTTCCTTCCCTCTAGGAAGAAATTCTAGGAAACAAGCCCAGAATGTTCAGCCCTTTTTATCTTTTATTGTATATCAAGTTTATGTCAGCAACTGCAGACTATTTTGATACTGCTAAAAGACATGGGGTTTCATCTTGTCACATCCTGGACACAGCACTGTTCCCACCCAGAGTGCTCCTCAAAACTCACACACAACCTCTGGAGACTCTGTTTCAGTAGGTCTGTAATTCGGGATTTTGGGTTTTGATTTCTGATTCCTTAGGTACTTTGATGAGCTACCAAATTCTATGGTTTCAATCAGAAGCTTTTTTTGTAGTTGTTTCCCAGTTTAACCTCATTTAATAGGGTTTGGTGGATTAGTCACTAGCAGGTAGATGAACAAAGAAAATGTTTTCTTGCTTCAAATCCCAGGCCTGACTGCTTGAGTGGGTGCCACTGTCCACCTATCCATGCCAAGCATCTCTCAGGGTCAGGTGCCTGAGTCACTGTGTCACCTTCAAGCTTGTCCACCCTGTAGTGGAATCAGGGTGATAAGCAGTTGTTGAGCTGCTAGTGGGGCTGGCTTGGTAGTCCTGTCTGTGAGGACAGCAGTTCCTTAGTTCTGCACATGTTGCCCTTCACAACCCTGCAGAATAACTATAACCTGGAAAAAGGAGGAAGCAGGACTTGGCAGGACTGGTACCGTCTCAATGACACACAAAGCTGAGGGAACACCCTGCTCGTGGAGTTTGTGGGGAGCCCTCAACCATGCAGCTGTCTAACTCTCTCAAAACATCTTAATTAACTCTGAAACTCAAGAGGAGCCGGAAGTCCCGCAGCTTTCAATGATTAGGAGCCAGAACTAGAAATAAGATCTTGTTTGTTTAAGAATGCTAAACCTTCCTGAGCCTCAGTGAATAAACAGGAGTATCTGGAAGAGTACTTTCTCCAGAGGGGTCTGGCCCACGAGTTAACCTAAGCACACTAAGGCAGACCGGCTGGTGTTCTTGAAGACAGAGAAGTGGATCCTCTCAACACCGTCAGCTGTTCATTTCCACTGAAGGTCGTTTCAGCCCTTTTACCTTTATAAGCTAATGTTCCTGGTATCTTATTCTAGTGGTGAAAAGCCGAGGACATCACACACCACAGACACCATGCCGGTAACAAATGCTTCACTGTTTACACCTGTGTTAGTTACGGCTGCTAGCCCAGTTCTACAGAGTCCCACTCTGAAACCACGGAAGTCAGGTCTCCACTGGATGCTCTAGCACTCTTATCTTCCAGAACCCACCAGGATGGCCCATAAAGCTCTCGGAGGCTTCCCCAGCCCAGAACAGGGCTGCAAATCTTTCCACATTCTCCAAAAACAAAACAAAACAAAAGAACAACAACAACAAAACAAAAAACAAACCAGTTCCAGAGGCCTGAGAAGCAGGTGGTCAGGTGTATTTACCACAACAGCCCCCACCAGCCTCTGTATTCTTACTTGTCTCGTTGCTATGACAGAGCACCTGACTTAACAGTATTATCAAGGAATACTCAAAGGAAAAAGGCTTCATTTTCAACTCTCTGTTCGAGCCCTTCATAAAGGCAGAGCCTGCCAGTTCTCTCTTTTTCATGTTAAGACACCAGTGTGTTGAATCGTGTCGCCTACTAAGGCGGGTCTTCCCACCCTGATCTAAATAATCTCTCATGGGCACGCTCAGGGGCTAACCTTAGCTAGATGCTCTCTCACAGGTTTGTATCCTAGGTGATTCTAGATGCCGTCAAGTGTCAATCAGTATTAACCATAAACTCATTCCGTTTTTATGTCTTGGGCACATAGAGAATCTGGAATTAGTGTCTATTAAATCAACAGCTATTCTGAACTATACTGTAAACTGAAGGTCACACTCAATAAGCAGGCTGGCCACTTGGCCTCAAAGCAGAGTTTTTCTGACTAGTCGTTTACACTTTCTTGCTCTAAAGATAAATAGAGAAGGAAGTGGATAGCCAGACATCTTACATTTTGGGGAAAGCACTGATTTGCTAAAACCTACAGAAATACCTGCCGCTGACGATCAGCAGACCAGTGCTTCTTTCAGCGGCCTGGTTAGGTCAGTTTGCATTTCCTGGGCACTGGGCTGTGTTGCCCGCCTATCAGTAAGAATGGTTCTTCCTTCAGACAACTTTTCCCAAGATTCCAGACGAATGACTATAGTTTCCACCTCAGAATACCTCTCATGCCTGGTTACTTGAGACCAAGTATAATCTATAATGACTATAAATCTTGCATATGACCCCTTTGGCAGCTCAAAGTCTGAAAACCAGATAGACTACATCATGTGGGTCTTCTTACCCACAATCCACTGCGGTCAGCTTTTCCCCTTTGTCCACTTTTCTGATAATGTGGTCATTTCTTCCTTGTATAGTACAGAAGGAGTTTTGTTCTGTGAGCTGAGCTCCAACTGTGTAAACAGGCTGCTATCATGGTCCGTCTGCTTCAGCCTCCTGAGGACTAGGATTGTAGGAATGCCCCACAGACCTGGCTTAAAGATAACAAGAGGACATACGTTTCTATCTAACGCCTTTATTCTTACGTAGGTCCAGTCCCTGCTATCAATGGAGCGCTGAAGAAAGCCGGACTGAGTCTTAAGGACATGGATTTGATAGATGTGAGTATTTTCTTCTCACAATGTGAAGTCACCTACTTGTCTAGCACAGATGGCACACCTTGGTATCTTGCAGCTCTCCCCGTTTTAGTACCGTTAAGTTTTCCACATTCTTCACCCACATATGTATTGACTATGCATCTTGGTTGGTATGTTCTCTCACTATATTAAAGTATTTTACCTATTTTTGTTATCTGTGTGTGTGCATACACATGCCAGTGTGTGCACCTGTGTGCATGCACATGTAGGCACAGGTTGATATCGGGCATCTTCCTCTCTCTCTTTATAGCTTACTTTTTGAGACAAGGACTCTCATAGAACCCAGAGCTCACCGATTTGGATAAACTGATCAGCAAGCCTCAGGGATCCTCCTGTGTCTACGTCCCCAATGCTGGGATTACATAAATGTGCTGCTATCCCCAGCTTGTTCACAGGGGGAGTGGAGAGCTAACTAAGGTTCCTAAGCTTGCACAGGGTCAACCGAGCCATCTCCCTACCCCCACTTCCCTTACCTCTGAATGCTCTGATCAAATGCTCTGATTTCTCTTGCTAAAGTCCTGGAAACGTCTTGGGACTTCAAAGGATACGGTCACAGTTTAGACTTTAGTCTACCTGTGGCACTGAGTGTTATAGTGGGAAATCAGTAACCTTCACCCTGTTGTAAAGATTAAAGTGTAAAAGTGTAGACAAAATAACTTACCTAATGGAAAAGCAATAATACATAATGCCAAATCTAGAAGTTGCTTGCCCTTCCCCCCAACTCAGGGCTCATCAGATTTTTGACTTCTCCACCATAGTTGTAGCTTGATTTAGGATGCACCTCCCATAATTTTTGACACTGGAAATTTAAATTTATTAGTACAGTGATTTTGTGTGTGAGTGTGTATGTGTGTGTGTGTGTGTGTGCGCATGTTTGTGTGCATGCGCGTGCGTGTGTACGTGCTAAATACATGATCCATACTGAGCTGCACCCTGCCCCAAGAGTGCCATTTAAAATGGTAATAGCAGAACAAAGACCTTAGCATTCAGCATAATTAAAAGAAGGGATCCAGCTTAATCTCAGCACTGGGGAGGCTGAGACAGGTGGTTCTAGGCCAGCCTAGCCTACACAGTGGAACCATCTCAAAAACAAACACAAACAAATAAATAAAACACCAAATTCATAATTACCAAGAGGGCAATGAAGAAATTCTTAATGATGGACAACAGATGTTTCATATTTTGGGGATCTTTGAGAATTGGAGGTGATTACACTTGTGCTATGTAGCAGTAAGGAGTAAACTAATGAAGGGGATCTCAGTTACTAGAAGACTAGGCACAGGTAGGCTTTCCTCCGTGATAACTCCTCACCCCAGAAACCAGGCTTTAGAAAAATAAATAGTTCTTCCGTCCTCAGTTACTTTCAGCTCTGAGCCTCGAGAGGGCAGCTTAGTCATCATGGTTAATCAGCAAGCTTCCACTAATTTCTGACTTCACACTTGGCTACTGTGCTAGAGCGTCCTGCTGTGCAGCTTGTGCACATCCCTGGACTTATGATCAGGACAGAGCCTGTCCCGCTATCCCCCGGGCTTCTGAGTCTGCTTTCAGGGCACAGTCTAGGTCCCAGCGTAGCTCCCTGAGAATCACTATATAAAACAGAAGATTTATGTCGATCGCTCTAAAGTGGATCAGACTCTATCTTGGAGTACAAAACCCTAGTAGGGAAGAGCATGAGACTGACTTGGTCCCAACACTGTAACAGTTGCCCCCTTTGCAGTTTGCCTTATAGAATTGCTGAGCAGAGACAATATGAAAACACAATGCTGTGAACTCGCTCACGGCAGCTGGCAACGGGACCCATGTGAACAGTGCCGAGTTCCACCTGCACCTTAGGCTGTGGTGCGGATCCTTGTCTACCAGTGCCTTCCTGCAAGGAGGGCTCTCTTAACACCAGATAACAATAGTGGCCACTTAGCTGTACTCGCTGTATGTCAGGAAATAAATGGAGACACCTACTAACTGTGACTTTACTTAACCTGGAAAATGACTTGAACCTGGTCGTGGAATTTCAAGTATAAAGAGGTTGTAAAATACACATACACACACACACACACACACACACACACACGGTCACACACACTCTAATAAATGATCCGGCAGAGACTGGAACCTTCTATCTGACTAAAATCTCTGGCTCTTTTCGGTATCTACGCCCTCGGTATCTAACGTGTACCTGTTTATAAAGGTATTGCAGTTAGCTTTTCTCTAGGGAATACGTTTGATCTGAAGCATTACTCAGTAAATAGACAACTCTTTTTTTCTTAGTTATAAAGCCCAGGATGGCTCAGTTCGCAAGAATTAGAGGTGTGTACCACTGACCACACGGCTGTGTCCATTTCTAAACCTAAGACGGTTTGCAGAGGAACTTAGTCTATATAACCTAAAACATGGTTATGTTGACCAAATAGTGAAAGTTACCCTTTCATGTCTCTTGACTGTGTGCTTGCTGTCTCTCATGTATACTACAGCACTCGCGCACACACACACACACACACACACACACACACACACACACACGCGCGCTCACACACACACCGCTAAGGATCTACAGTCTTTATATGGAGTGATTGAAGATAAATTCAAATGATACCGTGAGCTAATTTAAATAGGAAGAAATGGGAAATGGCTGTCAACAGAACTAGATCTTTTCATTAGAAACTACCTTGTGACTAATGATTCTTTGGGTTCTAACTCTGTTCTAAGGTGAATGAAGCTTTTGCCCCTCAGTTCTTGGCTGTTCAGAAGAACTTGGATCTTGACCCCAGTAAAACCAATGTGAGCGGAGGCGCCATTGCCCTGGGTCACCCTCTGGGAGGCTCTGGATCCAGAATCACCGCTCACCTGGTTCATGAGTTAAGGTACTTACCAGAAATCACTGTATTTTAAATAGCTACTTGGGGGGAGGTTATTTCTTTTATTATTTTATGTGTATGAGTGTTTTGTCTACATGTATATACATGTGCCATGTGTGTGATTGGTGCTGCACAGGGCAGAATTGGAAATTGGATCTCCTGGGACTTGAGTTACAGATGGTTGTGAGCTGCCATGTGGATACTGGGGATTAAACCCAGGTTCTCTGGAAGAGCAGCCAGTGGTCTTAATCACTGAGCCATCCCTCCAGGCCCCAAATCTGGCATTCTTTTAAATAACAATATGTGAGTTTGGGTTTTCTCAGCAAAATCCCATGTTTTCCTTCTTCTTATCCCTGCACTGGTTCTGATAAAGGAAGCCCTGCAGTGGGCATCGCAGATGGCCCTGCACTTCTGGGTTTGCTATGTGCTCCGTACAAACACTCAGCGACTGCTCACTGAGGGAGCCATGCACATCAGGCCACCCCGGTGCTGGTGACCAACAGCAAAGATAAACTTAATAAATCAAAATACTGAGAAGGTGCAGATCTAGATGCCATTGTTTAAGAAACTTGAGCAAACTGGCAATCTTTGCAACTGAATTTTTTACTTCGCTATGTCCTGGGTGTTTGGTACTCTCCAGTTTGGGTAGAAAAGCTCTTGGCTTTGTACATTTGGGGTCATTTAGTCCTGCTAGAAGTTGAAAACGAACAGGCTGTGTGGGCTGCAACCTCCCTTCAGCCTGTTAGACAGAACCGGGAGCTCCTATCACTGAGCGACTATTAGATGGCTGTCAGTAACTGACATGAAAAATAATGCTTGGCAATTCTCAAGGTCATAGGTCAAGGCTGGGGGATGGACGCAGATGGGCTAACTCCTATGAGTAGGACAGGATTCCTTCCTGAATTACCTGCTCCATCAGCAAACAAACTACAGGAGTTACGTTTACTCTGAAGTGACACAGGAGTCTGAAATCATGCAGGTCAAATCATAGTGTTGCCTCCTCCGTCCCCGTCACCTTCCCCCATCTCACCACTGATGTAAATGACCTCCTGCCTGTCTCCCGTGTGTGTGTGTGTGTGTGTGTGTGTGTGTGTGTGTGTGTGAGATGTTTTGTCATTTTTCAGTAGGAATATTCTACTTTCTGAGTCCTTTCATCTGTTGTTACCAGAAACCAAAATTAAGGATTGGGGAAGGGACTTGGAAGATGAGCTAGTTAAGAATGAATATTAGGGCTGGAGAGATGGCTCAGTGGTTAAGAGCACTGACTGCTCTTCCAGAGGTCCTGAGTTCAATTCCCAGCAACCACATGGGGGCTCACAACCATCTGTCGTGGGATCTGGTGCCCTCTTCTGACATGCAGGTATATATGCAGACAGAGCACGCCTACATTTAAAAAAATAAGTAAATAAGTAATTTTTTTAAAAAAAGAATGAATATTAATGCTGTTTAATTAATTAATTCTTTATATAGTGGGTTTTATTATAATTATATATATTATATATTTTTTACATTATTGTGGATGTGTCAATGTGTACCTATGACAGGGGTAGGCACATGCCACAGCATGTATGTGGAGGTCAGAAGACAGCCTGCAGAGAAATGGTTCTCTTCTTCCACCACGTGGGCTCTAGGGATTGAACTTAAGTCATTAGACTTGGTGGAAAGTTCCTTTTCCAGTGAGCCATTTTACTGGCCCCGGTAACAAGTGTTTTATTCTTTCTTAGGCGTCGAGGTGGAAAATATGCAGTGGGATCCGCTTGCATTGGAGGTGGCCAAGGCATCGCCCTGATTATCCAGAACACAGCCTGAAGGGACCACAAGCCCACTGCCCACCCTTACTTGGCCAGGCCATGGAACACAGGTGACCTTCGAGTCAGCACTGCTGTGATGGTGATTGCATTTGACCAAGCCTTGATGAGGCAAATGCATTAGGTTCTGTTCACTTCATACCTGCCTAACGTGTTAGAACAAAAAAGACCATCAGAGGCCTTAAGAGAAATAGTATCTTTATCAATAGCCACCATTGTATGCCTTACATGGTGTAATTACAAACTGAATAAATGTCGCCTTAACTCCAGCTAATCTCTTCTTGTTGGTTTTTTAGATTATGTAAATGTCTCATTGTACCCATTTGTAAGCGTGCAGTTCCGTGACACTGAGGACATTGACAGGACTGTGCCAATAGCGTCAACTGCCCACTTTCAGAAGTCGTTCATCTTGCACCGCTGAAACTGTTTCAGTTCTTAAAATGTGTCATTTTATGTGCATGTGTCTGTGTGTCTGGGTGTGTGTCTGTGGGTATGCACAAAGACCAGAAAAGGGCATCAGATCTCCTGGATCTGAAGTTACAGTCAGTTGTGAACTGGACTTTGCAGGTGCTAAAACAGCACTCTGGACCTCTCAAAGAGCAGAGACTGCCTTAACCACCAGGACCCCTCTCCAGCCCCTGTTCCCCCTCACAGCCTGGAGCAACCACCATCCCACTCTCTGTCTCTACATGTTTCCTGCTCTGGGAACCTCGTATGAGCGAACCCAAACACTGCCCTTTCCTGACTTGAGCATGTCAGTTAGTGTAACACCTTCAAGATTTACCTTTGTTGTAGCATGTGTCAGAACTCTATACATTTTGAAGGCTAAATATTCCTTGGAGAGTGTCCTATCTAGCCTTCGCTAACTTCACACTTGCTGAGGCACTGCTGTCGGCTACAACCCAGTACCACTCTCCCTTGCTCCAGTGCCTACATCAAACTTCTCCCCTTGACCTTCCTCATAGACACCGTCATCTTAAGCGTGCCTTGCTCAGTAACTGTTCTTAGACCCCACTTGTGTGCCTCCTTTGAGTTCTTCTTAGTTCCAGAAACACAATCAGAAACCTGGGTATTCCCTTGGACCCCACTCTCTCCGCCACACTGCAGTAAATGTTGCCAAGTCTTCTTTGGGGGACATATCTCAAGACTGTTGGCCTCAAGAACCTCTTACCTGGACCACCGTGGTGGTTTGAATGAGAATGGCCCCCGTAGGCTTAGGTTTGACTGCTTGGCTCCCAGTTGGTGGAACTGTTTGGGAGGGATTAGGAGGTGTGGCCTTTTTGGAGGAGGTGTGTCACTGGGAATAGACTGAGGTTTCAAAAGCCCATTTCCAGTTATCACTCTCTGCCTTGTGCTTGTGGATCAGACGTAAGCTCTCAGCTGTTTTTGCCTGCTGCCCTGTACCCCACCATCATGGTCATGAACTCTATTACTAGAACCATGAGCCTCCCCCCCCCCAATTAATTGTTTTTTAATTAGTTGCCTTGGTAATGGTTTTGTCACAACAATAGAAGAATAATTATTATCTACCTTTGCCAAGAGCTCCTACCTCCATTCTTGTTTATCTGCTTTCACTCAGCAAGCCACTAAGGTCATTGTCTTAGGGTTTTATTGCTGTGAACAGACACCGTGACCAAGGCAACTCTTGTTAAGACAACATTCCATTGGGGCTGGCTTACAGGTTCAGAGGTTCAGTCCGTTATCATCAAGATGGGAGCATGGCAGCATCCAGGCAGGCATGGTGTAGGAGGAGCTGAGAGTCCTACATCTTCATCTGAAGGCTACTAGCAGAATACTGGCTTCCAGGCAGCTAGGAGGAGGGTCTTAAAGCCCACACCCACAGTGACACACCTACTCCTACAAGGCCACACCTACTCTAACAGGGCCACATCTAATAGTGCTACTCCCTGGGTTGAGCATATACAAACCATCACAGGCATCTTTTAAATGTATATCTTAGGACACACACGCAAGAACGCGCGCGCACACACACACACACACACACACACACACAGCTTAAAACCCTGAAGTAGCTTTCTGTCACACCTGGGATGAAATCTAGGCTCCTACCTTGGAGACCCACACTCGGAGGTTCTCGGTCCCCAGGATGCTCTGGCCCCTGTTTCTCTCTCACTCCATATCATTGTCCTCTGGTTCCCTGGCTTCACAGTCCTACTTATGGGTTGCTCACATTCCACACTACTTTATGCTCTGGGTCTTGGTGTCTAGTTGCTCTGTCTAGATTGCTATTTTCTGACCCACCAACCCATAGACCTACTCACCCTTAAATCATAGGTTGAGTCTCTGTCCCTGTCACTTTCTCTCCCCGTGATCCTCCAGCTGGTAGGAGTCTGTACTGACCTCCTAGTCTCTGTTCATTCTCTAGTGTGTGTGCTCTTGTGAGCACACTAATGCATGGTGGGTGGACGATGTTTGGAGATGCTGTAGCTGAAAGAAACCCAGTTTCTTCTTGGTGCCACCACATCATCCAGATTTAGGAAGATTTGAAAACTTAGGACCCATGTGAAGCCACAGTCATGAGTCCACAGGCATACATCAGAAGCCACCTGGAGGCTGGGATGATTCTGGTGGCATATGTCACCAGAGAATCAGCTTAGGCAGACATCCAGGTGACTGGGAAAGTTGGTAGGAGACGTAACTACTTAAGAAAGACGCAGAGCTTCTGGCCAATCAACATTGATAAATGTAGACATTGGTCAGGCAGACTGGACTGAAGCTGCCCTTCTCACTGACGTGGTTTGATCAGGCTACTGTGACATTCGGGGGAAGGGAAAGCCCACTAGCAGCTCCTATTAAGCTGTTTTTGATATAATATGTATATATAATATATAATGGATATTTATATATCTTAAACTAGGTTAAGCTACTTGGGCTGACAATGCTCCCCACAAGAACAACAGACAAACAAAACCCCCCAGCATTAGACAGAAGAAGCCCCTTTGATTCTAACGCTAAAGTTAATTTACATTTAAGGAATTCTCCTGAAACAACTGTTTTCTCCCGTTGAACCTTTAAAAGGTCTCTAGAGGCACACCAGTCACGTTGGCATGAGTCCATTTAATGCTTCTCTTTACTTCCAAATGCACAATTCATATTGCATGATGATTTCCTTTTCCACTTAAGTGACCAAAGCTCAGAGATCTTTTTGAGTTGCTATTGTCACAGATCTCTCAACCCTTCATAATCATATTTTACACATGGCTTTTGTTCAGTCAATAGAAAAAAAAAATGAGATAAAGATATCAAACAGAGTTGAAACCAAAACACATCCCAACGCATTTTTGAAGGAGAGCTGAGAAAGTTAAGACTCTTGGGACACCTGTGTCCTGTTGGCTTGGAAGCACACAGGCAAGTTAATTAAATGGCAATGTACTTGGGAGAGAGGAGAGGGAGAGGAAGGGGAGGGAGAGAGGGCTCCAGGCATGGTTGTACACACCCATAAAGCTAGCTCTTGGAAAGTGGAGGCAGGAGGATCACTGGGTGTTCGAGGTCACCCTTGGCTTTAGAACAAGTTCAAGGTCAGATTGCACAACCAGAGACCCTGTCCCAGGAGGAAATAAAAGAAAAATGAAGTTGCCCCAGACTCTTCAGAAGTAGTCAAGGAGCCGTCCTTAGTTTGCCTTCAGTCTCCACAGAGACTGACACGAATATGTCTTTGTGTGTCTGTCCATGCCTATGCGTGCCTGTACCATCTCACAGAAAGCTGGTGAGGGACTGAGGGAGGGTTCAGAGGTGTTTGTTCCCTGACTCCGGATCAGCAGAACAGGAATGAGGTGATTATGAGCAGTGAACCTTTCGAATGCTGTTGATAAGAGCTGGGGAGGAAGCCAAGTGTGTCAGAGGCTGGCCATAAGATAATTATAGAATTTATCAGCCAGCTCATATCACTTCTGAGAATGGAAAAGACAGCTACACTAGGGTAACAGGTGTAAATTGGCATGATCCCGGGCAAAGCAGGACATAAAGATAGCCTACTTTTAAGTAAGCCAGAGTGTGTTGCCACGACTACTCTACCTCAGCTCCACAGAACTGAGCAAAGTGTGTGCACTGTTGGGCGAGAGCAGTTGGCTGGAGTGGTTCTGCCAGGGTGGTGACTTTTGAGCAAACACCTGGGAGAAGGTGGAAGGAGAGGGACAGCCAGTGCCCAGCCTGGGACTTTGAGGAGGTCATTGTGTAGAGCAGTGAGCTGGGTAAATAGTGGAGGAAATCAGGTGGCCTGGGTACATGTCAGGCAGAGCCTCGTAAGTCATTGGACTTGAGCTTTGCTTTTTCATACAGTGGGGAGCCACTGAAAGCTTTGCAGTAGAGGGGAATCAGCTCCTATCTGAGAGTTACTCACTGAAGTTCTCAGGTGAGGGGCAGAGTTGAGAGCTCCCTGGTGGATCAATTGGCTCAGAGAAGAGTTTGGCCTGATTCCTGGACCACTTCTCTCAGGCACCTGTTAATGGAACAGGTTTCAAGAAGGTCAACAGTCTGGGTGAGTCGTTAAGCAGGCTCTGGGGTAGTGCAGGATGGGGTTCGGCAGAGGGTTAGAGATGGAATTTTGATGTGAGAGATCCCAGCCTTAGGTGGGACTTGACCAGGTACGAGTACCCTCATCCCAGACATCAAAGAGTGAAGAGCGGCTGTCCATCCAGGGACACGCCTCGGTGTTCATTCTCATGTTTTAAAGAGAGATGTGGAAGACAAAAGGAAGACCTCTGAATAGGAGCCAGTGCATGTGTGTTGCTCTCGGTTTGAAAGGGCAGCCATTGCTTTGCTGCTTCTTTGCCTCCACGGGGAAAGGTTTGTAAACTATGTTGAATAGCAGGAATGGCCTGAAAAGAAGAGACAAGTCTTAGGATGTAAATGGTTATTTGTTTTCTGTCTTACTGTGTGCGTGTGTGTGTGTGTGTGTGCGTGTGTGCGTGTGTGTGTGTGTGTGTGTGTGTGTGTTCTAGAGTTTCATAAACCAAGAAATAGTCAGTTTGGACTGGCCATAAGCACAGGGACACGTCCCCTAGGTGGCGCTCCAGGCTTGCGCTTCATTCTCCCTTTCTCAAATGTGGTTCTTAATAAGCAACTCAACTAAGGTGGCCAGACTCTTGTCCTTGTGTCCTAGGCATCAAACAAGGGGGGGAAAGGTGCCAACAGTAAGGACAACCAGGGTAATCAATAACCAGGGTTGGCTGATAAAATCTATAATTATCCTATGGCCAGCTTCTGATTCACTTGGCTTCCTCCCCAGACCTTGTCAACAGCATGCTAAAGGTTCACTGCTCATAATCACCTCATTGCTGTTCTGCTGATCCCCAGGGCCAGGTGAACAGACGGCCCACCTCCTAGCCAGCATCCTGGTGTCTCTTAGCCAAGGATACTGGCCTGTATTTCTCCTCCGTAAAAAACGAGACAGAGTAAAACCCTTATATGACAAAGCCTCTGAGTAGACCAAAGGCCCTAGGTAAAGTGGAGAGCCACAGAGCACCAGAGCCAGGGAGGTGAGCTCTTGCCCATTCCCACCAGTTGAGAGCACAGGCAAGATGGCTGAGAAGAGCTTTCAAAACAGAGGAGATGTGGCAACAGTCATGACCCCACCATGCTTCTGCCTTCATGGGACCCAGTGTCAGCTCCCTCCCTCTCACCCTGGCCCCTGAATTTATTAATGATTCTTCAGGAGCCTTGGCCTTCCTACTGTCAACAGAGACTACAGGGCACCAATCGTCTGCCTTCTTCACTTGTGAGCTGTAGCCATTGAGGTCTGAGGGAAACATAGATGGAGCAGAAGCAAGTGAGGGTGGGGACTTGAACCTTACTCCTGGCTTCCCCCAGTGAACCAACCTCACAGACAGGAACCTTACTCAGTATTGATGTAGCTCATGCACCCTGGTGCCTCTGGTCATAGAGGCTCAGTGGAGAAACAAGCATGTATAGTCCGTAAGAATGCAGCCAGTGTATAGGACAAGTCACCACATATGTCAGCTCTGCAGTATCTTCTTATGACTCTTCCCTATCCTACTCAGAGCAAAGGCATGAGATAAGGTCCAAGGCCAAGCATTGGCCCGGACTTTGAAGCCCGCATACAGTTGTTCCAGAAACCTGAAACTATTAGAGAAGCCAGGAGCCCTTACAGAAAAAAAATGTGGGCTTGTGCTTTAGGTATGCAGGAAGGGAACATTCAAGCTGGCAAGATTACGTCATAAGGGAACATATACTACCAGAAGAAGGCTACTGGACACACACACACACACACACACACACACACACATGTTATCTTCAGATTATGTTTCCAAATCACTAAGTCTAACAGTTCCCCAGGAACTGAGGCCAACAGGCAGACAAGATGAAGCTCAACCTCATAGTGGCATGAGGTCTGCCCATGATAGAATCACATGCTGGGTGCAGGTTCCTTCATCCAACCATCAGTTGGGGCAAGGCCTGCATCTTCCAGGAAGAACTAGCAACACACAGCCTTACCCTCCCCCATTTCCATACATCAGGTCCTTCCTCAACCACTCTCTAGCCACCTCGTATAGCTCAGAGGCTAGAGCCCATGGCAACCCGTCCACCCGCAGAGCAAAGTATCTCCCAGTAGGGAGAAATCCACTCCCACGTGCTTCTTAATGTGTAGAATGTGTGTAATTTCCATTGGGGCCTGGACTTCACAAGGTGGCTATTACCCTGCATTGGGTAAGTAGAAAGGACAGACCTCCACTGAAAGGTCATGGCTGGGGGCCTGGTGTCTTCTCACTCACCTGTACTTTTAGCACTCAAGTATCTAAGGCAGGAGGATGGTTAGTTCAATAATTCAAGGCCAACCTGGACTACATAACAAAACCCTGTAGTAGTAGTAGTAGCAGTAATACCCTGATAATAAGTAAAAGCTTAAAGTAAACACAAATAAGTGCAAATTAAAAGATTAATGGCTGAGTGGCAAGACCACATGACAGAGGGCTGACTCGTGTTCAGCTCTGTTGACATTCTAAGCCACCTTTAAAGTCAACAGAAGACTGTCCTCTATATGGGGGCCAAACATGTTTTTATGGAATAGTACCAGAGAAAGCAAACTCTGGTTTTCTTTGGGTTTTGAGATAGGGCCTTGTATAACATAGGCTACCCTCAAACTTGTCATGTGCCTAAGGCTGGCCTTGAACTCCTGGCTCTCCTACCTCCATCAAGTGCTGGGATTACAGACATGTATCATAATGTCCAGAGGGAATAAACATGTTGTTTTGTTTTGTTTTGTTTTTTCTAGACAGGGTTTCACTATGTAGCCCTGGCTGTCCTGAAACTCCCTTTGTAGACCAAGTTGGCCTTGAATTTGTAGAGATCCGCCTGCCTCTGCCTCCCCAGTGCTGGGATTAAAGGGGATATGCCACCAGGAGTAGTTAAAATGAACATTCTTAAGACCAGGAAGGTTTGCACTTTTGTCTGTGAGGAATGCTTTAAACTGCTACCATAGGTGTAAAGCTACATCAACAACTGGCAAGCCTGAGTGCTCAACACTCTGTGAAGAGGCCAGACTATATGCGGTGTTCTCACCACATTAAAAGGAAATCTTTGAAATGGCAACCAACAAACTGGGAAAAGATCTTTACCAATCCTACGTCCAATAGAGGGCTAATGTCCAAAGTATACAAAGAACTCAAAGACTCCAGAGATCTAAATAACCCTATCAAAAAATGGGGAACAGAGCTAAACAGAGAATTCTCAATTGAGGAAACTCAGGGCTGAGAAGCACCTAAAGAAATGTTCAACATCCTTAGTCATCAGGGCAATGCAAATCAAAACAACCCTGAGATTCCCCCTCACACCAGTCAGAATGGCTAAGATCAAAAACTCAGGTGACAGCAGATGTTGGTGAGGATGTGGAGAAAGAGGAACACTCCTCCATTGCTAGTGGGATTGCAAATTGATACAACCTCTCTGGAAATCAGTTTGGCAGACCCTCAGAAAAATGAACATACTTCCTGAGGACCCAGCTATTCCACTCCTGGGCATATACCCAGAAGACGCTCCAACATATAATAAAGACACATGCTCCACTATGTTCATAGCAGCCATATTTATAATAGCCAGAAACTGGAAACAACCCAGATGTCCCTCAACAGAGGAATGGATACAGAAAATGTGGTACATTTACACAATGGAATACTACTCAGCTATTAAAAACAATGACTTCATGAAATTCGCAGACAAATGGATGGAACTTGAAAATATCATCCTGAGGGAGGTAATACAGTCACAAAAGAATGAACATGGTATGTACTCACTGATAAGTGGTTATTAGCCCTAAAGTTCAGAATACCCAAGAGTCACTTCACAGCAACCATTGGGCTGAGCGTGAGGTCCCAGATGGAGGAGTTGGAGAAGGGACTGAAGGAGCTGAGGGAGTTGGCAGCCCCATGGAGGGAGCAACAGTGTCCACTGGCCTGAACTCCTGATGCTCCCGGAGACTGGACCACCAACCAAAGAATACACATGAAGGGACCCATGGTACTGGCCACATATGTGGCAGAGGAGGGTCTTGTTAGCCATCAGGGAGAGGAGAGGCCCTTGGGCCTAAGGGTGTTAGATGCCCCAGTATAGGAGAATGCCAAGGAGGGAAGACGAGAGTGGGTGGGTGGGAGAATAACCCCATAGAGGTAGGGGGAGGGAGGAGGAAAAGGGGAGGTTCCAAAGGGGAGGCCTGGAAAGGGGGAAACATTTGAAATGTAAATAAAGTGTGAAAAAAATAAAGAAAGGAAATGTTTGGAGGTAATAAATGCACATTTATTACCTGTTTTTAAGATGATGACTTTAATGACATTTGCTTATGCCCAGTCTTGCCAAATGTGCACACTAACTATGTGGTATAGCTGTCTGTGTATTAATTATACCCCATTAAAGTGAAAATGTTTCCTGTCTGTGTATACATGGTTTCATGTGTATGTACATACACATGCATGTGGGAGCTCATGCATGTGTGTGGGTGTGCCTCTGGAGACCCCGGAGTTGAAGTCCGAAATCATTCTCAGTATCTCCTCCACCTTCTTCATTGAAACAAGGTCTCTCAAACAAACTCAGAGCTTAGCAACTCCCCCAATCTGGCTAGCCAGCTTGCCCTCACTGTGCCCACTTTCTAAGGCTGGAATTGCAGGTGGGCTGTTATGCCTGCACCATATTTATGTGGGTTTTTGGTAAACCAAGAGCCACTACTCAAAATTTCACAGAAAGCCCTTTGGATCCTGAGACATCTTCTCAGACCCTAATGCTGAGAAAGTGTTCCCCAGATGTCCAAAGGAACATTGTCACCTCTCCAAGGCAGCTTGATTGCAGCAGCTCAGAAGGATCAAGAGCTTGGGGTCACCTTGGCTATTAGTTACATTGCTCACCACGAGCAGAGGATTCCATGGCAGAAATAACTTAAAAGTGAGGTGGCTTGTGGCTTGTGGTTTCAGGGACTTCAGGATACCTGACAGCCCTGAGGTAGCAGGGGTGTGTGGGAGGGGACATCTCACATTGCAGCCAGACGGTTCAAGCATTCCCTTACAGTAACAGGAAAAGTAATCGATGCCAGAACCCCCCACCCCCACCCCCCTTGAGAAGCACTGCCTGGAGCACCTGTATCCACCCATCCAGTCCAGCACAGCAGAGCTTCAGTAAATCACTGTCAGGGTCCAGCCCAGGGAGGAGACATGGGGAGGATGCCTCAAACCTCTGGGATCCTTCTTTCAACCCCAGGCTGGGCGTTCAGCTCAGTCGCTACCACCTTGTCCTCCCAGCTTGAAATCAATTACACCTTGCAGGCCGTTTACACTGTGGAAAGCCATCCCCAGTCAGCCAAGGGGAAGAAGGGGAAATGAGGCTTCTAGACTGACAGGCTGAGCCAGCCCTGCAGGGATTTGGAGTTGACAGCAATACAGTGGGGCCCTGCACAGCCTGACGTCACGCTACCTGACACGCAATAATGACACCACATACTGCCTGACTTGCCAGATACTTTATGCCTCTCTATTGCCTTACTGGCTCTGTGTGGTGATTAAGACAAATATTGTTACTATTTGTTCATTCTAGAAACGGTCTCCTGGGGCAAGCAATCTCTCTGAAGTTACACAGCTATTGATGGGAGTATAAAGCTAAACCTGGAAGTATAAAGACTGAACACATGAGCCTGGAGAGACAGCTCAGTGGTTAAAGGCACTGGCTTAATTCCCAGCACCTACATGGTGGCTCACAACCATATGTAACTCCAGTTCCAGGAGATCCGATGTTCTTTTTTGGCTCTCTGGTGCACAGACATATGTGCAGGCAAAACGCCCATGCAGATAAATAATAAAAAAAACACTTCTAAAAGATTGAAAACATAATTTATTAAGAAATGTCTACAGCAGCAGACATTCTGGCTAATCCATTAAACATTGTGTGTGTGTGTGTGTGTGTGTGTGTGTGTGTGTGTGTTTCAAGTAAAAAAAAAAAAACCTCATAGGAAGAAGGATAAGACAACTTCCAGCAGCAACCAGTGCCATAACAAAGACGAAACGTCCAGGAAGAGAGAGCATGTGATCCAAGCAAACCCCACCCAGCTGAGCTGGAGCGAGAGTTTAAAGATTCGCGTTGTATTTCCAGACATAAAACGGCTCACATCTAAGAGCCCTTCTGGAAAATGAACTTAGTGACAGAGCCCTTTGATCTCAAGGATGAGTTCAAATAAAGGGTCCTGTTACTCCCATGGCTGGGAGAACAGTTTCCACACAGGAGACACCAAGGGAATAGTGGCTTGAGGATGCGTAAGGAAACGCTGGGAGTCAGGGTGAGTGTACCTAAGGGTCAGTCCCTTGTCACCCCCAGGTATAACCTACCCATGCCGTCCATGGGAAAACACACTTTAAACACACAGGCAGCAGGCTTGGGGTGGCTCTGCTGGTGAGACACCTGCCTTGCAAGTGTAAGGACCTGAGGTTGAGCCTTAGAACCCCCGGGAAACATCCAGGCCTGAGAGTGTGCACTCATGACCCTACTAGGGAGGAAATGAGGGGTCCGTGGATGTGCTGATGGCCAAGTTACCCTGCGCAGTGAGCTCCAGGATCAGAGACCCTATCAGACAGACAGACAGACAGACAAAGAGAACTGTAGTGGCTATTTCTGATTGTCAACTTGACTATTTCTGGAGTGAGTTACAATCCAGAAGTAGAAGGCTCACCTGTGATCTAGATCTTTGAGTCTGGAAGACACAAGTTTCAGGTGTGGTGGTACGCACGCCTCTGATCATGGCCACACCTGCTGCTGGAGATCTACATAAGGACATTGGAAGGAGGAAGAGTCAATCATCTTCGCCTGCGAGCCTTGTGGGACTGAGCAACTGTAAATCCTTGGGTTTTCATTCACAGCTACTGCTGACCATTGTTGGGGAGTTGGACTACAGACTGTAAGTCATTAACAGATTCCCTTACTATATAGAGACTACCTATAAGTTCGGTGACTCTAGAGAACCCTGACTAATACAAGGACTAAAGGAGGACACATCTAGCCTCCACACCCATCCACACATGTGCCCTCAAAAACACACACATGCATGCACACTCATACACACACATACATGTATACCCAAATACACACATGCATAGGCATTCAAACACATGCTTGAGAACACACCTCACTGTTGTTTTGGTTTTTTGAGATGGAATTGCTGTGTGTCCCAGGCTGGCCTTGAACTTGCAGCTGTACTCTTGACTCAGCCTCTCAGATGCTGGGATTGAACATGGGCCACCAGGCCTGTATGCTATTCTCTCAGGGAGCATGTGTCTAAAAACCAGAGCTTCAAAAACAACAAGGCTTCTGAAAATCTTAAACTTTCAGTCATTTGGGGGCATCAACACCTAGAGGACAAATCACCCTGAGACAAGATCACTAGCAAGCACAAGCTGTCACCTCAGAACAACTGAGAGTCCCCTCAAGCCATCAGGACTTTAGAAGCAAACTGAAGAAATGGTCACCAGACTGTACTTCCACTCAGCTGTGAGCCTTTGAACCTCACACCATGTCTTCCTCCACGGAAATTAACGTCAGTGCCCAAGAGTGAACTGGAGTCACTGACTCCCTTTCCTGTTCTTCCCAATATGGCCACAATGCCTCTGCCAGCTCCTCACCACCACTCAGGACTTTCCCCTTAAATTGCCAATAATAAAGATAGATACATCAACAGTGGTGATGTGGCGTTTATGACTGAAAGTGCCAGTCATGAGACTCACCACCGTGGGGTAAAATGTGACTTTTGAAGAATCAGAACTAGAATTTCTGTTCTAAATAATGTTAACTACACAGCACACAAACCCCCAAAACTACTAAAACCAAAAGGAACTAGTGTACGTACATGCAAGGTGAAGTTATATCTTAATGAGCTGATTTCTGAATCTGAAATAAATGAACCATATCGAGAATAGGAACGATACAGTACACAAGTCTGATTTAGCAGGTGGCCATTGATGGAATCCACTGTCTTCCCAATAAAAGCAAGCACAGGCCTTAGACCCTTATTTTTTCCCTTTCTTGTGTATGCTATATGTAAGCTTATGTGTATGAATAATATGATGTAGAACCTCACATACCACAACATACATGCAGAGGCCAGAAGGCACCCCAGATGTCTGTTCTTGCCTTCTATCTTGTTGGAAGCACGTGCACATGCGCGCATACACACACACACACACACACACACACACTCTCACACATTGTTGTTTGCCACTGCATCTAATGGACTTAGGAGCCTGTGAGCTACAGGGACTCCCTGTCTTCACCTCCCATCTCACCATAGGGAAAATGGATTTGCAGAAGCATGCCAGTTCACCCAGCTTCATGTGGCATTTCTGGGAATTCAATCTCAGGTCATCATGCTCATGTGACAAGTCCTTTACCCACAAAACCAGCTTTGGAATACTGTTTGTTTGTTTTTAAATGATCCTATGTTTGGCATCAAAGAAAATGGCAACTGGAAATATTCAGACAAATGTGCCAAGTATAAGCTAAGACAACCCAAAGTCCATCCTAAAAACATACTGCAGAAGCTCTTAGCTACTTAGGATGGAGAGGCACTCTCCTTCAGAAAGACCTGCGGCAGAGGAACTTACAGCTGCCGGAGAATGAAGAAAACATGTACACAGATCATGGACAGAGTTGATCCAGAAAAGAGAAAGCAAACTAAATAAAAAGGAGATGGGGGAGAACTAACGTTTGTTTGTTTGTCTGTCGTTGTTGTCTCTAAGAGCTGTCAGCTGGTACCAGTTAATAAACCTGCACCGATAGGTGGTATAGTCTAGGGCTCAGTTTTCGGTATCATGGGGACAGGTCACTTCTTCCCTTGGAACCTCTCTTTGGTCACTCATTCTCTGGTCCATTTATATATTTCAATCTGTCACCTACATTTACATCTTAGAGGATTTGCACAAATATGTCATCTACCTTTACTTATTTATTTTACTACTATTTTTTGAGACAGAGTTTTACATTGTGTCCCAGGCTGTCTAGAACTCTTTATGTGGCTCAAAGTAATCCTCCTGCCTCAACTTCCCAAGGAATATGATTTTTAGGTATGAATCATAACACATGTTTCCTATTCTTTAAAAAAAAAAAATCTTGAGGCCACACAGAGGGCTTGCCTGGGCCAATACTGTCCCTCAAAGACCATCACAGTTCCTGTCCTCACCTTTATCCAGAGTGAGCAGAAGAAATGGGCATGCAATAATGACTGCCACCATCCCAAGATGAAGGTTCACTGGATTTTTGTTTTAGTTTCCTCTTACAGTCAATATTGGGTCCATATAAAACCAAAACCTAAACCTGATTTCTAAAGCAGATTCCCACGTGTGCTCTTTGTACAAAAGACTATCCTGCCTTTTGGATGGTTTGAATAAACACAGCTGTTTGCAAGAAAATGGAAACAGCAGCTAGGAGAGCTCTTCCATCCATGCCTGCCTGAAACACTCACATGATTTTATGAGTGTCAAACCCCTCACCTGTCTGGACCCTGCGGCAGTTCGGGGTGGCAGAGTGGGAAGCCACCATGTGGTAGACAACTCACTGTTGTTTGGTTGACTTGCTTATGTCAAACTTACAGTTCGGGGTGGCAGAGTGGGAAGCCACCATGTGGTAGACAACTCACCGTTGTTTGGTTGACTTGCTTATGTCAAACTTACATTCTCAAAAGAAAAAAAAACATATAAGTAAATCAAGTGTGCGGTATGTGTTCATTGTGCATACATATACAGAAGTGCACACATGTATATGGCGGCCAGAGGCCAAAATCGGGTTTCTTTCTCAGTCCTCTCCACCTTAGTTTTTGAGACAGGATCCCTTCACTGAAACTGGAGCTACTGATTGGATAAACTAGTCGGCCAGTGAGCTCTGAGATCCGCCCTTCCCAACATGTCTGTGATTCATACACATGCCATGACCAGCTTTTCACATGAGTCTTGGGGATGTGAACTCAGGCCTTTATGCTTACAGGTTACAAGTACTTTACCTGCTGAACCCCAGTCCCAATAATATTTTTCTATCTATCTATCTACCTAGCTATCTATCTATCTATCTATCTATCTATATCTATCATTATTTTAAATAACAATTGATAATTAATATATTATTATAATTATTAATGTTGTTGTTGAGACAGGGTCTCAAGTAGCCCAGACTGGCCCTGATCTTACTAAGTAGCCAAGGGTTGCCTTGAACGTCTGATGCTCCTGACTGTTTGGAAGCACAGGCATGAGCCACCACACTGGCTCCATGGATGGTTGGGAACCAAGCCTAAGGCTTTATGCACACTAAGCAAGCATTCTAACAACTGAGCTACATCCCCAGTCCCAATAGACAATTTTTAATAATAAAGTTTGTAAATTTTTTACTGATTCTTTATGAATTCCACAGCATGCACCCCAACTTCACTCATCTCCCACCCTTTTTACCCTCCGTCTATTGCAACCCTGCCCCCCACCAAAAGAAAAACAAAAACAAAAAAATCTCACTGCGGAAGCTTCAGTGTGTCACACAGGGTACCCTTTCACCCAAACAGCTTTATTGAGACTGTGCATTGCAAGGAGCCATTGGTCTGCTTCGAGGCCTCTGCCTCTGCTACACCATCAATACCAGGTCCTGACTGGGACTCCTCTTGGATATTTTTGGTTGCCCTGTTGTAGAAATCTTGACGCTTTGGATCTACCAAACTGGCCCTTTCACGTGTTCCAGCAGTTCATAGGTGGGGTAGATGTGAGCCAACTCAAAGCCCTGATCTGGGCTTGGGTAGTAACTGAGTTGGCCAGTTCACCAGCTCTCTTGCTTTGCCAGGGTGAGGGGCAGGGCCAGCTCTGCTCAGCTTTCAGACATCAGCATGGCCCCAGGCAGCAGCCTAGACCAGGGACTTCCACATGGTCATTGGTGGTAACATAGACCATGGACATCAACACAACCCCCCACTGCTGCATGGCCATGGGCCAAAACATGGTCCTCGGCAGCAGGCCAGGCCAGGACCTTACCACTGCCTCAGGTGGCTATTCACAGCAGGCTGTTCTTCTCTACCCTCACGTCTCCACTTCTGCCCGTCTTCATTGTGCTCAAAGAATTCCTCTTCTCTTTCTCTCCCTCTCTGCACCACATGCCTGCTCAATGTAGTGGCACCTGCCTGCATCACATGGCCTCAGAGAGCCTCAGGGTGTGTTCTGTCCCAGTAAACATTTTTTTAAAAAATAAAATAAAATACTTATCATTCCCTGGGCTAGAGACTGCAGGGTAGGTAGCTCATGTGGCCAAAAGACCTTAGCTATCACCAGAGATGCTAGGTCCAGCGTTTCTATAGGAAACATTATGAGTTCAAAACAGTTAATCCATTGGGGGGGGGGGGACCAAAGAACCACTGCCACCTAAGCAAGGAAGGTGGCAGCCTGGAGCATAACCTGCCTCCAACCAGACTCTTGTTTTGTCATCCAAATCATGTCCTTGATGGCTCCCCTCACCAGGCAGAATTTCTTCCCTTAGGTGCATTCTGGATTTTGCACAGACTTGCATGAGCGCACATTTGCAGCCCACTACACGCTGTGGCTCATTTGATAATATGTCCTGAGTCTACAAATTCCTTGAAAGCAAGATCTGTGTCCTGCTGATCTTGCCTCTCCCCCAAAGCAGACCATAATGTTTGAGTTCAGTAGTATTCCTGTGCAGTATATAAACAGTCTTCCAACTCTGCTCAGCTCTGGGGACGTCATTGGAGTGTGCCTGCACAGGTGTATCTGCTTGAGTATGAGGACCAGAGAACGATGGTAAAAATGACAGGGATCCACTGTCTACACTGCGAATCCATAGAGATCAGACTCAACTTTGTAATGTTAAAAAGACATGTTCTGGTTTTCTAGGAATAAAATGTCCTGGGAGAACTTCCACTGAGGCTTAATCCAGGAACTGGGAGGATGGACCAAGACTGGGTATGTTGACTGCCGCTGTCCCCATTTCTACATGAGGGAAGGACTCCATGGGACGACGACTTCTTCGTCGTCGTCTTCTTCTTCTTCTTCTTCTTCTTCTTCTTCTTCTTCTTCTTCTTCTTCT
>JADRCH010000015.1:1475399-1489239 GCA_019843965.1 Rhynchomys soricoides | reverse complement strand
CTTCTTCTTCTTCTTCTTCTTCTTCTTCTTCTTCTTCTTCTTCTTCTCCTCCTCCTCCTCCTCCTCCTCCTCCTCCTCCTCCTCCTCCTCCTCTTTTTGGTTTTGGTTTTTCAAGACAGGGTTTCTCTGTGTAGCCCTGACTGTCCTGGAACTCACTCTGTAGACCAGGCTGGCCTCGAACTCTAAAATCCACCTGCCTCTGCCTCCCAAGTGCTGGGAATAAAGGCGTGCACCACCACTGCTGGGCTTCCATGGGACTTCTAAGTCTAAACTGTGCAGGTCGGTACATGCCGAGGAAGAGCATGCACCTTGTTCCCAGAAAGTCTGGGAAAATTGCTATTAGTTATCATCAGCTCCTCCGACATACTTCCTACCCCAAATCAGTCACCAAACCAGGGGAAATGAGATACTCTGATTTCGAAGTTTTAAGACAAAGACTCTAGCCCGTCTGCAGCTAATTATTTGCCATGGCAAAACGTGTAAAGAGCCCTGCTAGGCTGAGCAGGGTGTGCTGGCTCAAGACTTATGGAAGAGGCACCCTAGTTCAGCCAGTGAGCAGTGTGGGAGCCTGCCGAGTCACTGCACACCACACCCCAAGCTACACCTCCTTCCCACACAACGCAGCTAGACTCGTGGCTCAGCACAACCCACAGTTTCCAACCCCTCCCTTTAGAACTCCAGCATTCTGATAGCTACGAAGCCCAGCTGCCATAACCCCATAAGGATGTAGCTCACTGATCAGGAATGGCTAGGGACTTGGACAGAGCTGAGTGGGAGCAGCAGCTCAGTAACCTGTGACCTTGAACCACAGTTATTGGCCTCTAGAATCAGGATACTACCTGGAGAGGCCTGTAGTAAAGATTAAAGGAAACAGGTGTAGGCAATTTGACATTAAAGCTGGTGAGTGTTAAGATGTTTCAAAGTTCATGTGGTTGTCTATCTGCAATCCTAGCACCCGGGAAGCTGAAGCAGGGGAATAAAGTAAAGTGGCAAGGGAGGGGGGAACTGTGCCAAGGTGAGCTGCTAAGAAATTATGCTGTGCATCAAATCTAGTGTAAGAGGATTATTGGGGGGCAGGGAGGCGAAAGGCCATCTTGGAGTGGGGACATGAGGGATAGAGACAGAGAACCGGAGAGAGATCTGGGGTGGTGGGCACCCTTTTATGCACCACACTTGGCTTGCCTGGCAGCAGCTGGTGACATAAGCTGCTGCTAGCTCCCTGGGAGCAGGTGGTAATGATTGCTAACATGACTCTCATTTTGTTTATTATAAAAGATGAGGAACCAGGAAGGGGTGCTGTGAGGCAGGGACTGCTTCCTGCTGTCTCCGGGCAATGTGAGTCCTGCAAGGACATCTTTGGGGACCCAAGAAACCTGGAATGCTGGCCAAGTTCTGGGAGAGCTGGTTCTTTCACTGGCTGTCCGGGCTCTGTAGCATCCTGTGGAGCTAGGAAAGCACAGGCCTAGTTGAAGCAGTCTGTGAGGCTGGACCCCTGGGACTAGCCCCTTTGAACCTGTCAGGAATGCAGCTTTTGAGGAAACACCTGGACCTGGCGAGATGTCCCCGCCCTCAGATGGCCTTTTTTGCTCTCCCCTCCTGCAGCAAACCTCCTACACTAGATCTGTCATGTGGCAAAATTTCTTAGAGGCAGGCCTTGGCATGAGGTGCCAAGGGAACCCCCTCCCTCACTGTTTTCTTCCATTACTGGTGCTGTGACACAGGGAGCGTGGGAGAAGAGGGGGCTTATCCCAGGGCCCTACCTGCCCATTTCACCGGCCACCACAACAATCCACTTTCTGGTCCACCTATGGCTTTGCATTCCGTCCACCACCCCAACTAGCAAGTTCTCCCTTCCAGACAGCTTAAATACTTCCCTGAGTCTGACCTGGGTGAGGCTTTGTTTTTCAAGCACAGTTTTGGCCCTCTGACTTCTTTCGAGAAAGACCTGGTGCCAGGCAACCATGTCTCTGGGCTCTTAGCCCCTTCTCAGTGAAGGTGACAACCCACCTGGAAGCCCGTGCCTTCTTTGTGCAGTAGCCCTTTGGTCCCTGGGACGCCTCCTACTCAGGCCTGGGACCCCTCTGTACCTCACCTGTAGGAACTGCATTATTCATCTTTTTGCTCCTCTTGGGATGCCTTTGGAGAGCCTCAGACCTCTACACCTAATGCCTGATTTAAGGGCTTCTAAACTTATCTACTTTTACAGTAGAATCTGGCCTTAACATGTCAACCAAGTGATTTGGGAGAGGGGGATGTGAAAAATTCCTCTTTCCTTGTTTTTTTTTTTTTTTTTGTTGTTTGTTTTTTGGGGGGGTTTTTTGGTTTTTTTGTTTTTTTTTTTTTTTTTTGGTTTTACGAGACAGGGTTTCTCAGTGTAGCCCTGGCTGTCCTGGAACTCACTCGAACTCAGAAATCCGCCTGCCTCTGCCTCCCAAGTGCTGGGATTAAAGGCGTGCGCCACCACTGCCCAGCTTCCTTGTTTCTTTTTCCCTCACTCCAAGCCCTGTTTGTATCTGGTCACCCTCACTATACTGCGTACGTGTTCTGTCTGTGAGTTTGTTGCAGTGTGGGAATGGGAACCAGACAGGAGCAGAAACTGCAGGGCATACATACACCTGTTGTCTTAGTTTGCGTTTCCATTGCTGTGAAGAGATATCATGACTTTATAAAGGACATGTTATAAAGGACAACATCTAATCGGGGCTGGCTTACAGGTTCGGAGGTCCAGTCCATTATCATCATGGTGGGAAGCACGGCAGTTATCAGTCAGGGAAGGCGCTGAGTTCTCCATCTTGCTCCAAAGGCAAACAGGAGAGGACTGGTCTCCAGGCAGCAAGGAGGAATGTCTCTCAAAGCCCACCCCCATAGTGACACACTTCCTCCAAGAAGGCCACACCTCCAAGTAGTGCCGCTCCCTGGGCCAAGCACATTCAAACCACCACACCTGTTCTCCCAAGGAAGCCATCTGCTCCAAGCTGCAAACCCAGCCCTCCTGAGATAGGCACAGAGCATTTGTCTGCCAATTTGATCCCAAGTCAAATTCAGCTGCTTCTCCCTATGCTGCGTTCCCCACCATGGCTCAGGATTTTACAGCCTGCCCACATGGACCACTCCCTTCCCTCCTCTCTCCCAGCTTTCTGCAGCCAGCCTGCAGACCCAGTCAGCTCTTAAAGTTTATAGGAACACCTCATCCCCAGAGCACAGACTCAGATTTGGCCTCAATACAAATCAATGGCCAAAAACTGGCACACCTGATTTCCAAATTCTCACAAATCGTTAATAACTGCTGCTGCCACAAATGATCTCCAAATGTCTTGAATCTAAACTTACTCTGCTCTACACAGCAAAAGTCTCTTATCTCTAAGGTTCTATTTTCCCATGCTTGAAGTTTTTTATCTCTGTGATTTCTTTGCACTTTGCACTCTCTCTTCCCCCATCTATATATATATATATATATAATCTGTAACAAGATTTGTCTTTAAATTTATAACAAAAGGCTTATAATCAAAATTGATACATGAGTGTTTGTGTATATCTATCTATCTCTGTATGTAAGTGTGTATATTATGTGATTCAACTCCTGTTTAGAATATGTATGTGTGTATAACTCAGATTCAACTCTACTTTGTATATGTGTGTGACTTGGATTAAATTCTCATTTTAAAATTATATATATATATATATATATATATATATGATATTAGGAAAATAAATAGTTTAAAATAGTAACCATATGTCTCTTCTTCATGTTGGTTGGTGACCTCATTAGAATGTAAGTGGCTACATAGCTGTCAATCATCATCTTTGCTAGGGCTAAAGAATACATGCCGTGTGACTTCATCATCTTCATGGCCTTGGTTGTTGCTGTTAAACTGATAAATCTATCCCTAGCCTAGTCTTCAAGCCATCAGAGACCCAAGAACAATGAATTTCAACTAAGGAAACAGGAAGTGCATCTCTTGATGTGTAAAACTCAGGCCCAGGCCCCACCCACTCTTCTACTAGCTGCTAACAATCACTAGAGGTGTCATCTTGTTACCAGACTCAGAAAAGAGATTACAATGTAACGTTTTATTGGCATTTTAGTTAAAGGAACTTGCTTTACAATGCCAGCTCCCAGTGATCAACCGCCTGGGTCTTGTGCAAAGAACTGGATAGAAAAAACAACAACAACAACAACAACATGTTAAGTTTGTGTAAGGTCTGAGAATAAGGAGCCTTAAGTTATGAGGATCTAGGAAAATGTTTTAGGGTCTAAGAAGGTGTTTGAAGATGTGTAAATGCAAGTTAGGAAGGATGAAGCACATGAAGTTTAAATGGTGACTGTTAGCATTTTGTCTAAGCTCCGCCCCACAGTTACCAGGCAACAGCCAGGTAGGCCTGACTCACTATAAAGGGGGCTGCTTGTCCCTCCTCGCTCTCTTGCTCTCTTGCTCCTCTCTTGCTCTTCTCTTCCTTCTCCCACCCTCTCCCCATTCCCATCCCCCTCTCTCTCCATGTGCTCATGGCCAGCCTCTAGTCTTCCCTTCTCTGTCTCTCTCTCTCTCTCTCTGCCTTTCTCTGCCTCTACTACCCTCTTAACTCCCCTCTCCATGCCCTAAATAAACTCTTTTCTATACTATACCATCGTGTGGCTGGTCCTGCCACACGGGGAAGGGATGCCTCAGCATAGGCCCGAGGAGGTACCCCCTTCCTCCCCTCCCACCCCCCACACCTCACCACAATCCCATAGAACATACCTCCCCCTCTTTATCTTTTTATAAACACGACAGTGACAAAGTCATTGAAGTATATAAAGAGGAATGAAAACTGCTTCAGATTCTTCTCCCTCTCTGTGCTACTGTTGTATTAAGCCTTCAGAAATTCAGAGTTCTAACATTAACCGATGGAGCTAGTCATCTAGCTGTGGTAAAGCCGGACCATTATTATCATAGTCTCAAGTTCAAGAGTTTAAATTTCCTTTTGTCGTCTTCTAAGTACAGACTTAAAAATGCCTTTCATTATGCTGAAAACATCTGTCTAATCTATATACACTTAATCTTCTGGATGGAGGGAAGACTCCCTCTTTCACAGTCTGTATTCACACTGAAAATCAACATTAAGTGAGCTTTTGCCCTTCTGCTCCATGGAAGGTTTCTGTCTTCCCTGAGCTCACCTAAAGAGTGTTCACACCTTAAAACCCAAGGTTTCCCAAGTTCTAATGTTGCATTTCTACAATGTGGGTTTCAGTACAGATTACAGACAATGGTAATGCTAATGTGTCTAAAATGCATCTCTTTTTATAAACAAACAAACAAACAAAAACTTCTTATAAGCTTCGGAGAATCTACATGAATCTACCTCTCAAGGGTCAAATGGACTCCAGACAAGTTCCCCTGCCAATCAACAGCCTCAGGTTCTTCACCTTATAGTAGTTTATTCACCTGATATAATTGTCACCTCCGAGGCTTACTGCCTCAGTCAGCTAACCTAGGCCAAGTCCTGGAAGCTTCTAGCCTCTGTACAATCTAATCTAGGCCTAGAATGTTTTCAGCCTCTGAGATTTACTGCTGAATAAGCTCACCCTTTCTTATTCTTTCTGATCTCTGACTGGCTGGTTCAGTACAGCTGTTCTGGCTCAAATTCCTCTCCAAGATGACTGATTCAATCTGGCTTCTCTCTTAGCCTCTGACTTTTTTTGCTCTGCTTGGCCTCTAACTCTGGCAATCTGTTCTAATCTTCCGGCTCCTTCTCATTCTCTGGCTTGTCCTGTCTTCAACTGTGTCTAGCTTGTTCTCTCTTTGACCTGTTGCTGTACAACTCTCCCCGTAAAACTGCCTGCTTCCCTTCTTCCTTCCTTCCGTCCTCCCTCCTCCTTCCTCTCTCTCTCTCTCTTTCTCTCTCTCTCTCTCTCTCTCTCTCTCTCTCTATTTCTCTTTCCTCTCTCTTCTTGTGAGAGTTGAGCATATCCTATTCTGTCAAATCTTCCTCTGATTCACCACTTTGTCTGACACTCAATTAGACATCACTTTTAAACATGGGTGCTTCTTTCTACAAACTAACTTTACCTTCATGTTTGGAATTAAAGGTGTGTACTAAGGGTGTGTATTTATTCCAGCCAGAGGGATTGAAGTCCTGTGCTAAGGGCTGAGTCACACCACAACTAGAAACAGGTATTTTCAGTAAATAACACAATCTTGGGTTTCACGGTGTGATCAAATATCCTGCAACACCATCTACTGCCTACTCTGGGGTTGGAATCTCGTCCTGTTTCCCTGGTCTTTGGGTTCCCTTTTCCCCCACCTACCAGGACCATGGGCCTAAAAGTTTCAAGTGTATACCTAAGGGGGTGTATTATATATCCTGGTTCTAAGTGGCTAGCCCTAGGTGGTCCAACCTCATAGACAGCTAGCTTGAACTAGGCCTGCACTTTCCTAATCTCAGATGATCCCACACACAGAGCCTGGACAGCCATCGAAATAGCCAGTTCTCCCAGGACTTGGCCAGAATTCCAGCTTTCTTGGGTTCCCAAAGATGTCATCATTGTCCCCAGACAGCAGGAGCAGTCTCACCCTCTCATCCCTGCCTCACCAGAACCCCTTCCTGCTTCCTCATCTTTTATAATAGATGGGGGGGGGGGGGTGCTAGTAATCAGGCATCTCCACCAGCCTGCTCTTGTGTCACCTACTGCCACTAGGTGTACCAGGTGCACCAAGTGTGGTGCATGAAAGTCTCCCACCCCAGATATCTCTCTCTCTCTCTCTCTCTCTCTCTCTCTCTCTCTCTCTCCCTCTCCTCATTCTCTCTCTGTCTCTTTCTCTCCCTCTCCCATTCTCTCTGTCTGTCTGCTCGTCTGTCTCCATTTCTCCTTCACATCCCCACTCCAAGATGGCCTTCCACTCTCCCACTTCCCCCAATAAGCCTACTTCGCTAGATGTGTTGAGTGTCGTAATTTCTTTAGCAGCATGCACGGGCTGGCCAAAGGTACCCCCTCCCTTACTGCTTTATCCTATAAAGGGAGATCATGAGTTTGAGGCCACACATCTAAATCCTCTTAAAAACAAACATGTAAACAAACCAAAAGACTTTTAAAAGCCATTTATTATACATTAGTTCTTACACTTGGCAGGAACCCACACCCCTTCCCCTTCCCACCTCACCTTCAGGACCTACCTCACCCTATGGTCGCAAATATTTGGTGTAATGTCCAGAAAAGAAGAAAAGTCTGTTTATGGTACACACACAGGGGTGGCCAGCAGCCATGGCAGGAAGAGCAGAGCAGGCTGGGAACCTATGGCCAGGAGCCCAAAGCAAATGACCAGCTGCTTCCAGAAGCTTGGCACAGGAGAAACAGCCTTCAGGAATTTGGAGAACTGTGATTGGAGGGTGGAGCTCCAACATAGAGTACTTGCTTCTAATAGAGCAGAGGTTCTCAACCTATGGGGTCAGGACACCTGGGAGTATCAATAACCATTTCACAGGTGTCGCCTTAGATCATTGGAAAAGACTGATATGTACATTATGACTCATAACTAGCAACATTATAGTTATGGAGTAACAATGTAATAATTTATTGCTTGGGGATCACCACAATATGAGGAGTTGTTGGTCTCCATGTTAGGAAAGTTGAGAACCACTGACATAGAAGGACTGGTTCTTGTTTGCACTCAGGACTTTGTCCTAGATGGGTTGATTTTAAGAGCTGTCTGGCAGGCCAATTTCTAAAGAGCCAAAGCACCAGGGGCTGCTGCCATGGAAAGCATGACTTTCCTGTGGGATTAAGATGCCTGTCACACTCAGAGTCGCCTGCCTTAGCTGCCATCGTGGGTTCTGATTTGTGCTTCATTGAAACCAGGTGCAGCTCCCGTTGCTTGGTCTTTACGAAGCAGACACTCGCACAGACTGTGTTGGCTGCCACAGTGGACTGTCTCCTTTTCGTCTGTCTAGCCTGGACTGTCTTCCAAACTGTGCAGACAGTTTTGGGAAGCCATGCACATTGCCAGGGACAAGAGAGGCTGGAGGAGGGGATGGGGGAGTGACGTCCTGCGGTGGCGGGAGTGCTCCAGCATTGCCCAGCCAAGCAGTTGCTGCCTGCTGCCTTCCAAGGTTTGCCAGACCGGTTTTCCTACCCCACCCTCGCCAGATCAGGAGATTCTCCCAGCCAATAGGAGGCCAGACCCCAGTGACTCACCCTCTCACCCCAACCCCCCTCACCTCATGGTCATTCAGCAGATGTTTGAGGACTACTTGAAAGCCTGGCTCAGGATCACTATCAGGTCCAAGGTTCCTGCTTTGGTTCAGATTCCTAATTTATTTCAAGGAAGTGGGTGCTTTGGCTTGAAGGCAGCAGCATTTTACGACCTACTCACCCCAAACCTGGGGCTTAGCCAGGGCTGGCCATCTGGGGGCTGCCTAGAAACAAGTCTAAGGGCCTCTCCCTCTCTCTTCCCTTAAGACATTCATTTTCCTGGAATTCCCATCAGGGTATTGATGTTCGTTGGTGGAGGGCAGAGATGAGAAATGACCTACGTTGCCTGATCTTGGCCCTGGAGTCCAATGCCAGTTGGAAGCAGCAAACAAATTGTACCAGGTTCCAGACTGCCAACTCCCATGGATGAGGACTAAGCCAGGAAAGACTGGTTCAGTCTGGAGTTAGACCCGGCCCTTATTCACTTCAATCCAAGATACACTGTTTACTTAATATTCTTCAAATTAGTTCTTATTTTCTTATTAAAATGGAAACTGTTTCAAAATGAAGGAGAATCCACCTACCCTTCACCCATCTTCAGTAATTAGCCACAACATGAGACACATTTAACATTCCTGAGAGTGGGAACCACTGGGTGGCAGGAATCTTTTTACCATCATGTGGTAGCTGCCTCTTTCCCATTCCCAGCCCTAGTGCTAAGTCAATGAGAAGTCTGATGGTTGGTCATGGATAAACACATTGGATCAAACTAACCAGACACCCCCCTCCCCCAAATCAACCAGGAAACAACTGTGCCTGTTACAGAAATTGCCTGTTTTCAACACCCACCGAACTGTTTACAATTTTCATCCTACTGGCCTGCATGTTTGAAGGTTGTTCTTTTTTTTCCCTGCCAAATTTCATGTCAGTGTTTCCTCCACTTAAAAAAAAAATATTTTCTTTTTGCAGCTGTTTTTATTATGTGTGTGCGTGTATCTGTCTGTCTGTTGAAGTCCACATGAAGACAACTCTGAGGAGCAGGTTCCCTCCTTCCTCTGTGTGCTTCAAGGATCAAACTCAGGGTGTCAAATTTGCAAGACAGTTGTCTCCCCAGTCCCCCTTCCATCTTCCTTCTTCAACAAACTGAGAACTAACTACAACTTGTGTTCTGGCGTATGTAGCAGCATTATCCAAGATGCACGAAAGGTGGAATAACCCGTGTTCATCAAGGGATAAATGGATAAGCTGTGGTATATCCATGTGAGGGAATAGAATTCAGCCCTGAGAAGGAACGGTGAACTCTGACATGCTCTCACAGGGATGACACGTCCAGGTCTTATTTATACCAAGTAAACTAAGCCAGAAACAAAGGGGAAAACACTGTGTTGTTTTTCATATATGATATATCTAGAAAAGTCAAATTCATGGAGACAGGAGAATAGTGCCTCATCCATCCATGGCTGGGACCAGGGAGATGGAGAATTATCATTTAATGAGGAAAACATCTGTCTATGGGATGATGACGCTCTAGAGATAGATGATAGTAGGTGTTCAGGTGAGAATGTACTTCATGATAATATTTATGAACTATTTTATGTTTATGGTTGCAATGGATGTGTACTTAAAATGGCTTGATTTTTTAAAATTGTGTATATGTGACCACATGTAGGGGAGTGTGTGTGTGTGTGTGTGTGTGTGTGTGCGCCTGTGTGTGTGCATATGCAGGTCCGAGATCAACCTGGATGGAGATTCAGAGGTGAGCCTGGAGAGAGAGAGAGCACTTTTTAAAAGAAGTAGGTTTTCCCCAGAAATAGTAGTTTTGAAAAAAAGCAAATAAAGCATAATTTTCAAAGAAATTCCATTCTTTATTATTCTACAGACTTTAAAATGATTTATGAAGACCATGTAGTTCCAAGGTGGAAGATGGTACAGCCAATGCTACAGAGGAAAAGCAAAGCGGAGCACATGGTATTCACAGACACTCAGACGCTGTCCTGCAGAGCTGCTAGCTAGGCGGGAGCAGAGCTGCTAGCTAGGTGGGAGCATGCACAGTAGCTGGCTCACAGCGAAGGGACTGCAAGATGCAGGCTCTTCGCTGTCCTTTTTCCATTTTTCTATGACACAGTCACACTATTTTCGGTAACTTTTGGAGAGGTCTACAAAGAACTTAAAATACTTAAATTTAAATAATATTTAATAACAATAGCTAATTCCAAGTGACTTAAAGCCACCTGAGGAGTTTTGTTAAAAAGGCTTTCTGGCTCTTTGAAGTGGGGCAAAGAGGAGAAGCTAAAGAGGAGAGGAGCAGATCTCTGTGAGTTCAAGGCCAGCCTGGTCTACAGAGCAAGCTCCAGACTAGCCAGGGCTACAAAGAGAGACCCTGTCTCATGAACAAACCAAACAAGTAGAAAGGGCCCAGTCCTCTTATTGCTGTTTATCCCAGACCAAACTTACTGTGGCTCTTGGGGAAGCCCCAGAAACCCGGGGTTGGTTGGGCACATCAGGACTCCATAGCCCCTGCCTTCTTAGCTCTGACCTCCCTACCGTCTTCAGAGAGAAGGAGTACATGCTCTGCTGATACCCGGCAGGCCCCTGAGATTCCCCTGGAAGTCTCCTTGCATTCCCAGCCTTTTCAACCTTGACACAAGGGAGCCCATGTTTCCAAAAAGTCAGGAAGCCTCTAGGAGATACAGGGACTGGCCATGACCCAGAGGAGATTAGCAGGGCACAGTGCCGGGGTTAGGCTCAAGTTTCTGGGAAAATGTCAAGGACCATGTAGTAGGGGAATGCGTGTGACTTGCTGGGGGGTGGGGTGGGGCTTTAGCCAAATTCTTTTTTTTATTATTTATTTATTTATTTATTTATTTATTTTAGGTTTTTCGAGACAGGGTTTCTCTGTATAGCCCTGGATGTTCTGGAACTCACTCTGTAGAGGAGGCTGGCCTTGAACTCAGAGATCCTCCTGCCTCTGCCTCCCAAGTGCTGGGATTAAAGGCATGCACCACCACTGCCCGGCTAGCTGAATTCTTTATTTGCTGGTTGATATGGCTTTCCTCCCCCCCCCCCACTTGACCACCAACTCAGAAAAGCACAGCTGTCCCAATCCCTCTTGGGGTTCTTAATTTCATTACTAAAATTAAAATAATTTAAGAACGGACTCAAACAGAAGCTCAAGAACAATTCTATTATTAATTTAAATAGAAAATTCTCCCAAACAAGCAAACTCTACACCCTAGCAACTCCCTTGGGGAGGAGAGTGCAGGGAAAGGGGGAAAGCCATGTTGTTGAACAGAGCATTGAAGTCAGGTACAACCCTGACTAGAAACCACACATCAGGGAGGGGAGCCTTAGAGGAGCAGTAAAGAAGCCCAAAGTGTTGGAGAAACCTGAAGTGTTAAGGGAGCCATGCTTAAGAAAGAAAAAGAAAGAAGAAAAAGAGAAGTTATATCCTTCTGCATAATTAACAAAAGTATGCAGACTTACAAAGAAGCGGTGCTGCAGCCCAATGAACTACTGTGCTAGAGGTGGGCATTCCGGGAAAGAAAGTTACAGTATCTCATTAAAGGACTAGTTATTCTACCCATCTCTTTAGAGGGTGGTCTCTCTGGGGGTAGTCTCTTGGCCAAGGGATTGGCCCAGCCCAAGCAGAATGGGAGTTCTCTACCCAGGCCAGAGATTCTACTCTCTTGACCAGAAGGAAGTTTTTTTTAAATGGGCCTTTATTGCTAGTGTCACACATTATATTCAGTTTGATTTTGTCAGAAGCTTTAAAATATTTTATTATTGGGGAAAAAAATCAAAGTTCACAGACACATAAAATATGGTCACCTCACCAGTCATGAGGGAAATGACAAGTCAAAACCACAGTGAGATAGCAGTGTGGTCATTCATGACTTAAACATCATAAGCCAGAAGAAAGAAGTGCTCATAAGAACATGGAGGAAGTGGGACCCTTGAGCTTGGTTGTAGAGTATGAGCAGAAGCCGGGCAGTGGTGTGGGCAGCAGTGTTGTGATTCCTCAGAAATGAAGCACAGGTGGCCTTGTCATCCAGCAAGCTAAGCTCTGAGCACAGACCCAAAGAATTCACACCAGGAATGTATGCTCACCTCTGTGGGCTCACTAGAATAGCAGCATCATTTGTAGCCTCAAGATACAGACAACCCAAGTGTCCAGCAACAGATAAATGGTCAAAGAGAATGTGGAGCAGCCATGGTGGGTGGTAGTCCACATTTAAAAGAGAAATGTTTGCTTGTGCGTTCCTGTGAGCATGGAACTTGACAGCATCCTGCTAAGTGAGATAAGCCAGCAAAAATCACACTGCTCTCCTCAGTGGGGCTTCCTCTTCTCTGCCTGACCTCATCTAGGGAGCCTGACCCCCACGTCCTCTACCTGAGGAATGTCACGTAGTCCTTGGCAAAACCACAGGTTCAACTCCCTTTCTCCGGATAAGAATCTGTTGAACAAGCACCTGGAATGCCTCTCTGTGCACATGAGGCATTCTCTGGACCTAAGTCTCAGCCAATGTTCATTCCCTGAAAAACCTCTTCCCACTCTTCAAGGTGTATATAGCCCTTGCTCACCCCAAACAGAATATAAGCACAGAAGCCCCCACCCACCCACCAAGCACTCACAGATGGACCAAGATCCTGCTCACTCACCAGTTCTGGGCTCCTCTTCATCCATTCCTGCCCGGTGTGCAGAGCCCTAGTGAGAAAGTGGAATTTGGAACCACATGCACAGTTCTGCCAATATGTGGAACTAGAACAGTCAAATTCCTAGAAACAAAAAACAAAATGGTGATTCCATGAGCAGTGGGGAGTGGGAAGTAGACAGCCATCCTCCAATGGGTGCAGAGTCTGTCTGAAGATAAAAGGATCCAGAGATGGTCAGAGTAACCACTGCACAATAATGCAAATGTTATTCAATTCTTAAAAGTTATTTTCTGTGCATGGGTGCTTTGCCTGCATGTAGGTCTGTGTACCACGCCCATGCCTCGTACTCACAGAAGCCAGAAACTGGAGTTATAGATGGTTGTGAGCAACCATGTAGGTAATGGGAACTGAACCCAGGTCCTCTGGACAAGCAGATAGTCCTTTTAACTGCTGAGCATATCTCTAGGCCAGTGTGAATGGTTTTAATGCAACTGACTCTCATACTTGAACATGGTAAGGGTGTGTGTGTGTGTGTGTGTGTGTGTGAATATATTATATTGTGTCATGTTGTGTTATTATATTGTATTATATTCCAAACCACCAGAGCGCTTTTCTGAGATATAACCCTTCCTGATGCTAGGCCTAAGGGACTTCCCTTTTCTTAACTGCTAAGACCTCAAGAACAAGCAGGAAATCAGGACATGTCAGGGGTCTAGAAGCATTGCACACTGCCTTTACTCTTGATGCTGTGGGGTTGGGCACCCTGCTTTGTCTCTGATTGAATCATGGCCCCTCAGTCATGAGCTGCCTGAGCAGTCCCTAGCACCTAGCCTGGTACTTGGTACATACCAAGCAAAGAATTTTTCTTTTCTTGGGAAAGAATTTTTTAAAAAGAAAATAATGAACCCCAAGAGCGTGTTGCCTGATTAGGACTTTAGCGAAGAGTCTCTGGGTCCTGCTGCATGGACAGGCAGCAGAGCAGGGAGTCAGTAAACACCTGTCCTCTGTCCATGCAGCAGG
>JADRCH010000015.1:1432987-1450794 GCA_019843965.1 Rhynchomys soricoides | reverse complement strand
GCCCCCACTAAACACTAACCCCGCCCCCACTAAACACTAACCCCGCCCCCATGCCCCTCCCCCCTTCCCTTCAGCAACAGCTCTTCTTTCTTCTGACCATCTGAGACATCTTCTGAGAGTGGAATCACATTTGTTTGTTGGTTTATTTCACTCAGTATCGAAGATTTATCCAGGCTGTAGCATGGTAGACTTTATGTTTTCCATGTTTGAAGAAGACACAATCTTTATTATAAAGCGTGATGATCTTTTGGTAATTAAAAATAACCCCCAGGGACTCAGGAGATGGCTCAGCGGGGAAAGTTCTTGCCGTGCAAGATGAGAACGTGAGTTTAGATTCCCAGTACCCATGAAAAAACTGTGTGTGGAAGTGTCTGTCTAAACCCCGGGACTGGAGAAACGGAGGCTGGAGAATCTCAAAAACTTGCTAGCCAGACAGCCTGGCTACAGATACAAGCTTCAGGTTCGGCGAGAGAACTGTCTCAAAAAAATAAGGGGGAAGGCTGGCGAGATGGCCAGGTGAAGGGGCTTGCCACCAGACCTGAAGACCTGAGTTTGATCCCTGAGACCCATGAAGTAGAAGGAACTAACTGTCTCAAGTTGTCTTCAGATATCACACTCACAGGCGGGCAGGCAAGTGCACGCACATGCATACACGCTTAAAATCAATAATAAATAAATGCTACTTCAAACAAAATTTAGGTAAAGCAGAAGAGCAATTACTGAGGAAGCCCCCATATCAACTTCTGGCTTCCCCATGTGTCTACACAGAAGAGCACACCTGCGTGTACACACACAGAAATTCAGATGCTGCTTGCCCATTGTCAGTCTCTAGCCTGCTCACCGTTTGTATATTAATCTTCACAGTGCCCTAGTGTGATTATTAATTGTCTCTGCTAATGAAACTAAGTAGCCGCCTGGCAGGGCAGGCTTTGCGTTCTTTGCTGGTCCACATTTGCTCAGCCAATGAATAAACAGACATTATAGCTCCATCATCACAGAACAGATTCCAGAGAGGAAATGAGACAAGGTCTTGTGGGCAGCTAGAAGTTAGTCTGTAGAGCAGGTTGACCTCAAACGTCCCATAAGCTTGCTGTTTCAGCCTCAGAATGCTGGCCATGTGAGCATGCCTGACTTCGCCACATGTTTTCTCAATAAACTATTACTTTCAAGTTAAAATAGACTTGCAAGAGAGTTGCCAAGACTGTAGAGCGAGTTTACATGTGTTCACACTCAGCTTCAGCTTCCTTAGCATCCCATCTTCTGCTGATAGCTTTGTCAAAGCTCGGACACCAATGCTAGTTCATTGCCACAAGCTAAACCCCAGGTTTTGTTTGGACCCCAGCAGCTTCCCATTTGTAGTCATTATTTCGTGTGCCACAACTCAGCCATACTGCATCTAGATGCTGCATCTCTGTCTCTGCTGGTCTGACACTTTCTCAGACCGTCGTCCGCCTTATACCACTTTGCCAGTTTAAGGAGTCCTAGTCAGGTATCCTGTAGAGCGTCCCTCAGCTTGTGATTGCTTATTTTTTTTAAGTTTATTTTCATAACTAAACTGAGGTTGCAGGGTTTTTGTTGTTGTTGTTTTGGTTTTTATTTATAAAGAATATCACAGAGATAAAATGTTCTCACTGTATCAGGTTGTGACAACCATGTGGTTAGCGTGTGATATCAACCTTGGCTGTCTGCTGAGGTGCTACTTGCCAGGATTCCCACCAGACGATGCTCTTTGCCCTTCTCCATACTCTGCCCTTTGGAAATGAGGCACTGAGTCTGATCAACCTAACAGACATGAGAAAGACTCAATTAAGACTATTGGAAATGGGAGTATCATTATACATTACATAGAGTCCTTCTATAAGGGAGTCTTATCTCCGATACATTTAATCATCTGCCCCATCTTTAGTTTACAGTTGGCTCCTCCAGTCACCAGTGGATGCCTGAAACTGAATACATATTTACAGTAAAGTTTAATTTAGAAATGAAGCATGCGTGGCTAGAGATGAATAAAAATAACATAATAAAACAGAATACTTATAACACTTACGCCCTGCCGAAAAGTTGCCATCCTCATTACTCTTGTATTTAAATAGGGGTCCCTTGAACACAAGCGCTGAGATATCACAGTTGTGTGTCTGATACTGAGATGTCTATGAGGGACTACAGACACAGCATGGACATGCTGGATAAAAGGTCACACATCTGAGGTAGGATGGGGTGGCACAGTGGATGACTCAAGTCTTCATCATGCCATTTAAATTGACATGCTTTTAAAACTTAAGAATTGTTTATTGCTGGAATTTTTCTGCCTGATATATTTGGTCCATGATTGACTTCATGGAGCTGAAATCATGAAAGTAAAAATGCAAATATTGAAGGGAGGGGTTAGGGACTAGGGACATCTGTGTAAATGCCACTTTAAGTATTCAGTTTTGCTCCCTCACTAAAGAGCCCTCTGGGACAGCTCTATCTGCACAGGCCTGGACCAGGTTTTCTCAGTCGTTGCTGGCCTGGCCCTAACTCAAGTCCCATTCAATATCGGAACTGTTTGGTAAGCCCAGAGGATCCTTCCTCCACCCACCTTCTGCCTTTTCAATGATGGGTTAACACCTTCCTCCTCAATAATGAGGAGAAAAGAGTTTATTTGACTTACACTTCCACATCACCCTTCATCACTGAAGGAAGTCAGGGCAAGAATTCAAACAGGGCAGGAATCTGAAGGCAGGAGCTGACGCAAAGGTCATGGAAGGTGCTGCTTACTGGCTAAGTTTCACATGGCTTGTTCAGCCTGCTTTCCTCAGCCAGGGTCACCTGCCCAATGATGGCCCCACCCATAAAGGGTTGGGCTCTTCCCCATCAGTCACTAATTAAAATGCCCTACAGGTTTGCCTACAGCCATATCTTAAAGAGGCATTTTCTCAATTAAAGTTCTCTCCTCTCAGCTGACTTTAGCTTGCGTCAAGTCGACATAAAACTAAACAGTATGACAGCCTTCAGCGTGTGGTGTTGGAGGTTTTGGAAAGTTGGTTTTAAAAAAGAAACAACAGAAGAGCGTGTGGGGGCACTGCATGACCTTGAAGTCCACACAGTACACTATCCACAGTCCCTACCCCTCAGATCATCAGTGATCACTGGAATACAGCCCACTCTGTAAATGTCAGGCCTGACACGATTGTACACTGATGTAAAAGGGTGGACTTGCCTCTGATGCAGGAGCCAGACCAAGCCTGTTTGGTGTGCTTTGGTGGTGGGACTTGAAAGGGAAGGTGTTCTTCTTCCTATTGCCTGGCAAGCTTCAGACTGACAGGAGCCCACTCAGAGACAGGTCTCTGTAATGGCGGGAATGACTGGTAAAAACAAAACAAGCAACAACAAGCATCTACTCCTTGAGCTACATCATTGGCTTCTGGAGTGACCAACGTTAGTACCTCTCAGGTTCGGCTTTCACAATCCTCAGGGGCCAGGAATGAGCTTGCTAGCTTCACTCTCCCAGGCTCTCCAGCCAACCCTGGGGTTGGTCACCCCAAGATGCTTCAGGAGTGCAGAGGTCATGAGAACCTTGTGCGGAGTTTGTGTGTGTAGTGGGGGGTGCCATCTATTGACTTTCAGCTCTTGGCCTTGTAAGCAGAAGTGCTGAGAATGTTTCCCTGTGTGTGTCCCGGACAAGGCCTCCTATTCCCATTGTGGGCAGTGGGCAGTTACAGTGCCAAGGCTATTCATGAATATAACACTGACAACATTGTTCACAGCAGGGCCGAACATAAGCATAAAAGCATGATATGGTGTCCAAGTGTTACATTGGCAGAGCAAATCTATTTCAAACACCTTGCTGTCAAGTGGCTATGTTACATCATCATGACTGGAACTTTCAAGCTCTAGAAAGGACAGAAACTTTATAGACAACTTATTGAGCCAATACTGGTTTCTTTTACCAACCTTAGTAAGTTGGACCTTCAAGAGGCAAGAAGCTAAAATCTGCTCACAGGACACATGTCCTTGACTCCCCGGTTGCAAACCCTGACCACGCATGAGCAAGTCCACGAGTAGCTACTCACGGAAATCCATACCACAAAACCACAGTATCCATCCATGAGCTCAGACTCTCAGCCTTGAATTTCTGGAGCATGGTAGTTAATTCTGAGTCTCAACCAGTCAGAGCAAATACCCAGATATTTAGTCAAACGTTATTCTGGATGTTTCCATAAAGGTGCTTTAAGATGAGTTTATTATTTAATGGACAGAAGATGAGCCTTCCTAATATGAATGGGAATAATGTCATCACCTGTAAACCTTAGGAATACAAAGACTGACATCCCCTGAGCCAGCAGTTATGCAGCAAAGAGCCTCCGGTTCTGAACTATTTAGCTTTGCCCAGAACCTCCAGATGGCCTGCCCTGCAAATTTTGGACAGGCTAGTTCAATTACATGAACTAGTCGCTTAAAATAAATCCAATCTCCATCAACAGATTGAACTCGAACTAATACATATCTAACCCCTATCTCCCTGGGAGGCTTCTAGAATTTTGTGGAGGTGGTTTTCCTAACAAGTCTTTTGATTTTGTAAGTTCTCTGAGACTCAGGCTTTGCTCCGAGAGACTTCCGGTTCATGACTTTAGTTAGGATACACCGCTCTCACCCCTTTCAATGCCTTAGTCACCCTAAGGCATGGAAACCCTTCGCTTTCTCTGCTGCTTACAGAAAGTTCAATCTCCTAACAAACGAAGGGGATGAAACCTATACATCTCTTGGATCTCCAAATCCTCAGACTCTCAGAGTCTGAGTTGTTTTTCTCTTCACTGAAACAAGGGGAGGAGAGTTGTGTAGGTTCATGGATTCAGGGAGTGCATCATCTACCTTGGTGGGGAAGGCGAAGTGGAGCACTAGCATCTATGGCCGTGGAATATGGGGTGCTGGCTTGTTCAAACTCCAGCAGACACAAAGCACAGTACAGGCCAGAACCAGGAGTGGGTACAACCGTCCAAGGCAATCCCACAGTGCCCTATCTGCCAGCTAGGAAATCTGAAGCCTTCAAAATGGTCATGAAGCCAGGTAGCCCACGAATTTAATCTCAGCATTTAGGAGGCAGGCAGATCTTTGAGTCTGAGGTTAGCTGGGTCTACAAAGGGAGTTCTAGAACAACCCAAGCTACACAGTGAAACCATGTCTCAAAAAAACAAGAGAGAAAAGAAAAAGATAGCCATGAGCTGGGGGCCAAGTGTCTTAGTCAGGATTTCTATTGCTATGATGAAGCACTATGACCAAACAGCAAGTTGGGGAGGAAAGAGTTTATTTGGCTTATACTTCCAGACTATTGTTCATCATCAAAGGAAGTCAGGACAGCAACTCAAACAGGGCAGAAAGCTGGAGGCAGGAGCTGATGTAGAGGCCATGGAGGGTGCTGCTTTGACTTTCTCCTCATGGCTTGCTCAGCCTGCTTTCTTTCCTTCTTTCTTTCTTTCTTTTCTTTCTAAGAGCATTGTTTTTAAAGATCCTTTTTAAAAAAATTTTATGTATATGAATACACTGTAACTGTCTTCAGACACACCAGAAGAGGGCATTGGATCCCATTACAGATGGTTGTGAACCACCATGTGGTTGCTGGGAATTGAACTCAGGATCTCTGGAAGAGCAGTCAATGCTCTTAACCACTGAGCCATCTCTCCAGCCCTCAGCCTGCTTTCTTATATAACCCAGGACCAGCAGCCCAGGATGGCACCACCCGAAATGGGCTGGGCCCTCCCCACCAATCACTAATTAAGAAATTTTCCTACAGCCAGATGTTATAGAGGCATTTTCTCAATTGAGGGTCCCTCCTTCGAGATGACTCTAGCTTGTGTCAAGTTGACAAAGAAACCAGCCAGCACCCCAAGTCTTCAACACTTGGGCCTGTGGGAGAGATTTCAGATTCAAACCGTAACAACTAGTTGGCCACTCCATATACTGAAGTAGATTAGGGCATTCCGATTCCACATTGGGAGGACTCAGTCATTTCCAGGAGAACGTAAGCCTTGGCCTCTGGTCATGGACATTAAATGGTGCCAACTCTCATTTATCTAAGCCTGATTTCAGCATATATTCATCTTTTTGCCATGGTCTTTCTTACTTAGCCAGTTTCTTCACCTCTGAAATGGGACACAGTCACCTTGGCCATGTCTGTTTGCTCTAGTCTTTACTGCTCTAGTCCTCAGTCCCTATAGACAGAGTTCTGTTTATTATCAGGTGCATCTCACCACATTCTTTCATCTAGACTTTACAGAACGCTCTGAGATAGGTACTTAATTGCTACATAGAAGGTAGGACTGGCATGTTTCTGGGAATCCCCCTGATGTGGAACTCAAGCAGTGGCATTACAGATTTTGTGTCACGGTTCTATTGTTATGTCCCTTAAAATTCATGAGGCAGCATACAGGAGTGCGGGTCCCCACAGTAACAGGGCAATGATAATGTCACGAAGATGGAGAGATCATGAACGAGATTAGTGCCTTTATAAAAATAGATCCCAGAGACATCCAGTGTCCCTTCAGCCATGTGACATTACAGGGAAAATAGCTTAGTTGTTTCTGTATCAGGGCCTGGACTCCCTCACCAGACATTGCCAGCACTCCGAATCTTGGATTTTGCAGCTATCAGAACAGGGAGGAATAAATTCATTTTGTTTGAGCTGTTTGTTATAGTGGCTTGAACACACTAAAATAGTAAGGAAGCACAATTTGGGATGTCATGTTTGAATCAAAGAAGCCCAAATTACAAATTAATGAGCTGCACTTCCTCTACCATAAGCAAGATGTCACAGGTCACATCGGGACTGACATAAGCAAGATCTCACAGGTCACATCGGGACTGACATAAGCAAGATCTCACAGGTCACATCGGGACTGACATAAGCAAGATCTCACAGGTCACATTGGGACTGACATAAGCAAGATCTCACAGGTCACATCGGGACTGACAGCACAGCCGTGGGAAGCCGTGGGCCTTTTATTTCCCCAGCCTCAAGCCATAGCTCAGTCTAGCCTGGAACTCACCATGTAGCACAGGCTGGCCACAAGTGCTGGGATTACAGGTGTGCATCATCTCGCCTAGGTGGAAGCTGCACCTTTAACAGGAAAAGCTAAACTGGGTAGTCACAATAGGTGTGGCCAGGAGTGTTGGTATATGATACACGTTGTCCTCTGACCTCTACCAGCATGACATGACATGACATGGCATGGGTAGGTAAAGACACATATATACACATTCTAAACAAATACACGCTAAGAGATATTGCAGGGCCAATAGCTCAGAGAATAGTCACTCTGTAGAGACAGTCCATTCTCACTGAAGGTATCTCTTCATATAAAAATGCCACTCTTTACCTATGCCGTGAAGGCACCAAAATATCACGTGAGGAAGGTATTCACGTCTACAATTTGCAACTGAGAAAACCAATGATGTCACAACCTTGTTTATGAAGATTGCTATATTTTCCAGAATACCGGGGGAGGGGGGGGAATCTAGATTTCAAGTGCCATCGTAAGTTCACTAACACTAGTCACTGAGAATGACACAATAAGGTAGCAGGTCTGGTTCTTTCAGTGATTAAAAAGAAAAAAAGTGAGGGCTGGGCATGACAGTGTATGCCTTTAATCCCAGTACTGGGAAGGCAGAGGCAGGTGGGTCTATGTGAGTTCAAGGCTAGTCTGGTTTATAAAGAAAGGCCAAGATAGCCAGGGCTTTGTTACATGGAGAAACTCTATCTTGAAAAACAAAAGAAAGGAAGAGAGAGAGAGAGAGAGAGAGAGAGAGAGAGAGAGAGAAACATGGTGACTTGGAAACAGCAGGTAAAATCAAATCTTTTTAAACATTCCAGTAGCAAATTTCCATTAGAAAACCACTTGGTGCTTCGTTCTGTGTAATAGAGGCCGGGTCATAGAACACATAATGATCCCTTCACACATCCATTTGGCAAACCCTACAACTCTATGCCAAGTATGCCACAGAATGCAAACCCCAGCTGTTGCTACAGAATCAGCCTTTCAGATCCTCATGCAGGTGACCTAGGCAAACACCCAAGCTTCTCCTCTAGCCCAAACCCGCCGTCTCTCCATTCTGATGCCTAGCAAACACTTGAGGTTTAGATCACACTGGAGAGGGACCATTCTTCCCAACTCATTCCTTAAGGCAGGCGTGAGAGCCAAGAGAGAACGGGATGGAATGGAGTAAGGTACTCTCCATCTGTCTTAGGGTTTACTGCTGTGAGCAGACACCATGACCAAGGCAACTCTTATAAGGACAACATTTAATTGGGGCTGGCTCACAGGTTCAGAGGTTCAGTCCCTTATCATCAAGGTGGAAACTTGGTGGTATCCAGGCAGGCATGGTGCAGGTGGAGCTGAGAGTTCTACACCTTCATCTGAAGGCCACTAGGAGAAAACTGGCTCCTAGGTCAATAGGACGAGGGTCTTAAAGCTTCACAGTGACATACTCCCTCCAACAAGGCCACACCTTCTAATAGTGCCACTCCCTGGGCCAAGCATATTCAAACCACCACACCATCCATGACCTCAGTCCAGAAGCCTAGAGCTGACTCTTTCCCAGCATGCCTTTGGCTCTCCAACCCTTTAGAGAAAGCCTCCAGTCCAGCTGTTAGGGCTCATCAGGGTTCTCCCACCTTCCCCTTTTAGTCTGTTACAAATTTTGACACAAGTAGAACATGTTTGAGTGCCTTAGCCAAGTTCTTAAGGAAAAGCCCACAGTATTGAGTTTGTTCGCCTTTTTACAAGAGCCTGGGGCGGGGCATGGAGTAGACTCCAAAACACAATAGAGTCAACCCTCCCTCCACAGCAGTTGCTGAACTTTAGATCCCCCAGAATGACCTTGGATGGAAGCTGCTGGTTTCTGTGGCTCTGACCAAGATAAGACCAGCAGGAATGCAAGGGTGACAACCAAGCTTACTCAGGATCAAGGCAGCCCAGAAAGGTGCCCTAAGGCTCAACCTCAGCTACAGTTTGCATTCCTTCCTCCACCCTCCACCCACTGACACTGTCACAAAGAGCAGCAGGGCGGGAGGAATGCGATGGAACAGCTGGCCATTTGAGGAACACAGACAGCTTCTGTACTGAAGGTGGAAAAGTCCCTGAAGTTCCCACCAGCAAGGGAGAGAAGGGCAAGGCAAAAGTTTTCTTCAGAAATTTCTGAAAGACAGGAGAGCATCAGCTGACCACTGAGAACACTGTCTATGCTCTGTGAATCTGAGCCAGCCCTTCTCAGCACAGATAGCATATCTGGACTAGGATGGACTCTGGGCTGGTTGTGTAGAATTCTTTTGCCACAGGTGCCTTGAGAATGACAAGAACAGAGCATACTCTCTGGTATGACCACTACACACACACACACACACACACACACACACACACACACACTCACACACTCACATACATATTCACACACTTACATTCTCTCTCTCTTTCTCTCTCCAGGTCCTCAGACTTCTCAAACCTTTTCCTTGGGATCCCCAAGTTCTGAGGAGAAATTTCACTTCCCATTTAACAGTTTCCAGCTCAGGGTCTCTCTTTCACCTCCCAGGTCCCCTCAAAAGTACATTTGCCAATGCTGTTACTGTCTTTCTTTCTCAGACAAGGCCTCACTCACTCTGTAATTCAGCTTGTCCTGGAATCCACCATGTAGCCCAAGGTCATCTGGAATTTACAGAGATTCTCTTGACTCAGCATCCAAGGGGACATTTGAGAGAAGGACAGTCTTCTATAAGCATTTAGTGGGTGCAGTTCATAGGATGGCTTCTTCTGCCCAGGACATACCTCACACCAAAGTGTTACAGAGCAAAATGAGAAGCCTGCATGTAGCCCAGAGTACCATCTCGTAGAAAAGCTAAGACGTATGCCTAAGATTAGGTCCAGTTATTATCAAAGCTAGGAGTGCTGACTGCTTGAGGAGGGAATAGTGATGGCTCATATACTAGGTGCTTACTGTGTCCCAGACACTGCTCCCAAGTACTTGACCTGTGTGGAGATGCTTTTCCCTAAAGCCACACTCTGAGATGGGGGTGAGGATGTCCTAATGTCAGATAAGAGAACTGAGGCAAAAAAGAACCTGAGTCTCCCATGAAGACATGGCTAATCAATGCTGAGGCTGGGGCATGATGCAGGTGGTCCAGGGCATGGTCACCATTCGTAGTCCCAGGGCTTCAGCAAAAAAGCACCATCCAGGACCTTACCTTCATCACGTTCCACTTTCCTTCTAAGCTCTGTGGTGGGGTTGATTTTTACCACTCCTGACTGGATCTTATATCTCTATGGTTATTTACAAATTTCAAAATATTTATTTTACTATGCCCAATTTTGTCTGATTTTAAGACAGCCCTAGAAAGCAAACCAGGCACAAGGAAAAAGAATAAGACTCCTAGGCAGGTGCCACCAGCACTGACAGCCTTCGAGTAGTGTGATCCAAGCTCAGACTCCTTCCTCGGATGGCTGGCCCTAGCTCCATTTGCTCTTATTCAGACCTCAGAGTGGCTGAGGAAGCCATGTTCTTTCCTGTTGTGGATTGCCCAGGTTTGTATTTTGATGTTAATTCTATTTCCTCAAGAGGTGCTGCCCCATGAGGAGTGGATCACATGCTCAGGTGATGTCATGTGAACCGTCTCTCCATTTTAACTGGTCAGATAAAGGCTAGAGCCTGTGATTGGGCAGTGGAAGGGAAAGGTGGGGCTGGAGGTTTGAGAGAGGAAGGAGGAGAGGAGATGATGGAAGAGACAGAGGAAGATGGAGAAAGAGGAGGTGGAAGGAAAATGGTGTAGCAAGGGATCTCATAGCTGGGGGTAGAGTAGTGTAGTGGTGGGTCTGCCCAGTCTAGGTGTGCAGCTTATGGATACTGCAACTGAGCTATGTGGGTTTTGCACAGGCTTATTTGGGTTGGAGATTTACTCCAACACTTACCTCTAGTGCGAGGAGTCCCCGTGGCTTCTGTGAAGTGACACTCCTTACTCGCACGCTCATTTTATTAGGCATTTACAAAAGCCTATGTTTATGCATGTGTTTATTTAATCGTAGATAGTAGGATGAAGCAATCCAGAATTCCCAAGCGTCATTCTAGCTCCTGAATTGCTTCATCCTTTTTTCTCCCAGCTTCCCTTCCACGCTCTTAATGAAGATTATGTTCTGTTGTGGTTTCACTTAGATTTAAAAAAACACATTATAGATTCGTAGATAAGAGTGTGAGAAAAGGGGAAGGAGGAAGCATGGGGGAAGAAAGCAGGGTTCATACACTATGAAGGGGCCCCAGAGGGTTCCAATGAGCTGGAAGTCTGGGCAGAAACTAGGTTGAGAGATGGGAAAGTAGAATTGGCTGTCCAGTTGGCCACACTAGGTGTCCAGGGGTCTCCTCTCGAGTTCAGTTATACTGATGCCTGTGACCTTCTTTTTGGTTTTTCAAGACAGGGTTTCTCTGTGTAGCCCTGACTGTCCTGGAACTCACTCTGTAGACCAGGCTGGCCTCGAACTCAGAAATCCGCCTGTCTCTGCCTCCCAAGTGCTGGGGTTAAAGGCGTGCGCCACCACTGCCCGGCATGCCTGTGACCTTCTGGCAGAGGTGCTCACTCAGGAGACAATGACGACCGTAAGAAATAGAATTCTTCAGGCATTCTGGGTCTCCAGCAAGGACATTCTAGGAACTGCTGCTTAGGGGTCTGTGATGGTTTGTATATGCTTGGCCCAGGGAGTGGCACTATTAGAAGGTGTGGCCCTGTTGGAGTAGGTGTGGCACTGTGCATGTGGGCTTTAAGATCCTTATCCTAGCTGCCTGGAAGTCAGTCTTCTGCTAGCAGCCTTCAGATGAAGATGTAGAACTCTCAGCTCCTCCTGCACCATGCCTGCCTGGATGCCTGGGTGCCATGCTCCCACCTTGATGATAATGGACTGAACATTTGAACCTGTAGGTCAGCCCAGTTAAACATTGTCCTTTATAAGACTTGCCTTGGTCATGGTGTCTGTTCACAGCAGTCAAACCCTAACTAAGACAGGGTCCCTGCCCCCACCTGACCAGTTTCTATTTCCTGTTTTTAACTCCATACCGAGGGATTCCCAGAAATGAAACTGAATAGAAACTGGATAACCAAGATGTGTGGTGCTATAACACCAAATCTTGTCTAAAGATGGAGAGCTCTGCATCACACTACACACCCTGGCAGCCCCCCCCCTCGTTCTCTCTGACTACAGCCCCAGTACCAAGGCTGAGCCCATTTCAGGCCTCAGATCCTAGCAGTGGTGAGGTGAGGATGGGAGGCAAAACCTGAAATGTGAGCACCTTCCAGGAGGGATCATGGACATTACTAGAGAAGGAGCAAAGGGCCAGGCAAGACCCCTAGGGGCTGTCTTTACACTAAAAGTTAAAAGTAACCAGAAAAAGTAAAGAGGGAGTTAGATACTTTATAATACTCAAAGGAGTTGAACTTTATCCTGGAAAGAATGGTTAACACAATCAGATTTATGTTTAGAATGGCACCTCTTGACTTGGAGGATGGGTACAGGAGACACTGAGGCAGTACAGCATGGGGGGCAGTCAGATGAATATAGGAATCATGGAGGCATACAACATGGTGGCAGTCCAATGAGTACAGGGAACACAGAAGCAGTACAGCACGGTGGGCAGTCGGGCTCTCAGGAAGAGGTGATGCTCTGCAGAGGCAGTGCCTGAGGGGTCATTGGAAGTGGGAGAATGAGAAGCATGTTTATAGACACTGGTGATGGACTAGGGCTCCAGTGTTCCTTAGAGGCACTAGGACTGGACAAAATGGGGCTGGAGTATCTTGCAATGACAGAAGGCAATGCGGTGCTCAGCATGTACACACACTGGGGCCAAGCACTCTTGATGGTTGAAACTAGAATTATTTGAGGGGAAAATAAAGTAGGTTTGGACTATAAGCCAAAGTATAAAACAGCACCCATGAGTTCACTCTGATACAGACACTTAAGTCAGAGAGGAGAGATACATTTCTTGTGCAGGAGAATTGTGCACAAATTGTTTGAGGGGGCCCAGCCTCAAGAAGTCAGAGTAAGTTCCCCATTGCTTTGAGAGGCAATGCACAATCATTTTCATCCACTTTGACAAACAATCATGATCACGGTCAACCTTGGTGCTGATAAACTGTCTTGATATGTTGCATGTAGTTTGAAGCTACTGCCTTTACTCTGGGAAGGCGGCCATGCTGCCAGTCCTCCCCACCCCCCAGCTTCCCCAAATCTGCAAATAAAAGATATACACAGTTTGTTCCTTCTTGGCACAATTGCTGGGTGCTGATATCTCCCTCCTGGAAAAACATGCCCTTACCAATGTGTTATCTCCATCTTTCCACCTGCCATAAACTTCAGTGGTTAGTCCCACCTAGCCCTTGTCAAACGTCCCTGGCCACCTGCCTGTAGTGGTGGCCACAGGCTCCGATTCCTTCCTTCCCCCAGGGACTCCTGCCAAGACTTCACATGGTTGCTGTGTTCTCCCTTCAAAGCATGGCAGAAACTCCTCTCTCCTTCCTTGCATCTGCCTTTCCCTCCTGGGACCTGAAAGTCCTGCCTATACCTCCTACCCAACAATTGGCCCCTGGCTTTCTTTACTGACAAATCAAGAACCAGTTGGGGAACAGGACCTTAGCATCAGAACTGCCCCCTTCACTATGAGCTCTTCCTGTACTGAATGAGGCATGTCCAAGGAAGTACCATGTGTTCATTCGGTGAGTTTTTGATGAACTTAGGCTGTGCATTACTTACAAAAAGCCAGAGCACCTTCTATGTATCAGGCACATGTCCAAATGCTGGGAATTTATTTTTCTGGCAGGAGACATAAAATAAACAATGAAATACATGATAATTCAGGTGTATACAGGCTATGAAGAAAAGTGCAGCCGGGCAGTGGTGGCGCACGCCTTTAACCCCAGCACTTGGGAGGCAGAGGCAGGCGGATTTCTGAGTTCGAGGCCAGCCTGGTCTACAGAGTGAGTTCCAGGACAGCCAGGGCTACACAGAGAAACCCTGTCTCAAAAAACAAAAAAGAAGGAGAAGGAGAAGGAGAAGGAGAAGGAGAAGAAGAAGAAGAAGGAGAAGAAAAGTGCAGCCAGATACTAATGCCTTGAGGACGGGGCTATTTTATCAAGGGCAGGCATAAAGGTCCCTGTAGTAAGGAGCACAAAAGCAGAACTATTAGGGAAACATTAGAGTCGGCTTTATTGTCCATGCAGAAAGAGCATCCTAGGGAGAGATGGATGTGGGTACTACCCCCAACAGAGTCCAGGAAATCCCCGTCTCCTGGTATTTGCAGACTTATAGTTTCTGGAGCTGGATCATTAAAGGCATCACAGAGGCTGGGGAGACCGCTCAGTCAACAATTTGTTTATCAAACAAGCATGAAGACCTAAGTGCTGATCCCTGGCATTCATGCAGTCAGACATCGAGGTGAGGGCCTACTACCCCAGTGCTGGAGAAGCAGGAGCTTCCCTGGAGCTCACTGGCCAGTCAAGTTAGCCAGAACAAGTTTCAGTGAGACACTCTGCCATATGAAGAGATGGAAAATGATTGAAGCAGACACCCGACATCAACTTCTGATCTGTGCACACAGGATAGCATCTTCCATCTCTTGGGTCTTTCGATCAGAAGGAATCTAACCATCATGTCCTCAAGACACCCTACTATAAGCCCATGAAGAGAAGAATTCAGTGTCTATGAGATGAAGCTCCTGAGAGTGACATTAACTTGCTATATTGATCAAGCTTGTACTCTTTGTGACCAAATACCCAAGAAAATCAAGTTACCAGAGGGAAGATTTATTTGGCTTCCTGCTTTCAAAAGCTTCAGTCCGTGATCACTTGGGCCCATGCACTTGGCAGAGCTCTGTGGTGGCAGGAGCTGTTCACATCATAGTGGACAGGAAAGAGTGCAACATGAAAGGGCCAGAGGTAATATGTCCCAAAGACCTGCCCCCGGGAACAAACTTCCTTTATTTAAGTATCACCTCCTAATGTTTTTTATAACTTCCCTAGAAATAGGATACAGCTGGGGGTTAAGTATTCAAAACGTAAGTTTGCAGTGGACATTTCATATTCAAACAAACACTCAGCAGGTACGTGGGTATGCCTTTAAAGTAGACCCTTCATCTTAGTTAAGCCTAAGATAACTCTGCCCTACCAGCATCTTGTTGCCACTTCATGAAGACCATGAGCCAGAAACATCTGCTAAGCTGCTTTGGGGTTCCCATTCCACAGAAGCATAGATTAAAGAGGATCATTCCTAAGTGAGCAGGTTGGGCAGTGGTCCATTATGTCGCCTCAGATAATAGAAACTATCGTGTACACTCCCACGTGGTAGTTCACTTGTAGTCAAGATCGTGAGGGTGTGGGGGGGGGGGCAATGTAGGGCAGAATGAAGACGGAGTAGCAGAGACCACACGGAGTCTCTGAGAGACCTATAAGCTGCACAGAGTTTGGAGCAAAATTACCTGATTATATTTATATCCCTGTGACACAAGGAAAGACAAATCCGGGGCAGTGTTCAAAGCAGGGAAGACTAACCAGGTCACGGCTTCCTGGTGCTAAGCAAGAGCTGCCAGTGGCCTGCTGCAGAAGGTTGAAATGAACTGATTCAGGCTTTCCAAAGCACAATCAAAGCTTACTGAGGCAAGGTAGAAAAAGCAAGACCCACTTGCCGGTCCTAGCCTAGATAACAGTTACTGGGCTGGGGCTGCCTTATACTGGAGAAAAGGTTGGTTGGAGAAAGCCAATCCAATCTTCGCAAAATAATGCCATAATTTATAAGACACAAAATTAGCCTATAGGGAACCTAAGGGTCCCACTATGGAATCACAGCCTTGGATCGCAAGCTTGAGGGTCCTTCTTCTGGGTCCTTCTTGTACCTTGCCTATAACATGGGCTTTCCTGAGTAATTGTCCCCAAGGACAGAAGACAGCAGAAGGGACCAATCAAGACAATGCCAAAAGCTGGAGGAAAGAGAGGTTGCTTCTGGCCCTGGTAGTTATTGTTCCTCAAATTCATGTTCTCAGTGCTTCCAGACCTAGGACAAGCACTGACCCCCGAGGCTTATCATAGCACGTGCCTTTTCTACTAGAAACTTTGATGTCACGAGCAAGAGAAAAACCAGAAAGCCAGGGCCTCGTTTTGAGTGATGACCCCAGGGTGTCACAACTACTGTCTTATTAAATGGAACTAAGTATCTAAACTTTTGTGCAAGATATGCCAGTTTTTAAATATCTCCACTCAATCTAATTCTCACGTGGTAATTATACAGACCATAAAATCTGAAAATAGCTAGAGGGTTCTCACTCTGCAAACACAGCACAGTTGGATCACAACCTTCTCTCTCCTTCCTGTGAGTCCTTTATGCCCCTTGCCCATAACACAGGCTCCCCCGAGTGTTTCCTCTGCTTCCTTAACTAAACTGACAGGTGGTGAAGGGAGAAGGTCACATGAATGACAAGATGCTATGACTTCTGTGGGTGCCACTACTGCTGCTGCAGCTTCCACATCCAGAACACAGCAACTCTCATTAACCTCTGCTGATGCCACAAGAACCCAAGAGAGGAATTCACTTACTCCCCTTAGTTATTTATGCAGTTAGTTCCCACAGCACCTAATCTCCCCTGACGCAGAAGAGCCTGTGTAAATGCTTTTGCTTTAGGTGATGTTAATAATTTATCCACTCATTAATTCCAGCAGGAATCTCTTAGTATTAATTATGTGTGCCTCATGGCTCTAGGCACTAGGAAAATACTTAGCCTCAACATATTGGCCAGACTCTGTGTGTGTGTGGACTTGAGGCCCCCTGAGAGCCCTGGAGAAAGAGGTGTGGGAAGCTAAAGGTGCCCTCAGGAAGCAGGGGCGGGAGGAAGGCATTCATAGAAGAGAGAGGGCTGAGGCAGCATCTACTTACAATGAGATCCAGACTGGAGGAGAGGGAACGCAGCTGGACCAAACATCTGGATTGCTCATGATTGAGCAGTTTCTCAGGATGCAGGATTTTTGATGCTAGAAGGAAGCAAACAGGATTATTGGTCCACCTGGAGTAGGATAGCAGTAATTCCAAGCATACCAGACTGATAGCCTCGGCAAGTCACTTAGCCTGTCAGAGCCTTAGGGAGGGGACAAGAAGAAATACTCCAGGGGACCACTAAATAAATGGCAACACCAGCACAATCTCTGGCAAAGGGGGAAAATCATTCTCTGACCTTCCCAAAGCACAGTATCTGTGTCATTGTGGCCAAATTCACAGAACAAGGCCACTGTTACAGAGGTAATAACTACAGCATGGGCATTTTCCTCTAGGAAGGATGACTCTCCACTTTGTAACACTGAATACAGTGCAAAGAAGGTCAAGGACCATCATCAGCCAATTAAAAAGCAGCAGGAGGAAGTCACACACACCAAACAGAGACCTAGCTGCTAACAAGAGCCACACAAAGACAGTATTCCATCTGTACAAGAAGCTGCAGGATCCCTCCCACCTGCTGCCTGCACGTTCCAAGTAAATTTTAGTTATCATCTTGATGCACCCTAAACTAAAAGCCAAGGGAATATCAAGCAGACAAGACCATCTAGAATGTTCTACACACTGCAACAGCTCTGCCCTGTCAGTTCTTCTCAATCACTCTTGGGTTGTCCTGGCTCTCCCTCCTTAAGGCTGCGTTCACCACACCTGGCCTGATTCTCATCACACCTGGCCTGGCTCTCACCACACCTGGCTTGGTTCTCATCACACTTGGCCTAGTTCTCATCACACCTGGCCTAGCTCCCATCACACCTGGCCTGACTCTCA
>JADRCH010000015.1:1421723-1432977 GCA_019843965.1 Rhynchomys soricoides | reverse complement strand
ACACCTGGCCTGGCTCTCATCACACTTGGCCTAGCTCCTACCACACCCTGCCTGACTCCCACCACACCTGGCTTGGCTCTTACCACACTTGGCCTGGCTCCCGCCCTACTTTGTACTATCTCATTCCTGTATCCTTTTCTGAACAGCTGTTCCTTTTTAATTTCTTTTTCCCCCCCTATAGACACAATTCAACTTTGCCGAAATTAAACTTAGAACTCTAAGTGTGCATAATGTATACAAAAATAAAAGTTACCTTACCAATCCTACCAACTAGGAATGACCACCAGTGGAGCTTGCTGTTTATCCTTCCTATATGTGAGTGGCTGGCTGGACAGACAGACAAACGGAGTTCATGGTATTTATTTGCCCTGTTTATGCACTACACTTTGTTTTGTACCCCAAATTCCTTTGTAGGTAGGGACAGTCAGGAGTTGTGCTCTGACCTCCAGATTCCATTATTCATTTTCTGAAGAATTCTCAAGCCTGTTATTTCTCAAGTTAATACTACTTCCTCCATCTTATCTCCCCACCACCCCTGCTCAAAATAACTCAAACGGTCCATAACTTAAGGAGATGCTACACTATGACACACACCTGGCTGCTGAAACTTTGCACATGCCCTTGGTAGTTTGGGTTGGATACATCTCTCTAGAGACAAAAACTACAGAAACAAAAGACATGCAAAAAATCCACACCTCTGATTGTAAAATTTCCTCAGGAATGGATGCACCAGTTGGATTCCCACCCAAAGCAACACAGAAGAATCCTTCCCTCATCTCACATGGACCCCTTACTACATCCCATACAGCAAACTCTCATTCCAGAGATGGGCAATCTGTGTGGTATGGCAGACCAAAACCTCAGATATCTCCCAGAAGCACTTGAGCCCACAGGTTAAAAGTGATGAATGTCACTACAGACACATTGTCTGCTTACTGAAGGAGATAGAGTCCTACAGCCAAGAAGAAAAGTGGAACCAAAGAGCTGGGGCTGAGATAGAGCTGGGTGGGGTGAGAGGGATGCAGACATATTGGTCCCCATCAGGTAGGAAACCAAGGAATGGGCCGAGGACAGGCTTCATTGGAACGGCTGTTCTTAGATTTTCCACTCTAGACAGGAAAGTAAGGGGTGGGTGATATCGGTATGAAGGCTTAGTGGGTGAAGGCAATGCCACCAATCCTGACAACTGGCTTTGTTTTCCAGAGGCCACAAGGTGAAAGGAGAGAACAGACCTCTGCAAGTTGTCCTTTGGTCTCCACATGTGTGCCTCAAGACACAGAGAGAGAGCCAGAGACAGACAGAGAGGAAGAGAGAAAGAGACAGACAAACACACACAGAGAGAGAGAATGAGAGAGAGAGACCGAGGGAGAGAGGGATGGAGAGAGAGACAGAGAGACAGAGAGAGAGAGACAGAGGGAGAGAGGGACAGAGAGATTGAGATAGAGAGAAAACACAGATTTATAGTAAAATTTCAAGATATACTAGGAAATAAGCTATAGCCATGAGCAAGAATCAGCAGAAACTACCAAAATAGACACAGATTCCTCTGTGAGATTTTTGTTGCTATGGCTACAACAGAAGATAAACAGTTTTAAGATGGAAAGACTTATTGTTTCCTATGATTCATAGATTTTAGTTCAGGATTGACTGGCTCCATTGCTTTGGGGTTGACAGAGGGGAAAGTTTGGTGGAAAGGGTATGATAGAGCACAGCCACTCTCCTAGTGGTGGCCAGGAAGCAGAGAAAGGAAGAGAAAACCAGAAAGAAGGCAAGGTCTGGGGCAGGACAGGCCTGAAGGCCTTGCCCCAGTCACCTGCTTCCTCTAACTAGGCCCCACCTCCAAATGTTTCTACCTCCTCAGCAAAGCCATCACATCATAAATCAATTAGGTCAGAGTCCTTGTGAGCTGATCACCCTCAGTGGTTGAAGATTAAGCCTTCAACAGGTGAGCACACCACTTCAGGGAACAGAATTACCAAAGGCACATCATGAGATTGTTTGAAATGTTTAATCGGTGTCTCTGATATTGTCAAATTAATGACTGCTGTGTAACATGAAGAGACCACAGGTCTTCCATGTGCTGATAGTGCCTGTTCAGTACTATTTAAGGAACTAGAGAGGTGAACTAACACAGTTGGTTGAGCGTTTGCCTTGCAGTCACAAATCCTAGACTCCCAGATAGCAGGTGTGGTGGTGCATGCCAGTAATCCCAGTACTCAGAAGATGGTGAGGGGATTGGAAGTTCAAGGCCATCCTTGGTTGTGTAACGAGTTCAAGGCCAGCCTGGGATACATGAGGTCCAGTCTAAGAAAGACAATGGAAAGGAAAATTAAACATAACTAAAATAACAAGATCAAAAGTAACAGGGACAAAATTAGCTTATTCTATATTATAAATAATTATAAAGTACTTGGCTTACAGTAACTCAGAAGGAAGAAAACAGAGGGTGGAGTAGAGAGACACAGCAGGCACACACAGAGAAGTGCCACTAGGAGCTATTTTTTATTGAGATATAGTTTGCATACCATTAATGTGAATTGAATTTTTAGGTGGTCACATGATTGGACTCCACCCTTAGTTTCAGGATATTTTCAACAACCCTCAAAGAAGCCCTTTACTCCATAGCAGCCACTTCCTCTTCCTCCTCCCGTAGTTTCCAGCAAACTTTCTGACTTGTGAACTCACTTATTTTAGGCACAGAGAACATTAAAAGTACAGCCCTGAGAGCTGGAGAGAGTTTCAGGCAACATCGAGACTCTGAGATCAGCCCTCAGGACCCATGTCAGGTGGCCAGCGGCTGCCTGTATGTCCAACTCCAATCTGTCACCCTCCTAACCCCTCCTAGACCTCCAAGGACCCCTGCACTCACATACACAGACCTGCACACAGACACACAAGTAAAGACAAAATAAGATTAAAAACAAAAAGTAAAGTCCTTTATGTCAGGGGTGTTGGCATATGCTTGTAATCCTAGCTCTGGAGAGGAAAAGACAAGAGAATCCTTTGGGGCTCACTGGCCAGACAGTCTAGCCTAATTACTGAGCTCCAGGCCTACGAGAGACTCTCACACAGGCACACACACACACACACACACACACACACACACATGTATATATGCACACATGAAGACATGTAGCTGTTATGTTTGGTTCTTATGTTCAACATTATGCCTTCAGGGAATACCCATGCTGTACTATATATCAATAGTTTATCTATTTTTATAGGCTCATAGCACCTTATTGTATAAATGTACCACATTTTATCCATTGATCAGTTGATAGGCGTTTGATTATTTCTACTTTTTTGTCTGTGATAAATAAGGCTACTGTGAATGCTTGTGTACAAGTTTGTATGTGCAAATAGTTTTCCTCACTCTGTATTTTTAAAAAATATTTACAGTGCTGTTATGTCTAACAGCCCCATGGATGGGAACACATATGGCTTTTGCAGAGGTCCCAGTTTTGACTTTCTAGCATCCACTTTAGGCAATGAGGCAGTTCACAACCCCCTGTAACTCCATCTCTAGAGGGAATCTGACACCTTTGACCTCAGATACACAGACACACACAAACACTCAGAAGTAATGATAAAATAATGGTAAACAATAAATTTTTGAAATATTTATTTATCATGAACGGCCAGAAATCAGATGCTGGGCAGCCCAGAGACCCAGAATATAACCAAATACAACTGGGGGAGGGTTGTCAATGAAATGATTCCTATTCTCACAAACTGGTGCCTAGCCCAATTGTCAACTTATGGGAGAAGATGCAGAAACCCACAACCAAACACTAGGTGAAGCCAGGGGAACCCCACAGTAGAGGGGGAGGAAGGATTCTTGGACTCAGAGGAGTGCAGGATGCTGTGAGAACATGACCCGCAGAGTCAGCTATGCAAGGCTCATAGGGGCTCACAGAGACTAGAGAGCCAATCGTGGACCCTGTATGGGTCTGGGCTAGGTCCTCTGCATATAAGTTATGGTTGTAAAGCTTGGTGTTTCTGTGGGCTCTTAACAGTGGGAGTGTGGGCTATCTCTGACACTTTTGCCTGTTCTTGGGACCCTTTTTTTCTCGCTGGGTTACGTCATCTAGCCTTGATGTGAGGGTTCGTACCTGACCTTTACTGTAATTTGTTATCCATGTTTGGTTGACATCACTAAGAGGCCTGCTCTTTTTTTTTTTTTGTTTTTTTTTTAAGGGAAACTGAGGAAAAGCCGGTCTAAGGGAGAAGGGAGGTTGTGGGGGAACTGGGAGGAGTGGAGGTAAGGGAAATTGTGGTCAGGATGTAGCATATATAAATAATAAAAATAAAAGTTGTTATGTTGTATTTGTGTGCGCTCACACTCAGACACATGCCGTTGTTACTATTCACCTAGTTGAGACTGAGCATCTCTCCATTTGCTGCTGTGTTGTGTGCTCTAGGCTAGCTGGCTCACACGTTTCTGGGCTATTCTCCTACTCCTATCTCAGTCTCCTGGCTTATTATAGGAGTTCCAGTATACACATGTGTACCACCACATATGGCTTCTTAGGGTTTGGGGGAGGTACAGTGGGTTTCAGGCTTGCACAACCAATGAGCTAGTGTTTTTCTTCATTCAGTCTTCTCATTCAGTGGTCAGTCTTGTCATTTCTTGATGGTTCCCTTTTAACACAATTTACCTTTTGGGGATGGGGTTCAGGGATCATTTGTGCTTTTAGTGTCATACTTAAGAAACCATTTGTTACTCTGAGGTCATGAAGACGCACTCCTAAAGTATTTTGGGGCCTAGGACTTATTTGTTTTGCTGGTTGCTTCTTGGTGCGTTGCCCTGTTGAGACCAGCTCTCGCCATTTGACTCAAGCTGGTCTCGCATTCATGATCTTCCTGCCTCGGCCTCCCCGGTGCTGAGCGCTTCCATTGCCTCTGAGATAATCTGTGTAGACTGTGTAGAAGAAGGTTCTCATTTCTGTTTGTTGATACAAGGTCTTACTCTGTGACTTAGTTGACCTGAAACCCATTTGTCAGACTAGGCTGGCCTCAAAGTCATGAGCCATCTTCTTGCCTCCCAAGTAGCCAGGCATGAGCCACTGCACCTGGCTACACTGTACTCTTTCATTTTGTGAGTTCCAGTCACCCCAGCACCATTTGCTAAAAAGACAAGTTCTCCCAGAGGGGACAGGGACTCCGCAAGACCAACAGTCAACTAACCTGGACCCTTGGAGGCTCCCAGAAACTGAGCCACCAACCAAAGAGCATACAAGGACTGATTTAGCCCTCATGTCATACATAGCAGATGTGCAGCTTGGTCTTCATGCAGGTCCCACAACAACTGGAGTGGGGGTTTACCCTGACTCTGTTGCCTGTCTGTGGATCTGTTCCCCCAATGGACTGCCTTGTCTGTCCTCAGTGGGAGAGGATGTGCCTAATCCTGCAGTGACTTGAGGTGCCAGAGTGGGTTGTTTCGGGGGTGGGGGGGGAGAGGTCCTCCCCCTTCTCAGAGGTGAAGAGGAAGGGTGGCGGGAGGAGGGGCCATACAAATGGAGGCTCCGGGAGTGTCTGTGATCGGGATGTAAAGTGAATAACTAAATAAATTAATAGAAAAAATTCATGTTCCCCATTGAATATTCCTAGCACCTGATAGTTACATTGGTTCTAACTGCTACAGGATCCAAGAAGCCTAGGAAAATAAAGGACTCATTAATAACCATTCCCAGGGTACCGGTGACTCTTTGCTGGATTAACATGATTGGTGGCACCTCTAGCCTGAGCAATGCCATTTGAAATAGCGCTGTCTCGTCAGGTTTGGTTATTTCTGGGCTGTGACTGAAGCTAGTGCAGAAGCTTCTGCTGGTTTTCACCAGTTGCTGACAGCCCTTTCTTTAAATCATGGCCTGTGTGTTTCCTGGAAACAATTAAAATGCTAAGAGACTCCATCATTTCAACCCACAACTGCTCTCTCCCTTAAAGCAGCTGTTCTTATCTGCAGGACTCAGCCAGAGCACATCAGAAAGGACACTCTGGGGTGGCACACATCCCACTTGTACAACACAACCCACTGGCTCAGTCCATGCCACATGGGCTACTGGGGGCTGTATGTGTACGGATGTTTCTGTTTGCCAACCTCTTTGCCTTGGGTACTTAATTTCTTTGGGTTCCCCACCATGCTGTTTACAGCTCTGAGCTGGTGATGCCTACATTAGATTAAATGAGAATAGCCTACATGGGTTGAGAATTTATCAATGCCAGGAAGTTTTCCCCAGAGCATTTCTCATTCTATGGTGAGGTCCTGTGATTATGGCCGTTTTGTAGGTGAGGGAAAGCCCAGATAGCTTTAGAAAGATCACTGAGTGGCTGGAGAGACCGTTAGAAGCACATGCTGCTCTTACAGCGGACAGAGTCCATTCCCTGGAGTCTCACCACCTGTAACTCCAGCCCCAGGGGATCCAACTCCCTCTTCAGAACTTAGGCACATGTACATATATGTGTGTACACACAGACACCCAGAGACTCATAGATAAAAAGAAATAAACCTTTTTTAATTAAAAAAAGGAAATCACAAGGATTTCATAAAATCATAAAGACTCAGACTTCTGAAATCTGACCCCCCAACCATAGAGAGTTTACAAGCTGAGACTGGGCTCATGGGAGACCCCATTTGTTAGCCCCCTGGAACACTTCCCATGCATACTCATGCAAGGCTTCTCAGAACCACAGTCGGTCAAAGTAGGAAGCAGACTTAGAAGTTATCCATTACTCATGGCACAACATCCAGAAAGGAGACACAGAAAAGTGAGGGCAAGAGGGATGACAGAGATGGCTTAGCCAACCAAAGCATTTACCACCAAGCCTGACATACCTAGGTTTAAACCCTGGGACCTTCCTGACCAGTTTCAGAGGTTTCCGGGGACAAGGAGCTAGAATTTTTGAAATCTGTTTTTTTATGGAGACTATAAAGTCTCCATAAATTGCTAAGCCGACAGCTTGATTTAATGCAGCTTCCACGGAAAGAAGAGTAGCCACGCAGCACTGGCCCTGCCATGTGATTCAGCCAGCAAGCTCCAGCTGCTGGGTGGTTTCATGCCAGCTTCAGAGGACACCTGCAGCTCAAAGACTGTTGACTCTGCTCACTGATTGGCCAGCAAATGTGAGTTTCAGGAACCATCTGCTTACCCAAGGCCTTCAAACAACTTCATATCAAAGCGGGCCCCATTATACCCCAGCAAATTAAACAGCCCGCTCCCACCTCCTCGTTCTGAACATGATCTTTAACTGTATTTACAACCAGAGGACACCGGTTTGAACTCTGAAAGCATAGCACGTGGTAAGAAAGGCTTTAACTGTCTGTATGGTAGATCAGAGGGTCCCAGTGGCTGCCAATCCTGTGCCCCCGACTCCAATACATCTAACAATGGCTACAGACACATTGGATTGCTGCAGCTGCAGGGTGGGGAACAGAGATATTGCCTTCTACAAATAGAAGCCAGAAGCCCCTGTGACGAGAAGTTCTGAAACCTCAAGTGTCACTCGTGTGGGGCTTCCAGATTGCAGAGTTTAAGAGAGGAAGCTAAAATGGAATGTGTTTAGGACAAATGTCTAGATCAATCTAACAGGGACATAAGTCTGGCTGCTGCCTGTGGTCCAGGCTGGGGAGACTCTCAGAAGCCCCCAGCTTTGAGTGGCTTGAGTATTTGTGTACAGGGGAGCATTTATTATATATTGTTTTAAATCCTGATTTGCACCAGGTGTGGTGGCACACACCTGTAACTCTAGCCCTGAGAACGCTGAGGCAGGAGAATGGTGAATTCAGAGCCTGCCTGAGCTATATAGAGAGACCCTGCCTTAAAAAAAAAAAAAAGTCCTGTGTAATTCACACTTCAGAGTCTGTCTGCTGTTGCTGGGACCAGTCAGCCTGAGCAAGCATATTCATCACTTCCTTCCAGGCCCCAGGTGATTAACAATTCATCCACAGTGGAAAAATCCCACATGGTTCAGATTAAGGATGCCTACACCTTCAGGATCCTCTGTCTCTCTTCATTAAGATTGAGACCAGGTGCCATCTCTCTGGCTGCATAGGAACCTGGCCCACCATCTGTCTTCAAGCCTCTTTACCAGAAGGAGCAGCAAGGCTAGACACAGCCATTCCTAAGTGTGATGTTCTCCATGGAAGGGCTACCCTTCTCTATTCTCCTCCCAGCCAGAGCCTCACATCCAGAGCTCCTGACCTAATTCCTGTACATTCGAACCACTTCCTGGCATGTGGAGACATGAAGATAGAAGAGAGACATCTTAAAAAAGCAGAGAAAGGCATTTCTGCAAGCCCAATCTGTCGGGCAAGTCTACAACAAGGAAAACAAACTAATAAATCAGGGTACTATTATGTTTTACAGCCAACTCTTACTTTCTGGTGCTAGATACTGAACCCAGGACTCTGCACATGTTAGGAAAGTTACGTCGCTGAGTGTGTACCCAGCTTTGGTCAACTCTTTTCTTGGTGTCTAGAACTAATTATCTGGGCCTCTTTGGGACTTAGTCTCTGCTGACATACGGTGAAATATTCTCATCTGCTTGGATGTGTTCAATGTTGTCACTTGCAGGAAAAGCTTGGATCAGGGCTGGCGTCATCTTACATCACTATGTGTTTAAATCCTTCAGGCAAATGTTCTTGCTTGCTCCGGTCCTCACTGGAGGTTCTTTTTCCCACTCATTCACCATCATTCAGCCAGTTTAATGGAATGCAGGTGAGAGGGAGACCAGGCCCCTGAGGTAGAGAAGAGACCCAGTTGCTACACTGCATGGGGTCCTCAGCTGCGGTCACAGCAATATAAGTGGCCTCTGGGAGCTATAGCAGTTGAGTTTTCTGCAGGTGGGAGTGAGTGGGGAGCCTCACAAGATGGAGCTGGAAAGGTAGGTAGAGAGGATTTGAGGGAGAGAGACCCGTGATCAAAGCAGACAAAAAACCGATCAGACTGGCCTTTCAGTGGAGTTGCCTCCACTGCAGAGACAATTGGACCAGAGCCACCAGCCAAGCAGCAGCAGACCATGCTGCCTGCATCTGTGTGCCTGAATCCCTGGGATGCTCCAGTCGGTCACCTCTGGCTTCCATGGCAGACAAGGCTGAAAGGAGATTGGAGCCCAGTTCAAGGACTGCTACAACAAGTCAAGCAAAAGGAAGAGAGAACCTTGGTGGGGCAAGCTTGCAAGTAATGAAAGAGACAATGTCTAGGAACAAGGGAACCAACAGGAATAGAGGCACCCAGGCCTCCTTCTTCCCTGACAAGAGGTGGGAGGGGCTGGGGAAACAGCTCCATAGTTAAAATGTTTACAACGCAAGCACGAGATTCCCAGAACCCAAGCTGGTTGTGGCAGCACACACCTATAATCTGAGCACTGGAAAATGGAGACAGGAGGATCCTGGGGACTGACTGGCTGGCCAGCCCAACCAATCAGTGAACTCCAAGTCCCCTGAGAGAATCTGTCTCAAATAATAATGTAGAGTGATAGAAGAGGGGTAGAAGTGAAGCCGGGCAGTGGTGGCGCACGCCTTTAATCCCAGCACTTGGGAGGCAGAGACAGGAGGATTTCTGAGTTTGAGGCCAGCGTGGTCTAACCGAGTGAGTTCCAGGATAGCCTGGGCTATACAGAGAAATCTTGTCTCGAAAAACCAAAAGAAGAAGAAGAAGAAAAAGGAGGAGGAGGAGGAGGACGAGGAGGAGGAGAAGAAGAAGAAGAAGCCTGACGTCAGCTTCTGGCATAGGAATGGACATGCTCATGCACACACACACGTGCACGCATACACACACACACCATATAACACACATATACACATTACACACACACAGCATATAACACACATATACACACATATTACACACAAGTGCCTACAACATATATCATTCTGCAGACACATATCACACACACATGCATACAACATACAACAAGCACATGCACACACACATGTGCATATAGTATTCATGCATACACACATATTACACACACACAAGGTGGAAGGGCCTAGGAGTCTTTCTTCCCTACAAAAAGTCATGGGAAGAACATATTTTTGAAAACTGGGTAAGTCAGTCCAGGTCTTGATTAACTTCAAAATCCCACTGGACAGGGAGGGCGCCATAAGCAGACGCTAGATCAGAGTTCGGCTCAGATTCATCTCTTAAGTCCAGGCTGTGGCCCGAGGGCTGGAAAAAGCAACAGACTCTCAGATGGGGCTGTCAGCCCTGCAGCCCTACACTGCAGCCCACCAGCTCCACGCCGGGCCACCTCTCTGGGTCTCATGTTCCTGATTATTTGAAAGGACAGTAACACCAGAACCTAGCAGCCAGGGTGGCTGTAAGGATTAGGGTGTATGGTTTGGTGGCGCCTGTGTGGGGCACAGACAGCACAAGGCATTGCACACCGACACTAGTGGGGGGCACTTACTAAAGAGGTCTTAGAAATGTGTGTCAGAGAAGCAGGGTTGCACAGATGTCATTTAAAATCAACCATAAGAGGACATGACCCAAACTCAACCATAAAAAGAGATGACCCAAAATAGTGATTCCAGTATATAAGTTCCCTAGTGAAAGTTGGAGCTGTAAGAAGCAGGGCTTGCCAGGACCAGGGGGAATAGGGTGGGGCATGCGATGAGTGCAGTTTCAGTTTCATGAGAAGAAGGCATCCTGGAAAGAGAAGTGGCGTACTTACTGCAAGCAGTGGTTGGCAGCACCCCGGGAAGAGAGATGAATGAACGTATCCTGGAAAGAGAATTGGGGTGCTTAGGCGGAACGTAAATGCCTCTGAACTGGACACTCAAGGCAGTAACATTTATGTGATATCTTCCAAGAAGAGACTTGACACCCATGGAGGGAGACAGAAGGACTGAATAGCTCTACTCACCTGCTCACCCCTCAGCCATGCTCGCCTGCTCACCTCAGCCATGCTCACCTGCTCACCTCAGCCATGTTTACTTCCTCACCTCAGCCATGCTAACCTGCTCACCTCAGCCATGCTCACCTGATCACCTCAGCCATGCTCACCTGCTCACCTCAGCCACACCTCCTGCTCACCCCTCAGCCATGCTCGCCTGCTCACCTCAGCCATGCTCACCTGCTCACCTCAGCCATGCTCGCCTGCTCACCTCAGCCATACTCGCCTGCTCACCTCAGCCATGCTCACCTGATCACCTCAGCCATGTTCACCTGCTCACCTCAGCCATACTCGCCTGCTCACCTCAGCCATGCTCACCTGCTCACCTCAGCCATGCTCGCCTGCTCACCTCAGCCAT
>JADRCH010000015.1:1388158-1421623 GCA_019843965.1 Rhynchomys soricoides | reverse complement strand
TCACCTCAGCCATGCTCACCTGCTCACCTCAGCCACACCTCCTGCTCACCCCTCAGCCATGCTCGCCTGCTCACCTCAGCCATGTTCACCTGCTCACCTCAGCCATACTCGCCTGCTCACCTCAGCCATGCTCGCCTGCTCACCTCAGCCATGCTCGCCTGCTCACCTCAGCCATGCTCACCTGCTGCTCACCTCAGCCATGCTCGCCTGCTCACCTCAGCCATGTTCACCTGCTCACCTCAGCCATACTAGCCTGCTCACCTCAGCCATGCTCGCCTGCTCACCTCAGCCATGTTCACTTGCTCACCTCAGCCTTGTTTACCTGCTCACCTCAGCCATACTCACCTGCTCACCTCAGCCATGCTCACCTGCTCACCTCAGCCATACTTGCCTGCTCACCTCAGCCATGCTCACCTGCTCACCTCAGCCATGCTCGCCTGCTCACCTCAGCCATGTTTACTTCCTCACCTCAGCCATGCTCACCTGCTCACCTCAGCCATGCTGGCCTGCTCACTTCAGCCACACCTCCTGCTCACTTCAGCCATGCTCGCCTACTCACCTCAGCCACACCTCCTGTTCATCTCTCAGTCTCGCTCACACGCTCACACCTCACTACCATTCACTCCTCCTTTAGATCTTTACTCCTTCTTAATCTTCTTTCCCTGTTCAGCTCCCACCATCCACAGCTTCCAATCAGTACACCCCCACTTCCCATACCCTACAGTCCAAAAGGGCTACAGCCTTAGGCTGTTATTGTGAAAAGAACCCTAGAACACCCAGGAGAACCTCCCTCCACTTCTATGGGCCGGATCTGAGTTCTGAAGGAGAAAGGCTACTGAGAGACCCTTACCCAAGCTAGTGCAACCTCCTTTGTACCAGCTACCACGGCACATGTGGCATTACAGAGCAAGGAGAGGACAAAGGTGATTGACATTAGTGGGGGGGGGGGCAATAGGAGATATATTGCTTTTTGAGACAGGATTTCAGTGGCCCAAGTCCGCCTTGAACTTGCCACACATTTGAGGATGACCTTAAATTCCTATCCCTCCTGCCCTTACCTTCCAAGGGCTGAGATTATAGCTGTGTACCACCCAGCCCAGATCATTCTTCTATTTGCTGAATAGAATATGAGGAAGGGTTAAGAGACAGTACACACGAGATCGATGGCTCTGCAGCGCTGACCCAAAGCTGAGAGAACAGTGCAAGCTATCCAGCAAAAGTGTCGCCCAATTCCTCGGCTCTTCACCTCTGGCTCAGGAAGCCAGGCCAGGGGGACCATGGCTTGGCAACCCTGCATACTCTCATCAGGGTCTACAGGAAGGGGTCAGGATTACAACAGCAAGTCTGGCTTCCTCTAGCCAGGCTCCACAGAGACCTTTTACACAATGAGATGCTCTGATGGACTCTCACTTATGTGGCCTTGGCCAAGCAGAACTCAGAAGGTTCCTGTTTCTTCCGTTTCTTTCCAGAGAGATCCCAAGCTCATTATTCTGTTCCTCCTCCATCCTAGGCCTGTGGCTCTTCACCTTCACCTCTGCCCTTAAAACCGAACCATTATTTAAAAAAGAAAACAAAAAACACGATGTTCCAGGCCACAAGGGCAGCTGCAGTGTCAGCACAGACCAGACTGCGAAGGAAGACAGAGCATAAGGCCCAAGCATGAATGTCACATGCAAAACCACAGGAGAAAGACCCAGCCCAGTACCTCTGCCAACAAACAATTCCTGCAGCAAAGCCTGAAGGTCCTTCCCCATCTGTCCTCACCTGAAGGCCTAAGCTGCATCATAGCACAGCCAAACAGCCCCAGCCATCCTGCACTCCTATATGCTCCCAAAAGGAAACAATAAAGAAAGCAGAGAACTCTAGGGATGAGTGAAGCCAGCTGTTAATCAACCTGGGGTGGTCTATAACACGTCTCCCCCTTTCTATTCTGCAAAATGAAACAAAATACAAACCCATGAGTTTAATTATAGCAAAAGAAAAACAAAGTTCCCTGATCTTGGTAATAATTATGGCAATGATTATCCAATCACTTGGTTAATCAGCATGAACTATTGATCATGTGCTGTATGCCAGAGGCTGTATACAACAGCCCTCCAAAGACGGTGCCATTATTCCCATGTTAAGGATGAAGAGGTTTTGGTTAACCATTTGCTCAAGGGCCCATTGCTGCAATAGTGATTCACAAGCTGGGGTGGGGGCCTCGCAGACCATGTTCTTTACTCTGAGAGACTCTGTCCCACCGTTTAGGGCAGAAAAATATACATGAGATTTAGGTGCATATGGTGGGAACATTTAGAATACCCTGAATAGAACTTACTCACAAAGGGGCAATTCAGCCTCAGAGAAGCAGGAGGTGAGACCTGCTCTGGACTCTCCTGAGTTGGCAGAGCCAGATGCCAGGAGGCAGAAGCCTCCTGAGGCCCAGGGGAGGTCTGGGTACAATTAGGGGATGGGAAGCTGAAACTTGGGGGCGGGGAGGGGATGGAGGGAGATATGGCAGGTTGCAGAAGTCTTGGCAAGTCTCTACAAATGTTTTCCTTTCTAGAAACTAAGACCTTGAAAGCTCCCACTTGAGACATGATCCAGCTGGATCTGGTTCACCTTGACCTTCCTCCATTCACCCCCTGACCCCTTGCAAAGTCTCCCTCCTATCTCAGCCCCCAGGGCATCTAGATCCCTGCCTCTCAATCTTCACCACTTGCAAGCCTCTCCTTGCTCACTCTTGCGGAGACCAGAGGTTCGAAATCAAGGATTTAGAAACTGGGCTCTCCCTGAAGCTCTTAGGGGAGAATCCTTGCTGGCGGCTCCAACAATCCTTGGTGGCCTTTTTTCTTCTTGTTTGTCTTATCTTTTCATTTTTTCAGTTGAGATTAGGGCACACCGTGTAACCCCCACCAACCTTGCTTTTACTGTGTAGCCTAGACTGTCCTCAAACCCAGGATCCTCCTCCCCGAGCCTCTTGAGGGCTGGGATTTCAGCCCAGCTTGTTCTTCAGTGTTCTTTGCCTTGTAATTCTGTCATTCCAGCCCTGCCTACATTCACATTCTCTTTCTTTCTCTCCTCCCCCTCTTTCTAAGACTAGCTCTCACTCTGCATCCCAGTCTAGCCTAAGAACCATGGAATAGCTCACACAGCTTCAGACCTATAGCGATCTTGCTTCCAAGTGCTGGGATTACAGACATGGGCCACCACATTCAGCTCCATCTTCACATAGCCTCTCTCTGGCTGTCTTTCAAGGACACCAGTCATTAACTTAGAGGCTATCCTTTAGCTCATCTCAGTCTTTGACTATTCTGCAAAGGCCCAGTGGCCTCCTGCTGCTTGCTGCAAACCAGGGACAAACTAGGAAGCAGATCGATATAGGAGGTTGTCATGGCAACATAGGTTGGAGATGTTAAGGGCATAGACTTGGCAAGCTTAGGTGTTAATTTGGAAGTGAGAAGGCAGGAACAGGGTCTCATTTTGTTCAAGTTTCTGACTTGAGCAATGGCAAACAAGCCTAGGAAGGGGGGCAAGTGTGAGGAGGAAGAAAGTGGGGACCCAAGTGGAGACTTGGAGAAGGCTAAGCATTGGATACATTAGGCCTGAATCCAAGAAGAGGAGAGCCTTGGATGGGGAGAGTGAGTGCATGGAAGGGTCTGGTTCCAGTAAAATAGAGTAATGACTCAGAGAACACTTAGTCCTAGCACTCTGGAGGTAGAGGCAGACAGGTCTCTGTGAGTTCAATGTCAGCCTGGTCTGTATAGTGAGTTCCAGGCCAGCCACATGTGAGGCCATAGGTTCAAACCCCAGCACTATTTTTAGAAATGTGCTTCCAGAGACAGAGAACAGTCTTCACTTCTGCACCTTGGGAGCTCTAGGCTTTGGAAGGGGTGACAAAAGCCCACCCCACTTCCTGTCTTTTCATTTTGTTTCCATTAAATCTTCCCAGTTCTCCCCGAACCTTGGGCAATTTTTCGAGTATTAAAAACCAGAGATAAGATCTTAACGTGTAAGTATTCAGTTCCACAGCCTGTTAGCTCTCCCAACACCCGACAGCCGACAGCTAAACACCCAACAGCTGAACACCCAACATCTGAACACCCAACAGCTGAACACCCGACAGCTGAACACCCAACAGCTGAACACCCAACAGCCGACAGCTAAACACCCAACAGCTGAACACCCAACACCCGACACCCGACAGCTGAACACCCAACACCCGACAGACGACAGCTGAACACCCAACACCCGACAGCCGACAGCTAAACACCCAACACCCGACAGACGACAGCTGAACACCCAACAGCTGAACACCCAACACCCGACAGCTGAACACCCGACGCCGACATTGACAAATCCAAGGGTCTTCAATATCCCTCTCAGATGACGATCTCACAACATTTCCATTTCCTGGCGACTCAAAAGAAAACTCAAGTTCCTTAAATTAGAATCTATTAATTTGTTTAAGTGTATGGTAGCTAGCATAACACAAGGCAGAAAACGGAAGGGTTCAAAGGATGAGAAACAGGAAGAAATTGTGTCAACCCAATTCTCACCCCATTACGGGCAACTTACTCCTCATGTCCTCTCAGTGATGGTAGAGACACACGTGTGATCATACGTGTGTAAGGTTACATAGCATTAAAGAGAAAAAAAAAACTCAAATAGGAACAGATTAGTCCACACTCCACGTTCCTAACAGTCTGTCTAGGACACTCTGCCATATCAGTACCTGAAGTGCCTTTAACTGGCCTGTGGAATGGGTAAATGAAAAAGCATTTTATGAATTCTAAAGTTATGTTCAAGTCAAGAAACCAAGCTCAGGAAAGTCTGTTTCTTGCTTCAGCAATGAGAAGACAGAAAAAAAAGTCACCTGACAACTTTCTCTGTTACTGTCCCAGTAGCCCTCACGGAAAAAGCAGGAGAAATAATCCCACCATCCTTGAGTTGGTCATGGAGACTGAACAATCTATTAACGATGCATTGTACAATGAGTTTAGATAAGTTACATTGGCATCACCATTACTGAAACTTTTGCTCTGAACCTCACTTAAAATTTTGAGCATCATCTAGGGAAGGGCATATGAACTTAGGCAGAGCACTTTTCCCCAGCTGAACCCTACCACGGGGGAGTAGCCCACTGGGCACATGCCATTGCCTCTTCCCAGTCTGTGTGACTCAGAAGCTTCCCTCCATGTTTCATGATTTCCTAAGTCTCCCCTCTACTCACTCTCTTCTTGTGGAATGCAGGTAAGCACAGACCCAGGGCCCCCAAGGATAGGCTCCTTGGGGACAGAAAGGAGACTCAGCTTTCAGGACTGAGACGTAGACACAGACACTAGCTCTGGAAACCTGGACTAAGGTTGAATGGAAAACCATTCTCAGCTTAGGCTCAGCTGTGTGCTTCCATACAGTCTGCGGCAGCCTGGGGTTTTCCACGTTTTGGTCCAGCAGGGAGCCAAGGGACGATAGCCACACTGACTCTATGCTCACAAGAAGTAGGACAAGACATGAATGACAGACCCATAGTGAAATGAGGCTTGGTTGGTGTTATCCACACATGTGACCTGGTGGTTCAAAGCTCTCTGGCCACAGAATGCTCATGTCCTCAGCCTTGGCATTCCCAGATTCTCTTCTCAGGGGCTTCCCTGGCCTTGCCTGGCTCAGATTCTTATGAAGAAAGAAAAGATAAAAACAAATCTCTAGGGGAAAAAACTCAAAACCAGACTCAACCAGGCTGGATCCAGACCACTGACCACCACCTGGCCAGATCCAAGATGGTTTTCTGGCTTCTTCAAGATGGTCCTGTGGTTCTCTGACAAACAGGTAAAACTTCTTAAGCTGTGTATATACAAAGGTGAGGTTCTCCCAGGTGTTTTCCCGAAGTCTGGAAGAGGAGCCATGAGGCCTAGGGCTTCAGAAGATATCTTCATTAGCTTTGGCTCCTCACCTGGCCAAGCTCCGTTGTTGCCTTCAGCTAGTGAGACAGAAGATGGACCACCCACTCTGCTTATAGAAAAGGTGTGAAGAGAGACAGAAGGCCACTTCCGTACCCTCTTCATTCTCCAGCTCAGGACACCTAAGCAAAAGGATTTTTTTTTTTTTTAAAAAAAAGCAAGTTGAAGCACCCTGTTTGTGGCCAAGCAAGGAGGAAATTCCCATTCTAGCTGCCTGGAAGGGCTTCTGAAATTACATGTGAAGAGCCTGGGGAGGAACAGGCTGGGGGAGTGAGTTTGGCAATCCAGCTGTGGCGGTGGCTATGTTAAGCAAGAGTAAGGCAGGACATTGATTGGAAGTTAGACGTTTATGTTATAAACTCCTGATAATAACTGACATCCCGAGGAAAAGACTATGCTAGAGTTGCATCTTGTCTGTATGAATAAGGAGCCAATAGAAGCATGAAGTGCTAGGCCAGAAGGCTTAGAAGACAAGATGGTGGCCTCATGCCTCATACTACCTCTGAAACTTAGCAAACCTTGTGACCTCACTTTGTGGCATTTGAAATGCTTTGTTGGATGTTTTCAAAAATACATCCTTACCATAAAGAAACAAAAAACAAAAACCAGCAATCCTTCCTCTAGAAGTTGCTATCCTTCAGCAGAGGAGTTAGATAACCATGGATTATTCATATTGCACAAAATAGCCGATGGCCTGTCAGTACAAACACGCTGAATAAATTCTATCACTCAGTTACGAAGAGGAACCAAGAGACAGTGCTTGTCGCCTAGTTGAAGCTTGTGCTACATGAGAGATGTCAGATTCAAGATGTTAATGACTTCATTTCTAGATAATTAAGAAAAAAACAAATCTGTTGAACAGATGGGTGGTTGCAAGGTTGGGATAGATGACTATAAGAAATTCAAGAGGAGCCTGGGCAGTGGGAGCCTGGGCAGTGGGAGCCTGGGCGGTGGGAGCCTGGGCGGTGGTGCCCAACTTTAAACCTAGCACAGGAGAGGCAGAGACAGGCTGATATCTAAGAATTGGAGGCCAGCCTGGTCTACACAGCAAATCCCAGGTCAGCCACATCTGTGTAGGGAGGCTCTGTCCAAAACAAATACATAAATAAAATTAAAAATAACAACTGTGAGTCACCAAATGCATTAGCGACCAGGACATGTCCTGAGACAGAGTGCTCAGATGTGTTCACCCATTGTACAAAGAGTCTTCATCCTTACTGAAGATTCATTTTGGCAAAGCATTTTCCTTCACAGTCATATTTTTCTGGAGTTTCCCAAGCCCCGCTGCCCTGACATCAGCTCTGGTAGGCTTACCACTCACCTCTGTGTTTCAAAAGAACAGAGCTGGAAGTAAGTTCAACAGTGCAGACAAATTGAGACTTTTTACACTTTTTTATTTTATTTATTTGGTATATAAGGCATGCATGCCATGGTAGTCATGTGGAAGTCAGAGAAGTAGTCACAGGGAAGTTGTTGTCTCCTCAGACCCACCATGTGGGTCCCAGGCACGAAACTCAAGCCATGAGGCTTAGCCACAGTGTCTGTATCCACTGAGACATCTTACTGCCCCCGCCCCAGCCTCTCTGTTTCAACATCACAGTGTTTCTATTGTAACCTCACTAACCCTGGTGCTGGGGCAGGCATTAATGAGCTTGGTCTTCAATGCAGGTCATTAGAGACTCTTGCACATCTAACGTAGACCTTTCTAAACGTTGGCTCAATGATGCAGGCCCTTTGATACCTTCAGTCACTTTGGCATGGTCTTCCCAATGCTGGCTATGGTAGAACCATGCATGCCTCCCCGGTGAGCAATGACCTTCACTGATTATCCACCTTTAGTCATTTTTTATGTCACATCCAGATGAACTGCTCAATGTGAAATAGCAGTGTGAGCAGTGAGTTCTGTGCACTCAAGGACCACAATGGCCAAGACAGAGATAAAGTCGAGCATACAAAGCATTAGGTGAACAAGAACTTCAGAACCAAGATGCATGAGGCCACTGTTGGCAAGGCAGGGAAGACTTTTTATGGGAAACTATTTTTTTATAAGTAAAAGGAAAAAATTCTAAAACAACAATAAAACCTGCAGTACAGCAAGTACATTCTTGATAATGCCATCCTTCAGAATCACAGTTTACTCTGAGTTGTTCAGGACTATGTATGTTACACTGTTATACAATATATTTATTTGTATCAATGTCGGTTGTGTACGGCACAACATTGGTAAGACTATAACACCACATTGAGATATGGATTTTTCAACAGGATTACAGTCTCATGGATCACTATCATGTATATAGCTGGTCACTAAATAGAACCTTGCTGGTCCCCTGTGAACAGTGGTGAGACTGGAGCCCTAGGTCCAGCCCATCTGGGTGTACAAGGTCATGGCTCCTGAGGACCCCTGAGTGCTCACAGAGATCTTGTTACCATTTCCTGCTGATCTGGGGAGGAGATGCATGGTTCACTCCCCAACCCCCATTTTATTTTGTTTATTTATTTTTCTGAGAGGATCTCACCAAGGAACTCAGGTTGGTCTCAAACTCTAAGTGATCCTCCTGCTAGGCCATCATGCAACCTAACTACGTAACTGCGTGTAAAGAAAGCTGCTGTATAGGTGTATAGGCTAGGTATAGCAGTGCACTCCTTTAATCCCAGCCCTCAAGAGACAGCGACAGGCTCTGTGAGTTTGAGGCCAGCCTGGGCTACATAGTGAGTTTCAGGCCATCCAGAGATACATGGTGTATGTGTGTGTGTGTGTGTGTGTGTGAGAGAGAGAGAGAGAGAGAGAGAGAGAGAGAGAGAGAGAGAGATGTTAGCTGTGGATGGTCATATGAATCTGTTACCATAGAAACATAAATGGAGGCCCAGGGATGGGAAAACTTGAGGTAAGTTAGAAATGAAGAGTTTGGTGGAGAGGGAAGAGGAAAGGAAATGGGAAGAGGACAAAGGATGAGGAGCGGAGGTGTGAAGAGAGGAGAGAGAGGCTCCCAGAACCAGCCCCGGAAGGGCCACAGCTATGAGGCCGATCTGAGCCGTTCTCTCTCCTCCTCGCAGCTGGGCCTCCTCATACAGGTCAGTTCATCCATGAGAGGAGGAGAAGGGGAATCTCTACACTCCCCAGAAGCCCCTCAGTCTCCCTAACACGGGGGCTGGGACCAGGTAGCTCCCTTCTGCTCTAGCCAGTTCCCAGGCGGGATGGAAAAGTGACTTGCCCTTTGCCGTGGGCTGTCTTCCTGGTTCTAGGCCAAGGCAAGCAGCGTGTGGGCCAGAGAGAAGCAAGCTGTGAGAAGAGCTGCTGTCTTCTTGGGCACAGAAAGCAACAAAACTGCCAAGGCAAAAAGACCAGTTTTCCAAGAAGCTGGAGGAGGGCCAACATCATTCTCTGATGAACTAACTTGGAAACCAAAGAATTAGTCAACAAGCCTGGAGGCTCGCCTGTACAGAATGCTTAGCAAGGCTCAGGCTGCTCCAGAGGAACGAGAACATGTATGTTATACTGCAGGAAACAGACCTCACGTGTATGCAATTTCACTAGTAAAACAGGCATCTTGTGCCCACAAAGAGCACTTAAGTAATGTTTAAATATCATGAAAGGGGCTCAGAGAAGGTCAGTGGGCTGTAGGCACAGGCCCTTGCCTAGCACGGGGGAGGCACCGTGTTTGATCTCCGGCTTGACAGAGAGGAAAGAGGTATCGGGAGAAAGCTGAAATGATGGTTTCCCTAACCCTTCCCCTGCCCTCTGCCATACCCAGTTCTTGTGAGTGACAGGCTGCTATCAGTGCTGAGGAATATTTGTGTAAAGCTTGCTGGCTTTCCAAGGTCAAAGAGTAATTGAAGATGAGAATTTAAGGAGATTAAGATTTAAGGAGAGAGGCTTTTCTAAACTAAAATTAGAGGTTAAACCAGGTTAAAATTAGAGGATGCCCGTAATCCCAACACTCCGGAAGCAGAAGCAGGAGGATTACTTAGAGTTTGTGACCGACCTGAGTTCTTTGGTGAGATCCTCTCAGAAAAATAAATAAATAAAATAAAATGGGGGTTGGGGAGTGAACCTGGCCTCCTCAGATCATCAGGAAATTGTGACAAGATCCCTGTGAGCACTCAGGGGTCCTCAGGAGCCATGACCTTGTACACCCAGATGGGCTGGACCTAGGGTTCCAGTCTCACCACTGTTCACAGGGGACCAACAAGAAGCAGAGCATCAAAGCTGTAGAGACCACACCTGCTAGGCAGGGATCACTTTACTGTGACCTGTGTGAGCCAGTCATACAAGGCAAGAGAGGCTTTACCCAGCCAGGCTGAGGGAGAAGGAAAAACGTTGGCTTCATTTCTGAAGTTCCAAGATCAACACTGGGTTCTTTGATAGCATAAGAAAATGGTATTTCTTGAGAGACAAGGTGGTAAATTAAGACTCATCCTCCAGTCCTGAGTCGTCTAGACTAGAAAGTGACTGACAAGCAGAGTTCAGTCTTGCCTCAGCAATGACAGACAGCACTGGTGGGACAAAGGAAGGAACAAAGCAGAATTGCATGAGTGTGGCCATCCAAGAAATCAGGGGACAGCGAAGAGATGGGTGTGGCTGAAGCAGAAAGAAACACACTGTTAAGTGTCTCCTCATTACCAAAACGTATTTGCCATGTCACTGACCACCTACATGGACATGCTCCTGGGCCATCTGTGACTAGTAGAGAGATATGACATGTGCTGGATACCCCTTCTAATGAGCTCAAAAGTGTGTGATAGATCACGTCTCAGCTGAAGCACAGAGATAGCAAGTTCTAGTCTAGCCTGGGATATATGGTACCCTGTCTCAAATCATACATACATACATAATACATTAATACATACATATATGTATATACATAGCTACAGTACTATGCACAGGAGACCATCCAAAGCAGAAAGACACATTCACAATGAAGAATGTCAGCAAGTATCTTCCTCGGCTCCCTCTTCATGCCAACAAAACATCCAGGATGTAGAGGAATCACTGATTTATACTCTCACACACCATAGCACAAGCTAACATTGAACTCAATCTGTTACCCAGACTTGGCCCTGAGCTTTTGATCCTCCTGCCTCAGCCTCTAGAGTACTAGGCTTACAGGCCTATACTGCCACACCTGGCTCTTGAATTATCTCTCTCAAGAGCCACCTGCAAGGATGCAGAGAGGTTCTTTGCAGATGAGGAAGTTCTCTAGGAATCTGATCCAGAAGGGATGGTAGCATTTGATTGGCACCTAGATGAGATGAAGTGGGGGTGGAGGTGACAATGGGCCAGTTCAGGAAAACCCAAGTCACAGCAGAGGCAGGTGAGGCTGGACAAGACTGTTAGAAAGACAATATGCTGTCATAAATGGCAACCGGTGGCTTTTCTCCATTAAGCCCTGAGCCTCTGCAGCAGCCAGGGTCTCTGTTTGGAAAAGAGAACCCTAATATCCTCCCGCAAAGCTCTGGCCACTTGCAATTAAATGACAAGCAGGCCTGAGGAGGGCTGGGTTTCCCAAGTGGGAGTGTGCCCTCACAGAGAATTTGAGCTCAGTTGTCTAGTGCCTCCCAGTAACTTCCTCCAGACAGCCTGGCAGCAGCTGGCACTAACAAGAACCCCCCGGAGGGAAACTGGTTGCATATTTGATGACCCTTACAGGCTGTCTTTTTGTAATGCTTGGTTTGGGACACTTTCTTATTTCCTCACAGATGAGAAGAGACAATGCCACAGCTTCCCCCTCTGCCACTTCCGCAGCAGAGCTGTGAGCTGCTGAGGTCACAGTGAAACTCAAGTGAGCGCCTTGCATCATGGGAGGGGCCGAGGGGGCTTTGGCCAGCCAAGCCAGATGGACCTTAGAGTTAGCTGCAGGATGCACAGAAGGTATCTCCAGGTGCCCCGAAGGAGAAAAGAGAGAAGGAAGAGGAGGGAGAGGGGGAGAGAGAGGGGGGCAGACAGGGAAAAGAATATCCCTTCAGGGCTCCTGGGCAAAGGGGGTTAGGTAATCCAGTCCTGATGTCCTCACCCAACAGTCAGGAGATTGCTGCAGGTCTTACCTTTGAGGGTACCAGTGAGCCAGTCTTCCTGGAAGAAGGTCATTAACTGCATGACCCCTGGCACTGTATGTAAATGACTCTACCTTACACTCCCTCTTGTCACAGACAAACCAGTGCAATGAACCAAACAGAAGCACCTAGGCTTGAAGCTCATCTTTGCACCAATGCTTGGGTATCCAGTAAAGATAAAGGGAGCCAGAGCAGACCAACACAAGGGATTCCGTGGTGTTTGGCAGTAAGAGAAGCTTTCCCTCCTCACCTTTACCTTGACCTGGGGTAACAAAGATGCTGGTATTGATGAGACATGAAGTGCTACATTCCTTACGTCAAGACTTCTGAACCTCCAGGATCAGGTAACAAGAACCTGCTTTTAAACTGAATCACATACCTGCCATTAGTCAAGCAGATTCACCGAATCCACCCTCCAGAACACCCCTCCCCCCGTACCCCAGAAATCAGCCTTCTCTACTGCTTCATTTTAAACTGTATCACCTCCAGATTCCAGCCCGGCTCCTGGGAATGTCCTGCTTACCTTCCACCCAGTGACTGCCTTTCTCTTAATAATTTCCTCCAGCCCCAGAGTAAAGCCCACAGCAGGGCTTGTTGATAACGTACACCCTAATCCCAGAACTCAGAATGCAAAGGCAGCCAGATCTCCGTGAGTTCCAGGCCAGCAAGAGCTACAAGTGAAGCCCAGTCTCAAAAATAAATAAATACATAAACAAACAAATAAATGCATAGGTACCATCTGCACCTTCTAGAGCCCACCGCCTGCGTGCCCTGGGTGCCTTGGGATGCAGCAAAAAGTTTTCATTTATGACTTTTCCATCCCTGAGCAAACAAGGAACTAGTTCTAGGCCAAACAGCACTTTCTGAATTTGCACAAAGGTGTGCAGACTAGGCAGTGGGCAGACCACAGCCCTGCCAGCGTGCTCAGTGTCTGCAGTCTTTAGATGCAAATTTCTTTGTGGCACTCCCAGCCCCTTCTGCAGGGGTGGCCGACCCTCTGGGAGAAAAGATGAGATTTAAATTGGAAATAAAGCACTGTACCAAATTGGACTTTGACCTTGTTCAGAATTCCACTGGCCCGTGTTCCCTGGCCGGCCACCCTGGCTTCTCCCCAATTGTTCTCTGGAGTAGCTGCCTGCTCTCTAATGCAGGCAGGCCTTCACCAGCTGCTGCCTCCCTGGCCGCCTTCCACCTGGCTGACCCAGTAAGCCTCAAAAAATCAAACAGTTTTCTTTGCCTTTCTAGCTTCTCTTGCCACCTCTGGGCCTGGAGCAAAACAAGAGTGGTTTGGTTGGGGCTTAGGGCCTAGGGGGGTGGGTCTGCTCGTAGGGCCTGGGAAGAGGCAAGCAAGCCCCAGCAGACCTCTGAGTGTTTTCTTGGTTACCAAAGTAATTCCCATACAAGGTCTGGAATGGCCAGTGTTCGCCTGGGGGCCCTGATGCCTCCAGAGCAGCAATATGGAGCCAACATTTACATGGGCCAGCCCCTTGTCCTGCTGCCCCAGAACATGCTCTGCTCACTGTGAAGAAGAAGACTTGCTCAATTTTTCAGTGTAGAAGTTCTTCCATATGTCTAAATTCTGCCCTTCCTTCAAGGGCCAGGAATAAAGCTTTTTCTGTAGACCCACACACACTCCCATAGCCCCATAATCTTTCTGCCTTTTCAGGGTTCAGATCAAGTATCAGAGCCATGTGATCAGACTCATTACATCCTGATGTGGCTCATGGTCTCAGTGCTTCATGTCTCACCTCTCCAGCAAGCTGGCAGGCTCCCAGGGACCATGTATTAATACATTGACACTCAGTGGGTTTATCAGGAAGGAAGGGCTGACTGGACAAAATAATGAGTGCATGGGTCATTTCAGACCAGGACTTATTTTCTTTAGATACCTACCAGAGGCAATCTTCTTTGCATTGGCCTTTGGGGATGTTCCCTCTACCATCTCATGATCATAGAGAGACCTGGAGCAACCAGGGAGTCCCAAGAACTAGCCTGCACCAGTGTGGGAGTACTACTGAGTGCCCAGGGCCCTTCCCTTGTCTTCTTTGACCCAACTGGGATGATGAACTCTGCCCACATGGAGCTTCCGATTCCTGACAATGTGTAAAGTAGTAGATAAAAGCTGGCAGCAATGGGGTTCAACAGGGACCAGAGGAAGGGTGTCTTCATCCCAGAGCACTTGTAGGACATAGAAAATAGAGCTATTAAATAAAGATGAAGGAGGCTGGATCTACCTAAGGGAAGCTGAGAGTGGAGCGCCTTACCACAGGCTCCATCCAACCCCTCGTCAAAAAAGAGAAGAGATTGAGGTGGGAGAGGACCAAACTGGCCATAGATGGCTTAATAGGAAAGAAAGGTCTTATCTTCAGACTGACCAAAGGGAAGGGAGAAGCTAAGACAATTCAAAAGGTCAAGAAGATCCACAGAAGACCAGGCAGACAAGATAGAAAATTTGAAAAGCAAGGTGAAGTGTGAGGTTTTCTCACAGGAAGTCAGGGGCCAGTATAAGAACTTGTAGATAATTTGTCCCTGTGAGCTCTGTGTCCAAGTATCAGGAACAAGTCAGGACCCAGGTCACTGCAGGGAGCTGCCTGTGCACTGTGGTAAGCTTCAAAAGGCCCCTTTGTCCCATCTTGCCCCCCATACCCCTATTGTGAGGACAGAAAACTTCAGACTACAAGAATCCAAAGTGATGTTTCTCTTCCAGGGCCAGGAGAAGGGTTCCAGACAGCCAAGGTGCAGGGGGTATAGCGACACCTGACCCGAGGTGGGGGGTTAAATGGTGTGAGGGAACTCAAGGGTCTTGGGAGAGTTGAGAGTCACCACCCCGGGGACTCCCTGAGAAATGCCCATACTCGGTTTGCCAGCCTTTCTGCAAGAACATCCCAGGCACAGCGTCAGCCCCTGAAGTCTGGCTCAGAGCCCCCAATGGCCTATGCCAGCATCAGCAGCCGCACAGAACAGTTTGCCAATTCTGTGCCTTTCATTACACGCCCGTTTCCCAGGGGAAGCCAGGACCCAAAACAGAAGGCAGCTATAGTGCTGGCCCTTGTTGGCATTCCTCACAGTGTATTCATCTGCTTTCCTTCCAGAGGGATTTTACACAAACCCCTAGAGAGCCACCTACAACTCCACAGAGCAGACATGCAGACCAAAGAAAACCCTACTGCCAGGTGTGCTTCCTCTCTCCGATCCACATCCTGGAGTCTTGAGAGAGCTTAGCTCATCTGCTCTCTACTCAACTTCCTCAGGGAGGGAGGAAGGGAGAGAGGCAAACAGGGACCAGAGTCCAAAGACAAAAACACAAGCACCTGTGAACCTTCCTTAACCATCCAGCTATGAAAGAATCAGATCCGCTAAGAGTTTGTCTTTCTTCTTTCTCTCCAAAGTTTGTTTCATCCATTCTGCCTATTGCTCTTTTAGTCTCCGTTTCAGACATTTCTGCCCCGATTAGTCCTTCAGTCTACTGCTCTGGGGTTAGGCTTATTTGTATTTTTCTAAGGCCTGGGAGTATATCATAAAGTTATTTATTTGAGGTCTGTCAGATTTTTCTTAGTTTAAGCACTCATAGCTCCTATCCTGACTTCTCGGTATAGTAAAAGTTATGTTGACTATTGCTTTCGTTTCACTTTCGCATAGCAATTTTAAAACTTCCCGGTTTCTCCCTCAACAAGTATAATTTACCAGTGGTTGAGTAACCATTGTTAAAACTGTAATTCCAACACTCAGAAGGCCGAGGCAGATGAGTATCAATAGCTAAAGACCAGCCTGGGCTACACAGTAAATTTGAAGCAAGCCTGGGATACATAAATGATATAATGTATTTGTTTATTCTACAGATATTGAATAGAATGCTTGTTATTGTCTCTTAAGTTGGTGGTATAGTTTAATTATAATGTCTCTTTGTTGAGGTTTACTTTCCTCGACCTGCCCGTTGATGAGCACGGGTACCAAAGTGACCCATTCTGATCGCATCAGGACCCATCTATCTCCTTACGCCCATTAGTGTGTGTTTTATGAAACTAGGAGAGTCCACATGTGGTGCATATATCTTCATACTTGTTAGATCTTCTCCGCAAATTGTTCCTTTTATTGAGATAAGAAATTAGAAGGTTTTCAAAATGGAATAGGGAGAATGTGTGAGAATCTCACCCATTATGAGGGTCTGGAAAACATCACACACATTTTTATTTTATTTTTTCTTTAGTTTTGAAATTTTGGTATAGGTACACAATGCGGCCCAGTATTAGCCCTAAGGTGTTCATTTCATGTCATACCATGCTTGGTTGGCACTACATCTCCTGTCTCCCATACCCACAAGGCTACAATCATGTGGTTAGCCCAAGAAACATGAATCTTTTGGGGGGGACCCTACTGTAGTCTCTCCAAGTCAGAAGCACAAAGGCAAGAGAGAGAGAGAGAGAGAGAGAGAGAGAGAGAGAGAGAAAGGAAGAGAGAGAAAGAGAGAGAGAGAGAAGCCACTTGAGATTTTGATGGCAGGTTCCCCTACTCTGAACAAGGAATTAATAACTACAAGTTGATTCTAGGAAAATGAATGACTCTTACTAAAGGCCATGAGCAGCCCCACCCTGGGCTCCAGACATGGATGGAGCGAGCAAACCAGAACTACTCGCAAAGAAGTAGCACCCGACCAGCACTGCCTGCTCACTCTTGTGGCTCACTTTGGCCCCAGCAGTTGACCAACCTAGCCCCAACTGACAACCATCACTCCACGGGCCTCTTCAGTAGCAGCTCGTATTTTGTTTCCAAAAAATCAAGTATTCAAAATATTTGGTGATAGAGACCATCCCCTTCTCCTTTTAACATTTGTTCCCATCAAGTTCACTTGCCATAGATAATGTGAAAAATAGTCACCCACAGCTCCTCCTAGAGAGGCCTGGGCTCAAGGAAGCATGACCTTGTTTTCTTTGAGGCTGCTATTTGCCCCAACTGTCCTATATCCCTATGTGAAGTGATCTGTAATAAGTCTTAGAGCTCAGCAGCTGGGTGAAGCAAACGAATGTTGTCACCTCTTCTGATTTCTTAAGATAGACATATGGCCACAGGAGAAAGGGCACTGCAAATGTGTAGGCTCGGGCTAAGCCTTGCAGTTCCCCACTGTCTTAATCAGGGGCTATCCTGGGTCTCAGCCACACATGAGAGAAAAAGTAACTGAGGGGAAGAAGGAGCCAACCCAGGAGAAATACTAAACCCCGCCCACACCAACAGGACTGACAGGCAGCAGAAGGTGGTATGGGAGATTGTAAAACCATAGGAAATAAAATCAAAGGTCACTCCAGCGCAAGTAGTCAGATAGGAGATTGTATGCTTGAGTCTGGCCAATGAGCCAAATGCAGATAAAAAAAAGAGAGAGAGAGACAGAAAACTACACCCATGAAGAAAGACTGATTACTTGTTGCAAACTTGGCCTTGAGGATGAGTCGGGAGGTAGGAAGAACCGAGGAGCCAGTACCTCCCATCCCTTACTCAACCTCTCCTTTATGGTAGGCACTCACAGCCCACTATCGTATTGATCTTTAATCCAACAATCCTGTTTTACAGAAGAGGAAATGCAGATAAGGAAGTTGAAAGTTAGGACTTGAGATTATAAATCCTGCCATCTCTTGAGGGCCCCACCTCCAGCAGAGGAGCTACTGGCAGTTAATGGCCTTTGGGATATTTCTGCAGGGGTGTGGCCCTGGTAGGTTCCCCATGCTCCAGTGGGTAGCCTTACACCCATGCACACACAGTCATCACTAACTGTATTGTGGGTTATGAAAAGCTAAAGTTGAGAGGAAGACATGGTGTGGGGAGCCCGGGAGGAGCTGCAGGGAAAGGGGTGGATATAATATATACACATACACATACATACACATACATTGTGTATGAAATTCTCAACTGAAATATATTTCCCTAAAAATGTATTTTAAAAGGAAAGTGGAAATGGTGCTCACTAGGGGGAAGAAGACGTGGGAAATTTAGAATCTGTATTTTCAACAAATCTCTTGAATTTCTAAGAAGGGAGGGGAGGGAGTTACTTTTCCATGAATCAAATTAAATATAATTAGCTTTACTTCTGATGTTCATACTCGTCCATCTTTAAGAATTTCACGTGTAACATCAGCTGCAGCTCATACACATTCCTCTTGTCATTGGAGTAAATGTGAAGAGTTCCCCAGGCATCATTCCCATAGCTAATGCTTTGTTTTTATCATTGTGAATGTAGTGTAATTCACATCATCTTTGTGGAACTCTGTAAAAAAAATAAGTAAATAGGTGGGTAAATAGACAAGGCCCATGGTCACTAGCATCATCTCGGGCTTTGTTGCGAGACTCAGGAGCAGATTTTTCTGACCGGCCTCCACATGTTTTTCAGAATGATGCCTTCTTTCCACTCCTCTGAGGCACGATCTGTACTCAGTGCGAAGATATTGGCAGATCAGCCCTCAGGGTCAAGAATGGACAATAACCAGGTCATGGGGGATAATTTCACAGAAGAAGATGATCAGATTGTAATGGTTACTTTTGTTTGACAGCTTGGCTAGGCCATAGGTAATTTGATCTAATATTATTCTACATGTTTCGAAAGAAGGCCTCATGCAGATGCACAGAGCAGATAGGCCTCTACTGCAGTCATCATGGGGTCCTGCACTCATGGCCTTGTTTGATCCTAATCTCACCTCTAAATATATTAACTTATTAATTTGGGATTAAATTGCCAACACATAGACACATTCAAACTGTAACAATGGCATTAACTAAAAAAATAAGGGGTGGGGGGGCTGCTGGTACTGGATCTGTAATCTCTGCTGCTCTGGAGGCTGAGGCAGGAGGACTTTTTGTCTTTCTTTCTTTCTTTCTTTCTTTCTTTCTTTCTTTCTTTCTTTCTTTGAGACAGGGTTTCTCTGTGTAACAGCTCTGGCTGTCGTGGAACCTACTTTGTAGACTAGGCTAGCCTCGAACTCACAGAGATCTGCCTGCCTCTGCTGGCATTAAAGGAGTGCACCACTACACCCAGCAAGGAGGATTTTTTACAAGATGGAGGAGGAAGAGGAGGAATGAGGGGGAAAACACAAAAGAGAAGAATGATTGAGAGAAAAGAGAAAGATACACAGAGACAACACATACACACCACACAGACCAGCCCACTCTGCAGATTTTGGGCTACCAGCCTCCTCAATTATGCGAGCCACTTCCTTACTAAATAAATCTCTCTTCATACACCTCCTGTTGGTTCTGTTTCTCTGGAGAACCCTGGCTAGTGCACCACCCAAGAGACAGGGCCTAGGAACAAAGTTAGACGGTCTCAGTGCTGGGCAGGAGCCTGGTGAAGTGCACATGGTCCACCCTGTCTGTCGTGATATGGGTCATGAAACTCTGAGAGGAGGGGCTGAGACTGAGAGTAGGCAGGTCAGGACTAGATCCCACAGCACAAACGCCACACAAGAAGAATGAGTGTGTGCTTGATTGTGTTAGACACTCACACTAAAGACACACACACACACACACACACACACACACACCTTCCTAGGGGGTAGGCTGGAGCAGGAGGCCATGTCTGCAGGCAAGGTGGGACAGGGAAGTGTCTGTCCAGAATAGTATTCACCCTGGGGAGAAGAGAGAATGAATACACCCAATCTAAACACCTTTGACCCGGACAAGCAAATCCCTAAAGTGAATCATTGAGCAGATGTCTGCTTCTGGAGACAAGAAGCAGGAAGTATGAGCCAGGCTAGAGCCAGAGGAGATGACTTACCATGTTATACCAGAAGTGGCGTTCAGTATGAGGAAGAAGCAGGCCAAGAGGAAAATGAGAGACGGGTGTGTGGAGGAAGGCAGCCTACAGCTGACCTTCCAAGGAGTTATCCCAGCTGCTCAAAAGCCAGGAGCAGCAGGCAGCTGGACTCTGTGCTCAGAGGGGGGGGAGAGTAGGAAACTGCTCCATAGGCCTTGGTCGTGCTGTGCCAATGGGGACAATTTAAGTCCCTCAGCAACCTCTGTTCCCCCAGAGTGAGAACTGTTTAGACCACACGGTCCGGTGATGCCCTTACCCTTTCTCCCACCGCTCCATGCTCTTCATGGTCTATTGCTTACAGAATAGTTCCTGGGAGCAAGGGAGCTTGACTTCTTCTCCTCAGAGAACTGGGGCTAGCATAGGAAGCTGTGTCCATTTGCTCCTACAACCCCTCTTGGGCCACCTTCCTCCCGGCCCAACCTCTCCTTGGCCATCACTTCTTGTCAAGACTATCTCTGACCTTTGGATCGATGCTTTCTGCTAAACGTGTCTCACCTCAGCCAGATTTCTTGTAAAGACCAAGATTATTTCCTAAATTTAGTTTGCTTTCGGGGCAAACTGAGAGGAACTAGCCATAAGCCAACCCCATCAGCATATCATTATGAAAGTGAGACAAATCTGGATGCAGTGCTTATTCTCGGAGTAGGGGGACAATTCTAATCACTTGACTCTCCCTCTTCTTCCTTTCCCTCCTCACCTCCCCTGCCCCCCCCCCTTCCAGTGATGGGCAACAACATGGACACCAACAAAAAATCTCATGCTATAGCCATCTCACAGAAACACCCCTCAGGCAGTCAAAACCCCAAGTTGTCAACAGGAATGTATACCTCTTGCTGAAACGTAAACACAGAAGAAACTGAGTGTACAAACCTGTAATCTCACCACTTGGGAGGCTGAGGCAAGGGAAGCGTAAATCTGAGGCCAGCCTGAGCTACACAGTAAGCCCGTACCTCAAAAGTGAGAGGGGACCAGACGACAGAAGTTTTTATCTATTCACCCGGGGCATCTGGAAATAACTGCGTCAGCTCAGGAGGGCTGTCTGCTGAGAAGCAGAGCTGATGGCGGTTTGTATGTTGTATAGTGTATGTTGTGTAGTGTATGTTGTGTAGTGTATGAAGCAGCTGGGAGGTACACATGCTTTAAATGAATGAAGAAGAGGCTAGGCTGAAAAGGAAAAAGGTTAATGGAGAAAAGTTACTCCATAGGATCAGTGGATTTCGAAATCCAGGACTAAGGTTCTGGGAGGGACGTAACTTACATTGTGACACAGAGAAGGAGCAGAGAGGGATACCTCCAGAGAAGGTCAGTGACCAAGAAGATTAGAGGAGCTTCTGCTGTTTTCTTGGTCTTTGTTTCTATTTAATTCCTTCCTCTCTGCCTTCCAAGTACAAGGAGATTTTGCTGCTGAGTCTAGGCTGTTCTGAAACAGTAGTTGCTTTATTTCAAAAGGGATTGGCATCAACTCTAGGAAGAAAAATTCTTGTCACAACCCAAGACAAGGATGAGGACATTGTGTCCTAGGGCTATCAGCTGGTGGGGACAAATTATCTAGATTCAGTTCATAGCATGACTCTAGAAGACCTCAGGGCCTTTGGTCTCCATCACAGACTTCTGGGACTCGTCCAGAAATCCCCTAACCACCATCACACCAGTGTGGCTTCTAAACAGCAGTCATCGGAGTCACCAGGCCTCACATGTGGCTCCACTCAATGTCTTTCTGTGTAGCTTCCTTTAAAGTGAGAATCCTGAATTACTTTTTTCCCCTTGGAGTGTCTAGGGGAAGTGTGACATAATGTGAGCCCAGGCTGGCCCCAAATTCAGGGTCTTCCTGCCTCAGCCTCCCGTGCTAGTGCCATCAGCTTGTGTTACTACACCTGGTCAGGAGCTATGATTTTCTTTTCTCTGTTCTGGAATTGTTCTCTGCCTGAAACTGATTTTATTAAAATCAGTTTAATACTAAATTAACTAAATTTTGCTGTCTTTACTCCAACATTTTGACTCAGCCACCCCTCAGAGAAGTCCTCAGAAAGACACCACCCCTCCTTTGGCCTGCCATATGCAGGTGTTTTAAGAAAACAATGGCTTCAGTTTATAACCCACCCTATGTGCCCCCCGCGCCAAAGCCACCTCAGAAAGGAGAATTGCAGCCCTCAGCTCTTCCCAGCTAAGGGCCTCCTCACCACAGAGAATTTTGGTGAGTTTGTAAGCCTCCTGGTTGGCTTCTCATTGTCCTGCACGGGTTGTTATGCCTTCTCCTTCATGAATTCAAGGGAGGGCTGCAAAGAGATGAGCCACATTCCAGTCATGTCATCATTGGGGAAACAACACAGTATGGCAGAGAGACAGGCATCCTGACCCTTCTCCAGCAATGGTGGTCTACAGGGCCCCAGAGTACATTCTGGGAACGCTTGGCTTGCTCACTGAGCAGAAACTCCAAAACTTGGAAGCACAAACTGGCTCTGTCATGGGACAGTGCAGTTAAGACACATGGGCAGCAGTCCGTGATGTTGGCTAGAGGATCCCAAAACTGACAGGAGAGACCCTTACACCCAGCAGGCTCGTGTGATCTGATACATCAGAGATTGGGAAGACAGAATCGAGATGATTTGTAATCAAACCCATGACATTTTATCTCGTCTGATCCTGAAAGCAAGCTATGCAGTGACCATATTATAAAAGAGAAAACAAATTAACACTTCCAAGGGTCAATGTGTGTGGTGCCTAAGGATGCTCAGAGATTCGCCATGACCATCAATAAATTTTAACAAATAAGAGACTTTGTTAAATACTGGCCAGGACCATGAATACTAGCCAGGACTATATTAGCCACCGGACAGACATATTTTAAGTACAAGGTTTAAAAAGGAAAAGCCACAAAGTTACAAAGTTAACTGCTTTTGGAGGTGAAATTAGTTCACATCCTGCAGTACCTAACTTACAACAGACATCCTGTGGGAGCCCTCAGTTATCTCCAGCAAGCGGGTTTTACAGAAGCAAGACAGCAGTTGCAAGAACAACAGAGGCAGTAAAATTTACAATTATCGGCAGTTTCTTAAGATTAATTCAACTATTCTGAGAAAGTCATCTATCTTGGGCAATTTCACTGGAAGGATATATTTCATAAACTAGCAGTTAACAAGAACTAAAGCAATTTTTCCATGGTTTCTTTACTACAACGGTGCTCAAATTATGAATATGCTATTCGCTACAACACACAAAATGGAGAACTGTGGGAAATACTTTGCATTTACAGATTACAGTCAGTCTGCAAGAGTTTCAGTGGTAGCTCTTGTTTGACCAGGCCTGCATCGGGCACAGATAAAGACTCAAACGGCCAAGAAACCCAGGCCGTTGGCCATTCCTGAGAAATATCTTCCTTTCTTGCTTTCCTGCCTGAAACTGTTAATCCTGAAGATGGGAGGGGGGAAAAAAACCACTGACCCAAATCATCATAGCCAAATTAATTAAAGCAAGCAATTAATTAAAGTGAGCCTTTTATTCATGTACACGGACTGCTCCCTACCCCCCAGAGTGGGGTTCAAGAAGTCAGCATTGGGTGTGAGAAAAATAAGACTCTTATTGCTCAAGAGTAGAGGTGCCCAAATGGGGAATCGGCGGGCAAAATAGGCAGAGCTGTGGGAACAGAACCTCATAAGCAGACCAAGTTGGTCCTCAGGATCTCCAGACACAAAGACAGGGTTGCAAGGTGGGCATAACAAGTTCGGCGTGGGTGGCCACACAACCTTTTGAAACCAACGGTGGGCTGCAAGATGGTTATGATCAATGTTCTGTAACAAAGGCATGATTGCTATTCCTGGAATGGGCAGTCCAGAACAGTCTGTGGTTGAGGTTTCAGGTAGGGCATAGCCCAGGCCTTGAGATACAGGAATGAACCTAGTTTATCTTACTCTAAGATGGCTTTTGAGTCTAAGATAGAGGCAGGCTATTTCTTCAAAGTTTCAAGGCCAAAGAAACGATATACTAAGGCTCTCATGGAGTCTCTGCTCAACCAGTTGAGACTCAAGCCTGAGCCTTAGCTGGTCAGCATGTCAACAGTTCCTGGACTAAACTGAAGGTCCTTCTGTAAGACTCTGGGGAGCCTTAACTTACCGGAGACTCCCGAGTGAACACATGGAGTTGGGGATTGGTGCAAAATGCAAGAGGAATTTATTCATCCACATGCTGGGTTTGTTCTGCATACCAAGGTGGAAGAATGACCCCGCATAGCCCACTCAGGGACCTTATATACGGATTTTAGAGCAGCAGCCATTAGGCACAATGTGATTGGCAGAACAATGTGACTTTTAAACTAATTGGTCTTTAGGGAATGAGCCTTCTGAGCTCCTCCTTTCTCCCTCAGTTTCCCAGGCACACCCCACACTCTTCTGGAGAGAGCACACTGCTCTATCCCCTCAGTAGGCAGATATCTGTTTCCTGGGCTATGGTCCTGAACCCTAAAATCTCCATGCACTTCATCCTAGTTGATACCTTCTACATATTTGTGTCTCTAGGGCCAGGTACAGTGCCTGGAAGATAGTTGTTGAGCTGTAAAGCCCACAACTCCTGCAGGACCAGGAGAGAACCAATCCCAAGTGAGATGCTAAAAAATACTCAATTGCGAGATCAAGCATGCTGCCACAGCTATAAGGAATGGTGGAAATTTGGAGGAGGAAACTGTCAGAGGTATACTAGAGAGAATGCTGGGTATCAAGCTCCCAGATGAGAAGGGTCAGGGCTCCGCCTACACCAGGTTTATCAACGGAGCAGGCTCAGCCTTTGGGGAAGGATCCCTGTTGACAGGCACTGAGGATTCCTTCTACATAATTAGCACATCTCTGGGTCAGGGAGGCCCAAATCCTACAGTCTGGAATGGAGACAAAGAGAGTCTGCTCCAATTATGTTAATTGCTGCTTGACTTACAGAGGATGGGGCCAGGAGGGATTCCAGAAGCTGATGGGAAATTCCTCCACTTCCACCTACCAGCTCTGCAGCCCAGTCGTGCCCAAGGAAGGAGCTGCCAGGCCTTGCCACAGAAGACTGTAGGCAGGTCTGGAGGCTGTCACAGAGCCTGGGAAGGAAACTCTGAGGACCAGTCAGCCTCCTACCTGGGAGTCTCCCCACCTCTCAGCTTAAAATTCCACTTTAGAAATAGTGCTTTTCCCCAGAATGCTGCCTTTTGTTTTTTTAATGTAAATGACCCCAAAGAAATGTCCTGGAAGCTGCTCTGACTTCTGCATGGGTAGGTCTGAGCAGCCTTCCCTCCTGGAAAAAGCAGGTGCTCTGACTACAGAAGACACAGAGATAAAAAGCACTCAGATCCGCTCCTGTCCCCAGAGTGCTTTAGCTACTGTGCCCAACCACCCATGGCAGAGCTGGCCCTTTCCTCTGTCACCTTCTCACTCCAAATCCTCTGCCCTCAAGGACTTCCTCCACCCAGAGTCATGACCTGAGAGTGCACAGTAGTCAGCTGCTCTGGTGGGGTGCTGTTCCATGCTTGGGAAGCAGTTGATACCCATCTGCAGTGCTCCCCAAATTCCAGAGTACATCAGATTCTTCCTGGAGAGCTTTCCAGAACAGATGGCTGGGGTGTTGGGGAACACAGCAGCTGGGAAATGGGGGAAAGTTGACAGTGGCCAAAAAGAAACCATGTTTCACTTGGGAGGACTATATTCTGAAAATCTATTATATAGCATGCTGAGTATGGCTAATGTCATATCCTTGATCAGGCCCCTTGGGAGGCCCTTTAGGGAAAGCTATTTCTCTGGTCTAGGTGGGAACTCATGGCCCAAGCAACCCAGAACATAAAAGAGTTAATCCAGTTGTGTGATATGATGAGTATATTAAATGCTTGGTTATAATAAACATCTCAGTGTGTGTGTGTGAATCATACTGTATATTATAAGTATTTTTTTTTTAAATCCTATGCTCTTCCCCAGATTTCTGATCCAGTAGGTCTGAGCTAGGATCTGATGCTTTTCGTTCTAACAGCACCCAAGTGTTGCTGGTGCCCAAGGTCTCTACTTTGGGATCAGCAGCTGTATGGCTTTGCCATTCAAACTGCACTCTGTGGAAAGTGTAAGCTCCCCCCAAAAGGCTCCACTTTTCTTAAAGACACCCCGAAATTCCATATCAGAATCAGGGCCATGGGTGTAGCTCAGTTAGCAGAATGTTTGTCTAGCATCCATAAAGCCTTGGGTTTGACCTCCCAATAGCACATAAACTTGGGCACACCTGACAGCGGCACACACCTAAGGTCTCAGCACATGAACAGCAGACATGGGAGGACCAGAGCTCAAGCTTAGCCTCAGCTACATGGAGAGTTTAAGGCCAGCCTGGAGTACATGAGGCAAAATGAAGAAACAGAAACCTCTGATACATGCTCCTATGTCTACCTCTTTCTCTTGTTATGCGGTTCAGGTTCATAAACATTATCAATTCTTCATTTCTTTCATTGCTGAATAATCTTCTACCATATGTATACAACACCTTTTATTTTTGTATCCATCAGGGAATGGACATCCAGGTCATTTCTATCTTTTGGCTATTATAAGTAGTGTTCCTACGAACATGTCTGAGCTTGTATGGGGTGTCTTTTTGGATCTTGAGGGTGTACACTAGGAATAGAACTACTGTGTAGCTTGAAAACTCATAACTTTTTGAGGAGATATGGACAGAATGATGAAGATACTCCGAGAAATAGCAACTCACCCTACAACAGCTGTGTTGCCATAGTAACTAGAACACTTGTGTTGCCATAGTAACTAAAGCACCTGTGTTGCCAACAGCAGCTGGGGGTCATCCAGACCCTCCACACTAAGGGTAGCCCCTTGAAGTGTTAGCACCCCATGGGAGCTTGCTGGAAATACAGAATTTCAAGCCACCCCAGATCTACTGACTCTAAAACAAGTTTAACAAGATCCCAGGGTTACTCATAAGCACATTAATGCTCAAGAGACAGCAGTGTCAAGTGATGTCAGTTAAGAAGCATCCAGATTATCTGCCCACCTAAAACAAAAATCTTAGTGCAGTGAGATACGGGCTCATTAAACTGTACATTCAGATAATAGACTTCTCTTCAAATGCAACATTATATAACTCTCAGCCATGCATATCTTAGCATAAATTTGTTCATCAGAATGGCTAAGCCCACACCATCCTTTTTTTTTTTTTTTCTGTTAGCGGGTTACTAACAGAGTTGAGACCAGATTAGATCTCAATGTATTATGGCTTGCGTCTGAAATGTCCCCTACAAACCTGAGTTTTGGATGCTCATTCCCCAGCTGGTGGCACTGTTCTTGAGGACTTTAAGGCCTTTGGAGGGTGGTGCCTAGTCGGCAGACATAAGAACAGACCTACTTCACACAGGGTGGGCCTGTAAAAATAAAAGCTCAGATTTAGGTTCTGTTTGCTTTCTGTTTCCTGGTCCGCTATGAAGTGGACATGCTACTAGATGCTTCCACTGCCACTGGCAGCCCTTCTCCACATCATCTATGCTGTGGCGGATGGGAGTTCTCGGAAACAATGATCTAAAACTTTTTTCCCATAAATTAACTCGTTTATTGCAGGCTAGGCAAGTCTCAAGTCTCAGACGGTAGGGCTTCTACTGGTCTCTCAGTTCCTTTAGTCTTCTAATGGCAGACGTCGCTGTGACTGCAGAGGTGATGTTGTAGGTCCAGACCCTGCCGGCCACTGTTTTGATGCTTCAACCACAGTGCCAGATGCCAACGGCTTGTCTCTTCATCTTCGTCTTGCTACAGAAGAAGTAAGTGTACTTGGCGCGCTGGCTGATTTCAGTTTTCTTCACCATTTTCTGGAGGGAGGCACCACAGCGGGTCCCAAATTCCCCAACGATTCCAACCTTCTTGGTGCGTTTAGCCATGTCGCCGGAACCAAAGTCCAAGCCTGAAGAGGAAGAGACACAATGCGCATGCCTAAAATAAATCTATTGTATCTTTCTTAAGTTGTCCAAGACAAAGAGCTAATACACATTGGTACTTGGCACTGAGAACTGAGGAGTGGGGACAACATGGAAAATTAGAAGATGCTTCCCAAATTCTCTCAAAGTCTTTCCTCACTCACAATCTTAATGCATTTTCTATTATGTGGATGAACTACAATGTACCCACTCACCAATCAATGGACATGGCGGCTGTTCCCACGTCTTGGCTATAATAATAAAGAGTGCTGTAATGGACACACTGTGTACATGTGTTTGTCGGAGAACCTTTAATTCATTGAGTGTAGACCTAGAAGTAGGCTTGCTGGGTCATGTGATAGCTCTGTGCTTTTTTTCCCCTTTCATTCACCTTTATTCCATAAACACCTAGTTACAAGTTGAACAAATCATTTATTTTTATAAAGACAGGGAAGGGTACAGGAAAGTGTTTGTGATGGGGGAGGGGGACAAAGAATTGGGAACTAGTCCACTCTCCACAGCTCTTATAGGACCATGGCATCTGCAGTGGGGCTCTGAGGAAGAGGTGGGCAAGGGTCCAGGGGAGCTGAGGGATGGAGACCCCGAAACCCAGAGCTTGCCCCCAAACCCTTCAATGCATGGCAGGGGCTCGGGAAGACGAGGCAGCCTGGAGATGGAGCAGCAACATGAGAACTCGAATTAGTGGATACAGGATGGGTGGGGACACATAGTGAGGGGTGAAGATGGAAACCTAGGTAAGGGGCAGTAGAAGACTCTCCCTGAGACCCCAGGGAGAGGCGGGGCCAGCTTACCTGTTAATTTAATATTAAATTGGGATGGAGCTGGAAAGGAGTCATCTCAAGGATGATTTCTCAGCCTCTCAGCCTGCACATGAGAGGCTGAGAGCCTGGGGCCTTCACCAGTCATAGCGGGACTGTCGGGAGGGGGAGTCCTCAGGTCCCTGGATAGCCAGATGAGGAGGCCCCTCAGCCCTTCGTCCCCCACCCACAGATGCCTCATGCCATCGAAATTCCAGAGGATGTTGCTGTCTGTATCGGGATGTCTCCCTTCTCCACTCATCATCGAATGCTGCTGTCTCACTTTCCTCCAGGTTGATGTAGTCCTGCCGCTCTTCCTGGTCCCCTGTGCAGTAGTTTCGGGAGCACTGGAGGATGTGAGCCCTATCCTGAATGTCATGCCCAATGGACATCTGCTCTAGACCACTGTCTGAGTCCCGGATCCTCCTGGGACAGAGTGCATCTCAGATGTTTCCTGGTAAACCCTGGGAGCACCATCCCCAGTGTTGGAGATGACGGTGGAGGAAGAGAAGGTCTGGCAGTTGCCTCCCGCAGCCATGTGTTCCATATTCCCATTCATGTCGTTCATCATCCCAAACATGTCCATGAAGCCACCGGACATGCCCAACATCTCGAAGGGAGAGACAGCCCCAGCCTGCATCCTGAGGCGGGCAGGCCTGTTTGCTGGCATGTTACCATCTGTGGTGCTAAGGAAGGAGCTATATCCAAAGCCATCTGACAACATGCGGCTCATATGCTGATGGTGAATTGCGAAGGGGTCCATAAGGAACATGGGATCCTCAGGCTCCACGTACCTCATGAAGTAGAACATCCTGATCTCAGTTCCAGGGGGCTCCACACGGTCCCCGACTCCGGCTCAGCGGTCCATTCAACCTGCTTCTCCTGGGTCACTGCAGGAGTAGGGTCGCTGCCCCGACACAGGGATTGGGGAGCTCCTCACCTCCCGCACCTTCAGCTGCCACTTCCATAACCCTCCCTCCCCTCCCCCTCCCCCCCTCATCGGCCCGAGGACTCTGTGCTTCTTTTTGAGGAGTCATCAAACATTCACTTACAGTGCCTGTACCATTTTTTATCTTGAGCAATGTATGAGACTCTTAATTTCTCCATTATCGGTTGTGTATGAGACAGGTCTCATATATCTGAAATAGCTACGTGGCTGGGGTGCCTCCTCACCCAGACTGATTTCTTGTCATCCAAATTTAAATCAAGTATCATCGACACTTTCTGTTTCCCCTCTTTGTGGTTCCTGGCATCCTGGTCGATGTGCCATTACATCTCACTGTGGTTCTGATTCACACTTCAGACTATGTGACGAATGGCTGATGCTAAGCATCTCCTCATGGACTTTTCGACCATCTGTGTATCTTTGTAGAGAAATGTTCCTTGCCCATTTTTAAACTGAAGGCTTTTTATAGTTAGTTCTTCTTTATGTATTTTACAAGTCCCTTCTCAAATACATGATCTTGTAAATATTTTTATTCCATTCTGTAGGGTGTTTTTTTTCCCACTGTCTTGATTTATTTTCTGTGCACAGAAGTTTTGATTTCGATTAAGTCTAGTTTATCTATTTCTTGCTCTTGGGACTTTTCTTGTTTTGCCTAAGGACCACTGCCAAATTCGTGGTCATAAACATTTAATTGTATTTCTTCAAAGATTCTTACAGTCTCTGTACGATTTTATTGTATTTTTGAGACAGGGTCTCACATGTCCAAGTCTGGCCCTGGCCTTGCTATGCTGGAGACGATGACCTTGACCTGCTGATTCCCTTGCCTCTACCTCCCAAATACTGTGCCACACTGTATGGTTTACGTGGTGCCGGAGCTAGAACACAGCAGGACTTCATATATGCAGGCAAGGTCAGCACGCTGCCACCTGAGCTGAGTCTAACCCTTATATTTGGATTGTTGATTCAATTTTTAGTTGATTTGTGTGTGTGGTGTGAAATGGTGCCCAACTTCATCCTACTTCTTGAAAAATACCCAGTTTTCTGTCACCATTTAGTAAAGAGACTATTACAGCCCCTCCAAAGCTAAATAGTTTGGGGACCTGTGGTAATGCATTATGATATAAATATCTCTTACATTCTAAGAGACAGGAAGGAACTTTTGCTGGCCCTCACAGTCAGAGTTAATAATACACTCTGAGTTCTCTTAAAAATTAAGACTTGTTTGTTTTCTAAAAAGAGAAAAGAGGTGAAGTGGGGGGGGAGGGGGGAGGATCTGGGAAGAGTTGGAAAAGGGGAAACCATGACCAGAATATATTGTATAAAAATATTTTTTAATAAATAATATAGAATAGACTCTGTCTTGTGTGTCCACATCAGCTAGTCTCACCCCAAGCTTCTGTATACCAACATTTCTGCTGGGTTAAAAAAAAATGTTTCATGAAAATATATTTAAAAATAAAACAAAAACTTAAGACTGTTAACCTACTGTGTACTCAGCCTCTTTGTTTAACCTGAGAACAATGTTACAACTCTCGTTTGCCTTGGATTTCTCATGTAATCAGTGTTTACCACCTAAATTAGTGCGTATCTGTGATCTTAATTTATGTTCTCCTCCATGCCCCTTACCTAAAAGCGATGTGTGTTTGTACGTGTTATAACATTTAATAAAAACAGCAAATACAGATTGAAAGTAATCTTATAGAATGAATATCCACCGTGAATATTCAGATATTGCTTGCTAGTGTTCGTTTTCTGGGTCAGTTGGCATCCTTTGTAAGGCTTAAAGAGTCTGTAAAATATCCTTCACTCCTTCTCCAGGTGAGAAAGCAAAGCACTTTGTTAGAGACAGACACACAGAGAAACAAAGACAGACAGACTCACAAGATAGCTTTCAGGCAGGCACAAGTTCAGACTCATAACAGACATAGGAAGAATTCAGATCTGGGTTTGTTCTTGGTTAAATTACATCAAGGGAAAGTGCATTGATTTCTTTCCTTAATAGGACATTGGCAGATTATGGATGATTCTGAGTTTATTATTAATGCATTTAAATGGATTATAGGGATTGCTGTTGAATATCTGTTGGCCACACATGCATTGTGTATGTCTGTGTGTCTGTGTGTGTATTCATGTGCATTTGTATTTGTGTTTGCGTACATGCATGCGTGTGTGTGTGTGTGTGTGTGTGTGTGTGTGTGTGAGAGAGAGAGAGAGAGAGAGAGAGAGAGAGAGAGAGAGAGAGAGAGGTGTTATTCTTCGGGTTCCATACACTTTGTTTTTTGAACCATGATCTCCCTCATTGGCCTTGAACTTGTCTGACTGGGTGAGACTGGCTGCCCAGTGAGCCTGAGAGATCCCACTGTCTGCACCTCTCCAGAATTAGGATCCCAAACAAGCATCACCATGCCCACCTTTCTCACATGGGTTCTGGGGATTTAACTCAAGGTCTAATGCTTGCAAAGGAAGAACTTCAGCAACAGAGCTCTCCAGCCCCGTACACACTCATTTTTATCTCTAAAATCTCCATTCCACCATTCCTCGTGCCTCTCTTTACCCGAACATCCATGTTCACTATACCTTTAGTAAGCTGTAAATCAGACCATATGAGTCCTTCAGCTTTGTCCTTTGCAGGGTTTGGCTATGTGTGGCAAAGTAGGACACACGAAAAGAAATCCCACATAATACATCATACAAGTCTTGGTCAAATCTTACAAGCAAACATGCTTCTGACTAAGTTGGCACTGAATCTGTAGAGCAGCCTGGGGATGGTAGCAGCTTAATACTGTGGATGTATTTTTCAGCTCCAGAATGTCTGCTTAGTCCTTCTCCATAAGCTCAGTCTCTTTATTGATATTCCCTGCTTGTCCATGCTTCATTCTCATTGAGTCTAGTAAATCCAATGTTTGTACTTCTTCAGGAATACTTACTGGATTCTTCTATAAACAAGCTGTTTTATTTATCTCTTTGCACATTCACAGTTGTTTGATGAAACTGGATATTTGGATAGTATCATGTGATATCACTGAAAATCAGATTCTTCACCCTACTTAGGATCTATTTTTATCAGTTGCTTAGTCTCTCTCTCTCTCTCTCTCAACAGTCCTTACTATGGAAACTGTGGAAGCAGAAGTGGAGTAGCTATTTCTGTCACCTTCTAAGATGACACCATACTGGTATCATATAATAACGTATCAAAATATCCAGAAGTGATCAAGCTATCATACAAACATCACTTAGTTGAGCATCAATTGTAAAGTGACTTTGGAAAGTTTTAGAGTTTCTGACATAACTTTTACAGAATTAAGAAGATTTATGCACCATTTTTACTCTCTGACATCTATACTTGTAGGTATTGATTCCTGGATTTGTGTATGTCCCCCTTTCCTTCCCTTTCTCCCTCCTTCCCTCCTTCTCTCCCTCTTCCTTCCTTCCTTTTCTTTTTTTCTTGTTCACTGTACACTTTTTAAGTTAATGTCAATTTATGGAGATAGAAAGGGAGAGGTGAATGTGATGTCATTCAATATTCACATATGAAATTCCTCCCAATAAAAAGCTTAAACAAGCTGGTTATAAAACAAAGTTTTGCAAACTTAGCTTGTATTTGAATAGCACAGACAATAAAAGGGAGAATTTGAAAAACAGAATGCATCTTTTTTAAAACAAAACAAAAGGGCAGAAATTCTGCCCTTGGCTGAAGGATTCATATTTTGGGGTGTGAGAACTGCAAGATAGATAGATTCAGGCTTCAGAAACTCCTTTGTGACTTCATCATGCTTTCTGCCTCCTCCTCCTCTGAGTCCTCCTCCTCCTCTGAGTCCTCCTCCTCCTCTGAGTCCTCTTCCTCCTCTGAGTCCTCCTCCTCTGAGTTCTCCTCTGAGTCTTCCTCCTCCTCCTCTGAGTTCTCCTCCTCCTCCTCTGAGTCCTCTTCCTCTGAGTCCTCCTCCTCCTCTGAGTCCTCCTCCTCCTCTGAGTCCTCCTCCTCCTCTGAGTCCTCC
>JADRCH010000015.1:1321780-1388148 GCA_019843965.1 Rhynchomys soricoides | reverse complement strand
GAGTCCTCCTCCTCTGAGTTCTCCTCTGAGTCCTCCTCCTCCTCCTCCTCCTCCTCCTTCTCCTCCTCCCCCCTCCTCCTCCTCTGAGCCCTGATGGAAACATCCCATTTTAGGCTGTCATTAGGAATGTCGTTAGGAGTCATTTTATCCCCATCCTTGAGTACAACAGTTCCACTTGGCTTTCACCTGGATCCCTCACCTATTTAGTCTCAGGTTCTTGGCTACCTAAGTAGTGTTGGGGATGGGTGCCAACTCATGGAGTGGGCCTTAATTCAAATCATATAGTGCTTGGTTCCGCCCACAAGCTTTGTGCCACCATTGCACCAGCTGTCTTGCAGGCAGGTGACCGTTGTAAAGTACAGGGTTTGTAGCTGGGCAGGTGTTTACATATCTCTGTTGGTAGAGTGCACAGTGCCTTCCAGCATCGTGAGTACTAGTCTGTAGAAGTGTAGGTTCTAGGTAGGCACCAGCTCAACATCAATATGTTCAATAAATTGTATAAAGAATTATCTTCAACAACATGGCCTTACTGTCAATTTATGACGAGTCGTTAATAGCCTTGTTAAGAGCCTATGTAGTTTGAGGGCTCCCATGAGACCCTTTTGGCCACCAACTCAATTAGATGTTACCCATTTCCAGAACTAGAGGCTTCATTTGGTGATGAAAGATGGCCACTTGGGGCCTTGTCTAACCCATCATTTGGTAATTTTCTTTAGATTGACTTCATATGTGTGTATATATAGGCTGCTGCTACTGTATTAGGTTTTCATCCAACCCTTCAAATAGCCTTGAGTTTTAGCTGTCCCTCCCCATAGCCCCTCCCTACCCCTCACCCCTCCCTATTTGATCCTCCCGTTCCAGTTCCCTCCCCCCCATCCATAACTATCCATCCTACCCATCCCTCCCCGCTAGCCCCTTACTCTCCTAACGTCGGTGCCTACACGGATAGTAGTTTAGTTATCAGTGACTTAACAGCCAACATCACTTATAAGCAAATACCATATTTCTTTTTCTGTGTCTGAGTTACCTCACTCAGGATGATTTTGTTTTTTATAGTTTTACCCATATAGTTACAAGTTTTATAATTTCATATTTAACCGCTGAGTGATACTCCACTGTATAAACATACCACATTTCATTGATTAATCTGTTAATAGACATCTAGGTTGTTTCCAGTTTCTGGATATTACAAATAGAGCAGCAATGAAGGATCAAGTACTTCTGTAGTGGAATGAAGTGCCCTTTGGGTTTATGCCAAGGCATGGTGGTCTGAATAAGAATGACCCCCATAGACTTATATTCGAATGCTTAGGGAGTAGCATTAGGAGATATGCCCTTTCTGGGGTAGGGGTGGCCTTGTTGGAGGACGTATGTCACAGAAGGTGAGGTTTGGGGTTCCAAATGCTCAGGCCAGGTCCTCTCTCTTCCTGCTGCCTGCTAGTCCAGATGTAGAACTCTGCCCCTTTCCTAGCTCCATGTCTGCCTGCACACTGCCTTACTTCCTCCCGTGATGATAATGGACAAAACCTCTGAACCTGTGAGCCAGACCCAATTAAATACTTTTTTCTAAGTGTTGCTATGGTGATGGTGTCTCTTCACAGTAACATAAACTCTAAGATAAGTGGTATAGCTAGGTCTTGAGATAGATCAATTTCTATCTTTCTGAGGAACCAACATACTGATGCCCATAGTGGGTATGGAAGTTTCCAGTACCACCAGCGATCAATGAGTATTTATCTTCCTCTACATCCTCACTGACATGAGCTGGCATTTGTTCTTGGTCTTGGCCATTCTGATTGGTGTAAGATGATATGGAGAACACTAGGTCTTTGTGCTCCAGATAAGCACTAGAGAAACCAGGAATGCTATACACACCAGCTCTTCTCTTCAGTTGAAGGAATGCTTGTCTGTCTTCCTCACAGAAGGCTGGGAATGGACATTCTTAGTAGCATGGTAACCTGTGCTATCTGTAGAGCCAAGCCTCACCTGGATCCCCCAGACAATTATGTCTATCCCAGACTCTTTCTCCCCAGACCTTTATCTTGAGCATTGGTTCTCACTCAATGGAACCCATCCTTGGGGGAAATGTCACATGAACTTTGTAGCTTGGTGACCTCTACTCTATCTGTATGACTGAGACCACACCAGATCCTCTCCTGTACCCTTAAGCTATGGAATCCATCTTCACGGTAGAGGTCATGTGTACTTTACAAGAGTTTCAGTGTAGGAAGTAAGCAGTATTGTGCATATGGGATTGAGATGACTGTTAACAGGGAACTTTCTTCCGGAACTGTACTGTAATTAAACATGCTGTACTGGCTGGCTGTGTGTGTCAACTTGACACAGCTGAGTTATCACAGAGAAAGAAGCCTCTCTCGAGGAAATGTCTCCATGAGATCCAGCTGTAAGGCATTTTCTCAATTAGTGATCAAGGGGGGAGGGTCCATTGTGGGTGGTGCCATCCCTGAGCTGGTAGTCTTGGGCTCTATGAGAAAGCGAGCTGAGCAAGCCAGGGGGCAGCACCCTCCATGGCCTCTGCATCAGCTCCTGCCTCCAAGTTCCTACCCTGTGTGAGTTCCTGTCCTGACTTTCTTTGGTGAGGAACAGCAATGTGGAAGTGTAAGCTGAATAAACCCTTCTCCTCCCACCCCCAACTTGCTTCTTGGTCATGATGTTTTGTGCAGGAATAGAAACCCTGACTAAGACACATGCCTAACATAAACTGCCTGGTGTCAGATTCTAGAAGTCTGAACAAGCGCCTGGCTAACTAAGTCACATGGAACTAGATTTCCTACTTATCACATGCAGATTGTTTCACTGCAGGCTGTAGCATTTTCAGGGACCACCCCACCTCGCCCCCACCCCCAAGATGAAATCTCAAAGTAGTTTTGATTTTCATTTCCCTGATGACTAACGATGTTGAACATTTCTGTAAGTGCTTCTCTGCCATTTGAGTTTCCTCTTTTGAGAATTCTCTGTTTGGATCTGTACCCCGATTTTTTTAACTAGGTTACTGTTTTCTTGATGTCCAGGTTTTTCAGTTCTGTATATTAGCCTGCTCTAGCACACATAATTGATAAAAATCTTTTCCCATTCTCTAGGTTGACTCTTTGCCCAAATGATGGTGCCCTTTGCTATACAAAAGCCTTTTCAGTTTCATGAGTCCCATTGATTAATTGTTGGTCTTAGTAACTGTGATCATGGGGTTCTATTCAGAAAGACTTTCCCTGTATGTGGTCAATTCTGGTGAAAGATCCATGAGGTGCTGAGAAGAAGGTATATTCTTTTGTGGTTAGGTAAAATGTTCTATAAATATCTGCTAGGTTCATTTGGTTTATGACATCGGTTAGATCCAGCATTTCTCTGTTTATTCTGGATGACCTGTACATCAGTGAGAGAGGGGTATTGAACTCACCCACTATCAGCATATGAGGGTGGATGTGTTATTTAAGCTGTAATAGTGCTTCTTTTATGAACTTGAGTGCCCTTGTGTTTGGTGCATAGATGTGAAGAACTGCAATGTCCTCCTGAGGGATTTTTTCCTTTGATGAGTATGTAGTCTCCTCTCCTGTCTCTTCTGATTAGTTTTGGATTGAAGTCTATTTTGGCAACTATTAAAATGGCTACCCAAGCTTGCTTCTTAGGTCCATTTGCTTGAAATACTTTTTTCCATCTTTTTGTCCTGAGGTGATGTCTATCCCTGATGGTGAGGTGTGTTTCTTGAATGTAGCAGAAGAATGGATCCTATTTTCTAATCCTGTCTGTTAATCTGTCTTTTTTAGGAACCGTTAATACTGGGTGTTACCGGTGAGCCATGTTTGTTGTTTTGATTCCCATTACTCTGTTGTGGTGGTGTGGGTTTTGCCCCACTTCTCTTGATTTGTTTGTGTGACATCATTTATTCCTTGTTTGTTCCCTCCCACCCCCGTTGGTAGTCTCTCCTCTTCAGGTTCAAGTTTTCCTTCTAGCACCTTCTGTAGAGCTATCTTTATAGATAAACACTGCTTAAATTTGGTTTAATCATGTAATGTCTTTTTCTTTTCTCTTCTATTGTGATTAAAAGTTTTTCTGGGTATAGTAGTCCGGGTCTATCATCTGTGGTCTCTTAGTGCAAAAGTATTGGGGGGGGGGGTTCTTCATCCTCCTTGCTCCCAAATAATGACAGAGTGTTTCTATGCCCACTGTAGCACATTTTAGCTCCTGAGTAAATGACACAGAGAAATAGTAAATTTATCAAAAGGCTGTTTGCCCTATAACTCATCTATTCTGACTCTCTAAGGCTGCCTACTTCCCAGCCGTGTGGTCCTTTACCTACGTCTGAGTCTTGCCCTGGTTCACTCTGGTCCATGTGTGCCCTCATGGTGACTCCTCCTGGTCCTTCAACATGGTCTTCTTCTGAATTGTCCAACTTCTTTTTCCCTCTGCTCCCTCAGGTCTCATTGAGACCCCCTGACTGGGATCAGAAGTTCTGCCTTCTCTCTCTCTTCTGCCCAACTATTGACTCAATTAGCTCTTTATTAACCAATCCAAAATGATGATAAACCATTTTTACACAACACCGAGACTGGGAATGGTTGACAATGCCAGTGCAACCAGATCTCTGGGTACAGAAATCAGTATCTGAATACACAGGGCATGAAGCAATCCCTCAACATCTTAGAGTTTGTAAAATGTCTGTTCAGGCCCTTCTGGCTTTTAGAGTATCCATTGAGAAGTCAGGTGTTAGTCTCAAAGATCTGCTGTTATTGATTGTGTTTTTATGCTGGCATTTAGGCATCTGTGTTAGGAAGATTGTAGCCTGCTGCTGGTTTCTGAGCTTTTCTTTGTTGGGTAGGTGTTTTGTTCCTTGGTTTTCACTGCCCTCTTTGGTTTTCAGGAGAGTGTGGTAGTTGTGAATTGCCTGGTGGGGAATGCTTCTGAGATCCTGCCAAGTGTAGCCCCTGGGGACTACAGATAGAACTTTTTCTTGGTATTGGGAGCTGACCTTTAGGAACGGAGAAGGGAGTCCAGATCAACAGAAGGGACAAAACCAGATGTTGCACCAGGGTCTGCTTAGTCCCTTGGGAATGGGGCTAGAGAGGAAGGAGAGGCTTCAGCAGGAGGTCTGCTACAGGACTGGGGATTCAACTGGGAGACTGGATGTGGAGGAGAGGAGGGAGAGTGAAGAGAAAAGTCTGAGGATCCATCACCTGTCTCCCTTGCCTGCAGGTTCCCATGGAGTCAGACTTGGCATAATCTTTTGACCCAGGCAGTAGAGGGTCTTTATTTGACCAACATTGTTTTTCAGGGTTGTTCTTGGGGATTCTTATTCTGAGTATGTACTAAGTTAGGCGAAATAACAGACAAACACACTTCTTTGAGAAAAAGAAATTGGTATTTTCTTTCTGGAACTAGGAACCAGGGTCTGGAGGAGGAATGCAAGTCTCTCTCTCTCTCGCTCTCTCGCTCGCTCTCTCTCTCTCTCTCTCTCTCTCTCTCTCTCTCTCTTTCTCTCCCCATATTGATTATTGTGCCCAAAGTCTCACACATGCTTGGCAAGCACTTTTCCACTGAGTTCACCTGGCCATATTTATTTATTCAGAGACAGAATTTTACTAAGTTGCCTAGGTTGGCCTTGGATTTATGATCCTCCTGCCCCTGCCTTGTAAGCACCAAGACAACAAGCCAGGCTGACACATTTTCCATTGGCTGCCTGAGGAAGATTGTGAGTTCAAGGCCTGCCTTGTGTACAGAGTAAATTCAAAGCAAGTAGAAGTAACTGAACAAGACTGCCTCAAAATAAGAAAAAACCAAAAGTTTTGGGGATACAGCTCATTGTGGGGCACTTGCATAGCCTGAGGCCTAGGTCTGATCTTGACCCTAAAGAAACATAGTTAAAGAATGCTGTCTAGGGACATAGACAGGTAAAAATATGGCAAAGCTCTTCTCTTAAGTTAGGCCAGTTTCCTGGGTCCATTGTTTGCTTGCTGAAAACCAGGGAATTATGTCAGAGTTCCATGAAAGTTGGTTCTGGAAATTTCCACATAATTATTCCATATATGTTTGGTGGAGAAACATCATGGGAACGATTCTGCCCTTTAGAGAGAGAGAGAGAGAGAGAGAGAGAGAGAGAGAGAGAGAGGAGAGAGAGAGATTTAATTTTGCCTTGGAAGCAAACATCAATTCAGGGCCTAGAGAGATGGCTCGGTGATAAGAATACTTGCTGCTCTCCCAGAGTGCTCAAGGTCAGTTCCCAGTACCATGCTAGGTGGCTCACAACCTCCTGCAACTTCAGCTCCAGATCTGATCCCCTCTTCTATGACCACTGCAGTCACACGCACAGATCCACACACAAACACACACACATACACATAAATAAAAACAAAATAAATAAACTATGTTCCTCGTTACATCATTTCTTCACGACATTGGTTGGAGTGACTTTTAAGGATTTCCCTGCTGCTCAAATCAGACCTAAACAATGCCTACCAAATCACTACACACATGTTTTTAACAAAGCTTCCTTGGTTAGGACCAGAGGGATCTGAGAACTCCAACTTTCAATTCAGGACATCTGTGCCAACAATTCAGTATACTCTGTCAGTATTCTTTATAATTCCTATTTTCTAATATTTAATTTATACTCTCACATAAGTCTCATGGTGGTTTTGCTGTTGTCTATACATTATTTAGTTAGGCGTAAGGTTTGTTGCCTGTGTTCCTTCACCCAGCCTACTACAAAGCGTTCCTAGTTACTGTTTGCCCATACCTTTCTGTCTCTTCATCCCTTCTCCATCCTCTTCTCTTTCTGCCCCTTAATTATAGCATCTCAGGTTTGAACAATCCACGGACTCTAACGGGATCCCAACATTCCCTTCCAGAATCTTTTCCACCAGAATTTTGTTCTTCACAAAATCAGCCCAATTCTGATCACCCACTCCACTCCAAAGCCTCATCTTGTTAACTAAAATCTCAGCACCATACTAACTGTTCTAGTTACTTTTCTCTTGATAGGATAAAATACCTTGACCAATTGTGCTGGTTAGGTTTTTCAACTTGACACAAACTAGAGTCACCTGGGAAGAGGAAGCCTGGATTGAGGAATTGTCCCCATCACATTGCTCCGTGGTATGTCTGTGGGGCACTTTCTTGATTGTTTTCTGATGAATGTCCCAGCCCACAGTGAGAAGTGCCATCCCTGGGCAGGTGGGCCTGGGATGCATAGGATAGCAGCTGAGCAAGCCAGGAGGAGCAAGCCAGCAAGGAGTAATCTCTGCTCGTGTTCTTCCCTCGAGGTTCCTGCCCTGCTTCAGGTTCCTTCCTTGGCTTCCCTCAATGACGGGCTTTGACTGGGACACATAAACCAAATGAACTCCTTTTTTTCCTGCTAAGTTGATTTTGCTCATAGTGTCTTATGACAGAAACAGAGAAACCTAACTAACACACCAAAGCAACTTTTAGAAAAAAAAGTTTTATTGGGGCTTATTCTTCCATGGGGCTAGGAGTTCCTCATGGCAAGGAGGCATGGCAGCAAGACACAGGCATGGCAGAAGACACGGGAAGTTGGGAGCTTACCTCTCAACCAGGAGCACAAAGCAGAGAGAATAAACTGTAAGATGAAGCTTTTAATCTCAAATCCCATCCCCAGTGACCTGCTGTCTCCAGCAAGGCTGCACAACCTAAACCTTCCCAAACAGTGCCATTAACTAGCAACCAAGTGCCGAAATACTGAGCCTATAGAGGGCATCTCATTCAGACCTCTACATTGTCCTCCATGGTTCATCTTCCAATAGTCACTTTGAAGTGACTGTCATTGACGTCAACAGAGGCACTGCTGTTCACTGGCTAACACATTTACAATGATAACATCCACACACTGTGGTTGCTCCTAAAGTTAATCTTTCTGCTTGGAGACTAGTAAAGAACCTGCACCAGACAAGGATCTACTTTCTGAAGTGTGCACCTCATCTCTACCACATCCAAGCCCCACTTGAACATTGCAAATGCTTCAGCTATAACTAAGAATAATGATAGGAATCACCAAAATAGCCCCAGATGTATAAATCCCAATGCGGTAACTAAAACACAGAAAACCAAGGCAGCACAACCACATCAGAAAAGGCTAATCCCACAAAGAGGTTATGGGAGAGGGAGTTACATGATATCCCAGACAGAAATCTCAAAAGCATGATTACAAGCATGTAAGAAGAGAGAAGGGACAAACTTCTTAATGAGAGAAAAAAAATGCAGCTAAATAGATAATGAAAATGTGGTGTATATACACAACAGAATTCTATCCAGTCTTAAAACTGCTGACATCATGACATTTTCAGATAAGTGAATGGGACTGAAAATATTATACTGAATGAGGTGACTCAGACTCAGAAGACAAATGCCGTGTGTTCTCCAAGCTGTGGGTCCTGGCTCTGAATCCTTAGATTTGACTACAAACGCTGGACTAACTGCAGAAGTCAGCAAAGCAGACAGGGCGCCTGAGGCAAGATTGTGTGTGTGTGTGTGTGTGAGAGAGAGACACAGGGTGTTACAAAGTAGAAAAGAGGGAAAGGGGAATGTAGTTTAGCTGCAAATGGGAAAGGGAAGACAGGACAGAGGGAGAGGGGAGGAGAGAGAAGGGCGTCTGAAGAAGCCTCAGAGGACATGTTATCTTGTGAGCTTATGTTAAAACACATATATGTGTGTGTATGAATGTGTAGACTTTAAATGTAATTATTCTACATGGGTTGATAATGGTCCCCAAATACACGCTGAACACAGGTATAATACTAGATATTAAGTCAAATTAACCCCAACATAATGATAATAATGAGTGATGTCAACACCCCACTCATGACACTGTATGGTTATCCTGACATAAATAAATAAATAAGGCAACATCAGAGTTAAATGACAACCTAGAACTGATGGGCTTGACAGACACCTACAGAACATTCCATCCAAACACTATAGAATATAGAGGCTCCTTGGTGTTTTATGGGACTTCCTCCAAAATGGGACATATATGAGAGCACGAAGCAAGTCTCAACAAATACAAGATATTTTAATAATTCCTTGAATTCTTCCTGATCACTGTGGAATAAGACTACAAGTCAGCAGCAAGAGAAACTCTAGAGCGCACACAGACTCAAGGAGACCAAACAACACACTGCACGTGGCCCATGGATCCTTGAAGAAAGCAAGAGGAGCAATGGGTTATTCCTAAAATCAAATAAAAATGAAAACACAACCTGCTAGAACCTAAGGGTTACAATGAACGCAGCCATCTGAGAGATGTTTATAACTTTGGGGCCCGAATTAAAAAATCAGAGAGATCTCAAATAAATAATTTAATAAACCATAGACCCTGGAAGACAACAACAAGCAAAAGACCAAATCTGTAAATGGAAGGAAATCATTGAGAGAGATAAAAATAAATGGAAACAGGGAGGGAGGGAGGGAGGGAGGAACAGAGTTAGTTCTTTGAAAAAATAAGGAAAATTGGCAAACTTTTAGCCAAACCAGCCAAACAAAAGATAAAAAATATTCAATAAACTAGAGATGAAAAGGGAAAGGTAAGAGACTCCAGTGTGCGCAAACACAGACCAAGCATGGGGTCCTGTGGGAATTCTAGGGCCTGTGAGAAACTCCAAGACAACAAGAATCTTATAACCCCAGTTTCTGCCAAAACACAGAATTGCTCTTGAAATGCGCTTCTGTGCCCCTCCCAGGTGTAATGGACAGGCATGAGCTGGCTTCGGAGTGCTCGTTCCAGCTGGCTGCTGTTGTTTGTTTGCCTGGGGGGGGGACGTGTTTCTGCCACGTGTGGCTTGCCTTTGTTGTTGTTCCCTTTAACCCTCAGAGTATGAAACTGTCTGATCCTCTGAATTAGTTGGATATTGCATGAGACTTTAGCCTGCCTCATTTGAGACTTTATTCTCCCAGGTCTCTAGATTGGTAAACAGTGAAATTCAGAAAATCTCTAGGTCTTACCTTTAAAGCACCGAACTGAAAGATGTAATACAAGGAATAAGTGAATTTTTATTCACATGTAAACAGCCAAAATTAAACAGATTAGACAAGCAATTTGAATGGATCCATAGAAATCAGTAACATTGAAGCAGTAATTGAAAATCTCCCAATTAAAATGAGTCTAGGCCCAAATGGACACACAGATGAATTGCACCAGGCCTTTAAAGAAGACCTAACACCAATGTTTCTCAAACTATTCCATAAAATAGAAAAGGAAGAAACAACAACAACAAATGAAATAAAACAAAAAGCTGGACAGTGGTGGTGCACGCTTTAATCCCAGTTCAAAAGGCAGAAGCTTTCGGATCTCTGAGTTCAAGGGCAGGCTGGCTCTACACAGCAAGTTCCAAACCAACCAGGGCTACAAAGAGAAACTCTAACTCAAAAATCTAAGAGAGAGAGAGAGAAAGAGAAAGAGAGGGGAGAGAAAGAGAGGAAGGAGGAGGAGGAGGAGGAAGAAGGGAAGAGACAGGAAGCTCTCGTTACAAAGTTACTATCACTCAGATACCAAAAGCAGGTAGAGACAGAATGAAACAAAGTATAGATCAATTTTTCTGATGAACATACATGTAAAAACTCTCAACAGAATATTTGCAAACCAAATTTTAAAACTCCAAAATGAGCATTCATACATGATTACTTGGCTTCATTCCTCAGATGCAGCAATAGGTGTAAACAGGCTCAAGGACAGAAATCACATGTCTGCCTCAGATGCAGAAAAATTCAACATCTCTTTGTAATTAAAACTCCAAAGAAACTAGGCGTGGGGAAACATTTTAGCATAGTAAAGGCTATGTGTGACAAACCTTCAGTAAATACCATGCTAAACAGAGAAAAATTCAAAGTATTTCCACCAGATCAGGAACAAGACAAGGGCGTCCACTCTCAGCATTCCTATTCCCTACAGTGCTTGAAATCCTTACAACAGTAAGACAAGAGAAGGAAACAGAAGAAATACAGTCAGGAAAGGAAGACATCAGAGTATCTATATCTGCAGATACTTTAACACAATTAATACAATTTTATACAAAAACACCATCCAGACTCTACCAAAAAGCTCCTAGAGCTGATAAATACTTTCAGCAGATGGCAGGATACATAGCTTACAAAATCAGTAGCCTTCCTGTATACCAATGACAAGCCTACTGAAAAAGAAATTGGGGAAACAATTCTGCTTGCAATACCTAAAAGTGTGGCTTAAAATAAGCAAAGGTGTGAAAGATCTACAGAGAACATTTGAAACATAGAAGAAAGAGATTGAGGAAGACTCTAGAAGATGGGAAGACCCCTCATGCTCATGGATTAGAAAAATCAGTATTATAAAAATGGACATTTTATTTTAAAAAAATCTACAAATTTAATGCAATCTCAATCGAAATCCCAGTGACATTCTTCATAGAAGTAGGAAAACAGTTTGTGTGGAGGTGCAAATGATTCCAAGTCGCCAAAGAAATTCTGAGCAAAATGAATATCAGAGATACTTGATTTTAAGTTACACTACAGCCCCATAGCAATACAAACAGTGTGGTGTTGCCACAGAAACAGACGCACAGACCAATGACTTAGAATGGACCGATGACTCAGAATGGCAGACCCGCATACAAGGTCACATGAACTACTTAGAGTTAGGCTGATCAAGGCCTAGAACATTCTACAAACACTTCAAGAGCATTCTCCAAGCACCAGTGGGCATTCTTCCAGAGTCTTTTACTTGTGCACATCTTTGGAGCCTAGAGAAGTCTTGGAATGCTAGGAGATAATCTTCCATGTTCCATGGAGCCTCTGCGTTGATTGATCCCAGCTCAATAGAGCATTCATCTTTTATCTTCTGATAATAATCGGGATTCTGACTAGCACATTCCAGTTGGGTAGGGCCTTTAAAAAGTGACAGATCTTTGCCAGCTGCTTCAGCTCCTTGTTACCCATTTGTGTTCCTCTCTATTACCTGCTTCCAGACACACACACACACACACACACACACACACACACATTTGTGTGTGCACCAGCTATTAGCTTAGCTTATCTCTTACATGTTAAAACTATTTGGTCAAATAAAGATCTGCACCACATTTGATGAATGTTTGTAGACTGTCAACCTCTTGATGGGAAAATGTCTGAATTACTATTTTAAAAAATCATCATTTGAAATAGATTCTGTTGGGAGGGCCCAAGGAGATGGCGAGGTCAATGAGGTACTTGTTATGCAAACATGAAGACCGGCATTCAGAGCCTGCATTTCAGCATTTGCATAAAAAATAAATAACAAAATACCAAAAACCTGGCATTGTACATTGTACGTCTGCAGTCAGAACACTGGGAGGCTGACCTAGGAAGATTCCTGTGTCTCACTGGCCAGCCAGTCCAGCCAATCAGCAAACTCCAGGTTCAATGGCAGACCCTGTCTTTGAAATGATGTGGAAAATGAAAGAGAAGACTCCCAACATTGACCTCTGGCCTTCACATGCAAGTACACACATGTGCACATGTATGTGCACACTCAAGAGCAGAAACACACATGAATATGCATATATACATACCCAAGAGAGAAAGAGAAAGGCCGGGTGCTTTAGGCCTGTAATTCCAGCTACCCTGGAGGCTGAGGCAGGAGGATCACAAGTTTAAGGCCTGCCTGAACTACAGCATTAACTCAAGGCTAGCTTGGGCAACTTGATTAGACTCTGTCTCGAAACAAAAAGTAAAGAAAGAGCTGGAGATAAAGGCAGGCATTGTGCCAGACACCTGTAATCCCAACACTTGGCCGGTAGAAGCAGGAAAAACCATCCTTGGATGGCCTTGGCTACATGAGACTCTATCACCAAAAAGAAAAGACAAAGGTTGGAAATACAGCTCAGTGGTTGAGCACTTATCTGGCATGCAAGAGGCCCAAGGCTCAATCCCAGTATGGAGGTACACACACACAAATATTCACAATGATGGACAGCAGAGAAAAGGAAGGAGACAGCCACCCACCAGTTATCATGATGTGATACATAACCACATCTATTGGTATGTAGCTGTAAACACCATCTGATTTCCAGGGTCGCTGGCATTCTGCAGGAAATCGGTGCCTGTGGTCTAAGAGAAAGGCACATGGAGCAGGTAGCAATTAACTGGAAAAAAGTGAATCCCTAACCTGCTGCTTCCCAGCAGGGAGGAAGGAGGAAGAGGGAAGCTCAGGCAGAAGAAGCCTTTTAACCAGAGGAGCTAACATTTCCAGGCAGGCCCCATTTCCCTGGAAAAAGCAGGTTAGGAGTCTGAAGATGAGAACACCAGCTCCCACTCTGTTAAAAGCCACGGTCACCAAAGAAAGCTACCGGCACAGTTACTATGATGCAGTCTTGGAGTCTGAACTGATGTTCTTCAAGGGACTCCAATGGGCTGGCTAAGATGAAGACGAAGGGGTGTCAAACTCAGGTAAGCACAGAGCAGCCTCACACCACACACACACACCAAACTCACACACCTTCCAATGAAGGAGCAGGGACCAGCAACTGAAGTTTGTCTCTTGAGTGATCAATTGAGCTGGGTGCTCCCTTCCCTTCCCAAGGAGCCAGGAAGCTCCTTGGCTTCCTGCCATCAGCCTTTCCCCTGACTCATCAAGTTGAAGAAATATTTTAAGCACAGGTCTGAAGGCATGGAGCAGATGTCATTGTGTCAAGCTGTTCAGCACAGCACAGTGATTAAAATGAAAGACTTGTATTCTGAAAGACCTGGCTGGATGCTGGATGCCGCTTCTTAGGTGAATCTGCTGCCCCACAACTCTGTTTCCGAACTTAAAACATAGGCAGAAAAATCTCGGCACCTACCAATATATTGAGACCTGTCTGTGATGGGGCTGGGAAGGGCCTAGCTTCATAGTTCACTTCTTCTAGAACCTTCTGGGCCTGTGGAACTGATAGCCGGAATGTGTCCAGGTCTTGCCTGATCGTCTCCTCCTTCCTGCACATCTCGTTGGGTAACAGCCTCCTGTAACATAAAGTGGTTCTGCTGGTAAACACTCCCTAGGCTGTCCTGTGGGATGTGTGTGAATCTGGGCATCCCACGGCAAGCCTGTTGGGCAAGTCTGGAAATCTCAATGACTACCAAGTTCCCATTCACCTGATGCAATAGAAAGATCACGTCCTCTTCACACTTTAATCACAGAGTCTTGAACCGGTGTTTCCCAGAGACAACAGGTGGCCCACACATCATAGACGAACATAGATGGAAGGATCACTCTAATTACCTCTAAAAGGCAAACCCTTTTGCATCTGTTCCACAAATAATGGGCTGTGTGCGCTCATAGCTCAGAAGGGCCTGATCTCTCTGCAACCCAGGCTGAAGTGAATTAGAAATGATCCTCCTGCCTCAGTATCTTGAATGCTAGGAGTATGAGTATGAGCCATTATATATAGGTACACGAGAGGCAAGCTCTGCTTGTGTTATAAGGACCATGGTTACGGAAACAGTGTGTGTGTGTGTGATTTAGGCCTGCTTTAGTATACATAAACCCAAGTATAATCCAAGTTCATCCAGATACTGAAAGCCTTACCCCAGTCCATTACTTTTGAGGCCAAGAGCTACAAAGTCACTTGCGTCTCTGGACTTTGGTGTTCTCTTCTGCTCAAGAGAAAAACCTTCTGCATAAATTGTATTTATTATATAATTTATTATATAATTTTATATATATTATTATAAAGGCCAAATGAAAGGACTTAAATTAAAGGACTTCGTAGTATAATTACCATAAGAGTCACTATTTTATAAGTACATTTGTAAATTATGTAAGTTTATAAAAGTGAAGCTTACACAAGGCACTCTAACATTCCTTTAAAAAATCCTATTCTAGCCAATCACAGTAGCTCTACCCCTGAAATCCCAGCACCTGCTAGGCAGAGACGGGAGGTCATACATTTAAGGTGCACCTGATTGTCATAGTGAGTTCTGTGATGACCAGCTAGGTGTATATAACAAAATCCCGTTTCGATAGTAGTAGTAATACTTGTGTGTGTTGGGAGAATCTGTGAGGCACATATTTTACAGACACAGTAGGGCAGGATGCATGCTGAGACTGAACATTAGCTAATGTTTGTGGAAAGGGCAGTTAGAAAATTCACTCCTGAGACCACACTGGCCTAACTGTACATTCTGACAACTCAGGGTTGCTCGGCAGCCACAGGTGTGTAACCGTACTTGATGACTTGGGCAGCTGTTTGGGTCCAATTTGCTCTGTCTTCCCAGCTTAAGCTCCACCACACTGGATGGGAGTTGAGAGCAGGTAGCTAGTTTTCTCCGCCTCTCGCCAGGTGCTCCCTGGCAGCCATGGAACACCCTGATTCCATCCGCCCTTTCCCTCTCCCCACGGTCTGATCATGTCCGTGCCACAAGAAGAAGCAGAAGCTTGCCAAGGGCTTCCTACTCCACCCAAGGTGAGAGTGCTTTCACGATTTCACCAGCAGAACTCACCTCAGTGAGGTCACCTACTTTGACTGTTAGTAACAGAATCAATCACCTGTCTGCTTTCCTGTTTCTTATCCCAGAGCCTCCGGGGTTGACCTTGGGTTCCCCAGCGTCCTTGCTTGAAGTCCTTGCATTCTTCACAAACTGAGGAGGAATCAAACATGGGTCTCAGGCTTGATTCTTAGCAAGTGTCCTCCGGCTAACTCTCCGAACCACACCTGTAGGAACTGACCGCAGCAGGGACTGGATAGGAGAAGGCTGGACTACACAACCGAGGCCTGTGAAGGCCGCCAGGAGCTCTGCAGCCATTGGGCCCTGTACAGGTCTTAAGGCAAAGTGCATATCAATATTCGAGAATAATCACAGTATTTGTTCTTAAATTAACACATCATAAATAAGAAATTGTGTGTTTGTTTAAAAGTATTTGTGTTAATCAGTAGGGCTGGCTGCTCTTCCAGAAAATCCAGGTTCAATTCCCAGCACCCATGGCAGTTTACAACTGTCCATAACTTCAGTCCCAGGGGATCCAATGCTCTCTTCTGGCCTCATGAACACTGCCCAAACAGAAGTACAGGCAAGCAAAATACCCAGACACATGAGATTAAAAAACAAACTTAAATTAGTCTAGAACCTTTTTAAAAAAAACTTAAATAAATAAATATAATTACAACTGGAATATTATTGCTCAATGCAAGATTCTTAAATATTCATATATCATAAAGCTATAAAAGTCAAGACAGAGTAACCAGCACTAAAATAGACACATACAACAACCAGATGCGGTCCATAAATAAACATGCATATTCAGAAATTAGACTTTAGGAAGAGGAGGGGCTGGGGACTGAACCCATGTCCTCACACATCACACATCAGACACCATCAACTGATTTTGAAATATTACCAAAGTATATTGAGTGAAAGAAAACACAAAAAAAAGACAAAGAGATTACACCATATCCGTGCTTCTCAACCTGTGAGTCACGATCCCTTTGGGGGCCACATAATATATCTCATATTTAAATAAGAGATTTACATTACGACTCACAACAGTGGCAAACTTACAGTTGTGAAGTAGCAACCATAATGTCATGGCTGGGGGTCACTACAAGTTGAGGAACTGTATTAAAGGGTCACAGCCATAGAAGGGCTGAGAACCACTACACTGTAGGTACATTTCCATTATCTCAAACTTCACTGCTGTGTATGGTGACTCACGTCTGTAATCTTAGCACTCGGCAGGGTGGCATAGGAGGATCAGGAGTTAGAAGCCAATCTCAGCCTCATAGAAATAAAACACTGTATCTCAAAACTGTAAAATAAATAAATAAATAAATAAATCTAGAAAAGGTAAACAGAGCGAGAAGGAGATCAGAGTTGTCTGAGAAGGCAGTAAGAGCTTCAACAGGGAGGGAGCAGACTCCTGGAGGTGCACAGTCACAGTCTTGACTGCTGTGACGGTTTTGTAGCTGCATGATAATGTCATATACCAAAGTGTCAAATTATATGACTTGCATGTACATTGTTTATGGCCTCAATAAAACTGTTAGGTGAAGGAGTCAGGCGTGGTGGCTCACACCTATAACCATAGCACCCCGGAGTCACAGGATGACCAATCTGAGGCTAGCTTGGGCTACATAGCAAGTGCTTAGTTTGAGAAAGGAAAAGAAGAGACTAGAGGAAGGGAAGGAAAGGGAAGGGAGGGAGGGGAAGGGAGGAAGGGAGTTTCGGGAAGAGAGGGGCGAAGAGAGGGGGAGGGAAAGAGGGAAAGGAGGGGAAGGGAAGAGTGGAAGAGCATTGGGTTGAGGACTTCGTAGATCAGAATGTGAGCTCTCACAACCTACAGTTGAGGCTAGACTTCAAAGTAGCCCCAGTCAAGTTCTCTTGAGCTAGTAACAGAGCAGATGGTAACTCTACTTTTAAAATATTAGGCAAGTAACACTTAGCTGAACCAGAAGAATGGCCTGGGTTCTGCAGTCTATCTTTGCTTGGTGAGTACAGTACAGTACAGCTTGATGCACAATGTGTTCTCAGCGTCTCCGTTTTAAGGAGATCAGCCCAGCCTCTGCTCCCAGACTCAACATGTTCAAGATGCCCTTGTAGCCTCTGCCTGCTGCTTTGTGTCCGCAACAGATTCCTGGGAGTCCAACATCACTTACTTTGGTGAAAGTACCAACCGGAACAGAGTAGGGCAGTCTGTTCAGGCTGAACACATTAACATTGATCTGCTGTATCCGCCCCTGTCCCAGACCTCCCCTGACTTCCAGACTCTTCTATCAGTCTCCTCCACCAGCCCTTTCACAGAGCACAAACCGAGGTAAATGGTACCGAAAATCCTAGAGCGTTAGGGAAAGAGCTGGCTTGAGCCCAGGTTTGTCATTCTCTCAGTCTTTGTTTACTTGTTAAACTGTTTTGAGAATCCATCCCCAATTTCTAGACAACTCACAGTCACAAAAGACAGTGGTAACCCCTCTCTCCGTCTCTCCATGGCAACAGTAGCTGCCGTGGAAACCACAGAGGAAGAAAAGGGAGAGAGAGACAAATGCTAGCACTAACTTAAAGGATCCCTCAGTTCCAGAGCAGAGGGATGAAACCGACTGTGAAAATCAGGAATATTTTAGGAGACTCAGTGGGAGGAAAGAGCCCCAGCAGAAGCAGCCTGTGGGAGGCCCTGCTCAGTCTTCCCTAACAGGAGACTCCTGATTTTTTTTTTTTTTCCTGCTGTCTTGCTGCAAATCAAAGGTTACTTGGGGTCACTCAATGTGCTGGTTAGGTTTTTTGTTTTTTGTTATCTTGACACAAAAGCTAGGGTCCTCTAAGAAAAGGGAACTCCCCTTGAGAAAAATGACTCTATCAGATTGGCCTGTAGACAACTCTCCAGAGCATTTTCTTGACTGATATTGTCGAGGGAAGGCCTATACCTCTGTTGCCAGTGTCGCTGGGCAGTGGGTCCCAGTGATGTAATAAAGGTAGCTGAATAAGCCACGAGGAGCAAGCCAGTAAGTAACATTTGTCCAGGACCTCTGTCATCAGTTCTTGCCTCCGGTTCCTGTCTTGGGTTCCTACCCTGTCTTCCCTTCATGAGAAAGAGAATCTGTAAGCTGAAACAAACCCCTCTTCCCCATCTTGCTTTTGCTCTTGCTCTTTATCACAGCAATAGAAACTTAAGCAAGACATCCAGGGTTCTTTTTTGAACATCAAAACAATTCTAGGCGAAATGGCTCAGTGGGCAAAACTGCTTCCAATGCAAACGTGAAAGCTAAGTTCAAACCCCAGAATTTATGTAAAGGTGGAAGGCAAGAACTGACCCCATAAAGCTGTCTTCTGACCTTCACACATGTCCCGTGGGACACACATACTACACACATATACACATTGTTCACACACACATCATGCACATACACACAATAATATTAATTCTGGGCCAGTATAAGTATACAAACCATTGATGTGTTAGCATGACTAAATTCAGTTAAAAAGCTTTCAAAAAGTTCACTGTAGAAATGGCTCCAGTGAGGAAAAGAGATGTGGATTGATTGGGGATTCTGGGGGAACATATGAGGGGCAGAAAAGGAGGCAACAGAGAAACAGAGGGGCCAGAAACAGAATGAACCCTGTGCAGAGAAGGGCTGTCCATCCATCACAAGAAGATTCTGCAGACACTCAAACCTCGGTGGAAGTTCAATACTCCTGAAGTTAAATGTAGAAATAAGACATTCAACACTATGCCAACTGTTAACATAAACATCACCTAAATGGAAAAAAGCCTAAGTGGTTTACATTGAGTGTGTGTGTGTGTGTGTGTGTGTGTGTGTGAGAGAGAGAGAGAGAGAGAGCATGTGTGCATATGTGTGTGTCTGTGTGTGTGTCTGCCTGTGTGTGAGCATGTGTGCATGTCTGTGTGTGTCTGTGTGTGTGAGCATGTGTGCATGTGTGTGTGTGAGCATGTGTGTGTATGTCTCTGTGTGTGAGCATGTACGCATGTAGGTGTATGTGTGTGTCTGTGTATGTGTGAGCATGTGTGCATGTCTCTGTGTGTGTGTGTCTGTGTGTGTGAGCATGTATGCATGTGTGTGTGTGTGTGAGCATGTGTGTGTATGTTTGTGTGTGAGAGCATGTATGCATGTAGGTGTGTGTGTGTATGTGTGAGCATGTGTGCATGTGGGTTTTTGTGTGAGGGTGTGTATGTGTGTGTGTGCTCACATGGAAATTAGAAGACCATTAGAGAGCCAGTTCTCTCCTACCATGTGAGATCTGGGGATGTCACTCCGGTTGTCACCCTTGATGGCAAGAGCCTTTCCGTGCCCAGCCGCCTTACTGACCCCTAATTAGATGCTTCAGCTGAGACTGCCTTGAAGTCTTTCTTTCCTCCCCCTGTCTTAGAACCTGATCCAGACAGAACTTAAGTGACATCTGTCCCTGTGCTTCATAGAATAGATTGCAGTGATCCAGCAGACTCTTATCCTGCTAAAAGATGTTTTGCCTCCACAAGTGTGGAGGGAGACCGATTGGTGGGTCCTAGGGTGAGCTGGAGAGAGATTGAGGGGTTTAATAAGATCAAAATACATCTGCATGGCCTTTGGTGTTAACATAGGCCTGGGACATCGACATAGACCATAGGACTGCCATATGACCATGAACCCAGACATGGCCCCCAGCAGTAGTCTGGGTCCGGATGTCTCCTCGGCCTCAGGTGGCAGCTCAGGCCACCTAGATCAGCATGTCCCAACGTGACAGCATGGCTCTTAGTCTACACGGTCTTTGGTGGCAACCCAGACCACAGACATCCACTTGGCCCTTGGTAGTAACTAGGGCCAAAGACATTGACATAGACCCCAGCTGCAGCAGGACCATGGACCCAGATATGGCCTTTGGCAGCAGCCCAGGCCAGAATCTCACCATGGCCTCCTCATATCTGCCTGTTTCTCACAGCCTTCAACTCTCCAGTTCCACCTTTCTCCACAGTGTATGAACCCCTCAGCTCCTCTCTATCTTCCATCTTTCCATGGTGTGACAGGGGTGTAGGTGAGCCAGACCCAAGAACATGAGAGCTGACCTTGTCCCTTTATCAGCTGCAGCATTGGGTGAGGCAGTACTGACGGGCTCACCCTGGTGGTGTTGGTACAGGAGAATTGGCAGACTGACCAACTCAGCTACCATCCAGGCCCAGATCCAGGGCTTTGAGTTGGCCCACCCAATATCTACCCCACCTATGATCTGCTGAAGTGCATGAAAAGGTTGGTCCTACAGATCCAAAGCTGCAGGATCTCCATGACACAAGGCAACAACAGGAAATCCATGAGGAGTCCCTATGAGGATCCAGTATAGATAGGGTAGCAGAAGCCAGAGGCCTCAAAACAGACCAATGGCTCATTGCAATGAACATTTACAAGTAGATATGGACAAAAAGGGTATGCTGTATGACACACTGTGACACACTACAGCTTCCATGGCAAGATATTATTATTATTATTATTATCATTATATCTTATTTTCTTTTGTGGAGGAGGTTGCAAGGGCAGAGGGCAGATATGAAGAAATGGGGAGTTGAGTGAAATCAGCATGACTGATCCATAAAGAATCAATAAAAGTAAAATGAATAAATTCAATAGTATAAAGTAGCATCTTGTTTCTATAATTTATATCTCGTTGTTCTCTCTGAGTTTGAATTTTTGCCTATACAGGGACATTTCCCATATATCTATCCTGCCTTGTGGCTGGAGTCTTGTCTGTTTCTTGTTGGCTTATGGAATAGCTAAATACACTAGAGACTTGTCTCAGCAGCTTCACACACCACAGACACCTTCTCAAAGGCTTCCCTCTGTCCATTTTGTCTGAATTGAGCCTCCACTTCTTGATTTGTAAAGGAGGATTTAATAATTCATTGATCCTAGCCAAAAGGCTAAAAAATGACAGATTTAATAACTCTTAGCCATATAAGATTGTTACAAAATGTAAGATGCACATGTACCTCCAGAGTAGCATATTGGGTTTTGTTTATTACTATTATAATTATTATTGAATAAAATCCAATCTGATATGACCAACGCTATCAATTTTCCATGCTTGTTATATAACCCAGGCAAGCCTTGAATTCCTGATCCTCCTGCCTCTGCCTCTAAAATTCAGGGATTACAGTGTGAGCCATCAAACCTGATAGAAGGTCATGGTTAGCAAATATTTCTGGCTCTAAGATATTAAAAAAAAATTCTTCTGATGTTTGGGCAGCTCTCTCTGTAGCTCCATCTTTGGCTTTCAAGTGTTGAATCCATGTGCAGCCTTGTCCACCCTCAGGCAAGCTCAATTCATGGATAGGTTTGATTCAGGTCTCTCTCTAACACAACTCACTAACCTAGCTGTTTGGTTGTATGCAAATAGAAGACTGCATTGTCTGACGTGGCTTTGTAGCATATATTACTATCTAATTGGTAAAATATTTCCACCTTATTCTTTCAAAATTAAATTATACACTTGTTGACTGTAAGTATACTTTAGAATAAGAGTTTTAGTTCTTTTAAAAAAATGCTCAAAAATATGCAAAGCTCTGGGTTCCACCCTCAGGAGCTTGTGTGTGCACACACATAGGCAAACTGCTGCTGAAGTTTGTATTGAAAATGCATTTGTGTGGGAATCATTTGGATTGGGAAACCAGCTTGACACGTGGAAAACTAATTTGGTATCCCTATAGTGTCTGCCATTGCCCATTGGTAGTGCATTTCTTCATCTCCACTTCTAAAGGTAGATTCTGAAATACCTTTATAAAAAAATTGACACAGTGTGTATTACTGGAGTTCTGGAGTCCCTGAAAGTGAGAAATGTGTTGTTGATTCTAGTATATTGTTACAAAATGTCCAAGTAGTCAAAGCTGGTAAATGAAGCATTCTAGTATATTGTTACAAAATGTCCAAGTAATCATAGCTGGTAAATGAAGCACTCGCTTTTAATTAGCTGTTCACTTGTCTGGCAACATTCCAAGTTCTCTCATTATTAACTTGTGTGACAGTTAAACTTGGTTGTCAAGTTGACACACCCGGAAAGAGGAAAGCCCAGCTGAAGAATTGCTTTCATCTGGCTGGTGTGTCTATGGGCACATTTTCATGGTTGCTAATCGATATACTCACCGTGGGCAGTGCCATCCCTAGGCAGGAGGGCCCAGGCTAGATAAGACAAGCAGGTGAGCCTGGGCCTGGAAGCAAGGCATCAAGCAGGGTCCTCTGTGTTCTCTGCTTCTGTTCCTGCCTCCGGTTCCTGCCTCCAGGTTCCTGCCTCCAAGTTCTTGCCTCAAGATCCTACAACTTGTAAGCTGAAATCAACCCTCTTCTCCCCTAGTTGCTTTTGGTTATGGTGTTTATCACAGTAACAGAAGGAAACCTAGGAAATGTCCATTTCATTTCTTAAGTTTTCTCTGTAGATGATTATATAATCTGCAAATATTAAGAGTGCTACTGTTTTCTTTTCAACCCTATTTTTTCTTTCTTTTGTAATTGTGTGTGTCCAGTTGTCCAGGATGATACTAAGATATGTGGATGACAACAAAGGCCCTGGACTTCTCACTGGATCTAGAGAAACCAAATTTTAAACTTCATCACAATTTTTTTAGTACAGATATTGTATGATGGTACTGAAGTTCTAAGATCATTGTGAAATATTTTTCCTCTGTCTATAGAAATGTGGTATGCATATCTTAGTAGGTTTATTGCATGAATTACAGTGGTAGACTTCCTAAGGAAAAATCATTCTTGCTTGTCTTGAATTTACCAAGACCATCATTCCTTGCTTTATAGTATGCGTTAGCTCAGTAGCTAGACTAATTTTCTAGGGCCTACCATAATTGCACACCACAGACTTGTTGGTTTAAGCAACATGCATTTATTTCTCACAGTTCTGGGAGGTATAAGGCCAAGATCAAAGTGTCTGCAGGATTGATCTGAGGCCTCTCCTTGGTTTACATGACCGCAGGATCCTTGTGTGGACTGTCCTCTGTGCCTACACATTCCGACTATCTCTCGTGTGTGTTTAAATTTCCCCTTCTCACAAGGACACCAGCAACACTGGATTAGAACCTACCAGATGATCTCATTCCATTTCCAGATACAGTCACATTCCAAGATTCTAGGACATAGGGCTTCCGGACACAAACTCATCAGTCCCTAAGACTACTTGATAGTTTGGATTCACAACCAGATTCACAAGTGAATTTGACCTACAATTTTCTCCATAAATGAGTTGAGAAGATTTGAAATGTTTTTTCTGTTATTGGAGAAACTTATGTAAATCAGGGATTATATGGCACTTCTAATAATGGTAGAATTTCCCAGTTGAAACTCCATGAATACATTTTTTTAAATGTAATGAACCCAGGAGAAGTTTTTATTTACATTTACATTTCTCTAACATTATTGATTTTTTTTTGTTTTCATTTTTTGTTTTTGTTTTTTGTTTGTCCATTTTTTGTTGTTTGTTTGTTCTTAGAGATAGGGTCTCTCTGTGTAGCTCTGGTTGTCCTTGAACTATTCAATTTTTATTCAAAATTTAACTCTTCACATCTATACTTTGTGTTGATATGGAATTCATCTGTATATATGCTGTAATATTGGGATTTAATTTTAAACCTTATGTTCCCGCTTAGTGAGACTCCTTTTCCACCACTGTCTAAATAACTACACAGTTCTTTCAGAATTAATAAAGCTCCTTATATATAAATTTTCTACATATAACCCAAAAGATGCTTACTTTTATTAAGCTTTAACTTTGTCTTTTTCCCAATTCAAATACTTGTAAAATACTAAAAATTAATTTTACCATATACATATCCTGTCTCATATCTCTGGTGGTATTCTTCATTAGGGGTTGGCTGGGTTGGATTGGGTTGGGTAAGACAGAGTCTTGCGCTATAGCCCAAGCTGGCTTTGAACTCACAATCCCAACTCAGCCTTTTATGTCTGTTTCTTAAAAGACCAAGCAGAGTCTTGAAAAGGGTACATATAAACTAATGCTTATATGATTCTGAACAGCACCCCAGGACTTCTGACACCCTCAGAAAGTGATTGCCCTCACCCCCTCTACTGCCTAAGCATCAGGTATCCTTGTAGGCTTATATTTTTCAAAACCTACTTTTAATAAGGATTCTTAAATGCGTTACCTCCCTCCTAGCCCACCCCAGGCAGTAGAACGGAAAAGTGGAAAAGTTAACAGGGCAAACGAGGAGGTGGACCCATTTAGAGATAGTTCTATGGAGTGACTCGGATCTGCATTGTCAGGATAGCAGTAGTTCACCTCATAGGAATCAGCAACAGCAGGTCGATCCAGAAGAAACTACAAGTCTGAGGAAGTGCCAAGAAGCCCGCCAGAACACCACCAGTTCTTTGATGCATTTCTCTCTATGAAGTCACGACGTACGATGACCAGCAAAGAGCGGCGAGGCAAACCAATACCATACAACATTGCCAGGAAAGACCAGCTTCAGCAAAGCCCAACGATGACCAGCAAAGAATGGTAAGGTGTAACAAGAGTGCACAGCGGTGTCCAGTCTAGCAAAACATCACATGCCCTTTTTCCAGGCTGTTTTCCGAAAACACCATGTGTCTGCTTCAGCAAAACATCCTCCCATGTGTCTGCTTCAGCAAAAAACATTCTTTTATAAGACCATTTCCTCAGAAAAACATCACATGACACAACAGAGTCTCCAAAGAAACCAGAAATTTCCATTTCATATCCTTGTACCTAATTTTATTTCATAGTAAGTAGTCATTTAACGCCTGTTATGTTCTAGATATTGTTTTAGGCTCTGTATTTAGAGAATCCCAGAGAGGTCCATGGAGATTGTCCTAACTCTAATGAGAGTGGATCAAATGGCCAAATCAAACAAGATACTTTGGACTCATCCAGATTGCCTCTCTGCCTCTGAGCAATTTCAACTTTTTCCTCTACTATGCCAAAAAAAACAGTGTGTCTACCCTTTTCTCTGCCATGTGACACCTGGATTGAACCTTGAACTAAGTTAACAACATACCTACTACTGTCTCATCCAAATCCTGACTGCAATAAGAAACCTGGTTTCAGGATGTCCTTTGTGGACACAGAGGACACAGAGGTGGATATTTTCCACCATCACTAAAGCCTTCTATAAGAGAGCTCCATTCTCATCTTAAATGTCTTAAGGGCTTCTCAATCCTGTTTCAGGGTACAAAACAAACCCTGTTACAAAAGTGTTTCTGATCATCTGAATCACAACAACATCGTCAAATTTCCTCAAGATTAAAAGCACTCATCTTTGATATGTGAGATTTTGAAGGTGGTTAATAAGAAATGAAAGGTTTTCTGGAACTGTGCCAGCATCTGGACTTGACAGGCAGGCTGAAATCATGGAGAAGGAGGTGGGGTGTTGGTGTTGGGTAAGTGATTCCTTTTGCTGTTGAGACTCAACTGGTATGGGATTATCTTCTTCCAGGAGAAAGTGGGGTTGTTAGGATAAGCGAATCCCTTGAAGCGTGGTTGGGAGTGCGGCCAAGAGACTCTCATGAAGGCCACTCGACAAAGCTTTCCATCCAAATCAGACAACAAACAAGCTCATGACTTGTCCCATCATCTTGGCCACTGGGCAGCAGGCCCCCGCTGAAAGCCCTGCTCTTATGATCTAATGGCTGCTAGTTCCGCAGTTGGCATGAGACTGTGTCTTCCTGAAGCTGCTTTGCTGTTTCAGACCAAAGGCAGTAAGAAGGCCAACCTATTCCCTGAACCTAAGATTGTGATGAATGTGGCGGTGAAGCAGATGAGCATTCAGTACAAACCAGAACTCGGATCTGCAGCACGTATAGTCTGTTCCTCATGCTGTAGGCGGCTCAGATTTATGACCCAAGATAATACTGATATGGTGGTGGCTGGGGTTCAGAATTTTGCATTAGCCCTTCATCTCCTATGCAATTTTCCAGCCTGGGCTCTGCACATACTAGGATCATGACTGGCTTGTTACCCATTTCCTCTAAAGATAACTTTGTAATGAGAAAAATTACTGCCATGCTAGTGCTGGCAAGATGACTGTGCAGTTCAAAGAGAGGCCTGGACCAATGGAAACTTGTGGCTATGGACTCTCAGTTGATGCTGGTCACATAACTACCCCTAATCCTGAAGGTTCAGGTACCTTGACATGCTAGCATGCTACTGTAGAAGATTCAGTAGTACAATGTGAAGAGCTATCCTAAATCAGCACATACACTATACCCAAGCCCCTGGGAGATGCTGCAGCAAATGCACCACCAAGCATCTCTTTAGGGACCATCATATGTTCTTGAAGTTTCTTCAAGGAAGAAGCCTTGAGACATTGGCTAGGAGCTTATAGGGGTGTTTGTGGTTGCTTTTATTACATAAACTTGTTTTTGAAAGCTACTAACAACTTTAAACCCAGATTGCACAGACCCAGGATTTGATATCAATTATGTTGCATTGCTGAGTATGCTGATACATGCCTTTAACTGCAGCACTTGGAGGCTGAGGCAAGAGGATCCCTGGTTTGAAACCAGCTTGTATCACAGAATGAGTACTAGGTCAGCCTTGGCCAGAAAGCAAGACTGTCTCACACAAACAACAAAAACCAACTAAACACACTGGAGTGTAAAACTGAAGAAAGGTCTGTTGGACTCACCAATCACCTCGGGTTTGGTGATATTAATGCAACACTGTATTGCTGTCATGTAGGATAGGTCATTTGTAACTAATCACTGGCCTGTTACTGTTTTTAAAAGTACTTAAAATGTGTTTTAACATTTAATACCAGGCAGGGCAGTGGTGGCGCACGCCTTTAACCCCAGCACTTGTGAGGCAGAGGCAGGCGGATTTCTGAGTTCGAGGCCAGCCTGGTCTACAGAGTGAGTTCCAGGACAGCCAGGGCTACACAGAGAAACCCTGTCTCAATAAAGCAAAACAAAACAAAACAAAACAAAACATTTAATACCAGAAATAACCTCAAATATATAATGTGCCTCAATTTAAAGTGCTACATCAATTTAAGATCACTGAAGATAGGCATGATGGCACCACCTGCCATCCAAGCAGATTATGAGTTCTAGATCAACCTGGAATACATAATGAGCCGTGAGTAAAGAGATATACTAAGACTCTATTTTTAATTTTAAAAAAATCATAAAATAAATGCTATGGAACCTAAAATCTGGCTACAATGTATACTATGTCTACTAAATTTTTACTACAAGACACGTGCCTTGGTTTGTCCCCTGCCTCCAGGGAAGAACAATTTCTGATAAACAGATGGCGATATCCAATTTCCCTTTTCACATCCAACTGGGCTTTCAGCTGGGCCCATGGGAATCCCGAACAGAAGCAGAACTCCCCAGCCTCTCCTGTTGAGCTGGAATTGGCTTCTGACAACTGTCAGTCAGCTCCTAGAGGCTGGGCTCCTCATCCTTCTCTCACCTTCTCATTGCCTGAAGGGAGATACCTTGGACTCTAGAGATGCTCTAGATAGCGCAGTGAAAAACCAAGCACATGATCTCCACCCGTCCCAGCAGGGACTTCACCACGATAGAGAAATCAGCCTCCATCCAGTTTAAGAGATGCAACCAGAACTATGTGTTCTCCAGTGTCCCTTGATGTCCCACCACACTCCCTTTTCTTATAAACATCTACCTTCAAGTCTTCTTCCTACAATTCAGATACCTTGTTCCCCATCCACTAATAAAAGCAATTGTCCACTTCATGCTATTAATAACTGTCAATCAGAGAATATACTAAAGTAATTATGTATCAAGTCCAAGACCTAGGCAGCCATCCTGTTCCCAATTTTAAGAAATGAGTCGCCGGGCAGTGCACGCCTTTAATTTCAGCACTCAGGAGGCAGAGGCAGGTGGATTTCTGAGTTCAAGGCCAGCCTGGTCTACAGAGTGAGTTCCAGGACAGCCAGAGCTATACAGAGAAACCCTGTGTGGAAAAACCAAAAAAAAAAGAAAGAAAGAAAGAAAGAAAGGAAATAAGTGACGGGACAATTAAGAGCTGTATACTTTTTTTATTTTACTATGAAACTTTTTGTAAATCTTGAAATCAGTTAAAGTAAAAACTAACCATATATTTGTCTTTATACATTATATACACTCAAGAAATAAATAGTGGTCTGAGCATTTTTTAAAAAAGCATCAGATATACAAACAAAGCTTCAAGCCAAATGGATAAATACTCAGAGGATTCAGGTCTCCAAACTTCCATTACCAACCCCAAGCTGGAAGTCACAGGATGCATGACCAATAAGAAGCTTCACTTTGGCTAGAAAGCAATCACAGAAGCACACTGAGGGGCTTGAGAGGGCACTTTATGTGAAGGGCCAACTGGTTCCGTCTTCAGAACTTCGGCTTGAAACAGCGATATAAAGTTGGTACAGTAGAGATACAAAGGATGTCTATTACAAACCTAAACACAGAGGATTGCTCTCCCACCCCCGGCTGACAGCACACCCACAAAAACTCAACCCTTCTCCCATGTGTTCTTCTGCTTGTATCTTAAGGAAAGGGTTCAGATTTTATGGATAGCTCGAAACAAAAACAAAAACAAAAAGTCCTTTGCTTATCACATCGGGAACATACTGGTAGGAAAATAGCTGTAGACATCTTCATGGAGTTACAGGAAGGATTTTATGAACTTGGCCTCCAGGAAACCTTGTTGGGTCCTTGGCTTGCCCCTTCCCACTGCCACCTTGATGTCATCTGAGCAGGTGGCTGACCTTCCCTAAGCCTTGATTTCGTAAAACCAGAATGTAAAGCAAGAATAATAACAGCTGCCCTGCTTCATGCATTCTAACTAGGTGGCACACATGCAAGCTGTCTAAAAACCAGAAAAGTGTGTCTCGGGTATCACATTTATCAGTCCACATTAAGATCTAGAATAGCGGGCTCTCCTCCAGAGTTTAACAGACAACGCACTGATATAAAAGCAAAATACTTCATGCAAGAAAGAGCACAGTAGCAAACATCAAGCCAGCTCTGTCCATTGGGCTGGTTTCTGCACAGAAGGTATGAGGAACTCATGCAAACCGTATAGCTCCCTAACCAGCAGAGACTTTGCTCCACCCCTGTGGCAAGGACATGCATGATGTCCTGCATGCTGTTCTGCTAGTGATCAAGGGTAGTCCTCAGAGGAAATGGTACATAAAAGCCTCAGAGCCATGCTCACTCAGCCTGTAGCCCTCCCATCTGTCTTTAACACAGGCATACTCATGGGCCCGTGAACTTGAGAGATTCTAGGGATCCTGATCCCATTTGCTCCAAATGCCAAAGTTGAGTCATTTGTCTACGGCCTGGTGCTAATTAGTTATAAAGTACCCAATAAATGTTTGTTCAGCCAAAGTAAAAAGGAAATGCCAACAATGTGAACTTCAGAAGGTGATCTGGGAGGCATGATGAAATATCCAGGATAGAACCAGGATCCATCAGTACCTTGTGTGGGAGAGCAGCAGTCCCAGCCTGATCTACAGTCCCCTCTCTAGGTAACAGTGCTGCCACTATGGCATGAGCCAGCTCCTGAGGCAAAGACTTGTCACTAAGGTTCAGTGAGGCCAAGCAGCTGCCAACCCTCCACACAGAGTCACTTTAGAGCCTGTGTGTTCCCTTGTGTTGGACAAAGCCAGTGCTCATCCAGCGACAGTGAGAGCAGCCCAAAGTGTACAAGGGCTCTGGACATCCCAGTGCTTACACACAACCTGGACTCAGCTTCCTGAGGTGGCAACAGAGGTTTGGAGTTAGAATCATCAGCAAGAATGTCAGCAGTGCACAGGCCTCTTGGAGAAAAGTTACAGTTGTCATGGGAGACAGGATGAGCCCAGCAAGCAAACCCTCCTGGAGCTCAAAACTGAGATCTTCCAATGAGTGGGGTTTCAGCAGTAACTTTCCTCCATGTGTGTGGACAGTGGGGTGTGGGTGTGGACATCAGGACTTCTTGGGCCCTCAGACCAGCTCGGCAAAGGAACTAGAAGGAACCATGTGAATACAATGTTAGGTCACTCACCAGCAAATGGGCAAAGCTGTACAAAGGTGTATCTACCAAGATGTGAACCAAGACTAAGTGTTCTGCCATGGGCAGGCTAATTTACTGACTTGGTCTTAAGAGATCTCCCGCGAGAAACACCCATAGGAGCCTGTCTAGGCTGGTAGGTGCACGTGTTACAGTCAATGCATTTATGTGCTTTAACACACACACACACACACACACACACACACACACAAAGAGAATCATCAAACTTCTTTGCATACAGGATTCTCCTGTGGCAGGAAGGGAACAAGGTTGAGTCAAGAGACCTGAATTCTATTCTCAAGTTCATGTCAGGAGAGCAAAATCTGAAGGCAATGCATGTGACTACGAACACCAGGACGTCCCGGTTTCCTTCATTGCTTGGGTTACTGTTGTTTTCTGTGCCTTAGAGAGGAAATAAAGGGCTGACTTGTTTCCCAAAAACAAAAAACTGTGAGCCACATTACATAAGCTATAGCATTCCAGAACAGAAATAGCAAGGGATGGCACCTTATCTCCTACACGAGTCCTTGTATGGTTTACAGTCTATCGATGAAATTAATGTATACAGTAGGAGCACTGTGAAAGAAGAAAAATTAAATACAAGCAAAAAAAAATGATTAAGGTAATGATAATGGAAGATCAAATGAGCCTGCACGAGACTGCACCCCTTAATGGGGAGAGGGGCAATCTTCAGCCCCCATGAGCCTGTGATTGCTAAGTGCGGGGTCTGCTGATATTTCTCAGAAGCCAGATCAGCTGGGGGTGCAGTCAGGCCCAGTGGGTTGGCAGATGCTCAATCACAGGTAATCCCTGAGCATGGCTTGCTTAATAATTGGTACCTAAACAGAGGCTGGTGCTTCATCTGAGCAGCTGAAAGTTCTCCACCTAAATGAGAAGGCTCTAGTATAAAAGACCCATCACACGCCAGGGAATCCTGGGAGAGGGACTTCATCTTCCCAAGCCTCGGTTTTCTCAATGTCCACAGACACAATAACACCTGCCTCCTGAGGATGTCAATTAAACAGTTCTGTAAGTCACTGGATGCATGCCCAACATTCCAGACAAGATTATCACCTAGTGCTCTGCTGAAGTCAAGAGGCAAGAAGTCTGAGTGGCTAGAGAGAGGAGAGCCTCCTTCCTCTTCAGAAAGCGTTTTTGGCTTAGATGGCATAAGACAGGCTCCACAGAGGTTCCCATTGCCACACACCGTAACATGGGTCTTCCTCCACCTGAAATCATGCGGTTCCACACCGAGCAATGTGATACCACACAGGAGAGCCTCTCCATCTCGCTTGACTCTACACACAAGCATTCCTATACCTCAGATTGGGGAGAATTAGTCACACCAACATCAGTTCACACCAACCTGGGTTCCAGAAAATCTAATAAATGGGGTTCTATTCTCACCCTACCACCTACTGCAGCCTCCTGACAGAAGAGGCTAGGAAACTAGGCTTCTCTTCTGCCCTGCTTGCCACAGAAAGTACCACCCTATAAGGAGGCGTAAGAATGCTGGAGCTGGAGTTTTATGTACAGTGAGCACATAGAGAGTAAGATGGAGCAGAGGGACAGCCACACTCCCTGAGGCCTCATGGTTTGGCTCCGGTGTTTGTCTCTCACGCTCCACCATGGGAGTTTTATAAATGAGCACCTTTCCATTGGGGCCATGGGCAAGTGGAGCAAGGAAGTGCTAGTTACCTGGTTTTGTTTTTAATTCTCCAGCCATGCTGACGCGTGTGAAACCACAGCTCCTGGCCAGGGGAGATGCTGCTCTTCATAGGGTCTTGAGTGCAAAATGTCACTCTAAGAGAAAAGAGAAGCCATTGCTGTTAGACCAAACTCTAGACAGTGCTTTCCGGACTCAACACATGCAGGAAAGGGAAAGCAAGACTTTCAGTGTGTTGTATCCACTGCAGAGCCTTCAGAACTGCCCATCACTGCTGCAAGACTGCCCACCCATTATACAGGACTGCCCATCACTGCTGCAGGGCTGAAATTGTTCTAGGGCTTTGAAATGGATGGTCAGCCTTCCCACCAGACTCGAGGTCCCTATAGGACCATGCTATGAAACATCCACTGAAAAGAACGCTCGGAACTCAACTACACACTAAAATCAAAGGTCTGGACTGGAAAGATGACTCAACAGTTAAGAGCACAAGCTGCACTTAGAGAAGACAAACTTCGTCCTCAGCAGCCAGGTCACGTGGCTCACAACCACCTGTAACTCCAGCCCCAGAGAATCCAATGTCGTCTTCACACATGTAATTTAAAATTTAAATTTTAAATCTTAAAAAAAAGGTTCAGTGCATGGACAGCCAAAAGCATAAGAAATAATCAAAGGTCTGATAATCATCACTTCACAACAGTTTGTGGCTATACCACACAGTTGTGGTGATGTGATTACCACACCGATGACTGACACTATTTGGACATTTCATCCTGATGCTGGGACAGGAAAAAGAAGACATATTCTAGACCTTTCCTGGGGAGTTTAAGCACCTGTGGGCCTATGTGTTTATAAACTTATAAAAGGGTTAGCTTATCTCATGCAGGATCAGCCAATGGGAATTAATAAAGTGCCAAGAGACCTGTTCCCGTCTCAAAAATGGCAACAGTGTCCCACTGTGGGGGAGGAAGCAAAAAAGGGAAGCTGTAACACTAGGACCAAGACAGAAAACTGGTCCAACCACTTTGGAGAGTTAAGTATCGATAGACTACATCTGAAGTTATTGGATAGATTCCACAGACAACATCTGAATGTTTACGCCCAGCTCATAAAACGCTATGTCCAATTATGGAAAATCTAGATGCCTCTAAAACAATTCTACATACTGCTAATGGCTATAAACAAAAGTACTAATGGGCATAAAAACAAAAAGGAAGGAAGTACATTACCATTGTTTAATTAATGTAAAATTTCCCTTCCATCTGGTTTGAAAGAAGGGAGGGGTGAGCAGAGGAAGGGTACAGAATCGACTCGAAGTGTTTCTGTGACATTTGGCTTCTGAAATCCTATATCTGAACACGATTTGGGAGATCGCTTGCATTTGTTAAGTCTCCATAGTGAGTGTTACTACGTCTGAAGTATTTTATTATAGTCATTGTGTTTCTGCTACCGCAGCTGTCAGCACAGGCTGCACTTAAGAGTGCAGGAGAGTAGAGCAGGTACAATCATGGAAAGCACAGTCTGGGTGCTTACAGCTCCCCACTCAAAACATCGCCAATCCCAGGCTCCTAGACCAGATACTCCAAGGAAGGATTCACTCCCTTTCCAATGCACCAATTCACTCCCTTTGTTGCCAGCCTGGCCAAGGACAATAGACACAGGGTGAATTATGGAGACAATGTCAGAGGAAAGACAAAAAGGAGACAGCCGGCTTCCTCCAACCTAAGGCTGATGGTGGTCACTGATGGTGGGGGAAGAAAACCTTCCTCTGCTGAGGAAGGTCTCCAGGGCTTCACTGCCTTTGAGCCCTCCTTGGCAGAGTTAGCGCACAGTAACAAGAGTTGACATATAACGGTCTGGATCTCCTAGTTCCGTATTTAAAGAAGTGGGAGGCTGTCAGCTGGCACGGCATAGACAGCTCTCTGCTAGTGAAAATTACAACCCCAACTGTGACTTGGAGCCTCTGGAGGAGACACGACAATGCTCTGAAAAGTGAGCTCTGGATGGGTAGATTCTGCGGAAGATGTCACCTGTGGACCCAGATGCTCCAATCTGCCCCTCAATGCAGCACACCCAGAGAGCCCTGTCCAGGGAACGTCCACTTCCTCAAGGCTGGCACAGGATTTGGCACACAGAACGAGCCCTGAACTCCAGATGGCCCTTGCCCATCCCTGCATCCTGAGGGCTGTGATCAGGATGTAAGATGTACAACAGTTTCCAGAAGCCCTTATCTGGGAGTAACAGTCCTTGCACAGTTAGTTGAGGTTTTGCTGGTGGCTCTGCATATTACTCAAGCAAAGTGGAAATGGAGAAGAGCCTGGTGCTCGCCTCTCACACAGACCAACAAGGGCAGGAACACTTACTTTCGCTGGGTTTCCCCAGACTTGACACGAATTCGTCGGACGTTCAGCTCCCTCGAAGGGTTGCTGGGTTGAGACAGGTAACTTTGAAACTCATTCCACAGGTTGTACCAGGAACGGGATACCCCCTCCCAGGTAAGTCTGATTTTCAAGAGATCGCCCAAGTCCTCCTCAGTGTAGACCAGGAAGGTGTTTGTGGCGTTCAGCTCAATCTTCCCCACTCTACAAGGTGAGACCGAGGCTTGTTATTCTCCTCCACCTGGGGAATCTGCCCACCTCACGCCCTCCATGACCCCACTTCACAGGACCATGCCCCATGGCATGGCCATGACACCGGACTCCACATGACAGATAACTCTGCCCCAAGAGTCCGACTTCTTATCAAAACCATTCCCTCACAGCTTTCCATTTGTGCCACTAACTCCTAAGACACAGTACCAAGGAAGGGCAGAAAAAACACCAAGTCACCTCCCTGACACAAGCATGCTGTCCCTCAGCTCAGAGGCTAGTCTCACTTTCTCCCCCTTCCCCCTCCCCCCTCTCCCAATTTGCATGGGCTGCCTTGCCACATCAAGCTAGCGATTGTAGACGGTCTAGCCTTGTCTTCCAGCAAGGCTGGAACCTCACAAGTATGACTCTAGTGGCCATCCTTCCTTTCTTATTCCTTACAGCTTGTTTGCGGACAAGGTCTCACTGTATCTTTCAGACTGGCCTGGAACTCACAAGTTTCCTGCCACAGCCTTCCAGCTGCTGGGATTACAGCCTGCACCGCCACACCTAGCTCTGATAGTCTCCCACAACGCCAACATCACTGGGCAGGAGGATGCTTTACACATGGTGGGAACTCAACCAACCCCTACAAATTTTTACAAACTCCTCCCACAGATAATCACTACAGAAGACCCAGAGATGACATTAAGAGTTCAAGTCCCTAAAGCCTCAGGTGTCAGGCGTTGCCAGAGATTAAACAGTAGTTTCTGGGCAGCTGATCCAGCAGTTTCTCACACAGCTGATTCATCTCAGGAGCTTCCCGCCCTGAAACCCTCTGAGTAAAGGACTTGAAGGAGAACACACAGTAGAAGAAAAGAAAGAGAAGACACAGATGCCAGTTAGAACCACCCCGCTCCTCCCCCAGGCAAGCTGGCTTGACTCTCCTGTACTTCTTAATCTTGGGCTAACTAGTTCTTCGTCATGAATCAGAGTCGCCCAGAACGCTCACACTTACATTTCCAAGGGCAGGTTCTGGGAGTCTGCGTTGCTACCATACAGGGTAATGTAGAGGATGGGCTTGATGTTCCCACTGTTCTTGTAAGAGAACATGTGAACTTTCAGCTGATAATGGTAAACTGCAGAGACAATGACAGAGACCTCTGTGAGCCTTGCTTGCATCTCCAGAGTCACACAGCACACTGATTTTAGAGACAAACATCCTGCTGGCCCAGGCTAGTCTCAGACTGGCTTTGGTCTTGCTCTGCCTGAAAAGTGTTAAGAAATCTCTGAGGAAGTACCCTGACCTTGGCAGTCAGATGTTCGGACACTTGGAGCTATTTATTTCTACTGTGTGACACTGGATTAAGGACCAAGTATAAACCTCTCTGAGTCTCAAGGTCTTCCTCTATAAAATGCTGTTTCACAAACTATTGGAAACAGGTTATGAAAGCAGAAACTGTTGCTTCAACCATCTGCGTGCATTGTTTCACATCTGTTGAACATGAACATGCTTTGAAAAACTAAACACAAGGTAGAATTTTAAGATATGGATACTGATGATTATGGGGAAGTGTCTATATCATAAAAGGGTCCCTACCCTGGGTTTCTATGGGGCCACTTTGCTAGGGCATACATAAAGTGATCTGATCTGCAGCAACTTGCTACAGCTAAGTAACCATGGCTCCCCTGGGTTGCTACCACACGTTCTGCAAGAAAGTACAAAAGACTAAGGAGCCAGAAGGTAAGTTACCTCTGAAAGGCATGCCAGCCCGGGTTTTTAAATACATTTTACTATTCCTCTTCTTTCTCATTTTCTTGGCATTGTAGCCAATGTTATTACAACGGTTCTTCCGGCAGCTGAGACAGATCCCCTTTTTGAAGCGGCTGGAGTCTGTGCACTGGAAGGCAAAGCTTGGCTTGTCCTGATTCACCAGAGAATCAACAAAGAGGTGTACGGCTCGCTCGTGCTCACATTTCACCATCTCTGAGATTGCTGAGGAAACACGGGACAGAGAGCACATGGGATGAGCCACCACTTGGTCAGTAATCAATACACACTCATTGGTGACAGGTTTGTTAAGGCCGGCGGTGTGTAATCCTTAACACAGGCTCAATGGTATTCCAACCAAGCTCCTACTAAGATACAGAGGAATTGAAGACCATTGCCAGCATAACTGTCCACTCTGTGAGAGAAGGCAACAGTATTTACTCCAAGAAATAGAGAGAAGAGAGTTCATACACTAAGAGTGAACTGGATCCCGCAGGACCCATGTTTGAAGGGCTGTCCACCAGGTGGACATGTGGTGGCACATGCCATTATTTCCAACTCTCCAAGGCAAAAAGATAGAACCTCTGTGAGTTCGAGACCAGCCTATTTTTCATAGCAAGCTCCAGTACAACTGAGACTACATAGAGACCCTGTCTCAAAAAATATTAACAGAGGGAGAGAAAGAGAGAGAGAGAGAGAGAAATCAAGTGATAAAGGGCAGCTGTGTGATAGTCACTAAGCCCTAACAGCTGTCTGGGTAGAAATACCAGACATAAATGCTGGGCACTGTGGCACATATCTCTAACTCAGAAGGCAGTGGGAGGTAGATCTCTGTAAGTTTGAATCCAGCCTGGTCTACATTTCAAGTCCCAGGCTAGCCAGGGCTACATAATGAGACTCTGTCTCAAGAAAAAAGAAAATTAATCAATAATGACTGTGATTTGGAAGCAGGTGAATGTTGTTAGCAGGCAAGCAGTGAGCCTTGCCACTGTGGGAAGAGATAAGAGTGATTAATTAATTCTGTTAGCTTCACTAACAGCTCAGGCAACTCACAAGATGGATAGAGTGAATCATACACAAGAAAGGTACGTAGAAACTCACTTCCATATGCAAAAGATCCCAAGACATCATTGAATCCACAGCCTGGCTGGAAGTCACCACCATTGGGATAGATGTCAATGTGACCCACAGGCATCCGAATCCCAATGCTCAAGCCAAAGGACAGTGTGTAGGTATGCAGGACATCCACAAAGTCTGCATCATCCGGGGACAGCCTCCTATTGATGTCCACCCCTTCAAACATGGGACCTGCGGGATCCAGACCTGCAGCAGAAAAAACCAAAGTGAACTTAGTCAGAAGCATCAAGGCACTGAGTCTTGACATAGAGTCCAAGTAGGCTGAATGAAGATGCTCTCTAAGCCCAGTAGCTAAAGCCTGATGCAGCCTGCCTGGAAAAAAATAGGAACCCGTATGTGGTTGATTGAGATGCCAGCACCAGAATTACGTCCTATAATCATAGAGTCAGCTTTTTGTTTTTTCCTGAAGCCCCCACATGTCCCAGTGCCTCCGCCAACCTGGTACACTAGCCACAAGGTTTACCCTGATGTCATCTCTGGGGAAGCACAGAGAATAAAAATTATAGCAGTTCTAGAATATACTCAGCTCCTGACCCAAGCCATCCATCCATCCATCCATCCATCCATCCGTCCATCCCAGACATCTGGCCCTGGGCACCTTCCACAGCAGAACTCTCTCTGCCCCAGGTTGGTTGGCTTGTATTTGGACTCATTCTTACCCTTCCTTTATTATAGGCCAGGCCAGGGCCCAGGCCAGGGATGGATGAGCAGAACAAAGCACCTCTAAAACTCAGTGGAGTGAGAAACTAAAAGCCAGGCCCTCAGTATGCCTCTTGTTTTGCAGCCACGGTAAAAAATAAAAGTAAAAAATCCTTTTTGCCCTCCCCACCTTCCATGTTCAACACGAAAGATGCTCTACTCGGGAAGGTGTTTCTTCCCCTCTGGGTTGCTCAGATCATATGAGGAAACTTGCTATAAACTTAGATTCTGCTGTGTAGCTCTAAAACAAACACCAAACACTACAAAGACACCCAAGCAAATAAGTTATCTGCACACAGATGCATCAGGAGACATATGGGGAGGGAACTGGTCAAGTGTACACAGCAGGGTGAGACTTCACACTATCTTTTCATTCTGAACTATACAAACATAGCAACACTGCTTAAAAGAAAGAGTGAATGGGACCCCACACACACACAACCCCTAAATTGTAAATGTAGATTTCTGAGTTCCTGATCCCCAGAGAGTTCAATGGACAGGGCTGGCATACAACCCAAAAAATACAGATTGGTTCTCCAGGTGACCCTAAAAGTCAGTGGCTTGTGGACCAGACACTGAGGATTTTCCCTATTCTTTGGGATATGAAGAGGAACCTCAGGCCTCAATTTATATAGCTCATGTAAAAAAAATAAGAGATTAAGAACTTGTCTGTTATTTTTTATTATGTGATTATACGAACTGGATTTGTCCCAACCAGGAAGGCTCCTTGCTCTACAGATGAAAAAAAAAAAAAAATGTAGAAACAGTTAAGCAGTAAGATAGGAGCCCTATTTCATCCTGAACAATGTTGGACCCTGCGAAGTGCTTTTGTCACTGAGAAACGTTTGGTTGATTTCAGAAGAAATTTTTGTTTATGGCACTTGTGGGTAGAACTAGCAGCATCTTCTGAGGACAGGCCAGAGATGCAGATAAACATCCTAAAACGTGCCACATGGCCCTGACACACACAGACACATATACCCCAAATCTTCATAAGCCCTACACAACAGCACTTCCCAGGCTGAGAGACCCTAGTCTAGAGACACCAAGGCCTGAAGGTGATACAGCCGAAAACCCACATCGTTTGTAAGGTGATATGGCCGAAAACCCAGGTCCGATTGTTTTATGTTGTTTGTTTTGTTTTGTTTTGGAGACAAGAGCCTGGGGAGCTAGCAGAATGCTAATCAGTGGCACATGCAGCAGCCTCCAAGTCTAAAAGCAGGCCTTCCCTCTAACCTCTCTGTAGCGGGGAACGGGCCTCCATCCAGTTGCACGCCCCACACTCTTATAGAACTCACTCTGTAAACCACACTGGTCTTGAACTCTCAGAGATCTCCCTGATTCTGCTGGGATGAAAGCAAGCATTATACCCAGCAATCCACGTCTTAGAAAGAGGTAAGAGGTAACAGAACCATGTTCCTCAGACCCAGTACAAGGAAATGGTGAGTTCGCTGATCGCATGTGAGAGAGCAACTTTAGGACAAAGGCAGAGTCATTTCCTAGAGTGAACAGACTAGGGCTCATGGTTCATGGAAACGTGTGGAGCTAAATCCAAAACGTGAGAGATGTTTGGATGATTTATGGGTGACCACCCCAGAAAGGGATCCCAGGCTACTTAGGGCTCAACCCTAGCTCAGCACCCAAAGATGGCATAAAAGTGTGCCCTTCCAGGATAGTCTACAATGTCCTGTTTGATAGGCTGCAAGGCCACAGTATGACACAGAAGCTTCTCCCTGCCTCTCACCATGTGCACCGAAGGGGAAAAGAAAGAAGAAGAGGAACATTATGCTTTGCAACCAATACAAGAGAGGGGCTCTTTGCTTGGTGCAAACAAAGGTCCCCACCAGACAGGCAACTCCATGGAAACGAAGCTGGGCTGGAGGAATGCCGACAGCTGAGGGGGCCTCACAGGCCAGTGTGGGGCCTTCACCTACCCAGACTGAGCCAGCTCCCTGCTCGGACTGTGTGACACACATTCCTGGCCCACAAGCTAAGGCGAAAAGTGACATGATCTATTTTTTTATATTGTTATATATTTTATCTATATTTTCAGATAGTAGCTAAGGGCAGGCCCTGCAACCTAGTAACCTGGCCTGAATCCCAGATCTGCTACTTAATATTGTGCAAGATATTGGGCTCACTGTTTAATCATCCGGTGCTCCTTCCCCCATCTGTGAAAGCTGCAAGGTTACTGTGTGGCTTAGAGATAGCGTGGAGGAAGTATCATAGTCTTGAGGAGTGAACATTAAACAGCACCTATCCATAGCCTACCCAGAATGCATACCTCAGTCATCCTCTTAAAGGAATCTGCCTGCTCGATTCTTGCTGATTCAGTTAGGAATGCATGACCTCTTCCCTCTGCACCCCAGATTGCTGTCTGGAGCTGTGGAAGGTTAAATTCCTGCAAACCCCACACCCTCGAGCTAAGCAAGCCTGGGACTCAAATCTCTTATAGGCCCCAAGCTAAGACACCTGTGGTCTCTGCACGGTGATATCACTGCCCTGAGAACCACACACAGACTGTGGTCTCCAACCGCTTATCACTCAGGTCTACATGAGATGAGAAGAGACAGGCTACCCCCATCAGATACCTACACCCATGTGTGGCGTGCAACTGGCCAGAGGCCAGGCCCCTACTCCACAGAGAGCTTGGAGGGAAGGGCCATGAAGGCTTCAGCATGTGGCACTGATGAACACCCTGCCAGCTCCCAGTTGGCCATAGACAGGAGGCCTTCTCCTCAGCAGCCACCACTCAAACAAGCAAAAAGAACTGGGAAACTCTCTAGCTAGCCTCTCTCTCCTCAGACTAGAAACAGAGAAAAACAAAATCTTGGGTTTGTCCTTGTTACCAAGGACACATTGGGCCTTGATCCTGGTAGAGACTACATGTATGGGGCAGTTTGTCCCCGGCTGACCAGGGCCCGGAACACTGGAGAATGGCCACACAATCACTGCCTCCTTTGGACTGTTCAAGCCCTAACACACTATATGTCAGGAAGAAGGAAGGGCTCTCATGCTATGCTGGATGGAATCAACTGGCTCTAAAGGAGTTTGTATGCATATGTCTATGTGTGCACCCATTAGATTCTGTGTATGCACCTATTAGATTGTGTGTGTACCTATTAATCTGTGTGTGCACACCTGTTAGAATGTGTGCACCTATTAGACCCCTTTCCACCCCAGTACAGTCTTAAACTAAAAGCACTACAGGGAAAGATGGTCCTACCTTTTCTTCTAGGTGCTCCCTGACTGTGACTGAAATGGATCCTCTCCCCAAAATTCACAGACAGAAAAAGTAATTCTGAATCCATGGTATTTGGAGGTGAGATGTTTGGGAGTCAATTAGCATCAGATAAAGTCATCAGGGTAGGATTCCCAACCTGATTCTGGTGGGTTTTTAAAAATAAATTATTTAATTTTATGCGCATTGGTGTGAGGGTGTCAGATCCCTTGGAACTGGAATTGTAAGACATTTGGAGACAGTTATGAGCTGCATGTGGTTGCTAGGAATTGAACCTGGGTCCTTTGGAAGAACAGACAGTACTCTTAACCACTGAGCCATCTCTCCAGCCCTGATTCTTGTGGTTTTATAAGAGAAAGAATAACCTAAACCAGCACGATCACTCTGGTTAATCACAAGATACCCTCCGTCATTTTACCATGCAGCAAATAGATGCCAGGAAGCCAAAAACCTCCTCTGCATTGTAAGTTATCCAGACTGCGCCATTCAGTTATTCATCGCAACAGAAGGCCATCTGAGACATCATCCTTAGTATACTAGGCATGAGAAGGTAGCTAGGGCTGAATGCCTGTAAAGGAATGCTGGAGGGAGAAAAAAGGTCAGGGCACCAAATTTGCCAACAATGTTAGTGTAGAGGAAGCTCTCCTATGTACCTGGTGGACAGCCCTCCAAAACCTGGATAAAGGATCTGTGACTTTTTTCCTAATCATTGAGTAATTTAGTCCAAACTCAAGCATTAAAAATCCAATTTTCAATACAGAAAAAAAAAAAAAAACAAAAAAAACAAAAACAAAAACAAAAACCATTTTCTATTGAGTACCTGGATACCAGTATCAAAAATGTCTCTTTAATTACAAAATTCAACCACTCATTTTGCACAGGTAACTGTCACTGATAAAGAAACAACTTAAATCCTGGGAAGAAGGTGTCAGTTGATAAACTAAGAGACCAGAGGCAGGATTCAAACTAGACTCTACCACTTACTCCTTCCTCAACTCTCTGGAATCTCAAGGGTGGAAACCAAAACCAAACACTCAGAAGCCTGGAAGCCAGGGCAGGGCTCTTTGGCTCCGGCCCTGTAGTTCTTAGCTATTTGGCCCTGAGCAAGTCTTCTCACCTCTGCCTGTTTCCTACAGTGGACTACACCAGTGCCTTCCAAACTATGCCCCCTATTATCAAAGACCTTGGTATTTCCCCAGCTTGAATTTCTCCCAGGAAGGAGAAAGAAAGACATGGCTAACATAGCTCATATATACATGTGGAAGGGCACAGCTAACACAACTCTGTGTGTGTGTGTGTGTGTGTGTGTGTATACATACACATACATACATACACACATGTATATATACATATATACCTGTGGAAGGGCACGGCTAACACGGCTCATATATATACATATATATGCATATATATATATATATATATATACACATGTACACACACGTACACATATAGACACATATATTTATATTTCTATTTATACAAACATACACACATACATATAGATATATACATGTTTTATATATACATAATATACATACATATAGATACAGATATACACATATTTATTTATATATATATATATACATTCATACACACACACACACACACACACATACACACACACGGTGGAAGCAGATCTTACCAGTGATTCTGCCCACTGTTCCTTTCACAAAGTTGCCAGCATATCCAGCCACATGTGCTCCAAGGCTGTAGCCAATCAAGTGAACGTTCCCGAGAGAGAACTCTTCCTTCTCCTGCAGAAAATCATCAAAGAGTATAAGCTAAAGAGTGTAATCCTGAGGGTCCAGGCCACCAACAATTCAACAAGTCCATCGTGATAAAAGAAGGGCCATGAGGTCATAGGCGTAAGACTCCCCGTGGCATTACCAGTGTTGCTGGCATGCAATACAGATGGTACACCAGTGGCATAGAGTTCTAAAGGACTTGAAATACCCAGGAGGAGGGGTGGAAGATGTGACTACAGATGACATGCCTGACCTTTCCTCTGCAAGCAAAGAATGGCTTCCTTTCTTTGGGGCAGAATTTACAGGACACAGAGGCATCAGTGTAGAGGTAAAAGACACCATACCTACTGCAGACCAATGTGCCAGCCATGACTGCAGTGACATATGACCTGCCTGTACCCTTAGGCTTTCACCTCTACCACCAAGAGCTTCTGACTGCTCACCTTAAACTACCTGGGCTCCTATGTATAGTGTCCCCTTCCAGAGTACTCATCTTGGTTGAGGGAAGGATGCTGAGGTGCAGCTCTAACCTGTGGCTCTGAAAACACTCTTTAAAGCTTGTCAGAGCAAAGAATTACTGCTCCCAACTGTTATGCAGGATGCTGCCAGGACTCCTAAGATTCCTGGGTGAGAGGAGAGGCAGGCTGGAAATGCCCAACCCCTGTAAGTCTACCAGTCTCAGGCAAGCAGTTAGCTTATAAAAAGTAAATCAAGACCTCAAGATCTGTTTTGCACACACTATTTCAAACAACGCAGTGGCTGATCTATTTGAAGCCGTCTCCTTGCCATCCTGTAGCACAGCCAAAGGCAAGAGCATCGTCTTTGGCTCCTTCAAACTGAGAGCCGGCCCAGGTTCCTGGCCTCTCTCAACCACCCGAGGGCATCGGCTTCTAAGATCAGGAACTCATCTCCCGTGAGACAAATTTTTTTTAATGGCAAATAAAGTAATAGCGGAATCCAAAGATCTATCAACAATTAAAAGGTTCTGGTGTGGGCTTCGAAGCAGTTCGTGCAGTGCTTTAATTTAGCAAACTGTAACGCTAGAGGTTTTGATCACACTCGGAGCTCACCGTAACAACAAGGACTCTGCATTTCCTAAGAAAATGTTGAGGGAGACACCTCCCTTTCATCTCTGCTTACCTGCAACCAGTCAAGCATCCCAGCTACTCTCTGTCCCACCACCCTGGTGTTATTGACTGCATCTGTGTACAGCTGGTGAGCCAGGGGCAGCCAGTCAACCACCACGACATTAGCATCTTTCTCTCTCGTCTGCAGGGCTGATACAAGTTTATGCAGCCAGCTTTCAAACATACCACTCATCTGCAAAGAGAACAGAACGATTGTTTTTCTCTGAATTCTCTTTCTGGACTTCAGAAACCCCATGATCCCTCCCATCTGACTGATCCATCACATAGGCAGCCAAGGAAATGAGGACTCGAACATGCGAAAGTCAGCCGAGAGCAGAAAGGCTTGATGCTCCCACACACACTGCTCTTCATGGCTCCAGTTTCCCATCAAAATGTTCACAGCTGCTGCGCTGAGCTGCCCTCCTCTCTCTTACACAGTATTGGTGGTGCTAGATAATGGAGTGATGTCGGTCTGAATCCCTCTCTCTGTCAGGCAAGTGGCCTGGTCCATCCTTCAAAGAGCTGGAGAAGGTTGCCTTAAAGAATTAGCTCCTCCCTCCGAGATGCAGGGAGGCACTGTCACTCACACAAACACCAAATTAACAAATGATTCCTTCCCACAGCCCATCTCTGCCATCCTCTTGACCCCAGAGTAAGAAAAATGCACCCCTGGAATCCCAAATCAGAACTCGGAACACATTTTCCCACAGAAGCAACATTATACATGGTGACTAGAAGCAGTTGTAAACCTATCCACACATACATTATCAAATAAATAGATTTTCTGTGCTTAGCCTGGGAACCCAAACACTATTTACAGCTTCCTTCTATGGGAAACTACCATTCCAAGTTCCAAACACATTACAAAAGAACTTTCTGGAATGCTCCCCATTTGTAAGCTGCAGGCGGTTAGTATTTGCATTTTGACAGGAGGACCTTAGACAAATTCAAATGTGAGATTCCACTCGTGTCCTGAGGGATGAAGACGGACAGACAGACAGGCCCTCAGTTTTCTCTTCATTCACTTTAGGAATAGACTCCTACTCTTCCAACTCCCCAGCCCGACCCCAACTGTTGACAGTAGATCTAAAGACCCAGCAAGAATGTAACGGATATGAATTTCTCATCATTAAGCAGAAGAGTGTCCCCTCCCAATTAGTCCGGGCAGAAACCTGTTCACTTAATAGTGCTATTTTCCTACAGACTATCATTATATGAATGAACAAATCCCTTGCTGGCCAAGAGTTTCTGAAGCTGAGTGATAAAGCCCTTTTTTGTTGAAGTTTGTCATGGGCCTTTCAATAGAAATTGCTCAGCTAGGGCACATAAAGAACCCAGTGCCTTTAAATGGGGCCATCTCTATGCAAACAGGAGGGCAGCATGCCAACAGAAGCCAGCCAACCAGGCCAGCTGGCCCCTCCAATTCTGAGCTAGTTACTTGCTTCAGCTCAGCTCTGCTCCTGGAGTAGGACCGGCCCCCTCCAGGCAGTGGTTGGCCAATGTAATTAAGCATAATTAGGACTCCTTCATAGCTAGAAGAGTTGGGCTGCTGGCCTCAAGAGAACCACTCTCTGAAAGCTCATGGCATGCCAGCCCTAAATGCCACCCTGCTGAGTCCAGATTACCCCCTCTGAGAAGTGCCCATTACATTCTTCACAGCTGTCCGAAATACAAGCGGCCCACAAGGAAGGAGGGGGGAGGATTTGAGATCTGGAAACACCACTATTCTTTTTAATTGACCAAGACAAAAAGAATCAAATCTTATATAAAGCTGCAGAGCCCCCTCCTGGGCTCACCGTCCATCCATGAATGATGAAGAAGGTTTTGGCTGTCATGTTGAAGCCACAGTTTTCTAAGAGCTTGCTGTCACCAAGGGAGAGATTACACCCTTCGTGCTCTGGGTCCTTAGAAGTGCGGATGTTAAAAGCCACAGAAGGTTTGGCGGTAGCTGGCACTCCAGTGGGTGTATGATGCTCATCTGGGGAGAAAGAACAGGGTAAATACTTCTGATGATTGGAGCAGTGAGTTCGGGTCCAACCTTGAGCAAATTCCTTTTCATTTGGGTTTCACTTTTTACACCTACTGTTTCCTCTTTGCCTCCTAAGGGAATCCGAAGCTATTATAAATCCAATATCTCAACTATCTTCAGTGAGTATTAATTAGTCATTTGAACTAGATTCTGTGGCTCAGAAGTAAGTAGCTGTCCTTCTTACTTTTCTTTATTTTTCCCTACCAAACTGATTTTCCCTTCCTTCCCTCCCTCAAATTTCTACCTTTGGAGTGTTGGTTCTCTTTTCCTAGAATGCTTAAGACCAGTCAAGCCAAGAATTTAGAAGTTTTCAGATTTAAAGAAATCTTTATGCCCAGGCACAATGGTGTGTGCAGGTAATACCAGCACTCCAGAGGCAGACATTAGAGATGGGGTGCTTGTACATCTAGGCTAGCATGAGCTAAAGAGAGAGAGTTCCAGGTATGCTGGACTTCGTCCTCATCCATCTCATCCACATATTCTCTCTCTCTCTCTCTCTCTCTCTCTCTCTCTCTCATAGTCCTGGTGGCTCACACCTGTTCAAATGACTAATCTCAGCACTTGGGATGCTGAAGCAAAAGCATTACTAGTTTGAGACCAGCATGAGCAACAGAGTGAAATCCAGCCAGCAGGGGCTTTATAGCAAAACTAGGGGAGGGGGAAGGGTTGGCAGGGAGAGTGACAGGGACATAAAGGGGGGAGGCAAGCACCGGGAAACATACCACATATTACAAGGCAGCCCCAGCAAAGTCCTAGGTATCCCCCAAGGATCAAATGTACTAATATTTTTCTGCAGAGAAACATAGGGCAACTCACACTCTACAAGAAGAAACCACAACGTTTACAAACAGCTTCCTCTCGGGATTTGCCTCCAGACGTGCTGAGAGCATATAAGGTCAGGCTCGTGGAGTTCCCAGGTTCCAAGTTTGGAAAGGTTTGGGATTTTGCAATTAGAGGCAAAAGGGTATTGACCCACTGTACAAACAGCTTCCCCTGGTGTCCCTATTTTGACCTAACACTTCAAAGACCTTACACATTCTCCGGGCTCTTTGCAGGGGCAACAGGCACCAGTTTGTTACTCCAATAGCAGAAGCCATGGGAAAATTCCTTAGAGCAGCAAAGTTGCCTCTGCCAGTTCTCTGTCACATACAGTGCTGTCCTCTCCTGCTCCCAGGACGTGGCACTGATGGCCACGATGGTCACGTGACCTTGTCATTTAAGATAGTCACTAACTGACCCACAATGTCATTCCTCCAACCATGGAAAAGAGAGTGTACTCACATGTTACCCAGAAATCACAGGGAGATATCAAATAAGCATCCCAGAGCTTACTTAAGGCAAGAGTTAAGAAACAGAATGATAAGCCAGTTCTTCTAAGTAGCACAAGACTGTAATCCCAGCTACTACAAAGGCTGAGGGCAGAAAGACAGCAGACTGGAGACCTGTGTGAGGTACAGAGTGAACTGAAGGCAAATCTGAACAATTTAGCTAGTCCTGGTTTCCAATTTCTAAATAATAATAATAAACAATAATAGTTGCAAGGGACTGTAGGACAATGTGTTTGGTACATGCTTAAGGCCATGGATTTAATCTTCAGAATCTAAGATACACAAAAGAAACAGGGAGCTGCCCAAGACAGCTGAGTGCCTGACTGGCATGCACAAAACACTGAGTTTGATCCTCAGCACTACATAAACCAGGTGTGGTGGCACATGCTTGTGAGTTTGAGGCCAGTCGGGGCTACATGAGACACTATCCCCTACCCCCAAGGGAAGAACAAAAGGAGGAAGAGGGCAGAGAAACCACAGCCATGGAGACACAAGGGACCGGGGACATATGCCAGATATAAGAGGGATAAAATCCAAAAACACAGCTAAAGACACATGACCCGAACATGAGTTGGCTGTCATGAAATTAAAGCCCCAACTGGCAGAAATTTGAGCTACAGACATTACCAGTTCAGTCCTCCAACCTGGAGAGCCATTCTCACAGAGAGCAGATGGGGTGGCTTAGGAGAAAAGGGAGCTGTTAGTCTCTGGAGAGAGAGCTGAAGCTAAACTCATAGGTAGGCAAGGAGGACCACCCTGATACCTGGCTTGCTCTGACCTCACCTCACCACAATCCAGCTTGGTTCCTACAACGTAAGGACAGGTCATTGTGGCTTCTGGGTCTTTGTGATTGTTCTTCAACCAGATGACCCTCTCAGTTTCTTGCTCCGGGGTCAAGTTCTAGATAAGGGTCTCCCAGACCACCAGGTAAAAGGTACCCCACCCCCTACCTGACCTTGGCACTTTAAACTTCCCTCCTCAGCTTCACGTTCCTGACTCACTCCTGAGAAACCTTTACATACATTAGTAAAAGAGGCTGAGATTGGATCCCACAAGGATAGGGACTGCCATCTATTCTGTCCCTTGCTGTCTTTCTTCCACCATCAAGAATCCCTGGTACTGGGATGCAGTGATACTTTTCAAACGAATGGCACCATCCCCTAAAGACTCAGAACCTCTGATCACAGAACGTTGAAGGAACTTCAGATGCCACCTACCTCAAGTCACCCTTCAAGCTAACCTAGCTAACTCGTCCTGCTCGCCTTCCAGCTCTCCCCCGACCCCCCCACCGTTCCAACTTAAACTCCCAGGTACCAGTAAACTAACGTGGACTCCTAGCTCCTGGTGCTATCTCTGCAGACTAAATGAAATGATAGGACTTGGTTTGGGTGCTCTGGGGCCCTACACTGCTTACCCAGCTGATGCTGGCTCTGGACGACCCCTCCCTCACTCCACCGAGGCAGGCTGCCTCCGGTCAAAGAGTGCTATACTGAACCAAAGAAGCAAGAGCAAGATGCTAGAAGAAGAATGGGGGAAGAAGGAGAGGAGGGAAGATTATTTAGGGAGGACGTCACAGACCAGGTGTTCCCTACAAGCGATTATCAATCTGAAACTCTCCACGTCACCACCGTAACTTCCAAAACACCTAAGCGCTGATGAAGGGGGGGGGGGGGAGGGTAGGAGAGGCACCGGAAGTTAGAGCGCTTTCTAAGAATCCTCTAGCAGCACCAACCTCCAAAGAGAAGACAAAGTTTAAAACATGGTATAATTTAAGCACGACTAGAAGGCAGCTCAGCTAGCCGGACTGCGCTGATTAATGGAATGAGAAGGAAGCAAAAGAGAGGACTCCAGCCCACGCACTCTGCTCGCCCGCAGCCTCCAGGACGGCTTGCTAGTGGAGGCTCTCATCCGAAACGCCGAGACAAGTGGCCTCCTGACACCCAGGAGGAGAACACAGACAGTGGGAAAGGATTTTATTGGGACGTGGAAACACTGACGAAGGGTCGGCAGGACAGTGAGGGCCCAGCGCAGAAAAGAAGTGGGGAGAAGAGTAATAAAAATAAATGCACATTACCTCGCAGCGACCCCTGGGGACGTAAGGTTGTGAGACTTCCCGCCGGGAAGCAACAATAGACGCTCCAGAAGCCCAGCAGGAAAACCGGGTTTCGCATCCTTCCCCGCCACGCCCCCTCCTCTCAAGCAGGTTTTTTGGTTTGGATTGTTTGTTATTGTTGTTCTTAAGCCACTAAAACCTCCTGAGCCTAGAAGTGGACAGGCCGGGTCTCGGCCAGAAGGTGACGGGATGGATAGCTGGAGCAGGAGTTAGAACCTGGAAGGTTGGTAGCGCTGCTAGCGGCAAGGGGGAAAGGGAGCGTGTGAGGGACACGCTGCCCAGCCAGACCTGTCCTTCCCCGAAGCCGCTGCGAAGCCGATGCTCGCCGCTGTCACACCGCGAACTCCTGGAGAGAGGTACTTTTTAAAAAGTATTCTAGTCATCTGACCCATCGCCAGATGGATATTTGCATAATTTATTCCCGTCTGGGGACTCTGATTGGTCACACCTTCACTGACGCCCAAACCCAGAACTCCCCAAAGTTTGAATGAAAGTGCCACACACCCACCACGTGGACGCCCGCAGGGATAAACTACCTACACTGCGGTCCGCTCTACCGGCTGCTGAGACGCCAGCCTCCATGCTCCCCTTTCTATCCCTGAACCCTCAGATACTCCACTCGCCCCCTGGATCCCGCAAAGGGTTATTTCCTCCGAAACGGTACTGCCACTGGAGAACAGATCCCCGGAGACGGGAGGTCATCTTCTCCAAGATGCGGGATCCAGCCAGCTCTGGGATGGTCTCTCCGCACCCAGGACTGAGGGTGGGGATGGGGGAAAGACACCTAGTCGTTCGTTCTATCTCCAGAACAGCTGTAGCCCAGGTACAAGCAGCGTGATGGCAGATCCAAGAGCTGTGGACTGGGGTCTGCTTTTTAGGGTTACACAAACCCCACCTCAAAGATCTCGTTTCATTACTAGCTGAGACACTCGGGACAAGCCACCCAACTTGTACAGGCCATTCCCTCACCCGGCGATGTAAGGGGATAACAGTTCCTGAGGCTTAGGAGTCGGGGGAAATTGACTCGCTCGCCTATGAAAGCGCTTAATGCGAGTCGGCGCTCTGTTGTCACTGGGGAGTCGAAATGGGGTGCCGCAGGTCACCCTTCCCGAAAGGAAGGTGAACCCAAAAAGGGTCTAAGACACGTGACCCAACCTCTGCCACGCGCCCAACTTCCCGGAGAGTGAAATTAAGCATCCTCCTGTCTGTTTTCCATCCTTTCCTCCCTCCTTCACCTGGATCTCGTGTCTGTGAGCCACAGACGGATGAAAACTGTAATCCGGAGTCTGTGCAGAGTTGCTGAGTCTGGGGCGGTGGCAGAGGCAATGCACCTCCCAGCCGGTGGAGATCCTGAGCACAAGGCTAACTGGAACCTGCCGCCTCAGGGCTGAGCGTCACTATCCACCCTTCAGCTAGGAAAAAAACTGACCACACCCTGGACGACTGCGGGAGACCGTCCCACCGCTCCCAGGAGAGGAGAACCCCGGCTGCAGTCCTGCACCCCTTCCTCCCTAGAGTGAGCTTTCCAGCTGGAGGGACCGGTGTGAAAAAAAACCGGGCCCTAGCAAGTAAGTCCTGTTCTGTGACTCTGGCTACCAGCTACCAGACAGCACACTTCGTGGCTCACCTTAGCTGTCACTGATTAACAAGAAGTAGATCGGCTTATCTTTTGAGTGTAAAACCCAACGTGATCAATCTGTGGGAAGGTTGATGTTACCTCCAGTGCCCCTTCCACTGGCCCTTTCCATTGGCAAGCTACAAGCACAGGCCAGGTGTCACCTGCACTTAACAGATAGAAAGAGGCACCAGACTGGCTGCACCTTTGAAGGAAGTCTCAGTCTGTCTCTAAGGCCCTAGGTTGGTCTTGGCCAATTGTCCTCTAAAGGCTCTATATGAGCCTTTGGCAAGCTTTACTAACTGACTGAATCTTTATAGCTAAAATCAAGGACTAGCCTGTGATAAATGAATAAATTGTTTGCCTTACTAGCTGAATCTTTGTAGCTAAAATCAGGGGCTAGCCTATGATTGATAAATAAATAAATAGTTTTTAAGTCTCCATTAGCTGGGGACAACCACAGTGAAAGGATAGGAAGAGCACAGAAATACCCAGCAGCCTTCTCCTGAGCTCTCTCTCTTTCTTTCTGCATTTTGTCACAGCCATTGTCTCATTAACTGAACAGTATGCAGGGTGTGTCTTGGAGACCTTTGTCACAGGAGAGACAACGAGGGGGGAGTACAGGTATTCTGCCTACTCTGCCTGGTGAAACAAATAACAAAAAGGTTCAACAAAATCAACCTCGACTTTTTAACTGAAAAGGCTACGAAACCTTCAACATCTCATCACTTGTTGTTTAGAGCGCCCCCCAGTGTCTGCATATTAAAACAACGATGTGAGATGTTTCAGAGCACCTCCTGAGTTTACAACCGTGGCATTTGAGGACAGAAGGTCGTCATACATTCCAGGGGAGTTTTCAGCTGAACGATTCTCGTTAGAAACTTCCACTGGGCTCCAGTCACGATTACAAGGGCTACCATGGTAAAGGATTCTAGCCATTTACTTTGGGCAGCCAGCGTCTTAAGACCTTTCTTGTAATAAAGAAGAGAATCCCCTCGTATTCTAAAAGCTCACTTTCCAAAGCTCACTTTCCCTTACGTGAGTTCCCAGTTGAACCTCAACGAGTAGACTAAACTAGAGAGGCTCATATCGTTCCATCGTGCAGGTTGGTTAGAGCGCCCTCCTGTGTCTCCACATTAAAACACCATGCGAGAAGTTTCAAAGCACCTTCTGAGGTTACAACCACAGTTTCCAGAAAGAGCCAGCTCTACTTACCTGGTGCAGCATGGAGTCGCCACTAGATAAGTGTGCAGAGAACTTTGGGCTTGCCACCGTCTTCACTGAGCCCTTCAAGCTGAGTTCCTCTGCTCTGAGGATCCCAACTGCTACTCAGTGCTCCAGTGGTGTCCAGAGCTGTTTACATTACAACTAAGAAAATGATTCATCTGGTGTTTGTTGAGCAGCTACTTAGAGATGGAGGGACTCAGAATGGTCCAGAGCCATCCTTGCCTCCCATAGCTACAATCTTGATCTGTGGGTGTTTCCAGAAATCTCTTTTATAGCTGTATTAGTTAACTTGGGCATAGATGGAGCACCGTAAACAACTGTTCTACAGTTGTTTACAGTTATGCTGTTCTACAGGTCCAGGATGAGTGCAGCAACACCTCCCAGTTCTAGGGAAAGCCCTTTATAGCCCTCTCATTGTGTGCTTACATGGCATAAAGAGAGTCAACAAAATAGCCACTTCCCAAAGGCCCTATCCCCTAAAACCATCACCCTGGGGCTTCATCATATGAATAGGGGGCATGATTTAGTCCTAAGACTAGTCGTGTGTATAATCTTACATTTATTTTCTAGTAGCCATATTATAAAGGTAAAAGAGAAACACATGAAATTCATTTTAGTGAAATATTTTATGCTAATACACTCAAGATATTTTAAAATTGTCTCTAGGGCTGGAGAGAGAGCTTGGTCAGCAAATGCCTGCCGTGGAAGTATGAGAACGCAACTTCAGTCGCTAGCACCTCCCTAAAAGTTAGATCGTGCGATGAGAACATCTGATCCCAGTACCCGGGAGGTGGGCACAGGAGAATCTCTGGGGCTCACTATCTGGTCAAATCAACAAGCTCTAAGTTCAGTGAGAAACTCCTGTCTCAAAATATAAAGAGCAATGGAGGAAGCCACCTAACGTTGACATCTGATGCTCTACCACACACACACACACACACAATTTCAACAGGGTGCCAATATGAAAATCATTAATGAAACATTCAAAACTCTTCTTTTGAAGTCCAGGCTAGCCACACTTCAGTTGCTCAATGGTTAATGTCTACCATGTTAGATAGTACACTTCTATGGTATCAACACTAAACCCAGTCCTTGGGATTTGCCAACTATGCCATCTCCCTTTATAGAAAGTGAAATGTACACTCAGCCAGAATGGCTGGTTGAAGAGGCAGAGATGGATCTAAGCATGATAATCCTTGTACTTAGAAAGCTGAGGCAGGAGGAGCCTTCATTCAAGGCTAGCCTGGAATACATAGTAAATTTCAAAGCAGCCTGAGCTCCAGAGGGAGGCACCATCTTACAGAGAAAGGGAAGAGAGAAAGAGAAAGAAAGGAAGGAAGGAAAGAAGGAAGGAAGGGCAGTGGTGGCGCACGCCTTTAACCCCAGCACTTGGGAGGCAGAGGCAGGCGGATTTCTGAGTTCGAGGCTAGCCTGGTCTACAGTGTGAGTTCCAGGACAGCCAGGGCTACACAGAGAAACCCTGTCTTGAAAAAACAAAAAAAAAAAAAGAAAAGAAAAAAGAAAAAGAAAGAAAGAATGTAGTAGACCAAGACAACTAGACTTTGTAGAAAATATGGACTAAAGCTGCACCACTGACTTGTAACAAAGAAAACCCCAGGGCTGGAGAGATGGCTCATTGACCAAGAGCACTGGCTGCTCTTCCAGAGAACTTGGGTTCAGTTCCCAGATCACAGCTGTCTGTCACTCCAGTTCTAGGGGATCCTACACTCTCACACAGACACATATGCAGGCAAAACACCAATGCAACATGAAACAAAAAGAAACTAAAAGAATAATCACAAATATGGCCCCATCAAATACTAGACACTTAGCATTGTGCTAGATGCTATAGGAAGCACAAAAGGGATAACAACAGTCTACATGGCTTACTCGGAGTTCAGAGAAGAGAAAAAACATGTGCAAATGGAGCTGGTAGGAAAGACCATCCATCCATGGTGAAGCCAAGGCTCGAAGACACCTTGATAGATGAGCTCATGCCCCAGCTCCTGGCTGGGGTCTTCCTACATTATTGCCTGCAGAATTTGGAATGTAAGTGCCTGAGCTTGGTTGGTCGGGAGAGTGGCATCTGGGAGATCAACAGCTTGGCACTTTCCCTCCACAAAGTGTAAAAGGCCACAAGTTTCCAACCTGTGATGTTTCCATCAGCAACAACCTTTGTATAGAAGAGACGAACTGGTGGTGAACTGGCTCAAGATGGTCCAGCGCCTGGCCCCAGGGTGTTTTCATGGACTAAATGTGGAAAAACTGAGGAAAGCAAGCTGGGTCTCTTGCTTTTTGTTTTTTTTTACAGCACTATTTCTCAGAAGCATTAATTTGCTTGCAGACATCCTATGATTTCAGCTCCGAAATCAGGATGTTTAATGTGGCCTACGCCTCCTGTATGAAAGGCCTCAAGGGTGGCACCATCCCATCTCACGTCACATCACGTCAAACACATCACAACCCTCCTTTCTCTGCTTCTTAACGCTTGGTCTTTTCCGTTTCTCTGATTGTATCCAGCTCAGTGCTAGCACTTTGGTCCGCAGAACTCACTTCAGTTTGTAACTATGTATTATTTGTTTGGCTAGTCGAATAATGCCCATCCCCCTCCTGGGAGAAATTCCATGAAAACAGCAGTTGGGTTTGGTTCTGCTTCTAATTTCCACAGATCCCAACACAAAGCCTGACACACAAAGGGACCTCATTTAATATTCGTTGAATGATTCTGCAAATGAAATAGGAAGAGATTATCCAGCCTTGGCTAAGTTGATTTGAGCACTCACCCCACGAAGGATTTATTGAGAGGTCAGAATTCTCCAGGGGCACAGTTTGGAGAGCATTGAGTCAGGGGCAGCACGGAAATGAAATCCCAATCCGATTTGCTGGGTGATCCCAGAGGGCCATGCAGAGGCAGCTGTGGATGGGTCTGCTGTGATATCTTTATTTCTGTCCCCTCTTTTACACACACTGACTTCTATCCAGTTCCCTGAATTCTTTTATTCAGATGACACTGAAACCTTTACATGGTGGTGCATGCCAGAGATTAGGGAGCTGAGGCCGTAGGATCAAGATATCAGGCCAGCTGGGCTACAGAGTGACTTCCAGATCCGCCCGAGCTATATAAGGAGACCTTGTTTCAAACAAATCAAAACAAGACGTGAAAGGCGATAATTGTTCTGGTAAAGATAATTTAATAAGACTTCATTTGTGCACTTTGTGCCTAGTTTGGTTTTTCTCTTGAATATGTATCCAAAAAAAGCATATAAAACTCAGTTTTAACGAGGGTCTTGAGTAACTCAAAGGATTTCTAGAAACCAATCTATGCTATCACATTTCTCTGGGGAGAGGCCATAATCCTGTAACAGATCAACTCTGAGAATGAGATAAGAAATGGATAAGAAGCTCTACTCACACTTAACTTCCCCAAATCATAAACTACAGGGATTGCTCTAATCTGCTAGATTATTGATCATCTCTGACTAGCCCCTACACAAATGCTAAACGAGCCCTGAGGAGATCATTGAGACTTTCAGGATCTGAGGAAGCAAAGACTGTTACCAGACATGTTCCTGTGTGAAGAAGCCCAGCTGAGGGAAGATACCACGTTAGCCAGCCTGCCCAGACCCTCCCGCCACACTCTCTGCTTTCCAGGGAGAAGGGCAGACACAGGGAATGAACAGGGGATGGGACCAGATGACAAGTGGGAAGACCAGGCCACCAAGCGAAGTTCCTCGTTAAGAGGCAGGGTACTTCCAAAACTACAGGGGTATAATAATTAAGCTGGAGCCAAAATGCTCCATTTCCTCGCAATAACTGGCCCCATCAAGTTCAAAAGAGCTAAATGAGTAGACCCTGTCTTCGTTAGGGTTTCTATTGCTGTGAGGAAACACCATGACCAAAAGCAAGTTAGGGAGGAAAGGGTTTATTCAGCTTACACTTCCACATCTGTTCATTATCAAAGGAAGTCAAGACAGGAACTCACACAGGGCAGGGACCTGGAAGCAGAAGGTGATGCAGAGGCCATGGAGGAGTGCTGCTTACTGGCTTGCTCCTCACGGCTTGCTCAGCCTGCTTTCTTACAGAATCAGGACCACCAGCCCAGGGGTGGCACCACCCACAAGGAGCTGAGCCCTCCACCATTAAGAAGATGCTCTACAGCAGGATCTTATGGAGGCATTTTCTCAATTGAGCTTCCTCACCTCAGATGACTGTATGTGTGTCAGGTTGACATAAAAGCAGCCAGCACTGACTCATAACCACAAGAAAAATAATAAAACAACAGCTATCTTATCCAGTCACTAACCCCAAAGCATCAAATACATATGGGTCCTTGGATAAATACCAAACTCTTAGGTAAATTCAGTTTTTATTCATTCTGGTACTTACACAGCAGAACACAGCTAAGGAAAAAATAATGTGTGTTCTACTAAATTAAATCTCTGACCACCATGCCAGCTGGCTAAAATAGTATTTTCCTAGACCATTTGCCCCTCTTCACTCTCTCATAAGCCAGTCTTAATCACCCCTCTCCTCTGACTTCCAACACCTTACCAGCCTCGTTTGCAGCCGATAGCCTCGATTCTATTTTATTGGGAAAACAGAAAGCAGAAAAGAATATCCATAAGGTTGCATTCCAGATCTGTACCTATGTCTTCAGCCTGCTTTCTTGTTACTTAGAAAGAACTGTCTGTACTTCTGTCTAAACAGCATACACACAAAAAGACACATACACGCGCACGCGCACATACCAGATTCCATTTCTTCTCATTACATAAGGGCATTACTGGAACGGCTTTTCCGTCTCTGATTGTTACTATCAATATACAAATTATGTTGACTCATATATAATAATAGATAATACAGGTTAATAGGAGTCTGAGATGAATTACAATGGTCATGCCCCGAAGGGAGAAAGCAAGATGCAAAACAGAACAAAAAAAGTTTCAGGAGAGACCAATGTCAAGGGTAGCATGACAGGAAAGGAAAGAGACCTAGCTTTCAGTTCCAAAGAACAAAGGGAGTTTCTGATGCTTACAGGTTCTTTCTTGGGGAGCATGGGGGCGGGGTGTCCACATCACAGGACCTAGGCTAAATGCCAGGATTCAGAAGGCCGAACGGCACTAGACGAAAGTTATTCAAGGTTTCCTTGGGCCTGGGTATCAGAGTGGTTGGGTTTGCTCCCAGCTGTAATGCGGAGGGAGACTGCAAGTTCACGGCAGGCTTCCCATATCAAGCTCTGTCTGGGGAGACTGCACTGAGTGGCCTGGTTTCTAGGAAGTGGGAGATGGGAACCTATGGCCATAATGCACTCCGTGGAGGGAAAAAAATGCTTATTGACTTCACTTCCCATTCTACACTCATGTTTCTCTGCTGTCCTTTAAAGATGTACCTATGACACCAGGTGTGGTGACACGGGCCTGTCATCTGAAGGCTGAGACAGATTGTGAGTTCGAAACCAGCCTATGCTATCTATGGAAATCCTGATGGGGATGAGGGTACATAGGCCCCCCTCATCCCAGTTTCTCCCTTTCCCATCACACCTTGAGCGCTCCTGCCTGACTTGGCCCTCACCACCCAACACAACTGCTATCATCAGGTCACCAATGGCCTCCACCAATCAGCATGGGCCACTCTAAGTTCCCTCTCCTCTCTCTAGTCTTCTCTGCTGCCAACCCTAGGCAGGGTGTCCCAAGGATCAATGCTCACCACTTCTTTTTTTCTTTAACCTAAATCCACACCATTGATGATCAGCCTCCTCTTAGACTGAAAAGGCATTGACAACAATCCTTTCCAGAGTGTAGTTCCGGACCTCCCTGGACTCTGGAAATGTTTGTAGATATTTCTTCTTAATTGAAACATTCCCTCCTGGAAGGAAGAGGGAGGTTAATGAAACTTAAGAAGCTCAGAAAGTTACAAGATTCCTGAGGTACCTCCCAAGGTTGTAAACGCAGCCCACAGTTGCTGGGAAGAGGAGACTATCCCATCCGCCTGCTAGTCATGAAGAATACCCAAGAGATGAACTTTTGTGAGCATGCTAGGGTGACTTTTTTGATCTTGCAGCTCTGTTCATGTTTCTATACATAACCATTCATTCAATAAACTAATCTTGAATAGAATTGTTTGTTTGGTCTGTGGTAGATAGTGTCTCTGGAGTTGATAAGACTTTGTATGTTTGTTTGTTTTATTGGGTTTTGTTTTTTTGGTCTTCCCTAGGAAAAGTCACACAACGCTTACCAGCCAAAGGACATCGGAAACACACTGTGTCCAAAACTGAAACTCTGATTGTCTCCCAAATTCATTCCAATTCACTCCCGCCTCTGTCTTTTCAAATGTAGTAAGTGGCCAACTATCCTTCCAGTCACCCTAACAACTGGAATCATATTTGACTTCTTTTTTTCTAATCCCATATCTAATTAACCCCAGAAGCTCCATGTGATGGTTACTTTTAACTGTCAATTTGACAAAACCTAGAATCAACTGGGAAGAGAATCTCAGGGATTGTGTAGATGAGGCTGGTTTGTAAGCATGTCTGGGAAGATTATCTGGATTAAATTAATTGGTATGGGGAGACTAAGCCCACTGTGGGCGGCACCATTCCCTTGGGTTTGGGCCCTGGACTGTATGAATGGAGAGGCAGGCAGTAAGGAGGCATGAATTTATTCTCTCTCTGCTCTTGACTGTGAATATGCTCTCACCACAATGATGGACAATGACATGGAATTGTGAGCTAAAATAAATCCTATTACACCTAAGTTCTTTATGTCAGGGTGAAAAGCAGACTGGTTTCTGGTTGCGCTAAGGTTTAAAACCCTCCGACCTAGTAGGGAGTCCTCAGCAGGGGATAACCACACAAGGGACGGGTAGGCCGTTTTGCCATGCTCCTGGGCCCCAGGCTCCTAACATGAGGTCACAGCTCTCCATAGGTCTGTGACCATCAGTCATGTAAGGGCAACAAATGCCCCAAGCCCCTCCACAGGTAGAGGTGTGGTCACATAGCCTAAAGACATTCCCATTTTAATGAGCTACCTAGAGGCTTAGCCAATTAACTCCCCTTCCCAGCCACTCCTCCCTGCAAAAAGTATTTTAACCTCAGGCCCATCCTGAGATTGCGGGGTACGGTTTCACTCATCACCACTCTCTGCCATGAAAATAAACGCCCTAGAACCATGGACTGTCTCTGTTCATTGGGATCCACCCTGGGGAACAATGGAACAGGCCTTGTCTAAAGAGCCTCCTCCAATCTCCTGCAGAAGGCCTCTCAGTGCTCCCAGACACAGTCTCTACCAAACCAAACCAGCTAGGTACCAACAAGCCAAGGACCCAGCCCGGATCCTCCCTGCCTTCCCCCTGGGCCCAGGCTAGATCCAACCCTGGGCCCCCACTCCGTTCTCAACTCTTCCAGCATCCAGCAGTACATGGGATGCTCAAGAGCCTGAGAACCAAATGGAGCTCCGTGAAGTCCTCGGGACTGCAAGCCGCACTTCCCCACCCCCGGTTGGTGTCCTGTGGCTTCTCACAGCCTGGCGGTACTGTGGGTGAGCATGGGCAAGCGTCCCACCTCTCCCAGAGGCCCGAACACTGGGGCGAACGTGGGACCCACACCACAATAACCCAACATCGGGGCATTCTATCATAGCAACAGAAATAAAACTAGGACACTTCCCCTCCAAGGTTTCTCCAGTCGGGCTCCTCTGAGCACCTTCTTTGCTACCACCATGGTCCGATCCCCAGCACCTTTCACCTGTAATAAACCACAGCCTCCATTCAGACTGAGAGAGCCACTGCCTCTGCAAGGCCTCTCTTACTCCTCAGACGTGAGTTCTTACAGCTCTCCCTCCTTCAGTGTGGCCTTTCACATCCTGGGCATGTTCCCCCTTTGGACTACTGATCTCTGAGATGATGCTCACTCTCTCAGGTCTGTCTTTCTGAGGCTTCCTGGCCACCAGCTTTAAACTGAACCCCTACTTTGCAATTACTTTGCTTTTCACTCTTTTATTTTTTTTAATTAGATATTTATTTACATTTCAAATGTTATCCTGTTTCCTGTCTTCCCCTCCACAAACCCTCTATCCCGCCTACCTCCCACCTGCTTCTATGAAGGTGCTGACCCACCTGCCTACTCACTCGCACCTCACTGCCCTGGCATTCCCCTACACTGAGGCATCGAGCAGGACCAAGGGCCTCTCCTCCCATTGATGCCTGACAAGGCCATCCTCTGCTACATATGCAGCTGGAGCCATGGGTCCCTCCATGTGTACTCTTTGGTTGGTGGTTTAGTCCCTGGGAGCTCAGGGGTCTGGTTGGTTGATATTGTTGTTCTTCCTATGGGGTTGCAAACCCTTTCAGCCCCTTCAGTCCTTTCTCTAACTCCTCCATTGGGGTCTCTGTGCTCAGTATGATGGTTGGCTGCAAGCATTGGCATGTGTATTGGTCAGGCTCTGGCAGAGCCTGTCAGGGGACAGCCATACCAGGCTCCTGTCAGCAAGCGCTTCTTGGCATCAGCAATAGTGTCTGGGTTTGGTGTCTGCAGATGGAATGGATCCCCAGGTGGGGCAGTCTCTGGATGGCCCTTCCTTCAGACTCTGCTCCACTCTGTGTCCCTGTATTTACTTTAGACAGGAGCGGGTTAAAATTTTTGAGAAGGGTGGGTGGCCCCATCTCCCAACCTGGGATCTTGCCTAACCTCTGGTTATGGTCTCTACAGGTTCCTCCTCCCCTTTGTTGGGTATTTCAGCTAATGTCATCCCCGTTGGGTCCTGGAAGCCTTTTGCTTTCCTGGCTTCTGGGACTTTCTGGGGGCTAACCCCAGTTTCCCATCCCCCATTGCTGCGTACCTCCGTTCAATTTCCTGACCCTCTGTGCTCCCCCCCCCCCCCGTCTCCTCCTACCCCTGATCCCACCCCCCTTTTGCTCTCCCCCTCCTCTCTCCCTCCCCAGTCCCTCCCACCCTCTACCTCCCATGATTATGTTGTTTCCCCTCCTAAGGAGGACTGAAGCCTCTACACTTTGGTCTTCCTTCTTCTTGAGCTTCATACGGTCTGTGAATTGTATCACAGGTATTCCGAGCTTTTTGCCTAATATGCACTTACCAGTGAGTGCATACCATGATACCGAGTGTGTTCTTTAGTGACTGGGTTCACTCCAACTTTAATACTGACTGCCAGCTGACATGTTCCACATCTTGACTGTGTATTTGTTCACAACCTGCTTCCCCCACTAAGACGCAAAGGATTTTTGTTCATTTTGATCACTGTTATATCCCTAATGCCAAGGTTTATCTGTTAAATAAACACACAAGTTCCTAAATGTTTTTCAGAGCCAGGTAAAAAATAAAATCACCCAAATTCTTCAGAATAACACCGATATCAAATCTGACAAAGACTGAAAAGCAAAAGAGGAAAAGAAGAAAACTACAAACCAACCTGATTTTAAATAATTTACATAAAATATTAGCAAACAAAGCTCAATAGCATGTGAAAGGAAAAAAATCATTATCAAGTAATTCCTAGATTCAGTCTAGAAATGGAAACAATTGTAGATCAATACTAGGAAATCTATGGATAGAATTCCCCACATTTGTACATCAACACGACAAACTTTTTTTAGTAAGCCATTGAAGGGATCAGAAATAAGATAATTCATTGGTGATGTAAGTTAGAGGCAGAGCGCTTGCCTAGCATGCATAAGGGGCTGCTTTGAATTCTAGTTACCCCTCCTCACCCTCAAAATCAGCAGGGTTGTACATGGTGATGCATGCCTGCAATCTCAGCCTCCAAAACCAGAGACAAAAGGATGGCAAGCTAAAGCCAGTCTGGGGCTAGAGAGATGGCCCAATGGTTAAGAACCTGGCCACTCTTCCAAAGGTTCAATGTCCAGCACCTTCATAGCATTTTATGGCCCCCTGTAACCCCAGTTCCAAGGAAACTGATGCCTTCTTCAGGCCCCCTCAGGCACCAAGAATGCATATGGTCCATGGCCATACATGACACACAAAACAACTATATACATAAAATAAAAGAGGTTTTTTTGAGTTTTAAAAAAATTCAATAGTAAGAATGATTACTAATCTCAACACTTGGGAGGCAAGAGGCAGATGGATCTCTGTGAGATTGAGACCAGGCTGGTCTACGTGGTGAGGCCCAGGACAGCCAGGACTACATGTAGAGACCCTATTTCTGAAAACAAAGCAATAAAAACAAATGATTGCATATTTAATATACAAAAGTCTATCACAGGACTGGAGGGATGGCTCATCGGTTAAGAGCACTGATTACTTTTCCAGAGTCCTGAGTTCAATTCCCAGCAACCACATGGTGACTCACAACTATCTGTAATGGGATCTGATGCCCTCTTCTGGTGCATCTGAAGACAGCTACAGTGTACTCATATACATTGAATAAATAATTTAAAAAAAAAAAAAAAGTCTATTGGGGCTAGAGAGATGGCTCAGAGGTTAAGAGCACTGTCTGCTCTTCCAGGGGTCCTGAGTTCAATTCCCAGCAACCACATGACATGGTAGCTCACAACCATTTGTAAAGAGATCTGGTGCCCTCTTCTGGCCTGCAGGCATACATGCAGGCAGAATGCTGTATACATAATAAATAAATCTTAAAAAAAATAAAAATAAAAAAAAAGTCTATTACAGTCTCACTAGCAACTCATTAGCAAAGCCTGGCCTAGAAATCCCAGCGATGGTTTCTCTTCTCTTCCATCTCTGTGCAGTGGAGGACTTAGAAGGGAGAGCTCCTGGAAGTCATGGCGCTTTTTGGCTTAAGAGCATTCACTGCCCAAATATTTCATAGTATCATATAAACTATGAACTCACACAAAAGCACTTGTTTAGCTAAAGTGTCACTGTAACTAACTTTACACACCATAAAATATAACGTAAAAGAAAAAAATTACAAACGTAGATGATAAAACAGATGTCCAGGCACTACTGGCTAGGCTTCACTTTTTCCATTACTGTTTCTTTGTTAATGGTTTATGTGTCTTTTTTTTTTTTAATCTTCTGCGAGCAAGCAAATGGCAGAAAGCTCAAAAGCTTGAAGAAAAATAAAGCCTTTTCTGTGGGCCTAAATCAGCTCAGATAGTGATGAAAATTCAAGTCCGTGGTTCAGGGAACGGTATCGTAGCCGTGCTAAGCCTGTTTCTGATGGCTCGATGTACAGTGGTGTTACAGGTTTGTACCTCTGGAGGAGCTGGTGAGGGATACACAGAGCTAGCTACATAAACAGAGAACATGAACAGTTTCTATAACTTTGCTGTAAAGCAAGAATTAGAAACTCCGCACGGTGGAACACGCTAATCTCAGCACTCTGAGGCAGAAGCCAGAGAACTAAGGTCCAGAATCAGCCTTTAACACAGACATTCTCTCAAAAATTAGGACATAGAGGCCAGGGATGTACCTCATTGTTAGAACCCTTGCCTAGTATGTGAAGCCTGGCTTTAGTCCCCAGTGCCACTACCAAAAGAAAGGTTTTATTCAGGCTTGAAACTCACCAAAGGCAACAGTGCTCAGCAGAGACCTGCAATGAACAAAATGAGACCATAAGACCAAGAAAGGTGTCCTGTCCTGTCCCTCACCCCGTCCTCCTCCCAGCCCCCTTAGAACCTGGCCTGTGTGAGTTCAGGGCCTACAGAGATTTTAAGCCAATCATTCCCTTGGGAAGAGACTCCATGGAAGACACATTTGAAAGCCAGTTGCCACCAGGCAGTGGTGGCGCACGCCTTTAATCCCAACACTCGGGAGGCAGTGACTGTCGGATTTCTGAGTTCGAAGCCAGCCTGGTCTACAGAGTGAATTCCAGGAAAGCTAGTTGCCTACCCTGTTGTCTTGGCTAGGTGGCAAAAGCCTACTCATCCATGTCACTTCCTCTTTGAATCCTGACTTCCAGGAACAGATTGGCCAGAAATCTGCAAATCTGTTAGGAAGCAGGATAGACAGACAGGGAAGCTAGCAGGACAAAGAAAGGGAAAGCATCCCTCGCCGTAGGATCTAATCTGTGCGGGTCACTGATTCAATATCAAGAAAATTTAAGCCAATTGATAAAGACATAATTGTCCACAAAGATAATGCTTGTTTTAAAAGAAACTAGAGCCAGGCATGAGGAACATGCCTTTGATATCAGTCGGTAAGCAGAGACAGAGAATCTCTGTGGTCTGTGGTTTATGAAGCAGGTTCCAGGCCAGCCAGGGCTACAGAGTGAAGCTGTGTGTCTTTAAAAAAAAACAAAAACGAATGAAAAAGCAGACTGTGGGGCTGGAGAGATGGCTCAGTAGTTAAGAGCACTGACTGTTCTTCCTAAGGTCCTGAGTTCAATTCCCAGCAACCACATGGTGGCTCACAACCATCTGTAGTGAGATCTGATGCCCTCTTCTGGTGTGTCTGAAGACAGCTACAGTGTACTTATATACATAAAGAGATAAACAAATGTTCTTTTAAAAAGAAAGGAAGGAATGAAGAAAAAGCACACTTACTTGGTGGCCCAGAGTTTTACTGAGCTCACGTTTCTCTAAATCTAAACAACATACCTCATACACCTATCTCACAGGGCTGGAGAGATAGCTTAGGATTCAGAGCACTGGCTGCTCTTCCAGAGGCCCAAGTTTGATACCCAGCACCCACATGGTACTCACAATTGTCTGCCACTCCAGATCCAGTATATATATGAGGCCCTCTTCTGGCCTTCATCAGACAAGTGATACATGGGCAGGCATGCAGGCAAAAACTCACACATATACAATCTTTAAAATTTAAGAATCCTTTTAATTGTAGAGAAATGTATCGTTTCATTTACAAAAGGAAATTCTTTAAGATTAGAAAAATTAGCAAAAAAAGTCATATAGGTTTTTTTTTTACTCAATTTTTTTAAATTGGATATTTTCTTTATTTACATTTCAAATGTTATCCCCTTTCCTGGTTGTCCCCCCCCCCCCCCGAACCCCCATATCCCATCCCCCCATTTACACAATTTTTATTTATTTACTTACGGTTGTTGTTAAAGACAGAGTCTCCCAAAGTAATCCTGGCTGTCCTGGCACTCTCTATATAGACCAGGCTAGCCTAGAACCCCCAGAGAGCTTCCTGTGTCTGTCTTCTGAGCACTGAGGTTAAGGTGTTCACACCTGACTTTTTTTAAACCCTATTTAATTTTTTTAAAATTTACCTAATCTTTAAACCTTGGTATAAAGGACACACTTAGAACAATGTAACTTAGAGAAAAATCTATTATAATCATTATAAAGACATGTAAGGACAACTGGCCCCTGGCATCCCTGCACACGTGCCTTCAAAGTGCTATGAAGGTGGAGATGGTTGAGGTGGTGGAGGAAGCAAAGGAGCTAGAGATGGTGGGGGTGGTCCAGGTGGACGTTGTGGTGAAGGAGGCAGAGGTGTAGAGCAGGTGATGCTGATGATGGTGGTGGGTGTGATAGAGGGGGAGGTGGTCATGGTAGAGCTGGTGGTAGAGGTGAATGGATGGGTAGAGTTGAGAAGGTGGAGGTAGATATGGCAGACTCAGAGGCAGCGGAGGTAGGGATGGCAGACCCAGAGGCAGCGGAGGTAGATATGGCAGACCCAGAGGCAGCGGAGGTAGATATGGCAGACCCAGAGGCAGCACAGGTAGGGATGGCAGACCCAGAGGC
>JADRCH010000015.1:1250511-1321770 GCA_019843965.1 Rhynchomys soricoides | reverse complement strand
GGTAGGGATGGCAGACCCAGAGGCAGCACAGGTAGGGATGGCAGACCTAGAGGCAGCACAGGTAGGGATGGCAGACCTAGAGGCAGCACAGGTAGGGAGGGCAGACCCAAAGGCAGCACAGGTAGGGATGGTAGACACAGAGCCAGCAGAGATAGAGATGGTGGACACAGAGGCAGTGCAGGTAGGGATGGTGGACACGGAGCCAGCAGAGATAGAGATGGTGGACACAGAGGCAGCGCAGGTAGAGAGGGTAGAGGTGATGCTGTTGGAGCCGGTGGTCAGTCTCATCTTCTTCTCTCTTTCCTCCTTTTCTTCTTCTTTGAAACAGGGTTTCATATAGCCCATGCTAGCCTAGAACTCACTGTGTAAATAAAGCTGGACTCTGCCTTGACTCTGCTCATCTTCCTGTCTCTTCTTTTCAAGTGCTGGGATCCCAGCTTTGCACCACATCTGGCTAGTGCTGTCCTTTTCCTAGGTGTGTCTCTCTCTCCAAACATCCGTTCTTAGAGCTACAGGATGTCTGCTTCTTTGTCAGTATTCAATAAGCTTACCATCTAATGTCACCCTGATTCATTTAAGGATTTACTTCACCAGAGTGGAGGTTCTTAATTTGGGATACTCTCCAGGTGACAGGGCTAGGCTGGGTCTTCCCACACCACTGACAATCACACATAGAGTGAAGTTACATGATAAATCAAATGAGCCCCCTCACTGGAAGGTTGTAGTGATTTGAATATGCTTGGCCCAGGGAGTGGCACTATTGGAGGTGTGGCCTCGTTAGAGTAGGTGTGGCCTTGTGGGAGGAAGTGTGTCACTTTGGGGATGAGCTTTGAAACCCTTCTCCTAGCTGGCTGGAAGACACTCTTTCTGGCTGCCTTTAGATCAAGATGTAGAACTCTCAGCTCCTTCTCCAACACCATGTCTGCCTGTGTGTTGCCATGTTTCCTCCCGTGACGATAATGGACTGAATCTCTGAAACTGTAAGCCAGCCCCAATTAAGCGGTTGCCTTTTAAAGAGTTGCTTTAGTCATGGTGTCTCTTCACAGCAATGAAACACTAAGACAGAAGTAGACTGTAAGAATCAGGGAGCATGGCCCAAAGATTCCCTGCAAGGCCAATGCACTGACTTTTCCAGCTGATGAAAGCGTTACTCCTAAAGAGTCAGAGCTGAAGCCCGGCCCGGAGTTGCTCTTGGCTTAAAGGGATAAAGCACTCACTCAGTCACACACATTTGTACACATATGTATACACACATGCTTATGTACAGGATCTGTCACAGGATGTCTGCAACAGCAACATAGACCACTCAGCAGCTGGGAGCTGGAAATCAGAGCATTCCAGACATAATAGGGGATGCATTCAATAAGACAATGGGACAGTGAGGAGCGGCATGGAGACTAGGCAGGTGAGCCGTGGAGGTGAGCACCTGTAATCAATCCCAGCCCTGAAGCTACAGAGGATGACAGACTGCAGCAACTCAGAGGTCCTCCTGGTCTACATAGTGTGTTCCAGGCCAGCCAGAGCTCAGAACATAGATTTGTCTCCAAATATGAATACATACATACATACATCAGCTATTCTTAAATATTCAAATTTAGATAAAAAAGCAAGTTACATAAGAATATATGTGATGTTTAAATTTGTGTCCAGATAACAAAGAAAAAAGGTAGAGAGATGGCTCAGCAGTTAAAAGCACCAATGAAGGGCTGGAGAGATGACTCGGTGCTTGCACTTCCATAGGATCCTGGTTTGATTCCCAGTGACCTACAAGGCAGCTCACAACTATCTGTAACTCCAGTGCCAGAGAATCTGATGCCCTCCTCTGCACTGTATGCACATGCTTCACAGACACACATGAAGACAAAACACCCATACTCATAAAATAAAATTAATCAATTAATTAAAGGAAAAGAGCACCAACTGGATGCTCTTCTAGAGGTCCTGAGTTCAATCTCCAGCTCCCACATGGCGCTCACAATAGTCGGTAAAGGGATCTGATGCCCTCTTCTGGCCTACAGGTGTACCTGCAGCAGAGCACTCATCAAATAAATACATAAATGTTTTAAAATGTTCTTTAAAAAGAAAGAAAATACATGTACATCTTTGTAAACTTGTGGAATATTTTTAGCAGCTTAGAGGAAACTAGAAACAATGGCACCTCTAATGGAAGGCATTTGAGTGACTAGGAAAAGAATGGAAACAGATCTTGTTTTATTTTTTATTATCTCACAGGTTTTTGAAAGCTTTTTAAATAATGAAGGTGTATCCTCATTCAAAACTAGACGAAAGAAAAGTACAATAAAATAAATGTCATGAGAGCTTTTGGTTCAGAGACCAGTAGCAGTGAGTAGTTCTCATGAAAGCACTTTGCTATAAAAATAGAACCTTCTAGATGGGATGGAAAGTGAAGGGCCGGTGGAAAGGGCAGGAGGGTCAGCATAGGCAGAGAAGGCGTCACGGTACTGATCCAGCCTCACGGGCAGACATCTAATCCAAGCCCAATGCTGGTAGAGCCCTGTGGGAAGTCTAGAACTCCCAACTCCACGGTCAGGAATTAATCTGGCTGATCAGACTCTCAACTCAGCCTTTGATGAGGTGAAAAGAACTTGTAGTCACCTATGAGATGCACAGGAGCAGGTATCAGGCAGAAGACTTTAGACCATGAGTCCAAGCAAGCTGTGAAGCTAAAAAGAAAAAACAAGAGGTCTGGGGATCCAAGCAGGAGGCAAGGTCTCTCCATTAGAGAATCAAATCATCAGAGAAAGTAGGGTCAGAATAATGGTGCTTATCCAAGGTGGTGGCCAAGATCCATGACTTTCTTGCTTAAGTTTCCTCACCTACCTTAAGCCCAGGTTCTGTGAGGCAGGGTTTCTGGTGTGGATAACCTGCCTATGTGTCTGAAACAACCCCTAACTTAGCATGGCTTCAGCAAATTAGCCTTCCTGAGGGTTGTAGCCACGTGATTGATCCTCCCTACTGAATGAACTCACTCCTGACAGATTTGCACAAGGTCTCACTGTGTAGCTTTGGCTGCCCTGGAACTCCATATGTAGACCAGCTGGATGGAAATTCACAGAGATCCTCCTGCCTCTGCCTTTGCTGAGAATCAACTATACGGCCACGCTTTGTTCAACTGGATTAACTCTCAACGGAAGGAGACAATGGTGTGTCCACCCAGAGGTGGCTCCCATTCTTTTGACCAGGAGGAAATGGCTTTCCTTTAGGAGGCCTCTACTGCAACTGTGACAGTAACAGCAGCCTGGTCTCTCTAGCATGAGACACAGTTTCCTGCCCCAGAGTCTTTATTTCCCTCCAACCTGGCCCAATGGGACTTCAGTAGGAACAGTGAGTCATGTGGATCTGTCACTATTGTCATTTTTTCCCACTACGAAATCATTTCTTGGGCAGAAGTCATGTTATCCAGGAGACATTACAGTGTGTAAGGCATTCCCTGAGGCCACAGATGGCGGTGATGTCCACAGTGGGAAAGGAAATCCATATTCATGGTGGTACACACCTGAGACTCCAGCACTCAAGAAGCCGGGGCAGATGGGCCACAAGTTTGAGGTCATCCTGGTCTATATAGTTAGACCCTGCCCCCCACAGAAATGAAGGAAGGAAAAAGGGAGGAAAAGAGTTAGGAAGGTAGGAGGGAATGAGGGGGGAAGCTCCGCGTTCAGAGTAAGAAGTCAGTCCACATTCAGAGTACCGTCTATCTCCATTGAAACAAATGCGGTCCCTTCATGATGAAGGGATCCAATGTAATCAGCCTCCACCATCTGGCTATCTGGCCCCTAACTAGGAAAACTGTTAGCAGGGACTCTGCACTGGTCTCTGCAACAGCCACCTTGGGTTCTCAATAAAGCAGCACCTACACTCTCGTTGGTGAACAAAAGACTGCCTAGACCTTCACAGAAGCCCGGCCACCCACTTGAAAGGGCTGGACCTCCCACTGTGAGGCCTGAGGAGCAGGAAACCCCTCCTACTTGTTCTGAGCTCCAGGTAGCCCCTCTGTCACAGCGATGCCCCAAACCTTTCTCCGTACTGCTCTCAACTGGTAACTACCCACTGTGGTTAGCATCTTTGGATTATTGAAATGGTTTATTTAATTCATCTTTTATTCTTTCGTTTATAATTTAATAGTTTAACAAATCGCTTATAATTTATTTTAATGCCTGCTTTCGTTCTTTTGGTCTCATTGAGATGGTAGGAAAGGAAAGAGGAGCCCACTTATGAGATGCCTTTCTTTCTGTTCCGGTCAGCTTCCCCACGGAGGCAAAGGCTCCATCGTTGGGTTGCTTGCTCTCATCCCTCATTTACCTCTGACCTAAGGCCGTTAGGGGCTCCCTTCAGTAGCCAGTCTGTAGGCTATAACATCAGCTCCTGCATCCATCATTGGGTACCTTGGCTCAACCATCACCTGTCTAGCCAAGCCCGAGCATTAAATTCCCTCTCACACACACAGTGGTTTCCCTTGTGCAGGCAACTCACTGACTGTCACACATTCCTTCACTGATGTTTGCTTTTTGAAGGCATGTCTGCAAATCTGCCCCTCTCTCCTACTGTGAGCAGGAAAATCCTATTTCATACTTCAAGGCTCAGCTGGAAATTATTGCCTTTTTAAGAGCTGTACCTTACTTAGTACTACCACTAGCATTTGCCTGGTGTGACAAGCCCCCCACCCCAGGAAAAAAGAAAACCTCGTCCTTTTACAAGATTCATTGAGACAAGAGGTAGTTCCCCTGGGCGCATAGGAACTTATGAGCTACTTATATAGTAAGTGTGACCCCACCCCAAAATGTGTCAGTAACTCCCCTGTGCATGCCAAGGGAATATGTATAAAGAATGTGTACTCCTTACTAGCTCCATCCAGTTCCCACCCTTAGACCCATAAAAGCCCCTCGGGCAGGACAAAACTGCAGCGTTCCTCCAACGGAACCCCTCCCACTCTCTGGAGGTTTGTTGTTGTTGTTATTGTTTTTGTTTTTCTTACTTTTCCTTAACAAATTCTATTCCCCCTGCTTGCTTTATCTCTTCGTTTCTTTCCTTCTTGTGCATGAGACAAAGGGATACAGAAATCATTGGCTCGCAATGGCGTTAGTGACTGCAGGCTGAGTTCACTCACCAGAACTCCCACGGTGGAGAGAACCAACTCCGGAAAGTTTCGCTGATTTCCACAAGCACGCGGTAGCGTCGGAGCTACATAAGGTACGTCACATGCACAATAACAATCAATTTTTTAAAAAAATCATTTTGAATACTTACAGAAGCACACTGACAGTGGAGCCATCCTATTCTCAACTGTGAAACCAAGTCCTCACTCTGTGCCTTCCGTTGCACTTTGAGATGGACACCTGTAGGTTTTCACTGTTGCCTTGCTTACAATAGCAACAAAAGGCATGAGAAGGCCCAGAGGCTGGGCGGCCTGGTTGCTCAGTGGGTAGAGACCTCAGAGCCTCCTCAATTTAGAATGCTAAATTTAAAAATCCAAAGTGCCTGTAGGAGGAAGGCCTTAGGATAGAAATAGAATTTAAGCCGGGCAGTGGTGGCGCACGCCTTTAATCCCAGCACTCGGGAGGCAGAGGCAGGTGGATTTCTGAGTTCGAGGCCAGCCTGGTCTACAGAGTGAGTTCCAGGACAGCCAGGGCTACACAGAGAAACCCTGTTTCAAAAAACAAACAAACAAACAAAAAAAGTAAGATGCCTGACTCAAGCAGTAACAACGCTGAAAGAAGAGTGAAGAGGAACACTGATTTCTGTTAGTCCAGCTGGGGAGGTTTTTAAACGGGAAGCAAGGTCGTTCATTGTACAACTGACAGGTCAGGAAGAAGCAGGGAGGGAGGAGGAAGGGAGTCACCTGACCAGACACACAGTCCTGAAACTCCACCATGCCTCTAGTGTGTGGAATCCTTAACAGCTAGAGCCTCACAACTTCCCCATGGCAGAACTCTCTTCCACAGCCCCCCCCCCCCCATCAAGCCTCACTCAAACACTAGCAGAGCCGGAACCCCTCTCACTGTCTTTGTGGCAGCCCATTCTATTGCAGAACCACTGTAGTTTTAAGAACATGGGTTCCGGGGCACCATTTGTAATGGACTCCGATGCCCTCTTCTGGTGTGTCTGAAGAGAGCTACACTGTACTCACATATATAAAATTTTTTTAAAAAAAAATTTTTTTTAAAACACTTGCTGAAAACAAAAAATGAGCACTCGTGTGTGTGTGTGTGTGTGTGTGTGTGTGTGTTGGAAGTCATATCCCAAAGTATTAACATTCTGAAGGTTGGAATTTTGTATTTATTTATGTTGGTTGGTTGGTTGGTTGATAGTTTTGAGGTTTCATCATGTAACTCTGACCTGACCCTTGCTGCATAGACCAGGCTGGTCTCAAGCCTGGCATCAAGCCTCCTGCCTCTGCATCTTTAAACACTAAGATAGCAGGTGTCAGAGGTGCCTCTCTGTATTTTCTATAACAAAAAGGCTTTCTTGTGGCAAATTGGGAGGAAATAGAATCACATACTGCAGAAGTCTGGGGAGGGAGCTTGGGGTGTAGATCGGTGGAGGGGCAGCTCTGCAAGGCCCTGAGCTCAATTCCAGAAATAAACAACAAAAGGTGAATTGAGAGATAACTTTCTTTGTCGTGAAAGAATGTAAAATAGTCCCTTTCATAATGGTTTTTCATTTGTTTGTTTTTGAGACAAAGTATCTTTATGCAGCAGCCTTGGTTAACCTGGAACATACTGTGCAGCCTTGGCCTCTCCAGTGCTGGCATTAAAGGTGTGCACTGGTCCTGGTCCTGTTGCATCTAGCTTCAACAGAGAAGTGGGCTCAGGAAGACAACGTACTCTTGTCTTCCCATGTGCTCAGCACCATGCACAGCTGTAATGAGCTGAATGACACCTGTTATGTGCTCAGAACCATACACAGATGTAACCAGTTGAAGCCTGTCCTCAGCTCAGATCAATGAGCAAAGAAACCAGTTTCCTCTTAGGAAAGAGGCAGTGGGCTGTTACATTGTAACCAACACTAGGTAGAGATGCGATGATTTCTGTGCCAGTTCAGCCAAAGACAGGTGAGTAGAGCAATGTTCTAAGCTGAGCCCTGCAGGAGAGAAAAAGAATCATGGCACCTGATATTTATGAAGCTCTTTGAGAAACCCTTTCCTAAGGGCTAGAAATGTGTCGTTTTATTCGTGGAATGCAAGAGGATCCAGGGTTTGTGCCTCAATATCCCCATACACAGAAAAATCCTCCCCAAGGACTATCTCACTTAACTCTTAACCCAGAATGCTTTCTGCCTCACCCCAAACACACCCCCCCCACACACACACACACACACACACACGGCACATTCAAAACATTGTACCTGCCTCTCCAGGGAGGAAGCCAAGACTATTAGCACCACAGGCAGCAAGCCAGAGTTGGGCTACAGAGTCTCCACAGCCTCTTCCAGTGCCTGCTACCATGCCCTTTGTCACAGTGCCCAGGCACTTGGACATCAGAACTTACTCCCAGGGCCTAGAGACAGCCCCATCTTCACTACCTTATCACAGCCTTCCACAGGACCTGCCACAGAGCAATGAGGATGTCTGCTTGCCGGCTGAAAGGGTTTGCAGCCAACAAATCCCTCTGCTGAGCATGAGGATTGTGAGGCCTGTCTGCCTACAATTTATTCTCGGTGGCCACTTTGACGGCAGCCAAGTGCCCAGAGAAATTAGAATGTGAATGCTGAGCCCTCCGAAGTTCCTTTTGGAAAGTAGATGGGCTCTTTTCAACAAAGAGCCAGCCACCCTGGCTTTGAACCGCCACATTTTGGGAGAATAAAGACACTCAGGCAGACACAGGCCAATTCAATGGAGCCTCAGGGAACCAGAGGGAGATTAACTTCTTACAGGGAGTTTAAGGCAGCAGAGAGGCAGACAATCCCCACAGAAGGGTCAAATGAAGGCGTAGCAACAGGAAGGGCTAGGGAGCAAGTAAAACAGCACAGAGTTCATCTCAGGGTGCATTTGGTGAGTCGGGGTGTATGTGATTAGAGGGTATTTAAGTGTTTTGTTTTTGAAACAGGATCTCACTGTGTAGCTCTGGCTGGCCTGGAATTCCCTATATAGACCAGACTGGCCTCAAATTCCCAGAGATCCATGTGGTTCTGCCTTCCAAGTGCTCCAGTTAAAGGTGTATGCCACCATCCCCTGATCAGTGGCTACCATCTAAGCATATTTGTCAAAGCAAGGTTTGCAATAACATATAGGCAACAACTTCCAGGTGCCCCAGCGGCCGGCTACCTACATGCCTGTATACCGACCACATGGCTATGGAAAAGAACCTGGTAGGTTGATATTGGCTGAGAAGAAAATCTCAAGTTTCTTGTTAAGTAAAGAAAACGATGCCTAACCAGGCATGCTACAAACTCCTGTGACCTCAGCCCTGGGAGAGAGTGGCAAAAGGATCAGAAGTTGAAAGTCGCCCTCAGCTGCGTTGGAAGTTCAAGGCCAACCTGTGCCACTTGAGATATGTCTTAAAAAATAAAACATGTTGGGGCTGGAGAGATGGCTCAGTGATTAAAAACAGAAAACCCAGGCTGACTTCCTGGCATCCACATGATAGCTCAGCAACCACCTGTAACTCCAGTTCCATGGGATGTGACACCCTCTTCCACCAGAGAGGTAACATATAGAGAGAATCTATACTATGTAATGTATATGTAAATGTATTTTCTATCTATTCATATAAAATACATGTTGTGTAATGTGTACATCCTTTACACACATTTTCTGTCTATCCTGTTTCTATGGAGAACCCTACCGACTATGCCAGAGTTTGAGGACATTTCTGATCTGAGGTTTGGGCAAACACCAAAAGGAGGAGGCTTTTGCTCTCTTCTGAGATATGTGTGGATTCTGAGAGCCACTGACCTGGGGGATGAACACCAAAACCTCACTCCAGAACTCAGCAGGGAAGAAGGTGGGTCTGAGCTCAGCCTTAGCACAAGCCTCCTGGTCGTTTTTCCTTGGACACTTGAAAACCGCCTGACAGCTGGTAGGTGCATTCTGCTGCCCTGGACCAGTCCTTTCGAGCTTTCTTGTCTCTTCTCTCTCCTGCTTTAAGTCTTTTCTCTCCCACATCTTCTTGGTGATCGAAAGGATACTAAAAATGAAGGCCTGTGGACAGTCCTGTTCCACACTGGATTGGGTCTTACTTGTCTAGGTCTGTGGTCTGTGGTAATGTGGAGGTAAAAGCAACACTGCTAACTCCATTTTGTTTTCCAGACGCCATTTTGGCCAAACTAAGTGCCTGGGAAATTAAACTTCTGACCTGCAGGAGCAGAATGTCCCAGGGAGGTCCCCTCCCTGCCCACCGAGCAGAATGTTAAGATCCCCTCCCTGTCCACTGAACAGAATGACTCGCCTGCCCATTGAGCAGAATGACCCACGTGCCCACCGAGCAGAATGTTAAGATCCCCTCCCTGTCCACTGACAAGGGCCAAGCCTCAGAGGGTGCATTCCTGCCTACAGCCAATCAGCTTCTCGGTACTATGGAAACCCCCCTAACCACCCATTTGTGATTACTGCCTTTAAAAGGCCCCTTTCCCTGGAGCACAGGATCGCCATCTTGTGGTGGTCCAAGCTAGCTTGATTTGATTAAAGCCCTCTTGCTTGTGCATCGAGTCGACTCCTGGTGGTCTTTCTGGGGGGTCTTGAGAGTTGGGCACTACAGTAACATCCAGGCCAGCAAATTCAGCTAAGCTAAAAACAGGCATCCAATCACTTTGCTTCAAAGACCCAAATAAAAAGCCCCACCATTTTCCTCAGCTTTCATTGTTTGGCTGTGTGATGGCTGTTCTTGGTTGTCAACTTGGCTGTATCTGAAATGAACTACAATCCAGAAATGGGGGACACAGCTGTGATCCAGATCCTGAGGCTGGAAGACAGGCTTTTGACCCAGATCTTGACATGGAATGCCACAGGTTTTTTGATCCAGATCTTGAGGCATGATGGCCATGAAAAGCTAAGGCCCAGGCAAGGTAGTACATGCCTTTAATCCTAGGAGACAGAAGCAAGTAGATCTCTTGAGTTCAAGGCCAGCCTGGAACACAGCAAATTCCAAAGCCAGGCATGGTGGTACCTTAAATCTGGGCCATACCTTCTGCTGGAGACCTACATAAGGACAATGGAAAACGGAAGGGTTTGTTTTTCGCCTGCTTGCACTTACTTGCCAGCATATCTATTGGAACCTACTTTTTCATGTTTCCAGCTTATTAGGAAGACCATCTGAAACACCTAGCCTTGTGGGACTGAGCAACTGCTAGATTCTTAGACTTCCCATTCACAGCTGCCCATTGTTGGGTTAGTTGGACTACAGCTGGTAAGTCATTCCAATAATTCCCCTTAATATATAAAGACATTCCATACGTTCTGTGACCCTAGAGAACCCTGACCAATGTAGGCTGTATAACTCCAGGCAGGACACCATTGCACATGCCTGTGATTCCAGCACTTGACAGGCAAAGGCAGGAAAATCTGTTAGTTTAGGGCCAGCCTGATCAACCTATACACCTGAAAGAAGTGAATTGGCCTGAGCTAGGCTGACATCATGACAGGCTGCTAAGGAGCAGTTAGCCAAGTTTGAGGCCAAGAAGTCAAGAGCTACCCCTCCTTGTCATGAAGCAAGAATAGTTAGTCTGAATCATAGCATCATCAGACCCCTAGAGATAGAACCCACCAATCAAGATACAGATCCTTCCCCCCTCCCTAATGTTCCTCTTTCTGGCTTTAAAACTGACTCAGCAAATTCAGTTGGGGTCTTTTCATCCTGATGGAATTGGGCCCTTGCACGCAGGAATAAACACTCTTTGCTTTTGCATACTATTTGAGTCTGGGGTATCATTCTTCAGCAGTTCATAGACCCTAACACAGTAAGACCTAGTCTCCAAAAAAAAAAAAACAAAACAAAACAACAAAACCAGGTGGTTCCAGTCAAGGAAGAAAATGACATGTACAGAATCATGTATTTTCTTTCCTTTCCCTTCTGGTCTCATGATACACTGAATTATTTGTTTCAATTCTGTTATTCAGTCTTCTTTCCACTATGAAAGAAATAAAAGGGCCTAAGGTCCATGCATTGGGTGGGCCCTTTAAAAATAAGTCTTCTGGGCCATCCAGATGGATCATGTCAGTAGAGGCTCTGACCTTGAAAACTGGAAAACCCAAGGTCAATCCCTGAAAGGTCATATAAAGGTAAAAGGGGAGAACTGGCTCCCTTATGTGCTCTATAGCACACACATGCCCAGACACATGCATGTGTAATGTAATGTTCAATGTACATACTACTGATGACAATAAACACTTTCTATGTAGATGGGCGCATGGCCTGCATGTGTATACCACACAGTGCCTGGTGCCCATGGAGGCCAGAAGAGAAATCATATCCCTAAGAACTGGAGTTACAGGTACATGGCAGCAGTGAGCTGCCATGTCAATGCTAGAAATGAAACCTGGGTCCTCTGGAAAAGCACTCAGAGCTCTTCTTAACTCCTGAGCCATCTCTGAGAGGTCAGCTCGGGAGCTTTGAGATATTCCACCAGGGTCCCCTCCCTCCCTCCCTCAGGGCACATGGAAGAAACAGGTTAGAAAGCACATAAGGCTGGAAGGGAGGGGCTGATTAAGTCCCTGCTACCTCATTCCCTAAAGACCAATCAGTTTAAAAGTCACACTGTTCTGCCAATCACATTGTACCTAATGATGGCTGCTCTAAAATCCTATATAAGGTTCCTAACCAGGCTCCACGAGGTCGCCCTCCCGTCTTGGTATGTAGAGTAACCTCAGCATTTTGCATCAATCCCCGACTCCATGTGTCCATTTGGAGGGTCTTCGGTAAGTTAAGACTCCCAGAGCCTTACATCTCTCCATCCCCAATAATTAAAAACTAAATAAAATGTCTCTTTTCATGAATACCAGCTGCAATCAAGTGGTCATTCCATAAAGATAAACTGAGTCCAGTTATGATTAAGGTTTTAGCCTACTTTCTAAAGGATTCAAGAGAGCTGAAGGAATCAAGGACAAGAAGAGTGGCTAATACACAGCACACCAAGAGATCATAAACAGCCAAAGCAGAGTAGGCTAGAGTGTGGGCATCAGGGGAGAGCAGCTCTGTCAGGCACTGGCAAAGCTCAGAAGGCTGTAGCCTGTACAAGAGTGAGAGAAAGGTGTGGAAAAATACATCTGCTTTAATTCTGTGATTTGGTTTAATCCCTCAGTTGCCCACAGGTTCAGTTTGAGAGACTACTCAGCATGTCTGTGCCAGAATTGTGAGGTAGAGGAGGCTTTCCCAAGCCTGTTTGCTAACGGAACGACACAGGCAAGACTTTCTAGCAAAAAGCCTCAGAGACATAGGGAAAGGGTCAACAAACCAGGCTGGCTAAAATAACGGGGAAAAAAAGCCATCAGAGCAGGAGCCCATTCCTGCTTCCCTGGGGTTGAACGCTCTTGTTTTCTTCACATCCCAGCTCTGCCTGAGAAGTATAACCAAGCATCAGCTGAACCGGGAATCAAAGGGTCAGCTTTGACCTTCACACCCTCTGCCCCCATCAGAACTCAGCTGCAAGCCCAACCAGCAGGACAAGAGGCTGTTACCTACTGTGGAGGCTCAGTCCGCTGCTACGTATTGTAATGCCAAATTATGTATTTATAAGCTTTTGTTATGCAAACCTCCTAGAACTAGGGGTTAAATAAAATTGGCTCCAGCCAGTTAGGGAGGGATTAGAAGTGGGTGGGTTTTGAGTTAGCTGGTTGGGGGTGGAGAAGAGAGAGGAAAGAGAAAGAGTGAGAAGTGAAGAGGAAACCGCCATGAGGGAGATGGACCATGAGAATCAACAAGTATCTGGGGTACACTGCTGAGGAGGTGTCCAGGCCAGCAGTTAGTAGATTAGGGGTCACCTCCAGTAATCGTCAAAGCCAAAGAGAATAGCCACCGTCTGAGTCTCATTTATTTGAAAGCTGGTCGGGGATAAGTTTAGATTGGTTCTACTCCTACCTACTGCTGTCTGGCTTCATATCAGCAACTTTGAAGTAGCATAGTAATGCTGGTCAGCCAAATAAAGAGCCTTGTCTTGTAAACAAAGTTGTGCCTGTTGGCCCAGGATGTGGTTTGACACAATTTGAGCAACAGATAAAAGAACTGCCAGCAAGACAAGTTTATTCTGAGGCTGGGGTGAGGTGTCCACTCAGTTCATTGGTCTGAAGCTTCCAGATGAACTTGACCCAATCATGGGGTGACCGACTGGATACATTGTGACCGGAGGGGTTGCAGCCCCAGCTGAAGGGAGCAGAAGAAAACTGAGTGGGACCTGCCAAAAGATACCACATGGTGGTCTCTGCTTTCCCTCCCTGATAAAATCGTGTGCCGTCCCAGGGCACTTGTACAGCGCTGGTGGCACTGAGAACTTTAACCCCACCCCCACCCCCAGTAGATGCTCAGTGGGGGAGGGACAGCTCTGCCGAGCTTCTCTGGAGAGGCCATGGTCCTTGATAGGTTCTGTCTGAGTTGTCTGAACGGTGGCAGTGTAGCATGAAGCCACTGGAGACAGCTTATCACTTGGCAGCCCAGGCAGGAAGCAGGGAGGGATGAGTGCTCCTCTGCAGCTTCCTTTAATGTTTTTACTCAGGCCAGGAACCCAGCCACGAAATGGTTCTACCCACATTTGTGGTGAGTCTTTCCACCACAATTAAACTAATCTAGAGGTTTGTTTCTCTGTGATTCTTAGTGCCATTGAATTGACATAATCAAGACCAATCATCCACACAGGGTGAGATCCAAACCCATGTTTGTTCAGTGTAGCCTGACAGGGAATGCCTGGTGGGCCTTGTCCAGATCCCTCCTGTGTGCTCACTTTGGTGAGTCACTCAGCCCTGGCCTTCATCTCACACATGCTGGAACAGCCGACCACAGAGGCTCTGTGGCTGACAGACTAAGATGCCCATCTGATACCCACTGGCTGGTACTCATTCTCACATAGTTCCTTCTTGTTGAGTACTAGCTCTCCTCTCTCTCTTCCCAAACACCATTCCTTACTCCTTTCTGAAACCCGATGTTCGAAGGTCTTGTCCATGCACAGAGCAGTTCTCCAGCAGATTCCCATGGAGTGACCTGTAAGTCAATTCGGTCCTAACCCCACTAACCTGGGCTACACTCTGACCTCTACTTACAGGGTTTGCTCCACAAGACCAATCCCTTCCGTCTCAGACATCAACCACAAATACTTAGGTTGCAGCTATACTTCTGACCCCCTGGCTATAAGCCAGGGTTCTATGGTCCCCTCCTCAAATCCAATTATTTACTATGACAGACCCCCAAACTCAGCAAACACTTTTTTTGTTTATTATGTTGCGTGTGCGTGTGCGTGTGTGTGTGTGTGTGTGTGTGTGTGGGTATATGTGACAGGTTCTCATGAGGAAGGAAGGAAAGAAGGAAGGAAGAAGGGAAGGAAGGAAGGAAAGAAGGAAGGAAAGAAGCAAAATTTGTGCCCCCACACAGTTGTCTTTAAAAATGGCCTCAGTTACTCGGGAGGCCATAAGGCCTGTCGATTCTTATTTTTATCTGAACAATTGGCTATACTTGAGAAGCAAGTCTGCACAGAGAGAAACTGAGGAATAGTTCTTCATCTGCATAAGAAGAGGGTTGGGCCAGAGGACCTCTTCAGACCTCCCAGCCCTGATGCTGCCAGGCACTTGAGTGGCAGGTTTCCCTGGTGTGGGTTCATTACTGTATCATCACCCTACAGGCTTGTTCGCTAGGACTCTGGGTCCGCCTTCTCAGCTCCACTCACAATCTCAGCACTGCAAAGCTTCAAAGCCCACCTTCGAAGAAGCACATAGCTCATCAGAACAAAGTCGTCAGGTTTACAAGTCCGGACAAACTTGCTGAATGTTTTCCAAATAAATGAAGGCGAAAGCGGTCCTGACGCCGAGCTGGTGCCATCTAGTGGTTCAGTTGCTGCTCGCCCACCTGTAACAGGAACAGAAGTTCCCAGAGTTTCTAGGTTAACCCTTTACAAAATCCAAGACAAAAGTTCCTAAAACTCCTGTACCCCTTTCCTGGATTCTTTCTCATATCAAGCAGATGTAATGGAAAGAAAACCAGTAGACTCAAGCCCACCTCTCTTGAACCCCAAGTGAATGCATCCTCAGCCACCTATCAGAGTTAAGAGCCAGTTTACAAAGCTGTTGTGGAGACTGTGGGGGAACACACAGCAGCTTGTCCCATTGTCATCTCCTCCCCAATCTGCTACGGGCCCGTACTATCTTCTCTCTGTGCTCTAGAATTACTTTCCTGTCACCCAAGATACTCATTGACACTCATTTGACAAAGGATTCGAGCTAGAGACTAGTTAGTCTTCAGCCTTTACCAACTCTGCGGTTTACAAGGTTTAATAATTTTCTTTATAACAAGAAAATTGGAGTATAGAAATTATTTGGTGTAACAGGTACAAAGAGCATACAAATGATTACAAAGATACAGTCAGGAAGTCGTATTTTATAAGAGGGGAAAAGTAAGGAAAGTCAAAGAAATTCTAAGCATTCGATTTAGGGTAAAGATGGGTGGAGGCAAATATCCAGGCACAAAGTCAACTATGCTGTGAACATGTTGACCCCAGTCTTAGAGTTATCTTGAAGGGCTTAAAAGGGCATTTATCAAGGTGCGATACAGGATCGATTTATTTATTTATTTATTTATTTGTTTGTTTGTTTGTTTGTTTGTTTTTTCGAGACAGGGCTTCTCTGTGTAGCCCTGGCTGTCCTGGAACTCACTCTGTAGACCAGGCTAGCCTCAAACTCAGAAATCTGCCTGTCTCTGCCTCCCAAGTGCTGGGATTAAAGGTGTGTGCCACCACTGCCCGTCAGGGTATAGGATATTTAATCACACTGTGAACCCTGAGTTGTTTGCTGGAAAAACCTGTTTCTAGTTGTGATATGGCTCAGCCTTAGCACACACCTTCAGTCCCTCTGGCTGGAATACAAAGATGCCCTTAGTATATACCTTAAATCCCAAACAACGAAGGTAAAGTTAGTTTGTAGAAGGAAACACCCATGCTTGAAAGTGATGCCTAAATTGAGTGGCAGACGAAGTGATGGATCAGAGAAATATGTGACAGGATAGGATATGCTCAACTCTCAGGAGAACAGAGAGGAAAGACAGGTGACTTGAGAGAGAACAGTGCAGAGGAGAGGGGGCAGGTTCCCTGAGACAGTTGTACAAAAAATAAGCTAAACACAGATGAAGACAGAATGAGCCAGAGCATGTGAAGGAGCCAGTAGATAAGAAGGTATTGCCCAGGTTAGTATGAGGCCAGCCAGAGAAGCCAGAGCCTTCCGAGTAGGAAACTTCTCTTTCATTGAAATCCTGCAGATATGTCCAAAGAGATCTATGGCCTCAGACAGTTTGTTAAAGGTCTTTTCCTAGCTGGGCAGTGGTGGCACACGCCTTTAATCCCAGCACTTGGGAGGCAGAGGCTGGCGGATTTCTGAGTTCCAGGCCAGCCTGGTCTACAGAGTGAGTTCCAGGACATCCAGGACTACAGAGAAACCCTGTCTCGGAAAAAAAAAAAAGTCTTTTTCTGCTAACAGGGAGGGGAGAGATTTGTGTGAAGCTGAGAAGGGTCCAGAGAACTGATAAAGACACAAAGACATCCACTTATCCACCTGCTGTGAAGTTACACAAGGATCCTACGAGGAAAAAAATCTCACAAATGCGCACGCGCGCGCGCACACACACACACACACACACACACACACAAACCCACGATGTCAGATTTTTTGGGGGAGGTGGGGGGAGGTTCTCACAATGCAGCCTCAAGCTCCACTGCCTGAACACCCCCCCCCCCCCAGCGATAGGATTAAGGGCATGTGTCACCACACCCGGCTAAGAAAATGTACTTTTCTGTATGTGGTCATGTGTGTGAGGATACAGATGTGTGCAGGCGTGGAGACCAGAGGACACCCCCAGGTGTTAGTCCTAAAGCACTTTGTCAGCATTCTGTCTAAGCTCCGCCCCACAGTTGCCTGGCAACAGCCAGGTAGGCCTGACCCACCGTAAAGGGGCTGCTTGCCCCTCCTCCCTCTCTTACTCTTGTCTCCCTCTTGCTCCCCCCCATCCCTTCCCGCCTCTTTCTCCACATGTGCATGGCAGTACTCTATTCTCCCCCCCTTTCTCTCTGCCTGACTTTCTCTGCCTCTACTTCCCTCTCAACTCCCCTCCCCATGCCCTGAATAAACTCTACTCTATACCATCGTGTGGCTGGTCCATCAGGAGGAAGGGATGCCTCAGCATGGGCCCACTGAGGCACACCCCTCCCCACACGCCCACAGAACATTTCTCTTTGTTTTAGAAACACTTTTCACCTCTGTCTGTCGTTAGACAAAGCCTGGGACTGGCCAAGTAGTCTAGAACAACTGGCTTATTTAAACTCTTATTTGCCTCCTGGGCACTGGGCCTGAGCTCTGGGGATGTAACTTAAGCCTGTTTGTTTTCAAGGAGAGAGTGTTTTACTGACTGCGCTACCCTCAACCCTGTAAATGTACTTTTAGGGCTCTCCCAGAGCCAGGTGTGGTGGCATAGAACTGTAATCTCAGGACCTAAGAGGTAGAAGCAAGAGGGAACTCACATTTAGTGTCAATCTTAGCAACAAGGAACTCTTAGCATGAGGCTAAATAATTTTATGAAAGGTATTGTTAAAGATAATAATATTGATAAAATTATAGTAATTCTATAACGTTATTAATATTACAACACTATACTATTAATATAGTATATATTATTGATATATTATAATCATAGTAATATTATTAATAAATAAAAATGTAAAATGTGTACTTTGAAATCTTTGCACTTCCTAAATCCTCTGCAGAAATGAAGTTATGATAAAGAGAGCAAATTGTAGCATGGGGAATTAAAATGTCAGGGAAACAACAGAGCAGGATCCCTCAAGAAACTCTAGCAGAGAAACATAATTCCAAACACCATCCTAGTGAAAGACCCTGGCCTTTTACAAAAGAGAAGAAAAATGCCCCTAGACTCAGCACTAGAGCCATAGGTCACCCAGAGCCTAAGATGGGCTAAACTCAACCCCCTAGACAGTTCTGGGAAATGGTTGTTTTGCCTTGACTCCTATCCTGTTGATCAACCACAGATGTCACAATGAACTTCAGCTGCTCAGGGTCGATCTCCTCTGCCCCGGTGTTGGTTATGAGCTCGGCCCAGTGCATTGCCTTCCTGAATAAACCTCGTGTGCTTGCAGCAAGTTCGGTCTCTCGTGAGTCATTGGGGGGCTGCGTCTTCCCGAGACTTGAGTGAGGGTCTCCCCAAACTTGGGGGTCTTCCACTGGGGGCTTGTCCGGGATTTCACAACCACCCTAGTCTCTGAGAACCCACTTAGAGGTGAGATTCTGTCCGTGTCTGTGTTCGTCTGTGTTGGGTAAAATTTGGATCTGTCTGAAAAATGCTTTCGGTTTTGTGGCTGCTTTGTCTCATAAGAGTCTCTGAGTGGTGGTTGACAGACGTGTCAGGAAAGACCACAGGCCGTGGCCCTGGAGGACGCTCCAGTACGGGAGGAGTGCCGGGGACACCCGGAAGACTACTATCTGGTGGGCTCTGGTCGAGCCCTTCTGTTTCCTGCACGCTCAAAGCCATCCGCCACACTTTCGCTTTTGTGGAGGATGCGCTCGGGGCGGTTCGGATTGTGTCTTCTGTCTTTTTGTTTATTTGTGTTATTTGTGTGTCTGACTTTCCGACTGACAATGGGACAGACTGTGACAACTCCTCTGACTCTATCTTTAGACCATTGGACTGAAATCAAAGATAGGACGCACAATTTGTCAGTAGAGGTTAAGAAAGGACCGTGGCAGACTTTCTGTTCTTCGGAGTGGCCCCCCGAAGATGTCAGCTGGCCCCCCGAAGGCACTCTTGACCTGTCTGTTATCTCTGCAGTGAGAGCCATCGTCCTCTAAGAAGGACCAGAGGGCCATCCCAATCATGCCCCCTACATCTTTGTCTGGGGGGATCTTGCATAAAACCCCCCTCCATGGCTCAAGCCGTGGGCTCAGAAACGAAAGCCGGGCTCCCGAGTCCTAGCTCTCAGCGAGTCAGAACGCAAACTGAAAGCAAAAACTTCAAAGCCTGAGGCTCAACCTGAGAGCCAGCCCTCTGCTCCTCTTAGGATCTACCCCGAGATCGAGGAGCCCCCTGAATGGCCCCCTCCTCCTCCTCCACCTTACCCCTTCCCTCAGGTGCCGGATCCCAGTGCGGTTGGCAGCGTGGAAGACGGACCGGCCATAGGGACCCGAAGCCGGCGTGCCCAGTGTCCTGCGCAGGGTCCCAGAAAACCGGACTCCACCACTGCATTGCTGCTTTGCGTCTACGGGCCCCCGGTTGACCCACCTCAGCTCCAACCCCTCCAATACTGGCCATTTTCCTCCGCTGACCTTTAAGACTAACCACCCTTCTTTTTCAGAGAATCCTGCCAGTTTAACAGGACTGATGGAATCCCTAATGTTCTCCCATCAGCCCACTTGGGATGATTGTCAACAACTCTTACAGGTTTTCTTCACTACAGAAGAAAAAGAGCGGATTCTCCTGGAAACTCGTAAAAATGTACCAGGAGCAGACGAGGCACCAACCAGCCTCCCGAATGAGATAGATGTTGGATTTCCCCTGAACCACCTTAATTGGGATTTTAATACAGCTGAAGGTAGGAAGCGGCTGATAGTCTATCACCGGGCTTTTCTGGTGGGTCTCAAAGGGGCAGCCAGGCACCCCACCAATTTGGCTAAGGTAAGAGAGGTCCTCCAAGGCCCGACTGAGCCCCCATCTGTGTTCTTAGAACGCCTGATGGAGGCCTACCACCGATATACTCCTTTCGACCTGAATTCTGAGGGTCAGAAGGTGGCAGTGGCCATGGCCTTCATAGGACAGTCAGCAACAGATATTAAGAAAAAGTTACAACGTTTAGAAGGATTGCAGAACCTGTCCTTACAGGATCTAGTTAAGGAAGCCGAGAAAGTGTTTCATAAGAGGGAGACAGAGGAAGAAAGGAGAGAGAGGGAGAAGCAGGAAGCAGAGGAAATGGAGAATCAGAGAGATCGTAGGCAGGAGAGGAATTTGACCAGGATTTTGGCCCCAGTAGTAGTAGGAGATAAGGACAAGACAGGATTCAGACAGACAGGGAACCTGGGCAACCGGAGGTCACAGATGGGAGAAGATGAGCAGAGACCCCCTCTGGGGAAGGACCAATGTGCCTACTGCAAGGAAAAAGGACATTGGGCAAGAAAGTGCCCAAAGAAACTGGCCCCCAAAGTCCTGGCCTTAGAGGATGATGATTAGAGGGCACGGGGCTCAGACCCCCTCCCCAAGCCTAGGGTAACCTTGACTGTGGAGGGGACCCCCATGGACTTTCTGGTAGACACCGGAGCTGAGTTTTCCATCTTAAAGCAACCATTGGGCAAGCTGAGAAACAAAAAAGACTGTTGTCATTGGGGCTACGGGACTAAAACAGTATCATTGGACCACTTCACGCCAGGTGGACTTGGATAGAGGGCAGGTGACTCACTCCTTCCTAGTCATCCCTGAGTGCCCTATGCCCTTACTAGGAAGGGACTTGCTGACCAAATTAAAGGCCCAAATTAGATTTTCCTCAGAGGGACCCGAGGTGACCTGGCAAACCCCTACCTCCATGATCTTAGCTTTAAAATTAGATGAAGAGTACTGGCTCCATGAATCCCCGCAGACAGCCATGACATCCAATCTAAGGGAATGGCTGACCAAATTTCCCCAAGCATGGGCAGAGACTGGAGGTATGGGGATGGCCTTTCGGGTCCCTCCTGTGGTAGTGGGGCTAAAAACCGATGCCACCCCAATTGGGGTCCGTCAATACCCCATGAGCAAAGAAGCACGGGAAGGAATTAGGCCCCATATCCAGAGGTTTTTACAGCAGGGCCTCTTGATCCCTTGTCAGTCACCCTGGAACACACCACTGTTACCAGTCAAGAAGCCCGGTACCAATGATTACCGGCCGGTTCAAGACTTAAGGGAAGTCAACAAAAGGGTGCAGGACATACATCCCATGGTGTCCAATCCCTACAACCTCCTCAGCTCCCTCCCTCCTGATCCGAAGTGGTACACTGTGTTGGATCTGAAAGATTCTTTCGTCTGCCTTCAGTTACACCCCTCTAGCAGGCCCATCTTCGCCTTTGAATGGAGAGACCCAGAATCAGGGCAGGTGGGGCAGCTGACCTGGACCAGGCTGCCTCAAAGGTTAAATTCACCCACTCTTTTTGACGAGGCTCTCCATTGGGATTTGGGCTCATTCAGGTCTGTAAACTCAATGGTCACCCTGCTCCAGTATGTTGATGATCTGCTCCTAGCAGCCCCCACTGAGTCCGATTGCCGACAAGGAACCGAGAAACTCCTGTCTGAATTAGGTGAGTTGGGGTACTGGGCATCAGCAAAGAAGGCTCAGCTGTGCCAGACAGAGGTCACCTATCTGGGGTACGTTCTCAAGGATGGGAAACGGTGGCTCACGGAAGCCAGGAAAAAGACTGTGACCCAGATCCCCACCCCAACAACCCCCCCAGCAAGTCAGGGAATTTCTGGGAACTGCGGGCTTTTGTAGACTATGGATACCGGGGTTTGCAACCCTAGCTGCCCCACTGTACCCCCTCACTAGGGAGGGGGGAGTGTTCACATAGACTCCAGAACATCAGAAGGCCTTTGAAGAAATCAAAAAGGTCCTTTTAACTGCACCTGCCCTAGCCCTACCTGACTTGACCAAACCCTTCACTCTATATGTAGATAAGAGGTCAGGGGTTGCCAGAGGAGTACTGACTCAGACACTGGGACCTTGGAAGAGACCCGCAGCTTATCTGTCAAAAAAACTGGACCCAGTTGCTAGCAGGTGGCCGTCCTGTCTTAAAGCCATTGCCGAGGTGGCTCCGCTCCTCAAGGACGCAGATAAGCTCACCCTGGAACAACAGACCACTGTAGTAGTGCCCCACACTCTTGAAAGCATCATTAGGCCCCCCCCCCCCCCCCGATCGATGGATGACCAACGCCCGGATGACACACTACCAAAGCCTTCTACTGACTGAACAAGTGACCTTTACGCCTCCTGCCGTCCTCAACTCCGCTACCTTGTTACCAGAGGCTAATGAATCCTTGCCTACTCATCACTGTGTTGACATCCTGGCCGAAGAAACTGGTACCCGAAGTGACCTCAAGGATCAGCCCTGGCCTGGAAGCCCCAATTGGTATACTGACGGTAGCAGCTTCATGGTTGAAGGTAAGCAGAAGGCGGGGGCAGCGATGGTAGATGGAAAACAAGTGATCTGGGCCAGTAGCCTTCCCGAAGGGACCTCAGCCCAAAAGCTGAACTTGTGGCTCTGATTCAAGCTGTACGGATGGCAGAAGGGAAGTCTATCAACATCTACACAGACAGCAGGTATGCTTTCGCAACTGCTCATATACATGGGGCAATCTACAGACAGAGAGGGCTACTGACATCCATAGGAAAGGACATTAAAAACAAAGAAGAGATCCTGGGCCTCCTGGAGGCCATACACTTACCAAAAAAGATAGCCATCATACATTGTCCAGGGCACCAGAAGGGCCAAGATGCGGTGGCCCGTGGAAACCAGATGGCAGATTTGACTGCTAAGCAGGCTGCACAGGGAGCCATGATTATGGCAGTTAAAGAATTCAAGGATTATTATAACAACAGAGACCAGTTTTAGATATGCTCCTGAAGATTATCAGGCTATGGACAAATTAGGCATAGTTCAGGGGTGCACCCCTTATGGGGTAGCTGAAACTGAAGACGGTAAACAAGTTCTTCCTCAAGAAGAAGGGCGTAAATATGTCACCAACCTGCATCATTTGACCCACCTAGGGACAAAGAAACTAAAGGACATTGTAAGATCCTCTGATTACTACGTTATTGGACTTTCAGATTTGGCACAAGAAGCGGTCAGAAAGTGTGAGGCATGCACTCTGACAAATGCAGGGCATCCCATAAATATCCATGGTAAAAGGCTTAGGGGCGACCGCCCTGGGGCATACTGGGAAGTAGATTTTACAGAGATTAAGCTGGCCAAATATGGTAACAAATACTTGCTAGTTTTTATAGACACCTTCTCAGGATGGGTAGAAGCTTTTCCCACTAGGACAGAGACTGCCAATGTGGTGGCTAAGAAGATCCTTGAAGAGATTTTTCCAAGGTTTGGAATTCCTAAGGTAATTGGGTCCGACAATGGACCAGCCTTTGTTGCCCAGGTAAGTCAGGGACTGGCCACCCAACTGGGGATTAATTGGAAATTACATTGTGCTTACAGACCCCAGAGCTCAGGTCAGGTAGAAAGAATGAACAGAACTTTAAAAGAGACCTTGACCAAATTAGGCTTAGAGACCAGCGGGAAGGACTGGGCAGCCCTCCTTCCTTTTGCCCTGTTCCGAGTTCGGAACACCCCTGGAAGGTCTAAACTCACTCCTTATGAGATTCTATGTGGGGGACCACCACCACTTACAGAGGCGGGTGGAGTTTCTGACCTTGATGCTTCTCTTTCTCAACTCCTGTTTACCCGATTAAAGGCCCTTGAGTTGGTCAGACGCCAAGCCTGGGAACAGCTGAAGGGGGCCTATGAGACTGAGAGTCCAGACGTGCCCCATCAGTTCCAGGTTGGGGATGCTGTTTTGATCCGGGGCCATTGAGTGGGCAACCTCGAACCTCGCTGGAAGGGGCCGTACTTAGTACTTCTAACCACCCCCACGGCGGTCAAGGTAGAAGGCATCTCAGCCTGGATCCACGCTTCCCATGTCAAAAGAGCGTCAGAGCCAGCTCAGGATGAATGGAAATTGGAAAAGACTGCTAATCCTCTTAAACTGAGCTTGCTTCGTCGAACTACCTCAGGATCGGGGTAAAAATCCCCCCCCCGAAACTAACCTGGCAAGTAGTATTGTCGGCCACTGGGGAGGAGGTACGGTTGGTAAGCCAGACTACCTCCTCATCATCATGGTGGCCCAACTTGTACCCAGATTTCTAAAAGAAGGTGGATTATGTGCAGTCTTAAGAGAAGAGTGTTGTTTCTATGTAGATCACTCAGGAGCCATTAGGGACTCCATGAGCAAGCTTAGAGAAAGACTAGAGAAACGCAGGAAGGAAAGAGAGGCCGGACAGGGATGGTTCGAAGGATGGTTTAGCAAGTCGCCTTGGATGACAACTGTGCTTTCTGCCTTGATAGGGCCTCTGATGATTTTGCTTCTTTTGCTCACTATAGGACCCCGTTTAATCAATAGATGATACTGAAATAAGACTATAGTTCTAAGATTAGAACTGTGCTCTAGAAGAAGTGGGGGATGAAAGACCCTGGCCTTTTACAAAAGAGAAGAAAAATGCCCCTAGACTCAGCACTAGAGCCATAGGTCACACAGGGCCTAAGATGGGCTAAACTCACCCCCCCAGACAGTTCTGGGAAATGGTTGTTTTGCCTTGACTCCTATCCTGTTGATCAACCACAGATGTCACAATGAACTTCAGCTGCTCAGGGTCGATCTCCTCTGTCCCAGTGTGGGTTATGAGCTCGGCCCAGTGCATTGCCTTCCCGAATAAACCTCGTGTGCTTGCAGCAAGTTCGGTCTCTCGTGAGTCACTGGGGGGTCGCATCTTCCTGAGACTTGAGTGAGGGTCTCCCCAAACTCGGGGGGTCTTCCAAACCCCCAAGTCAGCTGGTTTAATGAAGCAGCTGGCCTTCCAAGGGATCCATTAGCAATGAAGATCAGTTGTTTGGACAGACTGTCACATTTCTGCAGGGTCCACTTGACACTTGCCTTTGCAGGTCAGTGAGTAGACTCGATGGCTGCTGCTGGGGAAAGGTTGCTGTCCTGTGGAAGATCTAAGGGGTAAAGATAAATAGTAGTCACTATGGTGCTCCAGTTGTCACTGTTAAGGAAAGCCAAATGGACGGAGTGTTTTACTCCTCTCAGAAGAGCCCAAGAGCACTGCTTGCAGCCCACTGCCATTTTCCTTGACCTTGCCATCTCTTGTTGCCTGGGTTTCTCTAAAGCTCTCCTGATACTAGAATCCAGACCCCTGTGTACCCCCAGCACTGGATAGAAGTCCTCCTTTTCAGGACCATCTTGCAAGCAGTGGTGGTCACAGAACTGGAGATTGTGCATCAGACCCTGGGAGGCAGGGTGGGAAGCCTAAAGCCAGGGAGGGAACAAAGCCAGCAGCTTGTGACACAGGGCCACCAGCAACTTGGAGCAATCCGAAAAGAATGAGTTTGCTGCAAGGACAAGAGTCCAGGCTTCAAAGGTAGAGGCTCTATCTTCTCTAGGTCCCAGTTCCGTTCAGTTCCTTTCCTTCCTCTCTTTTTTTATTTATTTATTAATTATTTGTAAGTACACTGTAGCTGTCTTCAGACACTTTTTCTTCTTGCTTCAGCCCCACTCACTCCGGCCCCGCTCACTCACTAGCTGTCTTCCGACACCCAAGAAGAGGGCATCAGATCTCATTACAGATGGTTGTGAGCCATGTGGTTACTGGGATTTGAACTCATGACCTTCGGAAGAGTAGCCTTCGATCTTAACTTCTGAGCCATCTATCTCTCCAGCCCAGATAAGAGTTTCTCTGTGTAGCCCTGGCTGTCCTGAAACTCACCATGTAGACCAGATTGGCTACTCAAACTCAGAGATCCACCTGCTTCTGCCTCCCAAGTGCTGGGATTAAAAGCATGCGCCACTGCTGCCCTACAGACTCCAGCTTCTAACCCATACAATGGCCTATTAATACCTACTATGATGGCTGCGGGCTGTGTTTCCCATCCCACCTTGCAGGAATCCAGGCTCCTATTCTTCACTTGCTAGAGTATTCTGATGACTGGCTGCAGACAGCTACCTCACAAGCAGGGCATGATGGCACTCCTCTGTAACCCAGAACTAGGAAGGCTGTGACTTTGAGGTCAGTCTGAGCTATATAGTGAGACCTTGTGTCAAAAACTAGAAGACCAAGAAAATTAATCTGATCAAGCGTTGGTGTGTATCTCCAGGAATTCGAAGACTATAATAATATGTTTAGCTGGGCAGTGGTGGCGCATGCCTTTAATCCCAGCACTCGGGAGGCAGAGACAGGCGGATTTCTGAGTTCGAGGCCAGCCTGGTCTACAGAGTGAGTTCCAGGACAGCCAGGGCTACACAGAGAAACCCTGTCTTGAAAAAACAAAAACAAGAGGCTGGAGAGATGGCTCAGAGGTTAAGAGCACTGACTGCTCTTCCAGAGGTCCTGAGTTCAATTCTCAGCAACCACATGGTGGCTCACAACCACCTGTAATGGGATCCTATGCCCTCTTCTGGTGTATCTGAAGACAGTGAGAGTGTACTCATATACATAAAATAAATAAAATCTCTTTGGTTTAAAAAAGAAAGAAAGAAAAAACAAAAACAAACAAACAAACAAACAAACATAAAGATCCCCAAGGTAGGAGGTATATTAAGTCACGGTTGTTGATGATGGTTTGACGATATCATGGTTTATTAAAAATGCAAAGTGAAAAGGAGGAGGATGCTGGGAGAAAGTTACCTGGAAGGAAGAGAGGGGCGAGCTCATTCAGCAGTAAGTCTCAGAGGCCAAAACATTCTAGAGCTAGATTAGACAGTACAGAGACTAGAAGCTTCCAGGACTAAGCCTAGGTTAGCAGACAGAGGCAGTACGCCCCTAAGATGTCACTTAATACAGGAGAATAAAAGTTACATTTACAGGACAGGAAGCCCTGATCCTCCTGCTTTTTTTTCTTCTATTATGTTTGCTGGGGTCCTGGGGTTACCTCCCAAACCACACAAACACCAACCTCATCAGAGAGGGATAATTTACCCATTTATCCATTAAGACGCACTGTGGTCCTTCCAAGTGAAGAGGTCGGAGATTTACTTAAAATACGTCTGCAATAAAAGGAGAAGGCATAAAGATAAAAACCATTGTTAAGGTCTAGGTAACTGTTACCTGGCTAGCGGCCATTATAAGGAAACTTTCTGCTTACAATGTTTCTGCTGTTACTAGGAAACTTTCGAATGCCAAGTTGATGACATATTCTGTTATGTTTTTCCTTTATCCCAATCATGATAAAAGTAAGTAGAACTGTGTTGTAGAGTTACCCACAGTAAGATTGGACCCGAACCAACTACCCACAGTCCTTCCTTCACCTGGGCATTAGCTTTTATGGTATTTGCTTGTCTAAGGTGCACCTGGGATGGACCCCAACATGAGAGATATAAGAAACTATTTCTAATAAGACCTCCATTTTGAGTAGTGTTCGAGTAAAATTTAAGTTCAAAAGGCCTCCCTGGAATCTGACATCCTGGTGGGCAAGTTACCAGACAATACAAGTCCCTTGCCACCTTTGAGCACCCCAACCAATGGGAGCAGGATAAGTGCACAACAAAGACACGTTCCTAAGGAAGTCCCCCATCCCTAAATCCTGATTGGTGGAATAACTTGGCACAGCTATTTGTAGATCTCAGTAGGATCTTAACTGGGGGTCACAGTTCAGTTCCTGAATCAGGATTATGGCCCTGGTAGATCAGTCCTGGGGCGTACGCTCAATAAACTCTCCCTGTCTGATGAGATTGGTGTCCATGTGGTTTGGGAGGTAACCCCGGGACCCCAACAAACATAAGAAAGGGAAGCAGGAGCATCAGGTCTTTCTGGCCTGTAAAAGTAACTTCTATTCCCCTGTTGTAATTGTTGTCTGGGAGGCGTACTGCTTCTGTCTGCTAACCTAGGCCTAGTCCTGGGAGCTTCTAACCTCTGTACAATCTAATCTAGCCCTAGAATGTTTTTAGCCTCTGAGACTTGCTGATGAATAAGCTCACCTATCTTAGTCAGGGTTGCTATTCCTGCACAAACATCATGACCAGGAATCAAGTTGGGGAGGAAAGGGTTTATTGAGCTTACACTTCCATGCTGCTGTTCATCATGAAAGGAAGTCAGGACTGGAACTCAAGCAGGTCAAGGAGCAGGAGCTGATGCAGAGGCCATGGAGGAATGCTGCTTACTGGCTTGCTTTTCCTGGCTTTCTCAGCCTGCTTTTTTATAGAACCTAAGACTACCAGCCCACAGATGGTGCCACTCACAAGGGGCCCTCCCCCCTTGATCACTAATTGAGACAATGCCTTACCACTGGATCTCATGGAGGTATTTCCTCAAGGGAGGCTCCTTTCTCTGTGATAAGTTCAGCTTGTGTCAAGTTAACACAAACTAGCCAGTACATCACCCTTTCTAGTTCCTTCTGAACTCTAACTGGCTGGTTCACCTGTTCTGGCTCAAACTCCTCTCCCAGCTAACTTGGTCAATCTGGCTTCTCTCTCACCCTCTGAATTCCTCTACTTGGTCTTAAATTATCTCTAGCAATCTGTTCTAATCCCCTGGCTCCTTCTCATTCTCTGACTTGTTCTGTCTTTACCTGTGTCTAGCTTGTTCTCTTTTCAATCTGTCTCTGCACAACTGTCCCAGTAAAACTGCTTCCCTCCCTCCCTCTCTGGGCTGCTCCCCTCTCCCTTTCTGGGCTGCCTCTCCCTCTCTGGGCTGCCTCCCTCTCCCTCTCTGATCTACTGTCCTGCTCTCCATGAACTCTGCTGTATCCTGTTCTGTACTCTCTCCTCCTGTGCTGTCTGTCTCTCCCTTAAGCAGCTTCCCTTTCCTCTCTCTCCTCATGAGAGTTGGGCAGATCCTATTCTGTCAAATCTTTCTCTGATTCATCACTTTGTCTGCCACTCAATTTAGACATCACTTTCAAACTTGGGTGTTTCTTTCTACAAACTAACTTTACCTTCATTGTTTGGGATTAAAGGTGTGTGCCAAGAGCTGAGCCACACCCCAAGTAGAAACAGGTTCAAATATCCTGTAACCCTGGCCAGCTAAAGAGGAAGGAAAAAAACAAAAAACAAAAAAAAACCAGAATGCTCTGGAAGTTTAGTAAAGCACCTGTATCTCTCTCTCTCTCTCTCTCTCTCTCTGTGTGTGTGTGTGCGTGCGTGTTTTAAATTTCCATAAGCTAGACCCAGGCTTGTTTCTAACTCACTGAGTAACACAAGCTGGTCTGAACTCATAATCCTCCTGCTTTACCTTCCTGAGTACTAAGTGGCATGTGATAAGACAAAAGTTTGGATCAGGCCACAGACTATTGATTTTATCGCTCTTGTTCCTTCTCTAGGTTCAGCGTACTGTGCCACTCAGTAGTCAATCAGCAAATGTGGAGCGCATCTTCATTGTCTTTACACACTTCCAATATTCAATCCATTAGCTAGTTCATTAGCCCCATCTCCAGAAAAGTCCTGTGATTGGACCACTGGGACCAGCCTAGCATAAGTGACCCTCAGAGTTTGCAAAATCGTCCACATCCCTTTCCTTATGTCTACACCCACCCCTCAAGTTTGCTCTCTACAGGGAAATCAAGGTCATTTTTCTAAAGTATGAATTGTATCATTTCTTTCTTGCCTAGAGCTGTTCAACAGTACACAACACACACACACACAGTAGTAAGGATCAAAGCCAGGTCTTGAGAGAATCTAGGCAAGTATTCTACTAGTAAACTATATTTCAAGCCCGAGGTTCTATTTAAGGGTGAGTTATATATTCATCTCAGAGATTCCCCAGGAAAAATACCAAGAAGGTGGTTTGATATCTGGGTCTATCTAACTTAAGAGAATAACTTATTTGGGACTTCACAGCCTGTAGTAAAAGCTTGTGAAGAAAGAGAAGGCCATAATACCCAACATTTGGTACTGAGGGCAGAGAACAGGAGCATCTTTGAAACTATATCTAGAAGCCAAGTAAGCCCAAGGCATTATAAGTCAACTCAGTCCTTGCGAGTCTGAGCTGCCTGGAAGTGGTGGCACAGAAGACCTAAAGTCAAACTGTAACAGAATCAGAGACAAGAAAGAAAGGGAAAGAAAATGCCAACATGTTTTCTGTAACCAGTGAAGATCTGGAATTGGCACTGGGGACAGTAATACTGAACCCGAGTCTTCAGAGAGCCTAATCTTCACAATTAACAGACTGACTCACTGACTCCCCATCTCATACCACCCCTGTCTTTTCTCCTCCACTCCCACCCTACTTCCTTAGCCTTCCAAAGACTGCTTTCATAGATCAGTCTTTCATCCTTTTGTGGAGACAGGGTTTCATGCAGTGCTGGCTGGCTTCGAATTCTTTTTATTTTATTAAATAAAGAAATACATTTAAAAATTATATTTATTTATTTTATGTGTACGAGTATTTTGCCTGCAAGTGTGTATGTGCACCACGGGTGTGCCTGGCGCCCACCGAGGACAGAAGAAGGCATCTAATTCCCTGGAACTGGAGTTACATATGTGAACTACCTTGTGGGAGCTGGGAACCGAACTTAGTCTTATTCAAGAGCAACAAATGCTCTGAATTGCTGAGCCATCTCTCCGGCCCTGGTCTCCATACTAAGGAACGCTAGGATTTCGGGTTATGAGGCACCTGACATACACCCTTGGGCTATTTATTTAAGACAGAGTCTCACTACATAGCCCTGGCTGGCTTCACACTTGGTATTGTCCACTGCCTCTACCTGCCGAGTGCTGGAATTAAAAGCTACCACAGCCATTCCTGGCTCTAGCCTTTCATCCTTACCGTCCGTTTACAAACCACTTTCCGAGGGTAGATGTTGACAATAATCAAATCTAATAACAACGATGGCTAAATTTCTCGTTCATTTCTAGTAATTCGTGTCCTATGCTTCAAGATTGTTTTTATTTACTGACACCTAAAGCTCATACATTTTAATTTCGGAATTAAAAAGAGAGACAGTCCCTAAAGACACACTCGTTTTCAAACTTTCAAAAAACATCCCACACTTCCTTACTTTTCGGCCCGCCCATTCCTCGGATCTCGTTCCATGGGCAGGAAGTCTCGCGAGAGTTCGCGGTCTCATGAATTCTCCCAGTAGCCTTCGCGCTTCCTCTTCCTGTAAGCGGCCAGAGGTGAGTGTTACTCGGCGTTGGGCTCTCGGGGCGAATCCTCCGCCATCGCTGCCATCGTGGCTTCGGGAACGCTTGCGTCGTGGTCCCGCCATCTGAGCTCGAAGAGCCATGGGTCCTTGCCACAGGCGGCCGTGCTCTGTGTGGAGGGGCGCGCGGGCGCGTCCGACCTGGAACTCCGGGTCACGCAGGCCTCTGCAGGCCGCGGAGCAGCGCGAGGGACGGGCATGGGTCACCGGGCCGGGCCGACGGAGGCGCGGGGTGCTCCGAACTGACCGGGACGCCCGAGGCTAGGCTCCTACGGTGAGGGGCAGCCTAGGACGGGGCTAGAGTGCCGGGATCAGCGCCGGGTGGAGGCTCAGTGCTGCTCCTTGAGCGGCTCAGGACGTGGGTATATGGGAAGGTTGCGAGATCGGGGGGAAGGAGGGGACTGCAGAGCGCTGTGGCTCCATTGTGGCGTGCAAGTCCCAGGCTGGAGAGGCACGGGGTTGTTGAACAGCCGTGGTCCCGAGGGGAAGGCGACGGCCTCGTGCTCCCGCTTGCATTAAGTCGGGGTTAGGTGCGCAATAAGGAACTACTCCGTGCGGGGCCGGGCTGGAGCATGCCTTTAATTCCAGCACTGGGGAGGCAGGAGGATCTGCGAGTTCCTGGAAAGCCAGGGTGATTCTACAGAGAGACCCTGTCTCCCTCCCCCCCAAAGAAAAAAAAGATGGCTGCGATGATGTCATTTCTTAGGACACCTTTGGATTAATCATGAAAACAACTCTTCTCTGAGCAGCTGTTGGTAGTTGAAACGTCCTTGGTTACTAGCTGATTGTGTTAGTCACTAGCTGTTGTGTTCACAGGTGACCCGTGAAGATGGTTCGCTACTCTCTTGACCCAGAAAACCCCACAAAATGTAAGTGACTGAAAAGGGCATGCTTCTGTCTTTGATTTGTGGGTTGTATTGTTTGGCGTATTCGTAATTCAATAAAAATGGACTTTTTCCCTCCCCTCTTGCAGCATGCAAATCAAGAGGCTCAAACCTTCGTGTTCACTTTAAGGTAAGGGAGTCATGCTCGTGTTAATCCTAATTTGTTCCCGGTTGTCTCTGAAAGGTAGCTGCAGTGATGACTTTCTTAGGACACCTTTGGATTAACCGTGAAAATAAGTAAATTCTGAGCAGCCACCTTCTGTAGAAGTAGGTCATAGGCAGGGATGCGTGAGTTGCCGATGCTGTGGAACACAGGCGCATTTTACAGGAGCTTAACTGTGAGCTTAGTCATCTCTCAAAATTTAATAGTTAACCAAACTTTTCTGCCTTCTGTTAGAACACCCGGGAAACTGCCCAGGCCATTAAGGGTATGCATATCCGCAAAGCCACCAAGTATCTGAAGGATGTCACTTTAAAGAAGCAATGTGTGCCATTCCGGCGGTATAATGGTGGAGTCGGTAGGTGCGCCCAGGTGAGAAATCTTTGAAGATGCTGTTGCAGATGTAAGGAAGTGGGGAAGTAGGCTGGAGTCCTCTCCAGTCAGTTGGGTTGCTGTGATGACTGTCTTAGGACACCTTTGGATTAACCGTGAAATAAAACATGTTCTGAGCAACCTGGCGATGGCCGTAGTTCTTAACTGGGTCTCGTGCTGATTTATCAAGGAAAGTAACACTGCTTACCTGTTTTTCTTTCAGGCCAAACAGTGGGGCTGGACACAGGGACGATGGCCAAAAAAGAGTGCCGAATTTTTGCTGCACATGCTTAAAAATGCAGAAAGTAATGCTGAACTTAAGGTACCTGAGCCATTGCTGTCCTTTGGTATATCTTGAGGTCAGTCTGATCTGCATAGTAAGGAACTGTCTTAGAAAAAGGAGCCAAGATGCCTTTTGTCTTGTGCCTCTATCTAGTATTACAGAATTTTGCCTAAAGAGGTTTAGGGTCAGGGTGTGTTTCTTCCATCCCCGTCCTATAAAAGAAGCATCTCCTTTGGTCTGGGGGTTTATTGCTTAATTGTTGAGTGCATATCAGGTTATGGTGCCCCCGAAAGAAACATTTCCATTTACTTCATGCTGTTCGCTTTCTGGGTTTGCTAGCATTAGATAGAGATGGTGTAGTTTGTTGACAGCTGTGTCTAGAGGTAGGATAATTACACTCCTTCACATTTGAAAACATGATCCCCCCCAATAAAGGTGAGCCTTTTTTTAAAAAATCGGGTGCTGTAAGAGGGCAGTGAGACTGGGCGGTCATCTGTCTCTAGCAACCTTAAGGGCTGCTGACAAGACAGCATGTGTTTAATAGACTAAATGTTATGGTAACTGAATGTCTTAGATAATACCTTAGAACACCTGAGAACCACTGGCGAAAATGCAAAGTGATGCTGCACACAGGAAGTTGAAGCAGGATGAGCAAAAAGTTCAAGATCATCCAAGTTAGAGGCTGGCCTGTGGGACTGATGCTTTATTGAAAAACAGATGTTTGTCTGATTTTTCTCTTCTCCTCTCCAGGGTTTAGATGTAGATTCTCTAGTCATTGAACACATCCAGGTGAACAAGGCACCTAAGATGCGCCGACGAACCTACAGAGCTCATGGTCGGATTAACCCCTACATGAGCTCCCCCTGCCACATTGAGATGATCCTCACTGAGAAGGAACAGATTGTTCCAAAGCCAGAAGAGGAGGTTGCACAAAAGAAAAAGGTACGTCTCTCAGTTTTGCTGGTGTACTGCTAGAGAGACATGTGGTGACTATCTTAGGACATCCCTTTGTAATAATCATGAGGGGAAGCTGTACTGACCAGCCCTTACCCACTTACTGTGGCATAGCACTGTAGAACTTGTGCCCCCACTGGATTAGTCAGTCATTGCATTTGGTGTGTCTGCAACTAAAGAATTTGACCTTTTTGGTACTTGGCTATTTGTCCTTGATCCTCTGTAGTCTTCAGCAATTGAGCTTTTCCCGTTTCTTTCTGTGTGAATTTGAGTCATCCTAAGATGTAATGTTTCTTCTAGTCTAGAAAGTTAAATGGTTCCTTTGTCTTTTCAGATATCCCAGAAGAAGCTGAAGAAACAAAAACTCCTGGCACGGGAATAATAAATTCAGCATAAAATAAATGCAGATAAAGTAAAGGTCTTCTGGTGGTCTTTATGAGCGTTTTGATTGTTAGCCATATTTGATAAGCCCTGTTGGGAGAGATGTGCTTTAACATGCATAAGAACATTTTTATTAATTAAGCGGTGAAACAGACTGTTCACAACCTCATGACTATGTAAATATGACTGTCTAGCTTTATTAGTGTTTACTGAGGAACTCTTAGGCAGACTACATATGAAATCTGTTTTGTCCACAAGCTATTGGGTATATGGTAAGCCTGCCCTGGGAAAAGAATGTTTTACAGTTGATTTCTAATTAAGCTGTAACACTGCCTGGGATATTTGTTATTTTAAAGAAAGGGAGGAGTAGTATGGGTTTCCATGGTTTTGTGTAGTCTTGGCTCTGTAGGCAGTCTGGCCTTAAACTATATCCACTTGCCTCTACCTCCCAGTTGCTGGGATTAAAGGCCTGCTACTAGGCATCTTGGTTTGTCATTTTTTTAATTAGTCTGTAAGTGTCCCATTAAACATATGAACATCTTACTGATTTGGGGGGAAGGCACCCACACATCAGTTTTCTATTATCTCCGATTTAAAGATTAGCTGTTCTAAGTACCATTTCTTTGCCTCTGAGGGTCACCCAAACAGATGTGCATACTCTGATTTTTAAAGGCTGCAGAGGGGTCAGCAGTGGACTACATGCACACTGTTCTGCAGTGAGCCTCTTAAGCTCCAGGGCCTGATACAAGAAAAATTACAGGGAGTTTTAGAGTATCCCTCACTGCCTTACAGCTTGACTTAACACTTATTACTACTGCACAGATTATTAAGTTGTACGTCCCCTTACTGAAAACCTTGAAGTAGTTGCCTGCCAGTACTGCACCCCTGAACTATTTTCTGTATCTATTTAGGGCACTCCTAAAATTGCAGTATGTGGATCTTTATCACTGTCTTGGAGAGGTTTTTTTGTGTTTTGTTTTTTTTAGGTTTTGTGCTTAAACTACAGAGTTTAAATGGCTTGAGTAATGGCTCAGGGTGAAGGTTCCAAACCTAGATGCCCAGGACATGGTGGAAGGAGAAACCAGCTTCCCAAGTTCTGTGATCACCAGAATGTGGTCTATATCTTTTGAACATATCTGAGCATGTTTTGGAACAATGATTCCTTTGAACCTTTTGTGTACAAGGCTCTATAGGGTGGGGTTTTTTTGAGATGTTTTCAGGTGGCAAACGAACAGTAATTATATAAGACCTTGCCAAAGAGGCTTTGTGTTTCAACCAACTGTAAGCGTTTCAGATTCGCAGAGCAGTGGTGGCACATGCCTTTGATCCCAGCACTTGGGAGGCAGAGACAGGCGGATTTCTGAGTTCGAGGCCAGCCTGGTCTACAAAGTGAGTTCCAGGACGGCCAGGGCTATACAGAGAAATCCTGTCTCGAAAAACCAAGTTTCAGATTCACAACTTTACCAGCAGACCAGTCTGCTGTAGTGAGAGTATAATGGGCAGCAGCTCAGGGGTTGAGTGCTACAAACAACCCAGACCCTAGTTTTACCCATTTGAGTGAAGGTCCTAAATCTGCATTGGGGGAGAACAGCTAGAATCCCAGCTTCCAGGGAGACCATAGCTTGAGAATCCCGACTTCCAGACAAGTCTGCATCTAGTGTGGAAATCAAAAAAAGATGATCTAGTTTAGCAACCTGAGCCTGAAAACACCCTATTACGTGCCAGCGCCTTTCCTATGTCTGGTGAGGAGGGCCAGGCAGGCCTTACTCCCAGAGCCGTTTTAAATCTTGGACAGCACTAGTTTTTGAATCAAGCCAGTCAGGTGCTTTGGAAATTGCTTTTATGCACACAGCGGTACCCTTTGCTAGCCCGGAAGGGCTAGTCCCAGGCTCTGACTACAGCGCAGCTCCGGAAGTGCGGCAAGCACTGTATACGTCATCGTTGCGTTTTGCGTACCCCTTGGCTGACGTAGACGGCTTTGTCAGTGTCTTGACCTGCTATTGGCTGTTAGCAGCCCGGCCTCCCGGAAGTGCGGACATTGCCCTAGGCGTCTAGGTGGTGGCCAGTGAAGTTTCGAGAGTTGGGCTCGCTCGGCGGGTGTCTGTCAGCGGCGCTGTCCGGCGGCTTGACGTCCCCACACTCTGTGCGGTGCGCCGGTGTACCCCAGGAATTAGGTAGCTTGCTTGCCTTGCATTTCTGCACCGATCTCCGTCCGTGGACCTCGGTGTCTCCTCCTTGCTTCCCTCGCGGTTTTCCTCCCTTTGGACCCGCACGGTGGGTGCTCTTCCTCTCGGTGCCACTGGCCCCTGCAGCTTCCCTACTTTTTGATGTTGTCTTTGACTTGCTCAGTTCCTCTCGGTTCTTTCCAGGGAGGCGACTACGGCTCTATTGGGCAGTTCTGGTGGATCCCTAGCCCTTTCCTCTCCATTGTCCTCTTAGGCCAAGTTGAATGAAAGATTCCATTTTGCTCTTTGATGGATTGGATAGTAGCTAAAATAGTAGTCCACCTTGCCATCTTCTAGATTTTTCACCGCAGTTTTCACAGTATAAAATAAAACATCTATCAAAAAATTACTAGGATTAAGAGACAGTACTATTGGCTTACTAATTAAAAGATCCGAAAAAGTTTTGTAAAAACCATGCTGTGAAAGTCGAGAGTGGTAGTACACCCCTTTCATCTCAACACAAAGGAGGCAGAGAGAAATCTGTAAAGCGCTGTGCTGTGGTACTATTTATTAAAGGTGGAAGACCTAGAGCCTTGTACTGCAGAAAGACCTAGAGCCTGGTACATCTGCTGCTCAGATTCTAGACATGTTTGCAAAGGTGCTGAAAAAGAATCTCTGTTAATTGACTTTTTTAAAATTTATTTTTATTTTATGTCCATGGGTGTTACAGACAGTGTGAGCTGCCATGTGGGTGCTGGGAACTGAACCTAAGTCCTCTGGAAGAGCAACTTTTAACTACTGAGCCATCTCTCTAGCCCTGAATTGACTTTAAGTGCTGCTAATTAAACGTGTCCAGCACAGTGGATCTCAGCCTTCCTAACACTATAACTGATTACTACAGTTCCTTCATGTTGCTCTGGCTCCCAACCACAAAATTTTTTCTGTTCCTACTTCGTAACTGTAATTTTACTGTTAAGAATTGTAAATATCTGTGCTTTTCTATATAGTATTAGGTGACCCCTGTGAAAGGGTCCTAATACCCCCAAGGGGTTACCACCCATATGTTGAGCACCCCTGAAGTAGCAGGATGTAGATAAATGCCCTACCACTGAGATGCACCCCCAGCTTCATTGACTGACATGTTTGTTTGTTGGTTTTTCAAGACAAGGTTTCTCTGCAGAACCCTGGCTGCCCTGGAACTCATTCTGTAGACCAGGCTGGCCTCAAACTCAGAGAGATCTGTCTTCTGAGTTCTGGGACTAAAGGTGTGCTTCACCTCCACCCAGCAACTGATTTTTTTTTTTTTTTTTTTTAATCAAAGGTCTGTTCTTGAAAGTTTTGGAGGTTACTTTGGAAAAATTCTTAAATTATTTTGACTGGAATTGATGGTGTCCTTTATAAAATAGCTAGTCATACGCTGATGTAAATTTATACTTGCTTATAGTTTGTGCCTGTAATTCATTTCAGAATTGTATCCAGAATGAATCATAACACTGGAGGCAGGGGGCAGTGGTGCATATCTTTACTTTTAGCACTAAGGAGGCAGAGACATGTAGATCTCTGTGAGTTCAAGGACATCCAGGGCTACACAGAGAAACCCCGTCTTGAAATATCGAAAAGAGAATCATAACACTTTGACCTGTATTATGAATAGGTTAAAGTATTTTTGGTGCTGAGTCATTCAACAATCAATACTATTTAACTTAAACTATTTTGAAAATTAGGATATTTGAAATCTTTGTGTATTGTTCTGAAACTTCTTTTTCTTTTTAAATTACAGATATATTTATTTATTTTAGGTGTATGAGTACACTGTAGCTGTCTTCAGACACCAGAAGAGGGCGTTGGATTCCTTTACAGATGGTTGTGAGCCACCATGTGGGTGCTGGGTATTGCACTCAGGATCTCTGGAAGAGCAGCCAGTGCTCTTGACCGCTGAGCCATCTCTCCAGCCCTTGAAACTTCTTTGAAGGCCCTTGTGCTGGCTAGTTTTAATTATTAACTTGGTACAACCTAGAATTACCTGGGAAGAGAGTTTTAATGAGGGATAGTCATTTGGCCTTGAGCACGTCTGTAAGGGATTGTCTGACTGTTGAAGGATGTAGGACAACCTAGCCCACTGTGGGCATCACAATTCCTTAGGCAGGAAGTCCTGAACAGTATAGGAGGAGAAAGTTAGCTGAGAGCCAGCAAGCAAGGATCCTTGTGTTTTTTCTCTCTGCTCTTGATTATTGATGTAATTTGTTAAGCTTCTACCTCAGCTTCTCCACAGCAATGGACTATAACCTGGAACTGTGCAGTGAAACAAACCCTTTCTTCCTTAAGTTGCCTTTTTTTGGGGTGGGGTGGGGTGGTGGTGGGGATTTGTCACAGAAACAGACATTAAATTAGAATAATTTACCTGGAAATCCTAGTCCTAAGAGCTTAATTTATTTTGCAAATTTAAGAGATATTTTGATATAATAGAACAAGTATCTCTTTTAAGAGACAATTGACTTTCAGAATCAGATTTGCCAGTATGATTTTTAATTGTCATTAACACTAAGAAGGACTGGCTGTGTTGCTGCATGGCTGTCTTAGTTAGGGTTTTACTGCTGTGAGCAGACACCACGACCAAGCCAAGTCTTATAAGGATAACATTTAATTGGGGCTGGCTTACAGGTTCAGAGGTTCAGTCCATTATCATCAAAGCAGGCATGGTGCAGGAGGAGCTGAGAGTTCTGCATCTTCATCTGAAGGCTGCTAGCAGAAGACTGGCTTCCAGGCAGCTAGGAGGAGGGTCTTAAAGCCACGCCCACAGGGACACACCCACTCCAACAAGGCCACACCTCCTAACAGTGCCTCTGCCTGGGCCGAGTGTATACAGAGCATCACACTGATATAATTCACACTAAGGGCACCCTGTATTTTGTGTATAAATAATACTGTTTTTATTATTACTATTTTACCATCATTACTCTTTAAAGCAAAACAAATAAGCAAACAAACAAAAAATCCTCTTTGCTGTGTAGCCCTGACTGTCCTGAACTCCCTAGGTAGACCTGGGTGGCCTCTAACTAGTAAACATCAAATGCTGGAATTACAGACAGGTTGTAATTTATTTTTTTAAAAACTCTTTAGAACATCTAGTTTCTCCGGTGGTTTCTTCTTCTTCCTCTTCTTCATCATCATCATCATCATCATCATCTCCTTATTACTGTGTCTCTGTTTGGCATATGCGTACACGGGGGAGGGAGTACTCCACTGTGCTGTAAGGAGGTCAGAGGGAGGAGAACTTGCAGGCATTGCCTCTATGAGCGGGTATACTATGTAAAGTACCTAGCACATATTGTTGGTTTTCTTAAAAGTCCTTTCATTGTATTTTTTATTTGTTGTGTGGGCATGCATACCCCTGACATGGTGTGCCTATGACAGAGGTGTAAGTGGCTGACTTGGTTCTGTCTTTTTTCGCTGGGTTGGTCCTGGGTATTCGACTTAGGTTGTCAGGCTTGGAGACAGGAACCTCTGTCCACTGAATCGTTCTTTATCACAGAATCCCCTAGAAAGCAGCGGTGACTAGAAAGGATTGGACACTGGCATCTCAGTGTTCTGTCTCCTCTACCTTGCAGAGAACAGAATTTCAGTTTAGAAACCTTTGCTTTCAGCCAGTATTTTTCTAGTAGCTCCCATCTCCCGTGGGTACAGTCCTTTCCCTGAAGTGTCTCTGTCACTGGTCTGTGATGAGCTAACTTCTTCCCCTGTGGTGTCCACAGTTTTGGAGCTCCAGCCTGGGACAATGGTGTGCATCCCTTGTATCGTCATTCCAGTCCTGCTCTGGATCTTCAAAAAGTTCTTGGAGCCATACATATACCCTGTGGTCAGTCGCATGTGGCCTAAAAAAGCTGTGCAGGATTCCGGTGTTAAGAATACGGGCAAGGTAAGGCCTCCAAGTTTGCAGGAGACTGGGGGGGGGGGGTGCTGGGGAACCACAGGCTTCTGAAAGGGCAAGCCTCTGAAATTGGAAGCTTTACTTTGTCTCAGTTTTACTTATTAACATTTAATCGGAAGATTTGAAACTAGGCTTCTGGTTAATGTGTTGTCCTTTAGCCTTCCTTTCTCCACCTGACATGGGGATCGAACCCTGGGCCAGGAGCCCACCAGGAAAGCCATCTACCACTGGGCTGCATCCCAGGCCCAATGTGAAGCTTGTTTTGAACAGGAATGTTTAAAGCATGCCTGTCTTCCTTGGTGCCTGCTGCACTGACTCTGTGCAGCTCCGTGAACTTAACTAACCTGCATAATCCTGGAGGCAATCAGTTAATGCTGAAGTGTATTGTCTGCTTCCAAAAAGAATGGTTCTTAAAATCACTACCTTTTTGTTACAATAATTCTTGAATCTTTTGTTTTAGGGTGCAGGTACAAATGGATTACCCACAAAAGGACCAACAGAAGTCTCTGATAAAAAGACAGACTAGTGTGGTTCTCTTGAAGGCCCCTCGCTGTTTCCAAATGGACCTGATAATATGAAGCACCTTTTTTGTCTCTGACCTTTTTTCTCTGAGACCAGGATTCTAGATAAATAGTTTAGCTTCTGTCTGATACTGATCTGGGAGTACATGGTACTTATATTTAAAAGTCCAATAGTTATATTTAATGACCTCACCCCTGAGTTTCTTTTTCATTAAAGTAGCTTTCATTTCTATTATTCCGATTTACTAATATGAACAAATAGAAGGTCTGTGCGAGCAGACACTCAGAACCAAGTCCTTGGGCCTTCGCGTTCTTTCTCATGGGTTGGCTATTTTCACTTTCTGTGGGCTCTTGTACCTTGAGTGGGATGAGTCTTAGTGCGAAACAGTGTGGTCTACGGTGGGCTGTGGTGGAAAGATGTGGTCGCTGCCAGGCCCAATGGCGAACAGACGACAGAGAACAGTTACTGCTCCAAGGAAGCTGGAAAGGGAAAGAGGGAAGCTTCTTTGAAAAATGTGACATCGACATCATCATCAATTACACAACGTCTAATTCTCTGTACTTCTAGTCCTGACAATATATTAAACATCCGTTTAACTTGTGGTTCTTTCTTTTTATCTTTTCGTATTTGAAAGATTTTTTTGTTGCTGTTGTTCTTTTAGGATTTTGTTTTGGTTTTTTGAGACAAGGTTTCTCTGTGCAGCCCTGGCTATCCTGGAGTTTGTTCTGTAGACCAGGCTGGCCTTGAACTCACAGAGATCTGCCTGCCTGTGCCTCCCTAGCACTGGGATTGTGCTGGGATTATGGGTTCATGCTGCGGGCTTCTGGGAAATTCATTTTTTGCCTAATAAGAGTTGCAGCATCATTAAATAATTAAATCCTATTAAAACGTGACTGGAGAGATGTCTCAGCACTAAAGGGCACTGACTACTCTTCCAGAGACCTAGGTTCAATTCCTAGCATCTACGTGGTGGCTTCTAACCATCAGTAACTCCAGTTCCAGAGGACCTGATGCCTTTTTTTGGTCTTCTCAGTCACCAGACATGCACAGACATACGTGTAGGTAAAACACCTATACACAAAGTTAAACTTTAAAGTAAATCACCCTTAAGAGCTGGGAGGCTGGCTCTGCCCCTTACCGACTGCAGCACTTGGGAGAATGGACCCTGCACCTTGCCTGGGCAGCACAGCAGAGTTGGCCCTGTTTGATCTGCTGGAGCACATGAAGGGGCCAGTCCTGCAGATCCAAAGCTGCAGGATCTCCATGACACAGGGCAACAAGAAGATAGCTAAGATTTTCAGTGAGGATTCCTAGTGTAGCAGGATTGATTGTGCTGCAGAGGATTTAGCAGAAGTCAGAGCCTTGAACCTGACCAATGACTCATTGCAATGAACATTTGCAAGTAAAGAAGTGTGGACAAAGAGTGTACCTGAGACACACTGTGGCACACTGCAGTTTCCACAATGAGAGTATTTTTTTCTTCTTTAGGGAAGGTTCCAGGATGGAGGGTAGGTATGAACGGATGGGCCAATGAGTGGGATTGGTGTGCAGGATGTGACATTCACAAAGAAAACAGTTACATAAAAGAAAAAGCATGATCTAGCGTGACTGAAATAGATTTTTACCTACTTTAGCTCAAGGTCACAACTAAATCTGATCACTCCACACCACGTGCAGTTCTATTTCTTCACATCTTACCAGGTCATTTATTTGTATCCAGCGTTAGAGGTCCACCCTGTCATCCCTGGAAGGCATCCACCCTAAGTACCATCACCCTGGAATTTAATTCTACTAGGCAAGTTTTGGAGGGATGCGTACACTGGAAACATAACATGCCTATTCTGAAACGTTCTCATGACCATTATAGGAATCAATACAGCTGGACATCTTAAAGTGGTGTTTGGTTGGTTGGTTTTGGTTTTGCAGACTTCAGGGTTGTACTCAGAACATTGCACAGTCACATAAGCAAGCTAGGGTTGTAGATGTGCGCCACCAGACGCAGCTGCTGCTGCCCTTGAGCATCCTAAGTTTTCTATAAGTTGTCAGAGCATCATGGCACGGCAACAGGGAAGAAAAGGACAGCTGGGTGCTGCTTGCACAATAAAAACTTAGAATGCACTCGTTTTTGTACAAGTAATAGGACTGCAAGGCACAGGAGAAGAAGCAAGAGGTCTTTGCTTTTTGGTCTTGTGGTTGGTTTTGGTTTCTGTTTTTGGTTTTGCTGTTATTGAGTCAGGGTCTTAGCTAGCCTAAACTGGCTTTGTAGCCAGCTAAGAATTTGAAATTTGAACTCCCATTTCTTCCCCCAACTTCCAAATGCTGGCATTACAGTTGTTTGCTACCAACCACAGTTGGCTTTGAGCTTTCAATTCTGCCTCTAAAAGAGAACCTTTATTTTGAAGATCAGCAGAAATTACAAGAAAATTACTTTGATCGTATCTAAGTATAGACCATCAATGCATCTGAAGCAAATACCGACAGAACCAGAGCACAGATCAATGTCCTGCAATAAGAGCTAGAGGCACCCGACTCCATCATCCAGGTGCTGGGGATGCAGCTCGGTGGTGTAGCGTTTGCCCAGCATGCACTGATCTCCAGCACCACAAACCAACAAAACCCATCATCTACCATGGACAGAACAGCCAGATAGGACATGGGAGACTTGAGCTACGTGGTGAGCTTCTATCTGTAACAGACACAAAAGCATGGCATTTTCTTCAAATGCATGCTCTCTCCAGAACCAACATACAGGACTGAACTCATATGTTAAACCTCAATAAACAAACAAAAAAACCATGACATGTCATACAAAACATACTCTCTGACCAAAACTGTCATTAGACTTTATGACACAGGGAAAAGCAGAAAGAACACTCACAAAAGTCATGGTGTCTGCATAGTGTCAGCTAAGTAAATGCAGTAAACGTTCATTCCCATGAGTTCAAAGCTAAGGGAATTTGATGACTTTGGGAATTTTTCCTGAAAGGCTTCTGTGGTAATCAGTATTACTTTTGGAATAACTTTGTGTTGGTTCCAATGAGTTTTGCTTTAATACCAGAGGGAACGTACCTTTATATCTGCAGATGCAAATACCACTCTGAAGATGCTGGTGAATCTGCAAATTTCAACTAGTTAATTTTCAAAATCAATTTGTTCAAAAGCCATTCCTCTGGGGCTGGACCTAAGCTATGCCGTCTGTTCTTTTCCTTCATGGTAATTGAGCATTTTGTGTGTGTGTGTGTGTGTGTGTGTGTGTGTGTGTAAAGCCTGCAGCTCCACGAATCCTTAAGTGTCGAAAGGTCAGGACCAAGTCTAGAGCACAATGCAAACAATTCTTGATTGTTTATTATCTCTGCCTATTTGGCTTGACTTAGAATCACCTAGAAATTGAGACATACCTCTGTGTATGTCTGTGCAGGTGTTTCTGGAGAGGATTAACTGAGCCTGGGATTACCTGGAGAAGATTAACTAAAGACTTGGTGTGAATGTGGGTGGCACCATTCCAAAGGTCGAAGGGCACACTTTTTTCTTTTTCTTCTTTTCTTTTTCTTTTTGTTTTTCTTTTTGTTTTTCTTTTTCTTTTTCGAGACAGAGTTGTTTCTCTGGGTAGCCCTGGCTGTCCTGGAACTCACTCTGCAGACCGGGGTGGCCTTGAACTCAGAGATCTACCTGCCTCTGCTTCTGTGTGCTGGGGTTTGAAGCACCACCACTGGGCTGGACACACAGGTGGCATCCCCTCTCTTAGCATCCTGGCTGGATAAGGAAACAGATAGGAGCCACCAATCCTGCCCCCCCCCTTTTCCCTTTGTATCCTCTCTCTCTCTCTCTCTCTCTCTCTCTCTCTCTCTCATCTTTGTGTTTGAGTGTATGGTTTGTGAGCATGTGTTTGTGTGTGTGATTTCAGATAAGTGCATGGTGTGGTGTGTAGAGGTCAGAGAACAACCTTGGTGTCTTTGTCTTCCATCTTGTTTGAGACAGGTTCTCTTGTTGGCTATGGTGTGTTCCATGTTAGCTAGTGAAAGTGACTCTAGGGATTCTATATTTCCACCCCCAGCCCCACCTCACCCTACAAGTGCTGTGATTACAGACATGAGCTACTGAACACAGCTTCACTCGAGTTCTGGGATTCCAGCCCAGGTCCTCACACATACTAGCACTTCGTCACTGAGACATCATCCCACCGCTAGTTTTTGGTATTTTAAGACAAGGTGTCATGTAGCCCAGGCTGGTCTTGAACTTGCTACATAACCAAGGATGACCTTGAATTCTTTTTAAAAAAAGATTTATTTATTCTGAATACAGTGTTTTGCCTGCATGTATGCCTGCAGGTCAGAAGAAGGCACCAGATCTTATTATAGATGGTTATGTGCCCCTGTGTGATTGTTAGGAATTGAACTCAGGACCTCTGGAAGGGCGGCCAGCTCTCTTAACGTCTGAGCCATTTCTCCAACCCGATGTTGAATTCTTGATCCTTCTGACTCCATGTCTTAGTTAGGGTTTTACTGCTATGAACAGACACCATGACCAAGGCAACTCTCATAAGGACAACATTTAATCGGGCTGCCTTACAGGTTCAGAGGTTCAATCCATTATCGTCAAGGCAGGAGCATAGCAGCATCCAGGTAGGCATGATGCAGGAGGAGTTGAGAATTGTACATCTTCATCTGAAGGCTTCTAGTGGAAGACTCCATTCCAGGCAGCTAGGATGAGGGTATTTAAGTCCATCCCCACAGTGACCACCTACTCCAACAAGACCACACCTTTTAATAGTGCCACTCCCTGGACCAAGCATATACAAACCAACTCACATCCCAACTGTTAGGATTACAGGTGTGAATCATGATGTCTACCTTCACAAACATGTTTTCACATAAGTAGGCATCTGTACCATCCTTTACAATGGCTGGCCCTTGTAAAGTGCCTTCCTATTTTTAGCTAGCTCCCCAGGCACCTTGTTCTGCTGCAGGCTCTGGATTTACTGGCAATTGATATTGGAAAAAAAGAAATGGCTAGGCTGGCAGAATGGCTCAATAGGAAAAGGTGCTTGCTATCAATCCCAGTGAGCCGAGTCCATTACAGGATCCACATGGGTAGAAGGAGAAAAGCAGTTTCCACCAGTTGTCTTTCATTCTCTACACTTGTGCTGTGGCATGCACATACTCCCTCCAATAAATGTAAAAGTAAAGTCTAGTATTTGTACAGCACTTTGCTGAGAACATTGGCACATGGTGATTGTACAATAAAGGTAATAGTGATTGCTGTTTCATAGGGTTATTTAAAAAACAAACAAACACAATATCAGATAGCACATAGGAAACAGTCCATAATGTGAATGGCTATTGCCATAATGGCCTCAATTTGTAAGTATTTTAGATGAGGAGCGGTAAATACTCAAGGGTATTAATTTGGTGACCTCAGGTCATTTGACTTCAAATTCGGTATTTTTCATAAGACAGTGTTTCATGTAGCCAAGCTGGCCTCCCTATGTAGCAGAATGGCCTTTGCCATTTGAGTACTAAGATTACAGGCTCAAATTCCATAGTTTTTGTTATGAGACAGGGTCTTGCTATGCGGCTGTGGTTGGCTTGTTATTCATTATGCAGCCCATACTGATCTTGGACTCTGAAAAGTCCTCCTTTAGCCTCTCAGGTAAATACCATACTTTTGACGCTACACAGTATTGATTCTCATTCCGGTGGGACTAATCCTGATCATATTGCTGAAAGGTCTAGTAGATTTTTCTGTTAAAAATATTTTATTTTTTAATTCCACAACGCTCACAAAATATTTGTTTGACATTGGTGTAATTATCCAGCAGGAATTAACAGGCAACTTAATCTCAATTAAGTTAACTGTACAGGCGCTCTCAGTCAGTCCCAGGAGCCTGGAGTTTTTGGTTTCTGCACTTTGCCACGTGGCTATGTGGTTGCCCAGGAGACGCTAGGAGGATGGAAGGCCGGAAGGACTACATTTCCCAGAAGCACGCGCGCTCGGCGTGCCACGGGACCGCCCGCTGCTGGCGCGCGCTTAGCCGTTCGGTCCCCAGCCGCGTCCTCCGTCGCTTCCCTCTTCTCACCTCAGCTCCTGCGTCTCCGCACCGACAGCCGCTGGGGCCGGAGCGCGGTCGGAGCCGGAGCCGCTGAGCTACAGAACCATGGAGGCCTAAGCCGGCGTGCACACCCGGGCCCCGGTGCGCCCGCGCTCCCGCTAACTTGCTGCCTGCCCGCCGCGGCTGGAAGCTGAGTCCGCGCCGCTGACCCAGGTGGGCTTCCCCGGCGCGGCACCGCCCCGCGGGGTCTGAGCCGGAGGTGACCGGCCGCGCGCCGGAGGGCTGCGGTCCCGGAAGGTTGGGCCGCCCGGAGCGGTGCAGAGCTCGGCGGGCCTCGTCTGCCCGCCCCCTCGGCGCCCGGGTGTGCAGAACCAAGTGATCCCGACCCCTGGCCGGCCCGCCGGGACCTAGGGGTTGCCGGAACGGCTGGAGCTTCCGGACACTCCGGACAGCCGAGGTTGGCTGGACAAATGGGCGTGTGATGGGCAGGGCGAGCCGTAGTTTGTTGCGTGTCTGACACACGTTCTAATTGCGATATCATCTTATACTGTAAAATACATGCTTTGGAAGTACCCCTGAAGTATAGCTCACTAGCTTTTAGTCTGTTCACACGATCGTGCCTCCTTACATTTTTATCTCCTCGAAAGAGATCTGTACCCTTTTGCAACCGCTCCTACTCCTTCCTTCACGCCCTGCAACCATTGGTCTATTTTTTGCCTTAGTGGATTTGCTTGAGTCATTGGGTGTTAGCTGAAGGATGAAGAGGGCCACATGGGGTATGAGGGAAATGGAGCGATAAAGCAGGTGAAAGTACTGGACAACAGCGAAGGGATGGTTGTAATAGGGCCAGCAAAGCCCTACCCTGACTGGGGATAGAGGAAGTGGAATCCTTGAAGGGCTAGAGAGGAGGTTCTGGGCAGGAAGATGAGGAAATGGGAGTGCAGTTGATGGCTAATGTAGCCTTCCCAGTACCGGGTGCTTGTGCCCGAGTTGAGGGAAACTGGAAGGGAGTTTGTAGAAGTGGGCGAATGGTCGCTGCAGAGGATGAAGTTCATGGGTTTCTAGAACGACTATCCTGCTCTGGGGTTTTTATTTTAGATAATCTTCTTGGCAACTCAGAGGAACTGGACAATGGTGAACATCCCCACGTTGAAAATGAAAAACTGGCATTTTAGAGGTTGGGGTGCTTGGCTAAGCTCCCACAGTTAGTAAGTAGCTGTAAGTTCAAGGGCAGCCTGGTTTACAGAGTGAGTTCCAGGACAGCCAGAGCTACACCGAGAAACCTTGTCTTAATAAAACAAAACAAAACAAAAAAGTTTGTTAGAATATGTATGTTAAGCAGTCTGTTTGGTTTGGTAAGGTCATGTTATTTTGTGGAAAGGTTCAGACAGGCTGGATCAGTGGTTCTCAATCTTCCTAATGCTGCGACCCTTTAATACAGTTATGCTGTGGTGACCCCCAACCATAAAATTATCTTCATTCATTGCTATTTTACAACTGTAATCTTGCTACTGTTATGAATTGTAATGCAAATATCTGTGTTGTCTGATGGTCTTAGGTGACCCTTGTGAAGAAGGGGTCATTTGATGCTAAAGGGTCCCAACCCACAGGTTGAGAACCACTGCAGGTCTAATAACTCAGTGGTAGAATCCTTGTTTGGTATGCACAAGGCCCTGGGTTTGATCCTCAGCATCATGTGGAAGAAAATAAAGACCAAATCCTGAACTAAGATGATGTAGTCTCACATATCGTTTCCAGCTCTAATGATAACCAGTTTAGTTCTAGCTGCCTTTCTACTCAGGCCTATTCTCCCTCATAATTATCTTACAGTAATCGTTAAGTGTGGCTTGTCAGTCATGCCTGCAGGAGGTTGATGTCCACTGATTTTTAATATCTATACAATACCACCAGCATACTTACAGTACTAACTTCTCAATGTCATCAATATCTGGAGGGACTTTGTTTTTAAAAGTTGGTATCCTTTAAGATTTTATTTCTCTTTGTGGAAGAGTAGTTTTAGAGTGCGGGGCAAGGGAGCACCGGGCTGGGCAGGAACTGGTGTACTGCTCACCTCGGGATCCATTTGATAGAAGGGACTGAGCCATATAAACGCATCCGTGTCTCACTGGATGAAATACAGAGTTTCCTTCCACATTGGATCATGGAATTTAGGGTAACCTGAATCTGTGTTCCCAGGTCTTGGTCACTCAGAATCGCTTCAGAATAAACATTTATTCCCTTGAAAAACAAGCGTATAGTGTCTCCAGCTTTTCCAGTAGCTCCTGCTGTCCTTCAGTTCCACTTTTACAGATGAGTATGGTTTATTCTGTACAAATCATTAAACTATGTCACCATTGACGAATATCTTCATTGGTGTTGGCTCCTCCTCCTCCTCCTCTTCTCCTTTTCCTCCTCCTCCTTCTCTTCATCTTCCTTTTTGGATTTTTGAGACAGGGTTTCTCTGTGTAGCCCTGGCTGTCCTGGAACTCACTGAGTTCAGGCTGGCCTTGAACTCAGAGATCTGCCTGTCTCTGCCTCCTGAGTGCTGGGATTAAAGGCATCTCCTGCTCCTAAGGATCCATGTTATTTGATCAGTTTCATACAGATAATCCAGGATAATCTTATAGTGTTGCTTGTTTTTTTAAAGATTATTATTATTATTGATTTTTACTTGGGTGCTGGAGATCTGAGGTCACTTCATGTTTGCATGGCAAACACTCCAGAGATGCCTTTCTTTGTCCTTAATTCAGTCACATCTTTGAAATCTGACCCCTGCCCTTGAACTTCCCTGAAAACTTTTATGCCATAGCCTCCACAGTGCTGCCTCACAGGCTCCAGCCACCACGCCTGGCTTTTCTGGCAATCTTGAGGTGTACAGATGAAATGTGGTAGCTTTGGAGCCTGTTACTCTGCCCGCCACAAACACGCTTTGGGAGATTTTGCTTTGCTACAAATGTAAGGAGGGTACAACTTTTAAGTCGGGGGTGCAGATGATGGGCCAGTCAGGGCAGAGAGCGCCGGCCTTTGACTCCTCAGTCACTGTAAACAAGCACCTGAGAAGTGCCGTGGCACTTGCAGTGCTACCATGGTAAGCGAGAGCTCTCAAAGTGAGTAAGCAGAAAGCCAGCCAACACCATGTGACATTCCTCCCCACCCTCTCTTCCCTTCCCCCCTTCGCCTCCTTTTCTTTAACAGGGTCTGACTACCTAGCCCAGGCTATCTAGTCATCATAGTTTTAAAATGTTAGATGCTTATAATCAGAATACACAGTACATATACACAATCTCTCTCTCTCTCTCTCTCTCTCTCTCTCTCTCTGGCGTGGTGCTTGTTCTCATGTTTGAGGTGAGAAGACTAGGATTCTCCGAGACACCTCTCATTCAGTAGGAAAAGAGGGTTCTTGAAGAGTGAGAATATTTGCAGTCAGGGGTATTTGGACTTGAGGTTCCTTCTTAGGTACTATGACTCAGCCGTACATGGGTGAGTGCTGTGGGCCAGAAAGCAGAGTGACAGGGTGGCAGTTGCTCCTCTCCTTCCTGGGACAGGGGTGGAAAGGATTTTTGGAAGTCCTCTGGTGTGCTGCCCTGATCCACATTGCTAAAGAACTGTGGAAGTCGCCCTGTCCTGGGTGTGAAGCACCTGGCTCCTGGTGATGACGCCTCTGAGTGCCTTTTAACAGCGAGGCAATGGCAGTTATGAATAGCTGCTCTTGTCTTCAAGCTTAATTTCCCCAGTAATTTTTTATTTTTAAAGCAGAGCTTAATTTTCTGAACTTAATGTTGTGCTGGTAAATAGTTTACATATTATCTTTATATCTAAACTAAACTGCTCTACAGGAGCGGGAACAAGCATTGATATGTGTGTGTGTGTGAGTGTGTGAGTGAGTGAGTGTGTGTGAGTGTGTGTGGTGTGTGTGTTTGTGTGAGTGTGTGTGAGTGAGTGTGAGTGTGTGAGTGTGTGAATGTGAGTATGTGTGTGAGTGAGTGTGAGTGTGTGAGTGTGTGAATGTGAGTATGTGTGTGAGTGTGTGTGAGTGTGTGAGTGTGTGTGTGAGTGTGGTGTGTGTGTGTGTTGTGTATGTGTGAGTGTGTGGTGTGTGTGTGTGTGTCTTCTTTACCAAAAGGCCTATTCTTTTTCTTTCTTTTGTATTTTGAAGTCTTCGGGGGAAAAATGTTTTTTGAGACAAGAAAATGTTTATTGAGTAGCCCTGTTTGGTCTGGATTTGGCTTTGTAGACCAGCCTGGCCTTCAACTCTTCAAGAGATTCTCCTGCCTCTGCTTCCCAAATGCTGGAACTAAAGTTGTGTGCCACCACACCCTGCCAATTTTATTTCAAAATTGTACCCTAGAAGTCGCAGTCCCTCCATTGGGCAGATTATCACTGAAAAAAAATCTTTCCTTTGTCATATGATAGTACATTTCTTTCTTTCTTTCTTTCTTTCTTTCTTTCTTTCTTTCTTTCTTTTTTTTTTTTTTTGGTTTTTCGAGACAGGGTTTCTCTGTGTAGCCCTGGCTGTCCTGGACATCACTCTGTAGACCAGGCTGGCCTCGAACTCAGAAATCTGCCTGTCTCTGCCTCCCAAGTGCTGGGATTAAAGGCGTGCGCCACCACTGCCCCGCTTTAATACATTTCTTTTGAAAATTATGTTAGATTTTATTTATTTTATGTGGAGTTTTGTCTGCATGTGTATCTGTGCACCATGTACATGCAGTGCCTGCAGAGGTCAGAAGAGCGTGGCATCAGACCCCCTGGACCTGGCTATAGGGGGCTCTGAACTGCCGTGTGGGTGCTGGGAACAGAACCCTGGTCCTCTGGAAGAGCAGTCAGTGTTCTTATCCTCTGAGTCACCTCTCTAGCATCCCCAGTAGTACATTTCTCTTCCGGTTGAGTTTGCCATTAAAAAAAATTTTTTTTCTCTAGAAGTTTTTCACCGTGTAGCTTAACCTTGTCTTAACTTTGCAGCAGCTGCCTCAGCTTCCTCAGTGCTGGGATTACAATCCTAAAAACTTGTCTATGGCTGTAACTCCCTAATCCAGTGGTTCTCAACCTTCTTGCCAGGACACCTTTGGTGGGGGTCAAATGACCCTTTCATAGGGGTCACCTAAGACTATCAGACAACACAGACATTTACATTTGATACAATTCATAACAGTAGCAAGATTACAGTTACGCAGTTGCAACAAAACTAATTTTATGGTTGGGGGTCACCACATCATGAGGAACCATATTAAGGGTTTGCAGCACGAGGAAGGTTGAGAACCACTGGTCTAAATGCAGTGTTGGCTGATCTCAGAAGCTCAGCAGGGTTGGGTCTGGCTAGTACTTAGACAGTTTTGACAACTCTTCCTTCAAGATATTTCAGGCAATCAGTTCTCCACCTTTTTTCTTGACTTTCAAAGCCTTCTGTTTATTTTTGGTTTTTGAGACAGGGTTTCTCTATGTATCAGTTCTGTCTGTCCTGGAACTTGATTTGTAGACAAGGCTGGCCTCGAACTCACAGATATCCGCCTGCCTCTACCTCCCAAGTGCTGGAATTAAAGGAGTGGGCCACCCTGGCCAGCTGCCTTCTGTATCTTTTAGATTGGGATTTAGTTACAGCATTAGCTTCCACATGATACTGCAGTGCCTCTCACACACTGTTAAGTTCAGAGGTACACAGTAGCCGGTATGGCAGTTCATTGTCCTGAAGCCTAGTGGGTTTTTTGTTGTTTTTGTTTTTTGTTTTTTTTCTCTCTCTCATCTCTAGGGATAGACCTTGATCTTTAGGTCCAGGAGGACTTCCAGAGTTGTAGCTGAAGTATCCAAGCAGCAGGGGAGGAGGTACCAAGAAGTGACTGCCTACTTAGGAGACACTGTTGTATCATTTGTTTAGATAGGCTATGTCTACTTAAGGCAGTTTCTCTTACCAAACAGAAGAAGGGCAGGAGCAGCCATGGGCAATTAGCACTTTCTGCCTTGCTTTGTGAGCCTCCAGGCTACTCCCCTCACTTACTGCAGCCCCAGTTCTGCCATTTGTTTGCTTTGTTATTAACCACTTACCTCTTGAGACAGCGTCTTAATTTGTATGTAGCCTTAGCTAGTCTTGAACTCCTGATGCAACCTAGAAGATTGACCTCAACCTCTAGGAGATCCTCCTGCCTCAGCCTCCTGAGTGCTGGGTTTGCAGGTGTGGGCCAACCACAACTAGATATACAACCCCTTTATATTTTCTTAATCTGCAAAATGGGACTAATGCTTATTTTAGTTGCTCAGAGAGTGAAATGGAGATATGTTTAAGATCAATCAACCAATCCATAATCAATCATTTATATGTCTGTTTAATCATTCAGGTGCCTGTACATAGAAAAAAGCTCTTCATTTCAGAATTGGGGTGTTGAGTTTGAGATGTTTTGGGGACACCAGATAACACTGAGATAAATGCAGCTGGCACTCGCTAGAGAGTTCTGGACTGGGGTCATCAATATGTAAGAGTAGAGTTCACGGACCTAGAACCGGCAGGGATACATGAATTGTATGATTATAATGTTTGCAGTGAGAGCGCATGATCTGTCTGGGTGTGGTGGGAAATGCCTTAATCCCCCACAAGTAGAGGCAGGCAGATCTCTGTGAGTTCAAAGCCAGCCTAGTCTACACCTCAAGTTACAGGAGAGCCAGGGCTACGTAGAAAGATCCTGTTTCAAAAAAAAAAAAGAAAGAAAGAAGAAAAAGTGAGAGCATAAGTCGATGCTAGTGGTTTACAGAGAGACTTACCTCCCAGCAGGTGTCAGCAGTAGCAGTACCAGAGTGCTGAGGTTAAAGCCACCTGCTTTGGCTTCTTAAGGCTTCCACTCTGATTCCCTCCCCCACTAGCCTCGCTGAACTCTTTTGGTCCTAGAGTGGCCCACAGGATCTCTCTGTAGTCCTCCCTGGCTGTCCTGGAACTCTCAGAGATTCGTCTGCTTCTGCCTCTCAGAGTGCTGGAATCAAAGCATGTGCCACCACTCCTGGTTCCACCTAGTTTGCCTCTTTAGGACTTGCCAGACACTTTTCTGGTTTGGAGGTATCTGAACTTGCTCACTTAACCCAGCCAACCACCCTTAAGCTTTAAGTTTTATGGCGTGACCTTGGGGCAGTTTTCCCCACGGGTCGGTTATAGTTGGATCTTGAGTGTCCCACCAATGCTCACATGTTAGAGGCTTTGTCTTTAGGCATTATTGGTAAGGTGTGGAACCACTGAGATCTGGAGCCTTGTGGGAGATCTGTAGGTCATTTGGGGTATAGTCGTGAAGGTGATTATGGTACCTGGACCCCCACTTTCTTTGTCCCTGTGTTGTGATTAGAGCAACTTTGCACTGCCACATGCTCCTGCCATGGTGTGCCGTCACGACCGAGGCAGATACAAGAGGGTCTCTGGAGTAGAACCTCTAAAACCTGAGCCAAAATAAACTTTTTTTTTTAAGCTAATTATCACAGGTATTTTGTCACAGTGATGAAAAACAACTGAACACTATTTCAAATTACTTTCACATTGTAATTTCTTTTCTTTTTTTTTTTTAAAGATTAATTTATTTATTTTATGTATGTGAGCACACTGTCACTGTCTTCAGACACACCAGAAGAGGGCGTTAGATCCTATTACAGATGGTTGTGAGCCACCATGTGGTTGAACTCATGACCTTCAGAAGAGCAGCCAGTGCACTTAATTGCTGAGCCATCTCTCCAACCTAGAAGTGCTAATCTTCCTGTCTCAGGCTCTGGCTTGCTGGGATTACAGTTAGCCTGTACCAGTGTGTTAGTCTTTATAGTTAGTTCCTTGTGATTTACCTGATTGTTTTACTGGATTAAATATAGTCCTTTTTTTTTTTTCTTTGAAAAAATATCAATTCTTTTTTTTTTTTTTTTTTTGGTTTTTCAAGACAGGATTTCTCTGTATATCCCTGGCTGTCCTGGAACTCACTCTGTAGACCAGGCTGGCCTGGAACTCAGAAATCCGCTTGCCTCTGCCTCCCAAGTGCTGGGATTAAAGTCATGTGCCACCACTGCCCAGCAAAATATCAATTTTTATGTGTATGAGTGTTTTCCTGCATAAATGTGTGTCCACCATGTGTGTATCTGGTGCTCAGGAAGGCTAGAAGAACGTGTCAGATCCCCTGGAACTGGAGTTAAGGAGAGCTGCGAGCTGCCACATGGGTACAGGGAACTGGATATAGGTCCTCTGCAAAAGGAGCCACCTCTCCAGCCTATAATATTCTCTTCTTGACAGTTTTAATCTTGGTCCTTGGTATATGGCTAGCCACATAGTGGGCATTCAGATATTTGTTGGCATCGGCAGATTCCTTTGTGTTTATACAACTATCTTGTGATGGATCTTGGGTTCTTTGCTTGGTTTTCTAGCCCTGTACTGTGAATGTTTTTGGTTTTTTGTATTTGAGTTGTTTGTTTGGATCTGTAATTCTGAAATAGTGAACATATTTTTCTCCAATTTATTTAAAAGCTAATTTTTTTCTAATTAAACCAATACTTACGTCTTATTAGAAAATAATACTAAACTGGGCCGGTGAGAAGGCACAGCAGGTAACAGTGCTTAGTGTGTAAGCCTGGTGACCTGAAGGAGCCCACAGTAGAAGGAAAGACAGACCCTAAAAGGTGTGCTGACCCCTGTGTGCATGTTTACACGCTTGCTTCCCTTTCTCTCTGCACACAGAGACACCCTGTACACACAGTCATAAGAATTAGGAAGCATTTAAAAAGAAAATAATGCTAACGAGACGATAAATTATTAAAAGCTACATTCGTCTGCTTTGTTGACTTTTGAGCACATCTGTGACCTTGCTGCAGCGGAGGTTAGAGGAAGCTCTGTTCTAGTCTTCCTCTCTTAGTTTAGTGTTTACATCATCAGATGATGTACACTGGCGAATAGTTCCCTTCAGCCATGGCATCCCAGCTTACTTAGTTTTCTATAAACTTACTCATTTATGAATTTTTTGGAAGACCTGTGAGATCAGGCCTGGGAACACTGTCACGTGGTACGGAAGCTGCTGCTGCTTCAGTCTCTACAATTTGTTTTCCTTTCTGTCCGTTTGTTCCACAATCTTGAGCTTCCCATGACTGCATGACGGTCTTATAACATGTCCTATTACATAGAAAGTCAAAAGCCTCTAAGTGTGTCGCCTCACCTTCTAAGTGGTCCACGCTTATTATTTGCCTTCTGTTTCCATTGCTTTCTTTCTTGGTTATGGGGTTTCACTGGCTTTATCTTTTCTCTTTTTCTGGAACGTGCTTTGTAGACCAAGCTGGCCTTGAACTCACAGAGATCCCTGCCTCCCAAGTGCTGGTATTAAAGGCATGTTCTCTCTCTCTCGTTATTTTGCTTGATTTTTTGAGATAAAAGCTTAGTATGTATTCCTGGCTGGCCTGCATTAAGTATCCCTGAATAGCCTCAAACTTTTAGAGATCCAGGTGCTGGGGTCAGAGCCCAGCTTTTTATTCTGCTTTTAATGTCAGGGTCCCTTTAATGTCAGGGTCCCTTTTTATTCTTTGGTTACTCCTCTGTCTGCATATGCCTGTGTTTCCCCACGTGTACAGTGTCCAGGGACCACCTGCCTGTCTCTCCAGCACTGGAGTTCCCCCTTGCCTCTGGCTTTTCACACAGGTACTAGGAGTCTGAACTCAAGGCCTTACTTCCTTCATGGCTAGCACTTTACTGGCTAAGTCATCTTTCCTGGACTTGAAGGACTTGTTTTCATTTTTGATGCTATCCTGTTCGTGGTTTATGAAACAGTGTTTGCACCTTATCTGCTTGGGTTTGACATCTGCCTTGATACTTTATGGTTATGTAATTTTAGGGAAATAAAGCATTTGTTGCTTTATTTTTATTTTTTTAGGCCAAGGAGTGGTAGATATTTTGAAGAAAGGAACAGATAATAAACATTTTAGTGTTTGGAAGATAAATGGAAAGATACAATAATAAGAGAGAAGAAATTTCTCTAGGTTTTTCTTGAAATTTAAAATGCAGTACTACCCTTCTCCTCCCCCCCCCCATTCCTCCCCACTTGTCCCAATAAACCTCTTCTCGTGGAAAAAAATAAAATTAAATTAAAATGCAGTACTAGGAGTTAGGGATGTAGTGTTGGTATAGTGCTTGCCTAGCATACGGATGGTGCTAGAGTCTGCCACCAGTGCTTTAGAGCTTGGGTATGGTGGCACATGCCTGTCATCCCAGCACTTGAGAGGTAGATTCAGAAGGGTCAGAAGTTCAAGGCCATCCTTGGCTACATAGCAAGTTTAAGGCCAGCCTGGGCTATGTGAGACCCTGTCTTAAGGACAGTTGTTTTTTTAAGCTGGGCATGCTGGTGCATGTTTGTAGTGCTAGCACGATGGGGGCTGAGGTAGGGGGATTGCCATAAGTTAAAGCCAGCTTAGTTAAATATTGAACTCAGGGTTAGTCTGGCATACTGAGACTCTGTCTTCAAAAGAGAGAGAGAGAGAGAGAAAGGACTTTTATTATTTGATTCTCAAAATTTCCCTTTAGATTTATTCATTTCATGTATATGTGTGTTTTGGTTGCAGGTGTATCTGTGCACCATGTGTCTACCTAGTGCCCGCAAAGATCAGAAGAGGGTGTTCTGTCCCCTGAAACTGGAGTAATGGAGCTACCATGTTAGTGCTGGGAATTGAACCAAGTTCCTCTGCAAGAACAAGTGTTCCTAACCACTGAGCCATCTCTCCGGCCCACTATTATTATTATTGTTATTAATTGGTAGCATGGAATTGTCAGTATGTGGGCTGGAGTGATAACTGTACAGTGATAGGAGTTTGTGTAAAGCGCTTTGGGCCATCTGATGCTAGGCTGAGTTCATGAAGACACAATACCAAGTCTCTGCAGACTTAGTGCATCTTGCATTTCTTCAGGGTTTGTAATTCTGTTCAGCTTCGCTTCTTTTTGCTCCACCCATGTCTAACACTGTCAATTGTTACACATCTCCAGAGATTCTATTTCAGATTGTTTTTCCTTCTATTTATTTTTTGGGGTGTGTGTGTGTGTGTGTGTGTCTGCGCGCACACACTTCCACGCGTGCTCGCACGCGCGCGCATATGGAGGTCAGGAAAGCTTGCAAGAGTCAGTTCTCTCCCTCTACCATATGGGTTCCAGGGATCGAACTCAGGCCACCAGGCTTAGTGGCAAGCATGCTTACCCACTGAGCCGTCTCACCAACTCCAGTGAATATTTTCCTATATCTTTTGAAAATATTCATAGCTTTCATTATTCTATACAGACTTCTTTGAGTAACTTTTCATCTTTTCAAATGTTAAATTTTTCTCTGGACACAGTTCTTGGCTTTTGTAATCTAATACAATTTAATTGACTCACCATTTATTAATGCCCTTTTAAAAACTTTATTATCAAAATAACCATTTTCAAGTCTAATTTGGTTGTGGCCTCATTTTCCCTGGTTATTTTTGGGGAGACATTGTGTTGTGGGGAGATGCTCAGTTTGAAATGTTCTAGTTTTCTGATTCTTGCTGACCCTGCTGAGCGCCATGTGGCAGTACAGGTTGGAGTGTTGCCTTAAATGCTCAGTCTGGTCCTGCTTCCTAGATTATATTCGTCTGTCTGTCCCAGCTAGACTGTTAATAACAAACAAGATCCTAGCATCAAGTAAGATGAAAGATGTGGACAGATGGCTGGGCCCGTGGGGGACTTTTAGCTCTTCTGTTTTCTTTCGAGACAGAGTCTCACTGTGTAGCCCTGGCTGTCCTGGAACTCACCATGTAGACCAGGCTGGCCTTGAACTCAAGAATTCTGCCTGCCTCTGCCTCCTCAGTGCTGGTGTTAAAGGCATGCGCCACCACATCTGGCCACTTCTGTATCTTCTTGAGGATCCAAGTTCAGGTCCCAGTACCCATATTAGGCAGCTCGGACTGCCTGTAGCTCCAGTTTCAGGGGACTCTGACACCTCTGGCCTCTTAAGGGCAGCTGCACACATGTGGTACACAGTGCACATAAATAAAATTTAAAAGAAAAAATGAAAGGGGATGGAGAAATGGCTCACTGGTTAAGAGCCTGTACTGCTTTTGCAGAGGACTTAGTTCGGTTCCCAGCACTCACCCTGGGAGGCTTACAGTTACCATAGCTCCAGCTCTAGATGTTCTCACACCTCTGGCTTCCACAGGCGTCACACTTGTGTGCACATACCCACACATGTGCAGGCACAGACCTGTACATAGTTAAAAATAAGAACAACAACAAAATGTTTAAAGAACTTTAAAAAGGCGTATGACTCCGGAGTCTGTTTTCTTTTCTGTATTTGTAAGACAGCCTCGTTCTGTAGCCAGACCAGTCAGGGGCTCACACTCGCAGCAATCCCCCTGTCTCAGTCTCTCATTGTGCTGGGCTTACAGGTGTGGGACATCCCATCTGGACCTGGAGTGCTCTTGCGATGTGTGCGTCATGGAGATCTGTGCTGTGTTGAGTAGCAGTAGGAAGGGTACCAGGAGAAGCTTTGTGAGCAAGGAGCCACGGCAGTGCTGTGGTAAGACTCTACTTATGGCCTCAGCATTGTGATTTCACGTCATAAAAGTATTCATTCATTTTTGGTAGCCACTTAAAAATGTAACACATTATTATTGAGGCAGCTGGCTAGATTGGACTCCAGCAGCACACTTTGCCCTGGGCATGGAGTCAGTCCTACTTCACTGGTCATTGAAGAGTGGAAGTCAGTGTGAACTGCAGCATAGGGCCTAAGGCACATAGTAGGTGCTATGTAGAACTTTCCTGTCATTACTGTGACTTCTTAGCATTATTATCTCTTGGAGCATATTGACTTAAATATTCTATTTTCTCCCAGAGCAGAGGGCAGGTGTTGGTATCAGCACATAGCTTTAAGCACTAGGGAGGGAGATGCAGAGTAGATCTCTGAGTTCATGGCCAGGCCTATTCTATAGAATGCATTCTAGGACATCCAGGGCTACACAGAGAAACCCTGTCTTGCAAAGCAAAACAAAACTTTTTTTTCACCCTTTCAGAATGATCTGCTTTCTATGATTCCTTTCTCTGGTTTGTTTTGGTGTCTCTATTTTATGTTTTTAACAGCAAAAGCCCAACATTTTGTTGTCCTTTCCTGTTTAAGACTGAGACAGCCCCCTACCCGCCTGCACGCACATGCGCACGCACGCACGCACGCACGCACGCAGGTCCTGGGTTGCCATTTAGAGCCTTGAGTTTCGTCTTCCAGTGCCCTGCCTTGGAGGCCAGGACACCTATCGTGTAAGCATGTGGCCAGCAGGCTTCACCCTCCTGCGTTTACCCTCTACTCCATTGGCCTCTCCATCTTTGCTCTTAAGAGTCCTAGATCCGAGCAGTCAGCTTTCTGTTCCATGGACAGGGCCCTACCAGCAGCCCTGCACCTTGTTTGGACTCCATGGTGCCATGACTGCATCTCTGTAGTCTTCCCAGGGTTCCATGCGGTGAGTTGGCTCACTCATGTCGGTGTCCCTTCTGGCATACACTCAGGGTGCTGTCTCCCTGTTCTTATCCTTGTTGGCCGACATCTGTTTGTTGTCATTGCCTTCATTCTCTGGGTAGAATACTACACTCTACTTAATGCAGCACTTGGAGCAGTCTTTCAGCGACTTTTCCACTACTCCACCAACCCTTGGTGTCTTTGGCTGGTGACCACTGTCCATTTCTCTAGTCACCTTGTTCAGCTATGAAATCTCAGAGTCTCTTGAGTACAAGTGGTGTGTGTGGAAGATGGGAACTGACTTGCTCAAGTTGGCCTCTGACCTCCACAAGTCTTCATGTCGTGTGACCTTTCTCCCACTTGTACACACAAAAGTATATTTACACTTAAAAAGCATTTATGTTGTGTGTATATGTGTTCCTGAGTGCATGAATGTGCGGCATATGCATGCATGCAGGTGCTGACGAGGCTTCAAACGGGTGTTTGGTTGTGACTGCTTGCTGTGCTTGTTGGAAACCACCCCTGTGCTCGCTGCAAGAGCAGGAAGTGCTTTTACCCACTGAGCTATTTGCCTCAAAGTAAATAAATAAATAATGTAATTAAGAACCGGAAATAAATTGGTTAAATGAAAGGACCAAGTTCCTTTGACCTCAAATTCTTTCATATTTTCATAGCTTCTTGGATAGAAGTAGCTCCAGGACAGTTACTTACCCAAATCTACCCACATAATGTCTTTCACATTAGTGTTTGATTCATTAATGGCAGAGCCTGGTCTTTTTTTTTCTTAGTAGTCACCGTCACGCCTAGCATTTGTTGTCTGCCTATAGCAAGCGTTTGTGGAGTGAGTGCTTGGAATGCTGACAGCCATGTAGAAATACTGATACTTGAAGGGGTTTCTTATTTGGGTACTGTGATGAATTCAATCTTAATATTTATGATAGCCAGACATCAAATCAAAATATCCACTGAGTAAAGTTTATGGTCGAATTTTATCTGAGAAGTCAAGACTAAGTGTATACTCTTGAGTTGCTCACTCAGAGACGCTAGCACAAACCTGAAGCACGCTGGGCTCTCCTAGAAGAGCACACAAACGTTTGGCTTACCTTCCTTTTAAAATAGAGTGGTAGCATGTTTATTGTTGGGGAAAATGAAGCAGTAGAGACGAACAGAATAAAAAGTCTTTCCCAACCCAACGGATAGTCAGTTCGCTTGTCCATCTGTCCTTCCTTCCTTTCGTCCTTCTTTTTTTCCTTTCTCCCCTTTGCAGTAGGTTCTCATTATGTAGCTGTGGATGGCCTGGAAATTGAGACTGACCTGCTTCTGCCTCTAGGTAAAAAAGAAATTAAAATGCAATTTTATTTCTTTATTTTTGTATATTCATGTGTGTGGCCATGGACATGCTACTGTTGGAGTCTGGATTTCAGAGGACAGCATGGGGAGAGTGAGTTGTCTCGCTGCACTATGTGGGTTCTGGGGATCATACTTGGGTGGTCAGGCTTGGTAGCAATACCTTTACTAGGTCCCATGTTGTTGGCCCCAATCCCGATCTTTAAAAGTAACCACGTTGGGGCCTTTGTGTTTCTTACGGGCAAGTTCTAAATATCCTGTAAGAACTGGCATGTTCATCTGTATTGGTAGAACCCTACTTCTGCAAAAGCTTAAGTTATTTAGGATGAGTCTTAGGCACTGGTCTGTTGCTGTGAAGAGACCACAACCAAGGCAGTTCTTATAAAAGAACACGTTTAATTGTGGACGTCCTTACAGTTCCAGAGGCTTAGTCCATTGTCATCATGCTGGGGAGCATGGCAGTGTACAGGCAGTCATGGTGCTGGAGAAGGAGCTGAGAGTGCTACATCCCTAGGGGGGAGTGGGAGGAGACAGACAGACAGACAGACACACACACAGAGAGAGAGACTGGGCCCGGCATGGACTTTTAAAACCTCAAGCCCACTCACTCCCAGTGACACATATCCTTCTACTTCTTCTAACTCTTTCAAATAGTGCCACTCTCTGACTCCCTGTTGCCTCCTAGGAGTTTTGGGAGACAATCCTGCTGTTGCATCACCTGTGTCCAGTGACTTAAGGATCTCTGCGAGTGATGCTCTGATTGTTACTTATCATAGTCCTCACACTGTTAGCAATTTGTAAGCCTTTACTAGTCTGAGGAGAAAAATGGTACTTTACAACATTTTATTTTTTTTAGATTTGTTCTTTTAATTTTTACTTACAGATGTGTTTATGTGAATGTATACTGCCTGTGTGTGCCTTCAGAGGCCAGAACATAGGCGCTGGGAATAGAACTCAGATCCTCTGGAGGAGCTCTTAACTGCCGAGCCATCTCCCCAGCCCCACTTTGTTGTTCTAGAGAGCACATTTCACTGTTATTTAGGCTGGAGGTTTTTTTCATGTGTTTAGTAACATGGACATGTCTATTTCAGCAAGCGTCTTTCTCTTTAGCAGCGTGCTGGAGGTTAACAGGGAGAAGGAATAAAGAAAGGCTTGATTCTCGGCTCTCAGGAGTCTCCACCTAGGAGACACATTTTATACAATGTGGGAAGATGCCGTTGCCAGCCCCGTTTTACATAATGAGAGCTGGAGGGGAGGGCTGAGGAGGTGATGGGAAAGCTGTGGGGGGAGGTGGAGTCAGCTTTGGGTGTGGAAATGGATTCTGTAGCTCCGTTGATAGGCTGAGTACTGCAAGCAGCCGGAGCAGCTTCTCCTTCCCATAGGCTTATGAATGGCGCTGTTAGCAGCTTTCTGCCCATCTTATATCGGAGACACTCCCCTTGGATGGAGAGAAGCTTGAGTGGCACTGAGAGATGGCTCGCTGGTTCTGTGCTCCGGCAGAGGATCTGGGTTCACTGCTGTATGGTGGCTCACATGTGTCTGTATCCTTAGTACCACGACATCCGACGGGCTCTTCTGATCCCTGCTAGTACCAGGCATGCTCGTGGTGCACAACGCATAAGCAAAGCACTCAAACCCATTTAAAAAAAGACATAAAATCTTAAGGATTTTAGGGATACTGATAGAAGTGAACTTCTGGTCAGAGTTTGGGGCTAGAAGGAGAAATTTGAAAGTATCAATAGGATGGAAATAATGGGTGAATATTTCCAGAGGATAGATTCTAGAATCTGTTACTACTAAATAACGTTTTAGAAGGGAGAGCTGAAAAACTAAGGTCTTTGGTGCATAGAGAGAGGAAGGAGCTGGGCCTCACTGGTGATTGGATGGTGGGGCCTCTCTGTCTGTTTCTCCTTAGTAAGGGCTTGGGGGTTCCAGTCATGATCGAAGCAAGCGACTGCACGGATGTGTGCACTCGTGAGTGTGCACGTGTGCGAGTGTTTGGAATTCTTGGCATGAGTCCAGGCAGAAGAGACGCCAGTGGCACTCAGTTTTTAACCTCGCATTCATGGGGCTGGGGAGAGGTGGACCTTTCTGCAGCGGCAGAGTGTCTCGGTGACCAGTTCTCTTCATGGCTAGCCTTGATCCTCCCTGATATTCATCTGCTGCGGCCATTGCCTTCACTCTAGTGAAGCTGGGGTGACAGGGACAGCCGGTGAGACTTTGCTGTCACCCTTGGGCAGGGGCAGCTGTCCAAGGCCGCTCTACCCTGGGCTCTGGCCTTCCTGTCCCTGAGCTGCAGTCGCTGTCTCCAGGCTTCTGTGGTGCCCTTGAAGCCATTTAATGCTCTGGACTCCATTTCTCTTTTATCCCATCTGCAGTTTTCTGTTTTATGGAGAGTCTCTGAAGCCTCTGTGTCCTGTGAATCTGTTTTATTTTCTACCTTTTAGTATGGCTGTGTAATCACTGGCCTCTTCCTTCTAGTCAGTGTGAACACTTCATTCATTCATGCTGCTGACCAAACTGTTCTAGGCAGTTCTTCTGTTCTTACCTTTGTGATGTGTCCTAGCTGTTTTGAAAATAGTGTTTTCCTTTAAGTCAATATAAAACTACACACACACACACACACACACACACACACACACACACACGGGGGGGGGAGAGTGTATGTGTAATGGTCTCATTCTTAATAGGTAATATACAGATTAAATGCATACTGTAAAGTGCTTTTTAAAAAAGTTATTAGTAAGGATCAAATAATTTAAACAGTAGTATTTAACAGTTTAACAGTCTGTGGAGTGGTGAACTAGGCATTGCTGATGCTAATGTAAATCAGTCCAACTGTAAGATACAAGTAATGATCGAAATATCCAAAAAAAAAAATGTATAAACTCCTAAATGTCCATCAGCATAAGGGTTACTCAGTTACCCATTGGTCTGCATACCGTATGGGAAGAAACACAGTGCTTCATATACAGACAGAAAGTGACTTCCAGTATATGGCAAAGTAAAGAGGTTTATATCCTGGGCAGTGTAAGCAGGGCACAGTCCACACGTTTCTCTCTACAGGGAGCAGTGCAGGACCTTTACCCCAGAAGAAACTGATGTTTTCTCTGACTTGAGAAACTAAATGGTCAGGGAGTGGGACAACAGAGATACTTTGTATTACATATCCTTGAGGCTTTGCTTTTGCACCCTGTCTGTTGAAGGAGGCCTGCCTTTTACTAGAAGGTCCAACAGTAGTCCTGTCTTCCCTGTTGCCTTGTCTCATGGGGAAGAGGGTGGTTTCTCCGTGAAACCTTGTTCTTTTTTTTTTTAAAAAGATTTATTTATTTATTTTCTGTATATATGAGTACACTATTGCTCTCTTCAGACACACCAGAAGAGGGCATCAGATCCCATTACAGATGGTTATGAGCCACCGTGTGGTTGCTGGGAATTGAACTCAGGACCTCTGGAAGAGCAGTCAGTGCTCTTAACCGCTGAGCCATCTCTCCAGCCCGAAACCTTGTTCTTTTGAAGATGAAGTATTCACGTACCCGATAAACTCCCAGAGTAAACCGTTTTCACCAATTACTTTCTTGAAGCAGAGCCGCACGCACGTAGCCTAGGCTGACCTTACAGTTGCTCGGCGTCTTGAACGACTTATTCTTCTGCATCCTCACTTACAGTGATGGGGTTGACTACAGGTGTGAACCACTGTGCTTAGTTTTTGTTTTTTAATAACTTACTAATTTTTATTTTATGTCCATTGTTTTTTTGCCTGCATGTGTGAAGGAGTCAGATCCCCCAGAACAGGAGTCACAGAGAGTTGTGGGCTGGCATGTGGGTCCCGGGAATTGAACTCTGGTCCTCTGAAAGAGCAGACAATGCACTCAACTGCTGAGCCATCTCTCCAGCCCCAGCCACCATGCTTGTTTTATGCAGTGCTGGGGACCAAAGCCAGGCCTTCTGGCTTGCCATGCAAGCAGTTTGCCAGCTGAATACATTTTCAGCCATGTTCATGGATCTCTTAAGTTACCACAGGGAAAGTGGACTAGTATTGCATTTCATATGAAGCAAACTGACATGCGTCTCATCTCTTTTGGTCTGAAGTTATCTTCTTTATTAATTTAATAAAACCTACAGAAGCAAAATTGAGTCTGTAGAGAGCTAGGCATAAATTACTTATGCCAGCCAACCAGTACACTTTGGTAACCAACCCATTTTTAACCTGAACACTTGGACATGTTTATCCAGGGTGTTAGTGTTAGGTCTATAGTGCTGACTACAGTGCTCATTAGCACTGTAGAATAGCTGACTGTAAATAAAGTGTTATGGTCTTTTTTGTTTGTTTGTGTCTTAGTCAGTGTTCTATTGCTGTGAAGAGATATCATGACCATGGCAACACTTACAAAGAAAAACATTTAATTGGGGCTGGCTTACAGTTTCAGAGATTTAGTCCATTGTCATCATGGCAGGTAGCATGGTGGCATGCTGCCAGACACAGTGCTGGAGAGGGAGCTAAGAGTTGTACATCTGGATTGGCAGGCAGCAGGAAGAAACCCTGAGCCACTGGGCCTGGCTTGAGCTTCTGAAAGCTCAAAGCCCATTCCCCCAGGGACACTTCCTCAGATAAGGCCACACCTACTCCAGCAAGGCCTCGCCTCCTAATCCCTGTCAAGTAGCACTATTCCCCATGACCAAGCATTCACATACGTGAGCCTGTGGAACCACTCCTGTTTAAACAGCCCCAGTTTGCTTTTTCAAAACATCCTGTGAGACATATTCTGGGGTCCTGGGTAATTGGACAAATGAAAGAATTTAAGCCATTATTGTGGACACAGCTGCTCTGTTAGCCCTTGGGAACTAGGAGGATTGTGATTTCAAGGTTAGGCTAGGCTTCAATGGAGAACTTTCTCAATCAAAGGGGGGAGGCAGAACTTGGTTAGAAAGGCGATGGCATTGCTCTCAAGTGGACTGAAGATGCTAAGAGCTGTTTGCTGTTGAACAATTCCTGCATTTCTGGGATGAAGCCTATTTGATCTTTATATGTATATGTTTATATTTATTTATATTTGAAGTGCTCTTAGGTTCAGTTTGCAAGTATTATATTGAGAATGTTTGCATCTATGTTCAAAAGGGCGATTGGTCTGTAGTTTTCTATCTTTGTTGTGTCTTTGTTTGCTTTCTATAGGGCTGATTGTGGGCTTGGTAAAGAGTTAGCCAGTGTTCCTTTAGTTCTGGTTTGTGGAATAATTTGAGTATTGGTGTTAATTCTTTGAAAACCTGGTAGAATTCCGTGCTGAATCCATTTGTCCCCGGGCTCTATTGGTTGAGATACTTTTCGTTCTTCTGTTTCATTAGGGGTTATGGGTCTGTTTCCTTTGCTTCTCTGATCTTGGTTTATCTTTGGTAAGTGCTGTATATTCTCATCCACCCTGCTTCCGTAACTTTTAAATTTATCTTGTGATTTTATTAGTGACTCAGTTATTCATCAGTGTGATGTGGAATTGCCACAAACTTGTGTACTTCCTGTAGCTTCAGTTATTGCTTACTTCTAGTTTATTCCACTGTGACCAGCAGGATGTAAGCAATTATTTCAGTTCTTCTGTGTTTGGCAAAACTTGTTTTGTGGACTAGCTTGTCTCCGATGTTGGAGACGCTCTGTGTTCTGCTGAGAAGAACGCACATTCTGTATCGGTGGATGTAATAGTCTGTGGATGTCTCTTAAGTCCAGTTGATCTATGGTGAGGTTTAACTCTGAGGGTTTTTAGTTCTTTTTTATTTTCGATGACTTAAAGAAGAGGGTGGGGCATTGAAACCTCCCTCTATTAGTCAAGCAGGACCTATGTGAATTTGCTTGTTCATTAGTAGTTTGGTGTGTGTGTGCGCGCGCGCGCGCACACGCGCAAATTGGGGAAATCTATTATTCGTTAACATACATAATTACAGTGGTTGCTTTTAAAAAAAATTTATTTTTATTTTATGTATATGGAGTTTTGCCTGCATGTATGTCTTCACTCTGTGCTTGTATCTGTGGAGGGAGAAGAAGGCATCAGAATCTTTGGAATTGGTCTTCCAGATGATTGTGAGCTACTGTGTAGGTACTAGGAAATGAACCTGGGTTCTCTGTAAAAACAACGCCATGGAGCCATCTCTGCACTCCCTTGTTTATCTCCTTGGTGACTTCTTCCCTTTATTAAAATGTAAAGGCTGTCTTTAGTTCTTTTGACTAATTATTAAGTCTGTGTTAGCGATATCAGAATAGTGTGTGGGTTTGTTTTTAACTGCCATTCACTTGCTAGACTGTCTCATGTCTGTGTGTCTCTGCAGTGAGATGTCATTTCTTTGGAATTGAGAACTCTGACTAGAATCAGGATGGCACAGCCTCCCTTCCCTCAGACGTACTGTAAGCACGCGGGGGTTTTCTTTGACTTACCTTCTCTTTTGTGCTTGGCCATCCAGACCTTGTATTTCTTTAGCACTGTAGTCTTATTTATAAGAGAACTTCATTTCTAAACTGTTCTTAGTAACTAGCAAATTAGGATTATTGGCAGTTTGCTTTGAGACATTTTCTTGGGCAGCGTCGTGCTCACCTTTTTTTGACTTTTTGTTTTTGTTTTTGTTTTTGTTTTTTGAGACAGGGTTTCTCTGTAGCCCTGGCTGTCCTGGAACTCACTTTGTACACCAGGTTGGCCTCAAACTCAGAAATCCACCTGCCTCTGCCTCCCAAGTGCTGGGATTAAAGGCGTGTGCCACCACTGCCCGGCTTACCTTTTCTTTTGAAAAGGGATTTATTATGTTTTTACTCACATGAATGTGTGCTTCCTTGTAAGTATGTGCACACATGTAGGCAGATGTGCACAGAAGTCAAAAGAAGATACTGGTTGCCATGGAGCTGGAGTCACTAGCATCTGTGCAATGCCTTACCTGGGTGCTGGGATGAAACCCTGGCACTTAGGCTGGAGCAAGTGCTGGTAAGCTCAATGTCTCTGCAGCTGCAGTTATGGTCATCCTAACGTGTGTGGTGTATGCGGTGATTGACACTCTTGTGTTTTTCTCGGCTCTGATAGATTATACTCCCATTTCCTCCCTTGGGACTTTGTATCTGAGGTTCAGTGTGTTTACAAGTGCACCTTTACAGGGGTGCAGTTTTACATGACTGTCTAGCTCAATGCTACAAACCGTGTGATGCTTCTTTGAACAGTTTGAATAGTTTTTCCATTTTTTAACAGGTTGTCTTGTGGCAATGCCCATGTGAGGACGAGCTGCCTACCATATAGAAGATGGGATCGAACAGCAGCAAGATCAGCGAGCTTCCTAAAAACGAGTACTTAAAAAAGCTCTCAGGCCCCGAGTCTATCTCTGAAAACGACCCCTTCTGGAATCAGCTCTTTTCATTTTCCTTCCCTGCACCAACTAGCAGGTAAGACACTTCCTGGGGCCTGAACATTCTGATAGAGGCCACGGCAGCCTGTGCTGTCAACCTGCTACCTCCCAGCGGGCTTTTACTCTGGTTGCCACATGTGTCAGTAGAAAATCTAGAAGGTAGAAATGGGTTTTATCTTACGGCTCTGTCTCCTTTACCCAGCGACATTTGCCAGCAGCAGTTCTTCTGTACCTCAGAGGTAGTGTGAAGTTATTCCCACACACCCCATTTACTTTTACAGATTTATTTAAATACAAACGATGGCATTATACCGTTTCCTCCCTTCCCTTCTCCTCGGGTTAAGTAAAATATGTCTTGTGTATGTAACAATATAGACCACAGCTTTGTTCTTTCTGATGCCTACAGAGTAGCCTTTAAACACGTTTAATCAACTTTCTATTTATGGGCATTTGACCTTTCTAATGCTTTGTTAGCTCATAGCGCAGAGCATACAAATTTAGTAAATAGGAATTTTTTGAAGTGGAATGATGACCCTTGATACAGAAGCAGCTTCTGAGAGCTGGGAGGGGCAGGGAAAGGGTTCCTTCTCCTCCTCATGTGTCTGACTTTTTGTTTCTTGCTGACTTTCTGGTTTCTGCATGGGGAACTGTTGTTAGGCCTTTGCCCTGCGCAACTGCAGCTTGATACATTTTGATTGTTTTACACCTCTGTATTGTGGCAACTTTACAGCCACAGTAGAAACTGACTTTTTTTTTCTCCCTATGAGCCACATGTCATTTCCCTGTTGTAATTCTGTGTACAGTCTGAGTTATGCAGCACTGGGACCGTTTCACATGATCATCAGAAGGGATTCCATCCTGTGCCCATTAGGAGTCACTTCCTATTTCTTCCTCCCCTCCCCCCAGCATTAGCAAGCCTGAGAATTCTCACTGTTTCTAAATGGAATCGTGGTCTTTTGTGGCCTGCTCCTTTCATGGATGGTCATGAGGGGGCCGCATGCTTCTCATGCCTTCTTGTTCTCAGATTCTGCTGTGGAATCTCTGAACATGTTCTCTGTTCATTCATCAGATAAAAGGGCATTTCTGTTATTTCTGTATTGGTAGAGCTTTTAATTTTTGAGACAGGGTCTCATTATGAAGCCTTGACTGAAATTTGCTTGCTTGTTTGTAGTTTGTTTAAGGCAGGGTCTCATGTAACACAGGCTGGCTCCAAATTCTCCATGTAGCAGCCAATGACCTTAAACTCCTGATCTTTCTGCCTGTTTCCCCGTTGCTGGGCTCACAGGTGTGTACCACCATGCCTGCTTTCTCTTGTCTTTTTTTTTTTTTTTTTTTAGCATTTTGAAGTAAATTATTGAAACAGAGGCAGGATGATTGCTAGGGTCTGTACAGCCTGGGTTATACAGTAAGACCTTGTCTCAAAAGAAAACCCCACACCAACATAGGGCTGGAGAGATGCTCAGTGGTTAAGAATGCTTACTGCTTTTGTAGAGGACCTAGTAAAGTACCTTCCCTACACATGTGAGGACTTAAGTTTGGATCCCAGCACCCATGTTAATACAAGGACAAAAACCTGCTGGGTGTGATGGTGTACGCCTTTAATCCCAGCACCTGGGTAGCAGAGGTGGGTGGATCTCCATGAGTTCGAAGCCAGACTGGTTACAAAGCGAGTTTCAGGCTAGTCAGGATTACATAGTAAGACTCTGTCTCAAAAAACCAAAACATGGCCATGACCATTTGTACCTGTAACCCTACTGTGAGGCAGGATAGAGACAGATGACCCCAGAGCTTGCTGGTCAGCTGATGTAGCCAGTTGTTGGGTATGAGTGGGTGTGTTGTACGTGTGCTCACGAGTGCAGAGGCCACAGGTCAGCCTTCAGAATCATTCCTCAGGTGGATCCATCTTGTTGGTTTTTGGACACAGATCTCTTATGGAGCTTGCGTTTGTTGACTAGGCAAGGCTGGCTGACTGGTTAGCCTCAGGGCTCTACCTGGCTCCACCTCCCCAGTGCTGGGATTGAAGGAGGTGCCAACTCCTGGGTGTTTTAGCTAACATCTGTGATGGGTGCACATCCTCAAGAAAGCCTTTACTGACTGAGTGTCGCCTCAGCTCCCTTTTCATTTTTCTTAACAATGTCTTCCAAACTGTTTATGTGGTTGGTTTATACGGGTTCTAAAGTACACAATGGTGAGAAAACGCAGAATGAATCAGTATTCATCATGTTTTGATTTGTAGGTATCTGAGTATGCTGGTGTGGAAGTATATGTGTGAGCATGTTCACTACGTGTGTGCTGTGGTCATCATTTAGTATGTGTGGGCATGTTCACTACGTGTGTGAGT
>JADRCH010000015.1:1230845-1250501 GCA_019843965.1 Rhynchomys soricoides | reverse complement strand
GTTTGTTTGTTTGTTTGTTTCTCAGGCCTTTATGGTGAACTGGGAAGATGGTACCGTGTCCTCTCAAAGGGTTTAGAATAGAGAGTGAAGCATGATAAAGGTTGTTTTGGAAGTGCAGGCGAGTGTGCACATTCTAGAAACATGGTATCTAAGCTGAAGAGCCCGGAGAACGGAGGCTCGGTGAGGGGAGGAGGCCGGAAGATTTGAGAGTTTTTACAGAATGTTAAAGTTGTTTAAATTTTGTTCTAATATCTATTAAGGATTTTATCCAGGAGGGCATGGCCACTCCCTCGTCTTGCTTCATTCATATTCTAAGTATATCTGTCATTCAGTAAACATTACTTGTTGACAAGAAAGTTTTTATTTTCTGAAACAGTTCAAATAGATAAGGAGTGAAAGTCAGCTCAGATGTAAAGTCAGATGCACATGCTGCAGACAAGTGGAAAGGGGCAGTGTGGTGCCCTGGGTGGACAGTGATGGTTCTGGAAGATTCTACAAGATTCTGGAAACTGTTTGGAAGGAACCAGAATAAGGACAGCCCCAAATGGATGGTGCAGGTGTGTCTGATCTAGGGCCGGTGGGCTGCGTGTGTGGAGGATGGTATAAATGCGGCCCACGGCAAAGTTAAAAGCTTAGCTGAGCATGGGGTCTGTGTTTTGTCTTTTCGTACCTTAGTTATAGATGGCTGTCTTGTAAAGGTTGGACATTGCTACCAGGAAGAAGGCAAGGGCCCTCTCAGTGTTGACCGTGGTGTCTGTAGTTGGAAGGAAAGAGTTTTAATTTTACTTCCTTTTTTCCTAAAATAAGCCTTTTTGTGGTTTTGACTCCAAAGGATATGAAAGTTATAAAACGTATTTGTCTTCCTCTGTCCCTTCTCTGTGCCCAACTCTCTCCCCAGATTCTGTTCCCCAGAGGCAGCCATTACCAGTTTGCTTGAATATTCTTCTGAATGCTATTTTATGCATTATATGAAGAAATTATATATGAAGAAATATGCACATACATCACCCTAATTTTTGACCAAAATAGCATGTATCCTACATACTTTTTCCCTCCTTTGGTTTTTTGAGACAGAGTTTCTCTGTGTGGCCGAGGCTGTCCTGGAACTCACTCTGTAGACCAGGTTAGCCTCCAGCTCATAGAGATCCTCCTGCCTCTGCCTACCGAATTCTGTAATTAAAGGCCCGTGCGATGATGTTTTGAATTGATTATATCTTGACGAGCCTTCTGTATATTATTAAGCCTTATCATTTCTTTTGGTAGGGGCAAAACATATAATGGTGGAGTAGCCCAAGTCACTGTGGCATTGGGTTCTTTTCAGTGTCTTGCTTTTACATTTAGTGTGGCAGTGAATGACGTCACGCAGGTGGCAGGAGGCCATTTTGACAATGCTTGTGTTAACTCATCAGTTGTGTTGAGAGGAGTGAGAGGCAACTGTGGCAGGCTTGGCTGATGGTGGTCTCCTGGTCTGATTAGGCTGCTCAGTCAGGAGGTGGTCTATGAAAGGAAACTGAGTCCTGACTGTGGAGGTCCAGCTGTGGCCGTCACCTGTTGCTTTCTGAGGATGTAGGATCCATGTGGGCTGCTGTGGATGGATTGTGGTTGGATTTGCTGAGATGCAATCCCTTGGGGCGGCGGCTCTCCACTTCCTAATGCAGCTTTAACACAGCCCCTCAGGTGACCCCAACCATAAGGTTATTTTTGCTGCTACTTCCTAACTGTCATTTTGCTTCTGTAAATAACTGATATGTGGCCCCACAGGGTGAGAACACTGCTGTAGAGTTGGTAGGTCACACTCCTTTTCTTTAAGGAAGTTACTCGTAGGTCAGAATAGCAAGGACTGGCTTAAAAGTGGAAACTAAAGAATGAACATAACTCAAGCTAGTTTTCTGGCGCACACTTCTTTTCAATTGGAAGCCATAAGACTGACTGGCTTCTCTCCCTCCCTTCTTCCCTCCCTCCCTCCTTCCTTTCTTCTCTTTTTCTTTTCTAAAACAAGGGTCTTGCTGTGTAGATCAGGCTGGCTGAAACTCTAGATCCTCCTGCTTTAGCCTCCCAAGTGTTGGGATCACAGGCATGAACCTTCATACCTGTGGGCATGTGATTGTTGGGAATTAGTTGTTGAGCTGTTTAGAACATGAACATAGACCCTGCTGGACTGTGGTTGTCCATGTCTGCGGCCGGGTGCCTTCCTCACAGCTGCCGTCCTAAAGGGAGCCTTTACTGCATCGTGAGAGCTATTCTACACACTGGGCACTAGATGGTGCTGAGATAAGGCAGAACAGCAGCTCTGACAGGACCGCATGCTCAGGTCTACTGACAGAGGACCGCATGCTCAGGTCTAAACCCTCAAATACAGTTGGGGGAGCCTAAGAAAGGGAAAATGTTTAATAGCAATCAAGACGAACCAGGGCTCATTGGCTGTGTATGCTTTCCTCATATTTTTACACTTACAGTCTTTCCCTTCTCAGTGGGTTGGGCTGCCTAATGAATAGTCTTAAATTATTTAATGTCGACCACATCACTGGTTTCTCAGTTTTTATTAATAAAAAGAGAAGTATGATAAATTTCCTTATAACCAGGTTTTTATACATTTCTCATCGTGTAAGTAGATGACTTCTTTAAGACTTTTTTTAACCAATAAAATAATTTTTAAAATTATTTAAGTAATCTTTAAATATAGAAAAGTTATAAAATACAGAAACAAAAGTTAAAGTACTCATGTCTATTTACAAATATCGCATACCACTTTCAACTTTTTATTTATTTTTTTATAAGGCTCTGATGTTGTATTACTGTTACATCATTTTTTTTTGGAATTGATGTATTTGTATTAACTATCCCCAGTCTGTATTTCCAGGACCTTTCTTCCATATGAAATAGAGGTGCCTTGCCCATTAAGTGGTACAGACTTCCCTCACTGCTCCTTCCTGGTAACCTCTGCTACTCCGTCTATGAGTTTCTACAGAGTCATGTGATAGATGCCATTCGTGGTTGGCTCAAAACCTCGCTTTGTTAGACACAAAGAGGCTCCATTTCTCCTTAGCATTGTTGAGCTTCAATTATCCACTTCAATTTTTCTTCCAGGGGTTTTTCTTGTGGTATGACAACTAAGAACATTCTGCTAATGGAGAGGCCTTGCTAATGGAGACATTGTTAAGTTATTAGTTATCTACGAAGTCTTTCACACTTCCAAGTGCTGGGCTCATTGTCATCTCCCCTTCCAGTTAGTTTTCACGTCTCTTAGCCCTGAGCCCTAGGACGTTGTGCATAGACAGTGAGTAACTGGATGGCCATGTGCCACCGTCTCCTGTTGGATGTGTGGACTCATCGAACTGAGCTGCGAACAATGACCAGAGAGCTGCACTCCAAAATGAGCCAGTGCCTTCAAGAAAAGGATCCCGAGTTACCTATTCACAGTTCGCACTTGTGCAAAGCTGTGCTTCACACCTCACCCACAGACATCCTGCGCTTGAATGTTACTGTTGGCAGGCTTTCCTGCAAGCGAAAGGTGGCTTGTCCAGTACCTTGCTGGAGGGGAGTGTCTTCTCTGGCTAGGGTTAGTTGGCTGAGTGATCTTAAATTTTAAATGTGTTTCCTCACTTGAGAAACAGAAAAGAGACTTTCCTTGAATTAGCTCACAAGTACCTGACCGAAAAAAACAGGAGAGATGCTTAAATGGGGGACAAGATTGTCACAGTGCTGAAGCAAGGGGCCAGGAGTATCGTTGCTCCCTTGATTGCTTTCTCAGCAGCGTTGAGTTCTGAATTTTAAGGCCATTAATTTCTCCTATTTTCCTGAGAAAATCAATGCAGTCTTACCCACTGTGGCAGTTGCTGTGGTTTTGACGGTGTAATAGTTCCAGGCCTTTGATCTGGGTGCTTGAATGGCAGCATATAGATTGTCTGTGAGTCACATGAGTACAAACACCCTTTCGGTTCTGCCTGGTGTATTAAAGTTTTCTGCAATAAATTTATATGCAGTTTCAGTTTTATCCTCTAAAATTTTACTGTGAATAGGTTCTTTTAAAGTAGTAACCTTCCTGCAGTTTAACCACTGAATGGGCTAATTCTTGTTAGTTTTGTGAATGATTTCTGTAATTCCCTCTTTGCTGACGTAAGGGGGGAGTCTTCAGAGATGCCTCTGTGGTTTCTGAACGGCCACTTGTTGATTTTCCTAGGCCTTGCCCTAAACTGACAAAGATTGCATATTTGTTAGAATAGGTACGCTGTAGGCCAAAGATGACATTAGCGTAAAGTGCCGATTTTGAAGGCATTCTGTGACAATTTTCAGTGGAAGAGACAAAGACATTTTTAGTATTTGTTTTGTAAACCTCCTAATTGTGGTTTGTTTAACAAATCTATGTTCAGAATTCTCTTGTAATTTCCCCCAACAGCTTTTGGTGCATCTGTTTTCTCTAAAAGGTTTGAACTATGAAATCTTCATCTTTTACTGTCTGCATATGGGACTGGTGTGCCTAAAAAGTAAAATATAGCCAGCCTAAATTACTGGAAGCTGTGAGTGAAAGAACATATGTACTTCAGAGGTTTGCTTTCTAAATGCTCTGGGGCTGATGGTTGCACAGCAGTCAGTCACATGTCAGCCCGCCGTTTTCCTTGTCAGGTTTAAATTGGTTTTAATTCCTAATCTCTCACATTGTTTTGTGCAATTGTAATTATGACCTAGATATATTTTGTTTTTGTTTTTCGAGACAAGGTTTCACTGTCCTGAAACTCACACTGTAGACCAGGCTGGCCTAGAATTCAGAGATCTGCCTGCCTCTGGCTCTAGAGTGCTGGGATTAAGAGGCATGCGCCCCACTGCCCAGCTTGATATACTTTTTATAGCATGTTATATGCATGATACACTTTTCTTGTTTTAAAAGCTACTTTTGTATTTTTGTTTTATGGGTGTGAGTGCTTTGCCTGCATGTATATATGTGCACCACACATATGTGTGTGCACCTCACGTGTGCCTGGTGCCTGTGGAGGCCAGAGAGTGTGAGAACCCTGTGAGGAGAATGGGGGGGAGGGGAGTATTTTCTGTCGTCATCCTCTGGTCTCTTCAGTTTTGTAGTGTGTTGGGATGGCCCCAGAAACAGCAAGATTGGCTCCTTTGTGACGGTTCCTTTCTGTAACTTTCTGTCGGAGACCGACCGTGGCTGTGATCCAGGAAGGTGCCTGATGTGCCATCAGACGAGGATTGCCTCAGGACCCGCATGGTGGTTTAATAGAGTTTGGTTTGGGAGCAAAGGTTTGATTATGCTATTATGAGTTTTAACCGTCTTTTAGTGTCCAGCAGTATGGAGTTGCTGTAGTGAGCGAGTCTGAAGTATTCTGTGGGACATCCTTTATTTGATCTGAATTACTATTTGCTGCCTCTTGTCCCTCTTGGCATATTTCCAGTGCTCCAGGTCTGTCTTAAGAAACATTTGGTTTCTGACTGTAACTGTCTTGGAAGCGCTGGCATATTTTTGCAGTACCATTTTGCTTGTATTTACTTCAAATGATCTGTTCATTGCCTCTTGCTAGAACATCTGAGCTCATCTGTTTAAAAGTGCTGGGTGCCTGTAACTGCTGCAACAGTGACCATCCAGATGAGCTCCTTTCTACCTCACTGGGGCTGCAACTCAGGCAGCAGGCCAAGCACATTATTCCTAAATGCCCGGGAAGTGTAGAAACCTGGAAAGTGGATGGATGAGAGGAAAGTGTCTGTCAAGGCAGTCAGCGTGCCTGGATGAGTCCTGTACAGCAGAGGCTCCCAACCTTTCCATACTGGACCCTTAACCCTGCTGTGGTGACCCCCCACCCTCTACAGCTCCTCATGCCGTGGTGACCCCCCCTACAGCTCCTCATGCCCTGGTGTACCCCCCAACCCCCTACACCTCCTCATGCTTTGGTGACCCCCCCCACAGCTCCTCATGCCATGGTGACCCCCCCCCACCCTCTACAGCTCCTCATGCCCTGGTGACCCCACCATAGCATTATCTTGTTGCTCTCGCCCTGCTTTCATGGAACATAAATGTGGGGCTGAGGACACTGTACTAGACGTGATTGCTGAGGTGGGGATTGAGACTGCTGTGGGTGAGGAGAGAAAGGCTTCGTGGGCCTCACCACAGAAAGGCTGCTGCTAGCTGCCTGGCCAGCCATGAAGAGCAGCTTTCCAAGGAGGCAGGGTCATTCTGAGAAGGAACTCAAACTACTTTAAAGGATACATTCTTGGGGCTAGAGAGATGGCTCAGCCATTAAGAACACGTCCTGTTCCTCAAGAGGATCAGAGATTGATTCCCGGCACCCACGTCAGGTTGATTCACCAGCTCTGGGAGTGTGGGGCATCTGGCCACCGTGGTCTTCTGTCCTCATGTGACCTGGTGGCCAGAGAGATGGTTAAGATCACTTATTTACAGCTTGTGCAGATGACCTATGTTGGTCGACCTCCATATCTCAAACATGGTGGGGTCTCTGTGCCTGCCATGTCTCTGAATTCCCATTTCTAATTTGATTAAGGTCTCATTCACCATGCCACCTTGGTTGTCCAGGAACCATAGCCAAGCTGGACTTGAACTCACGTAGATCTGCCAATCTCCCAAGTGCTAGGGTTAAAGGCATGTGTCACCACACCCAGCCACTGCCTTCCTTCCTATTAAGAAGAAAAAAGCGGGCATGGTCATCCTCACTTTTAATCCCAGCACTTGGGAGGCAGAGACCGACTGATCTGTGATGAGAGACCCTGTTTCAAACAAAGAGTAAGTAAAAGATTTATTCTAAGTATGGTAGTGTTTTACCTACATGTATGTGTGTGTGCCTGGTGCCTGTGGCGGTCAGAAGAGGCTATCAGATTCCCTGGAACTGGAGTTATAGATGGCTGTGAGCCTACATGTGGGTTCTGGGAAGCAAACACAAGTCTTTTGTAAGAGCAGCTGGCGCTCTTAACCTTGGACCCATTTCTCTTTTTCTGCCTCCAACCCCTGTTTTTTTGAGCTGTCTCTACATAGTCCTGGCTGTCCTGGAACTCTCTATGTAGACCAGATTGACCTCGGATTTACAGAGCTCCCAGAGTTTACAGAGCTGCCATTACTACCCAGCCTTTTCCTTTGCCCATATTTAAATTGGATGTTTTGGGGTTCCTTTTACTTTTGAGTTATAGAGTTTACAAACAAACTTTTCACTACTGTGTTTTGTTGTTTTTTTGTTTTGTTTTGTTTTGGGGGATGAAGACTGAGGTCTTACTATGTAGCTCTGGCTGGCCTGGAGCTCATAGAGATCCCCCTGCCTCTGCCTCCCAGAGCTTTGGTATTTAAGGTGTGTATCACCATGCCTTTGTGCTTTTCTGTGTCTCTGAACCACTGAAGCTTGCATGTGCATTCTTTCTTTTCTTGCCTGTTTTCTTCACTTTATTTATTTATTTATTTATTTTTGGTTTGTTTTAATTTTGTTGTTGTTTGAGACAGGGTCTACAATGTAGCCCAGGCTGTTATGAAATATACAATTGAGCTCATGTAGTCTAGGTTGGCCTTGAGCTCAGAGTAGTCTTCCTGCCTGGATGCTGGTAATAACAGGGACACAACACCATTCCTGCCTTTGCTCAACTATTTGACAGTTTTGAGATCCATATTTCACATGTCTCCTGAGCATAACATCACTTCGCTCAATAAGGGCATGATTGGCCAGTGCCTTGTTCTGTTTTGGATTACACATCCCAGGTCCTGAAAGACAGGGCTCCCCAAGCTCTCCTCTCTCTTATGAACTAGAGTAGATTTCCTAACTACACTGAAATTTGAATTGAGACAGGATCTACGCTGTAGCCCAGGCTGTGTAGCTTTGTTTTATATTGCTGATTTTATTGTGTACCATGTTTACCATATTCTTGTTCTGATTTATGCTTCTCCTGGATACATTCTGTTAGTGCACACATATTTAGTATTGTGTTATAAGTTACTTGTCATTTCTTTTGTCTTTACAGTACTGAGTTGAAGCTGTTGGAAGAGGCAACCATTGCAGTTTGCAAGTCTTTGGGTAAGGTGGGAAGGGAGAGAAAAACAGGCAGTTTTTCAAATTTTCTGTTAACATTTTTAATGGTATGAGTTGAAGTAATGTAGTAGCATTCTTAATTATGATGGTGATGATAGTAATTATCTGTTTCATGGACTCATTGGTGCTTTGTACAATTTTGTCAATGTGGCTTGTCTCTATTCGTAGTGGTATTAGTGGACCCTCGTGGGATTTCAGGCATGGGGCCTACACCTGGCTTCCCTTGTATGTTCTCTTACAGTTTTTATAGATAGCTTAGGGTTTTATTGCTGTGAGGAGACCACATGACCAAGGCAAGGTCCCAGATAAGGCACAACATTTAATTGGGGTTGGCTTACAGTTTCAGAGGCACAGTCCACTACCTTTAAGACAGGAGTATGGCACATCCAGGCAGGTGTGGTGCTGGAGGAGCTGAGAGTTCTATATATTGTCTACAGGCAGTAGGAGGAGACGGTCTTCTACTGGCAGTCAGGAGGAGGCTTTGAGTCCATACTAGGTGGAGCTTGAGCATAGGAGACCTCAATTCCCATCTGTACTGACTTCCCCCAACAAACCACACCTATTCCAACAAGGCCACACTTCATAATAGTGCCACTACCTATAGCCAAGCATTCAAACAAATGAATCTATGGGGGCCAAACCTTTTAAAACCACCACAGCAGACTTGTGTTTATTTTTTAAAAGTATATTCTGAAGAACTCCATCTTTGACACTCTTCAACACGTGTCAAGAAGCTGACATAGCCGGGCAGTGGTGGTGCACGCCTTTAATCTCAGCACTCGGGAGGCAGAGGCAGGTGGATTTCTGAGTTCGAGGCCAGCCTGGTCTACAGAGTTGAGTTCCAGGACAGCCAGGGCTACACAGAGAAACCCTGTCTCGAAAAGCCAAAAAAAAAAAAAAAAAAAAAAAAAAGCTGACATAGATACACAATTCTCAGTTCTGCATGAAAATGAATTCTGACAGCTCAGGCTAGTGTTCTTCAGTGTTTGCATTTCTGGTTCAACAATGTCCATGAATTTATGTCTACATTGGAAATCCTTGGCCAAGAAAGTGACTGTGCACTTGTGGCTGCCATGGTTTGAACTTTGTACCCAACATGTAAACCTTGTGAGCTTTCTTCAGCAGTAAATTTGGACAGTCTCTTTCTTCTGTAGAATTCTTAGTTTTTGTGCTTCAGAGACTTGCCATGATGTGTAATACGTTTTTATGGATAATTTTTTACATCCAATTTGTTATGTCGAAAAATTTCCTTATAGCTAAGAATTTGAGTCAGCAGATATGGATCTGTCCTTGAAAAAGTAACCACATATAGATAAATATATGTAAAATTGAACTGGAGAGATGGCTCAGTGGTTAAGGGTACTGGCTGTTCTTCTAGAGGACCTGCACCCACATGGCAGCTTACAACAGTCTATAATTTCAATGGAGGATCCTATGTCCTCTTCTCGTCTTCTCAGGTATGCACATGTTGCAAAGATATATGTGCAGGCTAAACATCCATACATAAATAAAGCAATACATTTTAAAATTTAAAAAGAATATGAAAAATTACAGTAATATTGGTGCTAACCTCAGTTGAGGTTGCACTTCCTTCTACTGTTTACTTTGTAAATAAAAATAGGATATTTATAATTATGACTATGTCTTAGTCACCGTTCTTTTGCTGTAATGAAACACTATGACCAAAAGCAAGTTGGGAAGGGAAGGGTTTATTCCTGCTTTGCCTGCATATCAGTGTTCATCAAAGGAAATCCAGAAAGGAACTCAAGCAGGGCAGGAACCTGGAGGCAGGAGCTAATGCAGAGGCCATGGAGGAGGGCTGCTTACTGGCTTGCTCATCATGGCTTGCTCAGCCGGCTTTCTTAGAGAATCCAGGACCAGCAGCCCTGGGATGAAATCACTCACGATGGGCTGGGCCCTCTCTGATTGATCACTAATTAAGAAAATGTCCTACAGGCCTGCCATCTTATGGAGGCATTTTCTTAATTGAGGTTCCCTCCTCTCAGATGACTCTAGCTGTGTCAAGTTGACATAAAATTATCCAGCACAGACTAAGAGTAGCATTTTCTCTCATTGCTTATTTTCTGAATTAGATGTGAAATTGTAAGAGTGATCAGTCAGCAATTTCATTGTGACATTTTATGAATGGTATGATATGCTCAGTATTAGCTGTTTAATGCCTTTCTTGTCTCTTACAGTTGAAAACAACCCTCGAACAGGAAATCTTGCTGCGCTAACAAAGGTCTTCCTTTCTAGAACCAGGGAGCTCAGGCTTTCAGCCGAGTGTCAGAAGTAAGTTCCTGTTTGCTGTCACTGTGGCATGCTTGGCACTGTGAGGGATAGTTTTTATTTGGTCCAGGGAATACACTATGGTCTTTTGAAAACCCCTGTGGAGAAATTATACTCTTTATTAAGAGAAAAAAAGTAAAAGAGAAGTTTTTATTTTAGGGTCTGAAATTGTTGGTGTGAGATTCAGTAATTTGTTTGATTCCAACACATTGGTTAGTTATTAAAATTATATTCTTTAAAATGATTAGTAATTATATAATTATTTCTAGTTCAGTTTTAAAAATGATCATTAATTTGTTTTGGGTAGCACATAAAGTGGGTTTTCTGGTGACATTTGTGTGCTCATGTTCATCACGCCATTATCCTCCGTTGTCACGATGTGGTTGCCATCGTAAAAGGTGTGTCCTCCCTCTCATTATTGCTAATCTAGTTTAAATAGCGACTTAGACCCATGTCATCTTAGCCCACGACTATAGCTCTTATGCCCTAAATATTGGATCTGGGGATATAGCTCAGGCTGGACCAGGCACTCTGGTGCTTTAATCTTCCAAGTGCTGGGATAACAGCTGGGAGCCACTGTGCCTGGTTCTTATAAAATTGTTGTAGATAGATAGTATCTTTAAGATTGTTTATTGCTCTGCTTATAAAGAAATATATCAAATCCGGTTAAAAATTCTTGTCATTAATACAAATAGCAGGCACTGTTTTGTGTTGCCACAGATGTCTCCTTCTGGTTACATTGTATATTTGTATATCTTCTGTTTATACTACTATAGTTTTAGCTTTCTCTGCTTTCATGTGAGACAGTTACAAAGCTAAGGACAGAACAGTTACACATACGGGTGCCAGGGGCAGTTGTAATCCAGGAGATTCCCCGAGTATGGTCTGAGGGAGGTGATAGTGGGTGCCACTGACTGGCTCGGTGGAACCATAAGACACAGACATTGTCTTATAAGCAGGCTGTGCAGGGCCATGCTCCAATTATGAAGACACACGGACAATAAACAAACAGACCTCGTTTATGATTAAATACTGAAATTTTGGTGCTTCTGGTCTTCCTTTGCAGCCACATCTTCATTTGGCAGACACACAATGCTTTGTTTATTATTTGCTGCTTACTGAAAGTGTTCATCTGTGAGATGTCTGAGGAGGAGCTGCAGCTTCATTTTACGTATGAAGAAAAGTCTCCCGGCAGTTACAGTAAGTAAGCGGTCAGTGGCAGATTTTAGGGTTAAAGTCGAATCTGGCTTAGTGGGGAAGGGCACTGCCTCCCACACTGCAAGCCTGTCAGCCGATGTAAAGGTGGAAAGAAAGAGCCTGTCACACCGAGTCATCTTGTGACCTCCACATGTGCACTGTGGCTCCTGTGCTCACACCTGCTCATCATACACACACTGCATTTAAGAAGCATTTGGAAACTCCAGGTTCCTTCCAGTACCTACTGTTTCTTAAAACAGCCAGCAGAAAAGGCCTTCCCCCTCCTTTGATGTCTCTATTTATTACTTGTTTTGTTGCTGTAACCAAATACCTGACAAAACCAGGAAGAAAGGGTTTATTTTGCCTGGAGTCTGAGAGTGCATTGTGTCATGGTGGGGCGTGGTGGCAGCAGGAGCACTAGGCAGCTGTTACCTTGCATCTGCAGTAAGGAAGTGAGGAGAGAGTTGAATGCTGGTGCTCAGCCACCTTTGCCTTTTATTTGGTCTGGTACCTCAGTCCATGGGATGGTACCACCCACTTCCTAAACTTAATCTAGAAACTATGTCACAGGCATGCCCAGAGGTCTGCTTCTGGGTGATTCTAGATCCGGTCACGTTGACAATCAGTGTGAGCATCACAAAGTCTACTTCTTGTCAACCTGACAAACATATCACCTAACACTTTTTATTATTGTTGAATTTTTAGATTTATTTATTTATGTATATGGCTGTGTACCATGTGTGCGTCTTGTACCTGATAAGAACAGAAGAAGGCATTGAATGCCCTGGAACTGGAGTTAAGGATGGTTGTGAGCCATGATGTATGTCCAGGTCCTCTCTGCAAGGGTAACAAGTACTCTTTATTATTAGTAGTAGTGTTTTGTTTAGTCCACTTTACATCCCAATCACAACCCTCCAGTCCTACCTTTACCTATCCCTCCTCCCCACTGCCCCCTTCCCTTCTCCTCATAGAAGAGGATCCCCCCTTGGGTACCGTCTCACCGTGGGATATCTAATCCCAGCAGGTATCCTGCTGAGGCCCGCCAGGCAGTCCAGATAGGGAAGGGGGATCCAGTGGCAGACCACGGAGTCAGAGATGGCCTCTGCTCCAATTGTTAGGGGACCCCTATGAAGACTAAGCTGTACATCTGCTACAAATGTGTAGGGGGCCTAGGTCCAGCTCCTGCATGCTCCCTGGAGGTGATCTCTCCAGCGCCTGTTAGTGTGTGTGTGTGTGTGTGTGTGTGTGTGTGGTGTGTATGAGTGAGTATGGCTGTGTGCATGCCACACCATGGCATGCAGGGGAGGTCAGAGGACAACGTTTAGGAGTCCATTTCTCCTTCCACTGTGGGGTCTGGGAACCTTACTCAGGTCTTCATGTTTTTGTGGCAAGTGCCATTGCCTGTAAAACAATCGGCCTGTTCTCACATATAACACCTTTTTAGCCACAGCTTCTGCCTCTTACCTCCATAGACACGAAGCCATGTCATGATGCAAAGTCGTTCAGTTCATCCTCAAGGTTCCGTGGTCTTCAGTAGCTCCAGCACCGTCTAAAAGTCCCGGTTTCTTTTGAGACTGAACAGGGAACCTTAACTATCAGCTCCTAGGAAATTAGAACAAGGTACTTAGTTCCAGTGCATATTGGTACATGAAAAAATTCCCATTCCAACAGCAAGGAATGGTGGCATAACAAGGAAAGACTGGACCAAAGTTATACGGAAACCAAGCAAGGCAAACACCAAATCCTATTGCTCTGTGTTTAGCATCTAGGGCTTGGGAGATTCACCCGTGTGCTGAGATTAGAGGTGTGTTAGTGCTTTAATTTTTTTTACAAGTTACATTTGTTTATTAGTGTGTGTGTGTGTGTGTGTGTGTGTGTGCGCGCGCGTGTGTAGGCTTGCCAGCATGCTGTGGCATGCATGTGGAGGCCGGAGGACAACTTGCAGGAGTGGCTTTCTTTCTGCCATCTTGTGGTTCCCAGGGAATTGAACTCCAGTCACCGTGCTTGGCACCAGGTGCCCTTACTGCAGAGCCATCTCACCAGCCCCGCCTCTCAACTCTGAATTCATCCCCAATCATGTTCACAGGACACAGGTAAAATGAAGCTAAGATTCTTTGCCAGAATGTGACTTGAATGGCCTGTATCCCACTTCCTGAATCGGCCCTTGTTCCTGTCTGAAACCTCACGAGCCTGGTCTGTGGTCTGCCGGCAGCTCAAGAATAATAAACCACTGAACTTGGCTTTTTGAGCCCAGAGTTCTCTTCCTGAAGACCAATTCTGAGAGTGTAGACCATACGGTTGAGCTTTTCTTAGCGGCAGCCCCACTCCTGGTACCATTTCTCTACATTAGTGCCTTCTCTTCTTGCCATCAAATACCTGACAAAGCAACGGAAGGAAGGAAGGAAGGACTGGTTTAAGAGAACTGTCCAGTGCAGGAAGGCATGGTGGCTGGGCATATTCAGCTGGGCACTGGCTATGAATATTACCTCTTGCATTCAGGGATAGACCTCCTCTCCCCCACCCCCAATTAACACAGTCTAGAATCTTACAAACATGCTGTGTTTTTATATTTTAAATATGTTCTGAGATATGAATAGGGCTTTTATTCAGGATCTTATACTCTAATGTTTCTATGCTCATCTTCGTCTTTTGACATCAGTAGTACTCAAAACACAGGTCTACTTGTTAAAAAAAGACCACATTCCCCATTGGGGGGCTGGAGAAATGGCTCAGTGGTTAAGAGTAGGTACTGCCACCCAGGGCCAGCAGTGGCAGTTCTGCAGGTTCTGAGGTGGCAGTTTGAGCCTAAGCTAGACCAGGTCCTTGAAAAGCATGAAATAGTTCAACATAAATGTATTTGAAGATGATTTTTTTTTCCTTTTACTTATTTTTATGAGGGTTTCTCTCAAGCACAGCAGGTTATATATGTGTTCATCTTTGCTTTCACTCAAAACTCGAGTTGGCATTGAGAATTTAAACCATGGATGTGCTGGCATAGCTTAGTGGTGTAGAGCTACAGCCCTAGCACTGGGGAAGCATCATGTTGACATTTCAGAGCTGTTAGAAAGTCAAGTAATAAAGAACTTAGCTGCATGCTAACTGCTTTGCGTTTGGAGAGCACCAGAAGAAAGCCTCTTGTTCCAGAACGCTGGGAAGGCTTAGGGACTGGAAGCGACAGGTGTCTCAGAGGCAGACCCTCAGGGACGCTAGGAAAGCGCTCAAGCAGGCTCTCCTCCAGCCTCAGTTGTGAAGCTTCCCCTCCCAGCGTAATATTGTGAGTTTATTTTCTGTGGGGTTCACCTGCAAGGCTCACCTAGAAGCTTCTTGGGAGCCTGCTAAAGAGCACATGCTGAAAGCTCAGGAGTGAGGTGCCCTGACTCTGCTCATAGGATGCAGGCATTGGGACTTACCCTCCAGCAGGAGGTTAATGGACCCCAAACCAAATGAATCAAAACTGAAAAGAAATATGTTTGGTGTCCTCCATGAAGCAGCTAGGAGCTCTCCAGAGGGAGACTGTCCACCCGCTCTGGGCAGGTTCCACCTGTGTACTTCAAGCTTTTAGTCAGCCTTTGCCTCAGTGGCAGGTAAGTGGAACCAAATAGTAGAGAAGAGCAAATAACATGTAAGAGAGCAGTGTAAACCAAGGAAAAAATAATGTAAGACAGGGAATTTGTAGAAGCACACTTGAAAATCCTTAACTGTTCTCTCTCACACACCCTTGTTCCTTTCTGTTCTTGGCCTCAGTGTGATTAGAACTTTTAGGCATTACTCTAGAAACCCACGATTTTTGCCCTGCTGAGATCCATGGAGGTTGTGGTGGTTTGAATAGGTATAGCCCCCATAGATTCGGGCCTTTGAACGTCTACCCATAGGGAGTAGCACTGTTAGGAGATGTGGCCTTGTTGGAGGAAGTGCGTCACTGTGAGGGTGGGCTCTGAGGTCTCCTCACACCAGGCCCAGGATGGTACAGCCTCCTGCTGCTTGTGGATCACTTGTAGAGCTCTCAGCCCCTTCTCCGAGTCTGCCTGTATACAAACATGCTGGACTAAACATCTGAAACTGTAAGCCAGACCCAATTAAGTCATTTCTTTCTTGTTTTTATTCTTCTCTCATAAATTACATCATGACTGCAGTTTCCCCTCCCCCAGTCTTTCTCCCCACCCCCCTTCTCCTCAAGATTCACCAACCCTTCACCTCCCCTCAGAAAAGAGCAGGCCCTCCAGGGCCATCAACCAAACCTTGCATGTCAGGCTGCTTAAGACCAGGCACGTACCATCATATCGAGGCTGAGGAAGATTTACTTCTGTCTTAGGCTTCTATTGCTGTGAAGAGACACCATGGCCACAACAACTCTTAGATTCTTTTGTCTGCTTGTGGGACCCTTCTTCTGAACTGCAGTTTTTCCCTTACAGAACTTGCTCTGGTTTGTCTCTAGCCAAGGAGCTCTGGCTCTCCTTTGTCTCTGCTTTAACTAGTCCCTGGAGACTGGCACAGGTAACCCTGGCATTGTCCACGAAGGATTGATGTTTTAAGAATTTTAATGTAAAGTTTAATGATGAAATTTGATTATTTATATGTAAGCAGTGCAAAAGTAAATAAATGCACACCACCACCACCAAACATCAACCCAACCACGGAAACATCTCAGAGAAGAAAATTCATACATCAGGGTAGTCTATTCACCATAGCAAGGCACCTTCTCAGGAAGCCAGAAACATTCAAAATTTAAATTGATCTTTGCAGAAAAATAGAGAAGAACTCTGGGCACTCCTGAGTTGTTTGGTCTTTGTAACAGTTGCTGTCTCAGTGTCTTAGTTAGGGTTTCTATTGCTGTGATGAAACACCATGACCAAAGCAAGTTGGGGAGGAAAGGGTTTATTTGGCTTATGCTTCCACATCAATGTTCATCACCAAAGGAAGTCAGGACAGGAACTCAAACAGGGCAGGATTCTGGAGACAGTAGGTGATGGAGAGGCCATGGAGGGGTGCCACTTACTGGCTTGTTTCCTCTGTCTTGCTCAGCCTGCTTTATTATAGAACCCAGTACCACAGCCCACAATGGGCTGTGCCCTCTCTCAATGATCATTAACTGAGAAAATGTCTTACAGCTGGATCTCATGGAGGCATTTCCTCAAGGGTGACTCCTTTCTCTGTGATAACTCCAGCTTGTGTCAAGTTGACACACACAACCAGCCAGGACAGCATCTTTTTTTTTCTGTATCCCAGGCAGAAATTGGAGGATAAACTCCAAGTGGAGGGCTGACTGGGTGCGTAAGAGTAAGTATGAATGTAGTAAGTCTGCTGAATGAGACCATGGAGCAATGAGTAAGAGCATGACAGAGAGCTGCTGGGTCAGGAGGCCGCAGCAGGTGGTGTGCCTCTGCAGTCAGCCTGGGGTTCGAGGGACTTCAGTTCAGGGTTATCCCAGGCTACACAGGAAGCTCCTTTCTCAACAAACAAAACCGAGGCTGTATCAGAGAGCGGACTACGTGGTTAAGAGGACTCAGAGAGGGCCTGGTTACAGAAGGGTGGCTAAGTGTGGGTTTAGCGTTGGGCTGCTGACACAGTCACCAAAAATGAAAGTAAGAGAGAAAGAAGCATGCTGAGCTAGAGAGGCTCAGTGATGAGAGCACCCACCCCAGCACTCAAATAGTTTACAACTTTCAGGGGGTCAAGCTCCCCCTGGGATCTCTGTGCTGCCTGTATTCAAGTAGGCAGAACATTCGTGCACATAAAATTAGAAGTAGACCAGAGAAGTGTTAGAAATACTGCAGTCATTTTTGAACACACTGAGTTTGAGATACTGATCACTCATCTTGGACACACCAGTAGACAGTTGGTGAGTCTGCAGCCAAGGCACTCTGACTGTCCCAGGTCTCGTCTGATCTGTGCACTGACCAGAGTCTGTCCTGCCAAGTGCTTGGATGGGAGATGGTCTGACAGAAAACATGATGGTAGGTGAGAGGCTGGAAGGCAGTCTTTGGATTTAGGAATCACCAGTGTATAAGTTGTGATGAATGAGACAGACAGAGACAGATGGACAGAGAGAGAGAGAGAGAGAGAGAGAGAGAGAGAGAACACAAATGGAAGGTGTGTGTAGATGTGAGGCTGTACACAGCCTGAGGAAATCATTTTATGAAGCAGTTGATGTCATGCATGTCCAGAACCCAAGCAGAGTCATAAGACTGTCCTCTGGCTTAAGCAGTTTGGATGTCCCTTAGCTGTGGGAGTGTGGGACAGAAATGCTTGTGTTGGGATGACACATCACATCCTGTCCTTGTCACTTACGATTCTCTGACCAGGAAAGCCTTCTTGTCTTTGGCTTTTGTTTGTAAGGAGGTGACTGCCTTCTTGTCAGGATTCATTCTGTCATCTGTGGATTGCAAAGGGGCCATGGGGTTCATCAGGATCAAGGACAAGGTCATATGAATATTTGGGGGAGGGACGCAGGTCTAAATAGCTTTGCTTCAGTGAAGCAGCTTTTAAAAATATCGTATCTTTGACTCTATGTAAAATTCCATCAAAAGAAGCAGTGTGAAGAAGGAGAAGTCTGAAAATTACTGGCCTGTAGTCATTGTTATATATATAATGTTTGTTGGTTCTTTGTGAATTTCACATTATGCACCCCAGTTCCACTCATTCCCCTCTCCCCTCATACCTGCTCTCCACTCTTGCAAACCCCCCCCCCAACAGAGAAAAAAAATCTTGTTGTGGAAGCTGTAGTGTGTCACAGTGTCAACAGTGTTCCCTTCTGTCCACACTTCTTTCTTGCAAATGTTCATTGCAGTGACTCATTGGTCTGGTTCCAGGCCTCTGACTTCTGTTACTTTATCATACTGGAATCTCACTGGGACTCCTGTTGTTGCCCTATGTCATGGAGATGCTGTAGTTTTGGATCTGTAGGACCAGCCCCTTCATGGACTCCAGCAATTCATCAAGGGGTAGATGTTGGGGTGGACCAATTGAAAGCTCTGGATCTGGGCCTGAGAGTATCTGAGCTGCTTTGCCCTCCAGCTCTCCTGCTCTCCCACATTGGCCTGGTTCACTGTCAACCCCTACAACCAGGACCAGCTCTGCCCTGCTGCCCATGTGAGCTGCAGGGCCCACTCTCCCAAGTGTTGCAGCAGGTGAGGGACGTGGCCAGTTCCCTTTCTCATGACCCTGGAACCAGATCTCCCACCTGCCGCAGGTGGTGAGGGATGAGGGAGGGGAGGAGGACATTCTCCCTCATCCCTCTACACCACCTACCATACAGCAGACAAGAGGTAGCGTTGGCTCTCTTGCACTCACACTCTTGAAGCCTGCTCACCTGCAACCCCTATGTTCAGGGCCAGCGCTACTGTGCTGTCCAGGTAAGGTCCAGGGTCAGTTTTCCTGCCTACAGTACGTACTTGTAATCTCAGAGTTTGGGGGAGCCTTGCCAGTTGAGGACTACACAGTGAGACCCAATCTTGAAAGCAAAAATAGAGCCCGTGAGATAGTTAAGCAAGTCATACATGCCCGACGAGCTTTTTTCTAACTCTGAAACTCAAATAAAGGTAGAAGGAAAAAACCAACTCCAAGGAATTGTCTTCTGCCTTTCACACTCATGCTATGGCACCCACACTAATACAAAAGGAAACTCGCGTAAAGTTGATATTAAGGCTGTATGAGGTGCTAACTTGCTCATGATCTGCATTTTATTCAAAGGTCAAAATAGTGTTTGAATTTATGTAATAATTTTTTTCTTATTAGAAATGAAAACTTAATATCTAAGTAATTTCACCTATTGTCTACCTTGTCAAAACAAAGCTTTGTGTGTCTTACTAGGTTCTGACTCTGAAGATCTTTTGGAAGAATTGCTCTGCAGCTTGATACAGTTAATCACTGATACTCCACTCTTGTAAGTTCTGCCTGAGTCGGGCTTGGTCTTCATTCTGTAATGAAAATGAGAATTGACTGTGCTGAAGAAAAGTGTGTGTGTGTGTGTGTGCGCGCGTGTGTGTGCGTGTGTGTGGTGTGTGTGTGGTGTGTGCGTGTGTGTGTGTGGTGTGTGTGTGTGTGGTGTGTGTGTGTGTGTGGTGTGTGTGGTGTGTGTGTGTGGTGTGTGTGTATGTGGGTGTGGTGTGTGTGGTGTGTGTGTGTGTGTGTGTGTGGTGTG
>JADRCH010000015.1:1175087-1230745 GCA_019843965.1 Rhynchomys soricoides | reverse complement strand
GCGCGCACGCGCAGGCGCGTACAGAGACCAGTCAGTGTTGGGTGACGTCCTTAATCATTCTCCGCTCCCCTTTTGTTCTCCCTTCCCTGCCCCTCCCACTCTCTCTGAGATAGAGTCTTACCATGTAACTCTGGTTACCCTAGAATGCCCTGTGTAGACCAGGCTGGCCTTGAACTCACAGGATCCACCTGCCTCTGCCTCCCGAGTGCTGGGATTAGAGGCATGTGCCACCATGCCCCTTATTTTCTGAGACAGGGTCTTTTATGGAACCTGGATTTCTTTGACGTGGCTACACTGCCAGGCCAGCAAGCCTCAGGATCAGCACTGTGGTTGCAGGCATGTGCCACCAAACTAGGATTTGATGTGGGTGCTGAGGATCCTAATTCAGGGTCTACTGAGCTATCTGCCCAAGCCCTGTATTGAAGAGCTTGTAGGTTCTGGTATAGTGTTTAAGGATTACACACTCATACAATTCTTAATATTTTGCCTTGGGTATGTAGACTATGTTCACCTGTCTTGCTTGCTTTTCTGTTGCTGTGACGAAACACCATGAGCAAGGCAACTTGAACAAAACAAAACATTTAATTTGGGGGGTCATGGTTTCAATGTTTAGTAGAGTCTGTGGCTATCCTGGCAGGGAGCATGGCCGCAGACAGGCAGACAGGCACAAACATGGTACTTGGAGCAGGAGCTGAGAGCTCACTTTGAGACTACCATGAAGTAGAGAGCTATCTGGGAATGGTGTGGGCTTTTGAAAGCTCCAAGCTCGCTCCCAGCAAGACACCTCCTCCAACAAAAAGGAAGCTCCTAATCCTTCCCAAACAGTTCCAGCAAGTGGTGACAAAGCACTCAGATGTGTTTGAGGTGTGGGGGCCATTTTTATTCAAACCACACTGCCATCAAGCAAGAATTTCCCATTAACGGAGAATGAGTAAGTCCTTCAGAACTATTAGCAGAGGATTACATTAACTTCGGTAAGAAGAGATCGTACAGGTCTCTAAAGAGTTTGAGAAAGGCCAGTTGAATCTAGTCTGTATGGTAGAAAAAGCAAACTGACCAGAGAGTATCCCCTGGTTTCTTAGTTTTGTTTTGAGACTGTTTTAGAGAGGACAGATTCTTTGCAGTGTTCTTTGAAGCTAGGTGTGCTCCTTGAGATGTAGTTGAGGAGGCCCTCCAATAGACTCATTAGTGAAGTTCTTCCCAGGGAGCTTACTCAGTGAAGAAGTGTGTGGTTCTTCTGACAACCTTTTTCCTGTGTCCTGGAACATAGATGAGGTCTTCTGAGTTGCACACCCATCCTGGCACCACAACCCAGTAGTCTCCTAGAGGTTTTGCTTTGATGTCCCTGAGCCCTGAACCAAGGTCAACAACTGCTGTTCTCCTTCCCTCACCCAGGATGTCTCATGGGACAAACCAAACCTTAGTTGTTTCTGCTGCTGGAGCCGGGTTTCCACTGCTGCAGCTCAGTGCAGTTCCTATGTATATAAAAGTGTCTGTCTTTATGAGCCATTACTTATCCGCCTCTCATAATGGATTCTCCTCTGGAATCCTTAGCCATCTCTGCCCTCATTGTCTTCCTTTATATGCTGGCTGTGTATTCATGTATCACGGACCTTTGGAAGGCCACGAACCTTTGTAATGTCTGTGAAATTCTTCCATCACCAGACACTTTAATTACTTTGGAGAATTTACAAAATGGACTGACTGATTCTTGAGATAGAACCTTTTATGTTGGCCTTGCTGGTGTCATGTCTCAGTCCTCCAACTTGAGCTGTCTGAGTAGCTAGGACAAGAATACAGCTCCTTACTTATTGTGTGTGTGCATGCATATGCACATACATCCATGTGTGGGCATGTATGTGCCATAGCACAGAGGCTAGCTGTAAGAGTTAATTCTCTCCTTCTACCGTGTGGGTCCTGAGGACTGAACTCCAGTTATCAGGCTTGGTAGTAAGCACCTTTACCTGATCTAGTTTTCTGGTTCCAGAGATACATTTTTTAAAGGAATTACATTTATTAGACAGGTCTCATATATCCCAGGCTGCCCTTGAGCTTACTGTGTAGCTGAGAATGACTTTGAACTTTATAAAGAGTTGTTTTATATGTAGCGGTGTCTTGCCTACATGTATGTCTGTACCATGTATGTTCACTGCCTGAGATCAAAAGAGGATGTTGGACCCCCTGGAACTGGAGTTGTAGAAGGTTGTGAGCCACCAAGGTGGGTGCTAGATACTAAAGCTAAGTTCTCTGGAAGAACATCCAGTGCTCTTAACTGCTGAGCCATCTTTCTAGCCCCAATTATTAACATTTCCCCCTGCTTTTACCTCTTGAGTGTCAAGACCACAGCTTTCCACCACATCCACTTTATGGAGGCTGCACCCAGGTATCACTGTACCAACTGCCCTGTATCTCTAGCCATGCAGAGGAAGTGGTTTTTAGATGAAGAGGTTCTTCAGGTTTGTTGTCATAAAATAGCAAACACAGAGGGGTTTTGTCAGAAATGGGCTATTTGCCTCTGGTCCAGAAACAAAAGGCAAGCATTTGTGAGCAATAGGCTCTGGGAATGTTCTCCATGGATGCATACTTTCCTAGAGCTGGAGAGATGCTCCATGCCTTATGCTTCGTTGATGCACGGTGAGCTGAGCTGTGTAGACTTGCCCGCTAGGGAAGGGCATGGGGATAGCGCCCACCAATGTCTTGTGATGCACAGAGTTGTTCACACGTCTGCCAATTTTTCTCCTGCTTTGAGTAGAATTTTAATATTGCCTGGGGTGACTGTGTAAGCCCAGCTTACAGTCTCCTCCTTGTATGCATGTAACATGGTTTGCACTGATGCAGATACATAAGCCTTCAGGTGTCATCTCACAGAACGCAAGCATTTCAAGTCCTTTGTTTCTTGCCCTGTCCTTTTCCTACTTGGAAATATGGAATATAAGGCAGTGCTCAGATCATATTGAACTATGGGCGAGAGTGTCACTTGCAAAGGGTAGGTCCTAGGAGCATGGGCTATTAGTAAGATTATTAGTAAGATTGCTGTGAGTGCTCAGTCTCACTTACCTGTATTCTTTTTTTTTGGTTTTCGAGACAGGGTCTCTCTGTGTAGCTCTGGCTGTTCTGGGACCCACTCTGTAGACCAGGCTGGCCTCGAATTCAGAAATCCACCTGCCTCTGCCTCCCGAGTGCGGGGATTAAAGGCGTGCACCACCACTGCCCCGCACCTGTATTCTTATGTGAGAAAAACAGTTCCTGTCTTGGTTAAGTCACTGTGGTTAGGTTTTGGACTTTTTTTTTTTTTCAGATGGGTGTGGAGAACTTACGTATTCCCTGATCTTTTCTAATCAAGCTAGATGTTTTTTGATCTAATTTTAAAATTAAATTGATATAATTTCAAAATTCATGAGGTCAGATTACACATGCCTATAACCCTAGTTCTTGGTAGACTGAGGCAAGAAGTTGGTGAGTTAATGGATAGACTGGGCTACATAATGAGTTTCGGACCAGCCTAGGCTACATAGTGAGACTCAGTTGGAAACAAACACAAATTTAGGCTTTTAATGATATTTGTTTTCATTGCCAAGTACCAACAATTGAATGTGTGTAGACTTTAGCCTTTATTGATGATGTTTTGTTGAAGTTAGGGAGTTGGAAGTTGTAAATATGTTTAGATAATAAAGAGGCTGTGGTACAGTCAATGGACCAGCTGTAGAGGAGCAGACAGTGCTGCAGTGTGTCACACATTCAGTGTTTTAACGTGTTTATACTTTTTAAATGAACTGAAAATGCACAGGCAGCCAGATGTCTTGTTATGTATGCTCAGTTGAAGCAGCTGCTGAAACAATTTCTTATGATTTAATGTCCTTGGAAGTCCTTCTTACAAGGAGGTTTGTCTTGGTTACCGTTTCCATGTGAAAGCAACTACTCTGAAGTGTTTCATTCCAGACCAGCCTGTAACTGAAGGTGGAATTAGCATGAAAACAGGAAGCCCCCTCAGCTCCTGGACACCCTCAGTCTAGCTCTAATGCTTTATAGTTGCTCTTGGCTTATCTGTGTTGAATTAGCAGGAGAATCATTAGAAATATAATTTTAGTAGTCATGTAATTTCAAACTAACCTAAGTCTTATGAGACTATATTAAATAGTCTATTAAAATTGAAAGCAAAGTGATTACTAAGAATAACATACTTACATATATTACATATGTGTATACCTGTATTGCACATATATATATATAAATTATATATATATATATATATATGCATGTATATAGATAAATAAAATTAATTCTCCCACACAGCTCTTGTTTACCTTAAGCTAGCTTAAACTTGTTGTGTGGCTAAGGATGACCTTAAACTTCTGCATCTCTTGCCCTCAACCCTGAGTGATAGGATTACAAATGTATACTGCAATACCTGGTTTATACAAACTTTTAAGTGACTCTTTATTAGAAACAGGATCAGGCTAGGCCCAGGTCCTATCGCTAATCCCAATTATTCAGGAGACTGAAGCAAGAGGATCTCAAGTTCAAGACTTGCCTAGGGAATCCCCACTTTGAGGCCTTTGAGGAAGACAAAAGGATCTGAGTAGGGGCCTCTCAGGACTGAATGTGTCTTTGTGGCATCGAGGGCGTGTTAGATTGATTCCAGCAAGTCTGGAAAAGTAAGACTGGAGAAGCGGCGGTGTTGGAAAGACATGAGAGTTAGCAGACTAAACTGAGCTGTGTCTCAGGTTCCGGACACAACAGTGGAGTGTAGAGCTTCTCCTGTCAGTTCACTTTGGAGGAATTGAGGATGTTTGAAAGTGACTGTCTGAATTGTGAAATTCTTTATATCAACATGATTCCTGAAATATAATAGTTGTAAGTGCATATTTATTCAGACCATAGTCTTTCAATATGTTGTGAAAAAGCTGAGTACTGAAGTTGTTTGTTCTCTGCTAGTCATTCTTTGTGTTTAAGACAAGGTCTTACAGTGTAGCCCTGGCTGGCCTGGAACTGTTGTGTAGACCAGGCTGAACTCAGAGAGGTCCACCTGCTTCTGCCTTTCATTGCTAGGATTAAAGGCATGTGCTACCTACCATACCTGGCTTGTAAGTGGTTTCCGTAGCTGTCGATGAGAGCGAAGGCACCGAGATGCCCATGCTTGGGGAATGAAGGGCTTGTGTGACTCTGGGGTAATGTCTTTCTTCAGCCCTGCATGGTGATTCCCAAAGGCTCCCTCAAAGCCAGTTTCCGTGGAAGGCAAGAGCTAGCTACAGCAAATCAGCATTTAAATTTTAAGTGCCACAAGTTTAAAAACTAAGCCAGCTTTCTGGATGAATTAGGAACTTAAGACATTATAAGCATGTTATAGAATTTTCATATACCAAGATAGAATTATGTATTAAAAGGTTATAATAGTTTTTTTTTTTTTTTAATTTTATTGCAGGTTTATTTTTATGGCTGGAGAGATGGCTCAGTGGTTTAGAGCACTGACTGCTCTTCTAGAAGACCTACCTGGGTTTGGTTCTCAGCACCTACATGCTGGCTCACAAATATCTGTAACTCTAGTTTCAGAGGATACACTGCCTTTTTCCAGCCTCTTTGGGCACTAGGCATATTCATGGTGCACAGACATAAATGCAGACAAATCACGTATACAGACAAGAATAAATTAATAAAAAATAAAGAGATGTATTACTTTGAGTTGTGTGTTGGGTACGTATACCTGTGTACAGGTACCATGAAGTTCAGAAGAAAGTGTTCAGAGGATGTTGGCAACGTCCCATGCATCTGGAGTTACGGTGTCTGTGAGCTGCCCATCATGGGGCCTGGGAACTGAAGTCAACTCCTCTGTAAGAGTAACACCGCTGCTGAGCCATCTCTTCAGCTCTCACAGTAGGCTTTTGTTTGCTTCCTAGAAAAACTTATGCTAGGTTGGAGAATCCCATTTAAAACTTTGAGTATGTAATATTTAAGACCTGCGTTATTGAATACAAATCTGACCAAAGTATAGATTTTGCAAGATAGATGTTTAGATTTGTTTTCCCCCACAAATGCTTAAATGGTTATTGTTAAGAACTATGTGACATATTTTATAGCAGGGGAAAAACAAAAAGTCAGTAAGTAATAAGTTTTTAGTCCACTCTGTTCCTAGCTGCTGTTTGTGACTCCAGGCCCCAGCAGCGCTAAGTGTAGCCAGTGGTCCTGTGTGTGCTGAGACTTGTACATACATAGGGTCTGCAGACTTTGCTCAGTGGTAGAGAGCACACTTACTAAGAGAGATGACCCCGAGTTCAATCCCTGGCACAAAGTATTACAGCCACGCCTCCAATTTCAGTTTAAAGCTAGTAATCACTCCTATGGCAGCATCTGAAATACATAATGCCATTCTCCTTTAGGATATCCCTGTTGACTCAAATAGCTATTTCTAAAGTTTCATCTTAATCGTTTGAACTTGTCAGTTGTTTTTATTAAACTTATGTTCCATTTATGGCTCTGCCAGGTTCCTATCCAGGAGTAAGTCAGAGGAACATGGGTTTTCCCTCTGTGTTCATTAGCTTTGCTGTTAGCCAACACTAACACCCATTTCACGATGGCTTTTGTCCTTGTCCAAGTGTCCCCCTCTGCCCCAGCAGCACAGCACAAGGTCACAGCCTCAGTCATTGATTCACATGAAGTAGGAACTCATTCCAGCAGTGGTCTGTTCTCGGACATTTCCAGACCAGATGCTGGAAAGTTCCTGGGATAAGATGGCAGTCAAAGCAGTGCCTCAGCTCGCTAAAGTCGACTTTGGTTTGGCAATTGTGTAATGGAAACCTTCCGAAGATTGTACAAGGACTTCAAAACAAGGAAGATCTGTTGGCTGAAAGCACTGTTCCTCTTTAAAACAACCACTTCACTGAGCATGGTAGGGTTTTGGTTTCTCTCAAATATTGGCCTCTTTGGACTCATTTCCCTAATGACTTGGCATTTAAGATAGTTCAATTAATATTTTAAATTTGGTTATCATAGAAATTAACATTACCTCAAGTTCCTTTTTTTCTTCTTAGCATTATCAGAAGTTGGAGAAGGAAATGACATCAGAGCTCACCTACTGTCCTTATTTACCAGGAACACCAAGCTCCATAGATTCCCCATGTGGAAGTGAGCGGAGCTAATAAAGAGCTGAGCAAGAGAGCTAGCAGTCCCAGGTCTGGGTGAATAGTTCTCACAACGCGCTGTAACGCAGTGTGGGTGCTGATTGCATCCTTCATATGATCTCCTTTCATATGTGCTCAGATTCTAATAGGCTGGAGTTCAGGTATGGTTAGTCTAGGGTAATCTGATTTTTAAAGGTTGATACTTGGATGTGACCAGAGCCTCGTTCATGAGAGGGGATTAGCACCCCCCCCCCCAGTCTTTCCAGCCATTCTCTTTGCTTCCATAACTGACTCTTGGTTTTAGTTTCTTTGTCCCGTCTTAGAAATGTTAATGTATATGAACAGTTAGGAGTACAGGTTCACATTTCACCCTATCCAGGGTAGAAAAATTCTACATATTGTTTTGAATCTTGCTCTGTTTTTCAGTCTAACCTAGGAGTCCTTGTATCCCAGTATTTAGAGGTCTTTCTGTTTTCATTTTCAAATAAAAACAAACCAAAAAACCCAATAGCTACAGCCTCCTATTTTCAAAGGAAACAACTCAGTGGGTTTGTGTGTATTCACCATGATTCTGCAGCAACAGAGAAACCATGAGTGTCATCCATCTCATCCCTACTTGTCCCCACAAGTCCCCTCTTTTTCTTCATGGCAAGCAGTCTGCTTTCTCCTCCTGTGAGTTTACCTGTGCTGGGTGTTTAATACAGTGAAGTAGAACGGGGTCCCTCTGGACTGACATCCCCCCCTTCCAACTTTGTACGATCTGTTCAGTTTCATCTACTGCCGTGCGTACCAGGGCTTCATTTTCTTCAGTGGGGGTCGACGGGTGTGAAAGACATTTTACTGCATTTATAAGCCACATTTTGCCCCCGTATTCATCAGTTAATAGACATGGGTTTGTTTGTAGTTTTGCTATTATCTATAATGCTGTGAAAATTTACATGTAAGACTTAGTTTTGGGATGTGTTTTCAGTTCTCTGAGGTCTGTCTGTCTAGGAGTGGGTTTGCTAGAACACACGGGGCTCTGGCCTTGCCATTTCACTTTCCATGGCCTGTGGGTGAAGGCTGCAGTTTTCTACCTCCTTCCTCCTTAGTCCTTAAGAATTTCATGACCGGATTGATTTATTAAAAAGATTAGGCATTTCCGATGTGAATTTATAGTATATTTTTCTCGGTTTGCCTATTATTTTTTGTTATTATTTTAATTTTACTAATAGCATAACTTTGTTTTGGTAATGTTGAATTTTATTTTTTTTTTGCCCTTGGCCATCCTGGAACCTGCTCTGTTAGACAAGGTTGTTCTTGAACTCACAGAGATCTGCCTACCTCTGCCTTTGGTCTTATGTTTATTTTATAAGATGGGTCTGAGTGTTAGAATTCTGCTTCTTCTCCATAATAGAACAGAATTCTTAGGTATCAGATTCATTAACAAGTCTTTAAATTGTTTTACTGACCACTTAATGACACTGAGTTGATGACTGTATGTTCTGCCATTAGCAAAAAATATAACTCATATCTTTAATTTCGGGTATGCCTGGCTCATTATTTTTTCCTACTTGTATACTCCTTTCTCCCTTTTAAAAAGTCTCTATTTCAAAATTAAAATGATTTTATTTCCACTTTTCCTTTCCTCCTTCCAAACCCTCCCCTACAACTCTGGCTCCATTTTAAATTTACTTGGCCACACACACACACACACACACACACACACACACACGTATGTATGTGTATACATGCACACATACACACACACATACACACACACATACACACATGCATATATCCTGCTGACTCCATTTAATGTTGCTTGTATGTATATGATTTCAGGGCTGACCACTTGGTGTTAGGTGACCGATTAGTGGGTTCATCCTTGGGGAAAGTGAGTTCTCCCTCTCTGCACAATCCTTAGTTGCCTGTAGTTCTCTGTCTGGGCTGAGGCCCTGAGATTGTGCCCTTCCTTGTTAGCATGTTTGTTGATGTGCCTTTTCAGATCTTGTTTAGGCAGCCATGTTGTTGAAGTATCATGGATGGCTCTGTCATATCTAAGGAGACACATCCCATAGCAGATTTCCTTGTTCTCTGGCTCTTCCACTCTTCCTGCCACCTCTTCTGTGATGTGCTATGAGCCTTAGGTGCAGGAATCATGCCGTATCTATTGTGGTAGGCTTCCACAATGAGCAATTGTGGCTTTCTGTTAATGGTGTCTGTCTGCTGCGGAGAGAAGCTTCTTTGGTGAGGGGTGAGAGCCAGGATTATCTGTGGCTATCAGGGTGAATTTAGGATTATGCTGGTTTAGTAAAGTGGTGGTGGTAGGTTCTCGCTAAGATTCATGACCTCACTAGTCCTGGGGAGTTGGCTGTGTTTCCAGGCTTCGTTTCCCTACTGTTGAGTGAGCCCTAAATCCACCTTGTTATCACCGGATATGACTACCACTTTTACACCTGCCGTGCTGGTCATTGTCATGGTTCATATGCACCACAGCTAAGTAGGATATTAATTGTCCCTTAAAGGACAAGGCAGTTTAAACCTCCAGGACCAGTGCAGCTTTTGAATGTTTACAATGAAGTGATAGAATATTAACTAAGAACATTCATGACTGAAATGAGATTAGACACACTGCTTAAACTGCCTCTCATGCTGTGTTGATGTTTTGTTATGGTGTTAAAGTGATTTATTTATTTTTATAAAACTTTTAAAAATGTTTATTTTCAAATGATGTGTATGTGCACATGATTGCAGGTGCCTGAAGGGGTCAAAGTTGTAAAATTCCCTGGATCTGGAGTTGCAGGCAGTTGTGAGCCACCCAGTATGGGTGCTAGAAACTAAGCAGTGCTTATGCTCCAAGTCATCTCGGAAGCCCTCTTGTTATGCTTTTTCAAGGACAGTCTCATGTAGCCAAGGCTGGCCTTGAATTTGCTATGTGGCTGAGTATGGCCCTGCATTTCTGATTCTCCCAAGTTTTGAAACTACAGGCATGAGCCACCATGCTGGTTTCAGACGCTGTATGTTAGGGTCTGTTATGAAGCGAATGTGTCACCGCAGTTGAGTCTTCTCCTCAGTGTGATGGTCCTAGGGCTCAGGGCTTTGGGGAGCCACCTCACAGGAATGACAAGAGCCATAGCTATTTTCCGCTCACCATTTTCCACCTTGCACGGCTATAGCAAGAAGGCAGCTCCCGCTGGCCAGGGAGAAAGCTCTTGCCCTGGGACAAAATAGGTTGACATCTTGACCTTGCAATGCTCAGCCCCTGGAATTGTAAAGAAGGAATGTTTGTTTATGGTAACTTGTTTGAGAAATTCATACTCTCAATGACAAAGTCATTACACAGAAATAATATAGTAGCAGCTATCAAATGATAAATAAAAATTAAAATGCCATTAAAAATGAAACACAAAACATATTGGATTAAACTTAAGAAATATGTGTACAGCTTAAGTATTAGTTACTAAACCTCTGACTAGTGAAATTAGGGAAGGCCTACATGTGAGTGTCTGTGTATGAATCGAAGGCAAAGGTAGACAAGGTGGTAGGTCAGTCTGTAGAGTCTGTCAATCACATCTGTATCAGGATTGTCACTAATTCCTTTAAAACACAGATTGTTGATATGGAGTATAGGCTGGCTTTGAAGTCACTGTAGCTCAAGCTTAGACTGAATTCATACTTCTACTTCCTCTTCTCTCCCAGTGGGTTTGCAGGCCTGTGCCACCGTGCTAGACTTGTCTTAGGGTGTGTGTGTGTTAGTGTTATTATGTACTATGTATATCGTATCAGGGATCAGGCCTTCTAGGAGGTTGTCTTACACTAATAAGAGTCACAGTTAGTTAGTTTTTCCTCACTGAGGTGGGGGGGAGGAGAGAGAGAGAGAGAGAGAGAGAGAGAGAGAGAGAGAGAGAGGGGAAGGGGGAGAGAGATTTTCCCTCTTCACTGCTAGGAAGACTCTGAGCTGAGGCTAGGGCAAGGTTTTTGTTTGTTTTGTTTTTTCTTCAGTGGAAAGTGTAAATACAATATTTTCATCTATCCTCAAACTGGCAACTGATAGTTGTGGAACTGACAGCGTATTCTGTTGTGATGGAGTGTCGTCTTTCACTATCATCAGGCGGTGGCCCATTAGGTAATACCCCTAAGTAGTTTTCATTCTCTCTGTTTTGACGAAGCTGAAGTATCTGTGAGTTTAAGTTGGGCTTAGTACTAACAACTATTGCTGTCTTGTGCAGCCCAGTATCCTGTTTTATCTTTTAACTACCCAGTAAAGTGACTGGGAAAGCGAAAGAAGAGATCTTAAACTAGCTCATGCCCAGTTAGGCTGCACTTTTAAGACATTGGAGCCATGAAGAGCCAACATGGGCACAGCTTGTTCTTGAGTGGTTGCAAAGTTATAGGTTTGGGTCATCGGTGAGCTTTTGTTCATTAATGAACCTGGAGGGTGCTCACAGCTTTGCGAGGTGTGGGGGACATGGTAACTAGGAAGCATCATTGACAGCTAGCTGCATTTTGGCTGTATGTATCCTTAAATCCTATGTCAACAGTTGTTCCAAAGATTTCCAAATGATGTTTGCGTCATTTCCCCAGGTGGGGATAATCGAATTGGGGCCTACTCATTTTGAAGCAGTGTTAAAAACTCTACTGAGAGTCATTTTCAGTACTGCTTATGGCAGAACCTGGATTAAATGAGGGCATGGGCCGCCCTGCCTCGGCCTTGCTTCATGGAATAATTATTTTTGCTGGTGCTACTAGTTCTGTTACTATGTCCCTGGGAGTTTAGTGAAGTTTTATACAGAATGCTGGATTATGAAACAGTATTTGGAAGCTGGGCATTTGAAATGGTTTTCATTTCTTTTTTTTCTTTGTTTCTTTGTTTCTTTTTTTTTTTTTTTTTTTTTGGTCCACCAGTGGACTTTTGGTAATACATACTAATTTTTCTCGGTAACTGTGAGCAGACTAGGGATGACAGTTCAGCAAACCCATGATTGCTTCTTGTCATCTCATTTTGTATGTAGGGGCCCAATAGTAATGGGACATAGGCTCTCGCTGCAGGGTGGGACTGAGGAGAAGCTTGTGTACGTGATGACGTCAGGATGAAGGCAAACCTCAGTGCAGAAAGAGCAACGCGGGAGTGTGGGAGCCCAGAGTGTGAGGGCGTGTTTCTTATATGTATATGCCATATTCTATCTAAACGGAAACCTAAGTGGACTCGGAGATGCTCTGCTGCTCTCCATCTGATGGGAGAGCCTTGTAAGCCGGGAACAGCAGATGCAAAGCACTGAGCTGGGCACATGTTTAGGTTTCCGAGCAGGCCTGTCAAACTGGAGGTGATGGGGCAAAGGCAGGGATGCCGTAGGAAGGAAATTAGGATGGAGTCTTGGAGGGTGAGTTAGGGACTCTTCTAAGTGAGGTGAGTAGCCACAGGGAGTCATAATCCCTGTGTCAATATTTTCCAGCAGGGAGTGGTAGCAAGCCTATAATTCCTGCATAGTGTGTGTGTGTGTGGGGGGGGAGATGCGGAGGCAGGATTATGAACTGAAGGCTATTTGGGGTTACATAGAGAATTCAAGGGCTATAGATTTTACTGTATGCATTAAATTTTTCTTTTACTCTGTATCAATAAATGCACTTGGAAATAAGTCTCTCTCTTTTTTTTTTTAAAGAAGATTGTCTTGCTATATAATCCTGCCTAACCTGGAACTTTCTGTGTAGACCAAGCTGGCATCAAATTTGGAGTAGTCCTTTTGCCTTCTCCTCATGGGTGCTGAGCTATGTACAGGTTCTTCTGCCCTACCAGGATGGGGTAGTAGGCAGGCAAGCTTTTCAGATGCTGGTCTCCAGCACCCTGGGTTCCTTTCCTTCCCTGTTTGACAGCAACAGGTGGCAGTAGTGGGCTGATGGAAGCAGTGGCAAGTGGCGCCCCCTAGTGTTACAGCCCCGTGCCAGTCTTGTATATATAGCCCCTTAGCCTTACAAATGCAGTGTGCTTTGGTATCAGGGCCTTGGCAGAAACCAGTATTAAAGCTGTTAGGGCTACGACGTGAGGCCCTGTGCCCTGGTACTTGACAGCTTTCTGGAATTTCTGTGGTGAGTAGGGCCCTCAGGTTCTCTTCACCACTCTGCTCTCTTGTCTCGCACCCACTTCCCTGCTCGCCCTGGCTGCACTGGAATTGTTCAGTGTAGCTTCTGTTGACAGTTTGTCTTCTGTCGGGATCCATTAAGGGCTATTCGGGGACTGGGCATGGCCTATGCACAGATAGCTCAGGTACAGGCACCTCTGCCTTCCATTGCAGGCCTGGGGTCGACCTTTGTCTTTAGTTTTAAGGCAGCTGCCACAGGCCTCTGCAGCTTCCTTAGTAGCTGGCAGGGGCCTATACTTTGTGTGCTGGGAAGCCAGGACTAGGGACCTGGGTGTGGGTAGCAAGTGGGTTGTTTGAGAGAGCAGTGCTGGCTTATGAGTAGCAAGGTGTCAGCTGTTGGGGGCACTCCTGAGACTACTCAGCCTCTTCCACTGTTGAGCTGCTAGTGGATGCTTTGACCCTGGAAGCTTAGGGGTTAGTAGGGACTTGGGCAATACTGACTCCTAGTGCCAGGCCTGATGGGATTTCACTCACCTGTGTGTTGTTTAACTGTCAAGTCTGGTGCCAGGCTTCAGTCTAGTTTTCCAGTATGAGGTTGCTGCTACTGTCCTCAGTGATGCCCCTGTCCTGTGTCATCCCTGCAGCTACTAGGGTAGCCTGCTCTACAGAAATTGGGTGAGGAAAGACCACTGCAGAGGATGAATGGTCCTGATGTAACAGCAGGAAGGAGATCACGGGAGAGTGGCTCCGAGCCTAGTCTCTAACTGATCCTCAGCAGCGTGCTGTGTAACACTGCAGTCATCCAAGCCTGGGTCTTGTTCACCCTCAGCCTTGCAGCACTCACAGTAGTGCTCCATCAGGAAAGTGCTCCTCCTCTGCTGGGAGAAATGGTTGTCAGGCTTGGGATCGTACATCTACTATAGACTGAAAGAGCCCTGACTGGCAGGGCACCCAGCAGCCAGTGCACTCAGCTGCAGTCGTGGACATTGCGGTCTCAAGGCATCTGTGGCACGGTGAAGGCAGCTGGTGCCGGTACAGGGGGTCTTTCTAGTGTTAGAGCAACATCCTTTACTCATGGCCGCTCCAGCAACCAGAGAAGTCCCAGTAGCTGGCAGTGGGGACCCAGGTTGCCCTGTCCTAACAGTGTCCTTGCTTATGTGCAGGAGCGAACCTCAGAACGATGTTTTCTGTTGTTTTTTGATCTTTTCCCTCACACCCTCCCTTTCGGAACAGCATTTGCCGTACCGGTGTTGTGAGATGAACATCTAGTCTTTGGCTTTAGAAACTGCTCAACGTATCTATGTATCTGCTGCACGCACTTATTAAACCAGTTTCTCAGCAGTCCACACCCAGACTGCCTACAACTCACCTTCTGGTAAATAGCCCACATCTGTGTATCATGTCCCTGTTGCTGTGTAAGAATAACCCCACCTGGGCAGTGAGCGTGCCTGTAATCTCAGTACTCGAGGGGTTGAGGCCGGAGGATTACTGTGAATTTGAGAACAGCCTGGGATACACAGTGAGTTTGAGGTTGACCTAGGACACATAGTGGACCCTAGTCTTAAAAAAAGAAAGCCCAACAATTTTTTTTGAATGAGCCAAACGTCAACTATTTAACAATCAATATTTCTTGATAATTTTTATTTTGTCAGATGTCTGAGTAGAGTTTGATGTGTTACTTCTGACTTAAGATATTGTGGTCAGGTCAGGGCTGGGATATCTGAGGCTTCAGGTGGGGAAGGGCTTGCTTTCTAAATCCCTCATTTTGGGTGTTGACAGGGTGGACGTCCCCCAGGGTTGTTGAGTGGGGGGCCTTACTTCCTTGCTCACTGTTGATGGAGGCCTCATTGAGCTCTTTGCCTTTGGGCTCACAAGACCGACTAGTGAATGTGCATTAATGATTATTGTGAGTAGAATCCTATCTGCTCACCTGTGCCGTCGTTAATGGGTTGTAGGTGTCTAGTTTGTTTCTCATTCAGTTCAAAGAATGAGAAATAGCTGGGCAGTGGTGGCGCACCTGTAATCCCAGCACTCGGGAGGCAGAGGCAGGCCCGTCTCTGAATTCAAGGCCAGCCTGGTCTGTAGAGTGAGTTCCAGGACAGCCAGAGCTACCCAGAGATACCTTCGGGAAGGAAGGAGGGAGGGAGGGAGAGAGGGAGGGGTGAGAAATAAGCAGAATATAATTTATAGCAACAATTAAGGAAATGTCATTTCCTTACAACACAAGTACTGCGTCACTGAGCTGTACCCACAGTGCATGTGTGCGTGCGTGTGTGCGTGCGCGCGTATTATAGTACTAGGGATTGGACCTACAGCTTCTTGCATGCTGGGCAGGAGCTCCATCACTGATCTGTGTCACTGGCGTGTCCCCTTCCCCTAACTTTTGAGACAGTTTTACTGAGTTGGCCAGGCAGAGTTTTTGCCTCAGTAGGTTATGTTTCTAAAATACATTTGTACCGGTAATGGCTCTTTAACATATCTGGTTAAGTTTAAATTTGACTAGTTGAGAGCCAGTTGTCATTAAATACACAGCAAACTACCATTTAGTAGCTCTAATGTACTTTTCTTTGAACTTTACTTGAAAATTTCCTTTGACTTGAAATTTTTTTTGGACTTTAATAGAAAACTTTACCATGAAAAATTTCAGATTGATAAAAAATGATTCGGGTGAATAAATATGTACCAAATTGTCACAATCTACCCTCTGTTGATGGACAGCTAAGTTGATTCCATCCCACATCCGAGCAGAGTTTTCTGTCTTTAGTTTTCTTGGCCATTGTGAGTGGGGTGAGAGGGAATCTCAAAGTAGTTTTAATTCACATGTGTTTACCGGCTGGTCAGAAATTTTCAACACTTAAAAATTTATCAGGTTTTATAGTTCTTCTGAGAACTGTGCATTCAGATGACTGATTGACCAATTTATTGCCTGCCAATTTCTTGTGTGTGTTTACTTTTGTAGTTCTTTTTTTTTTTTCCGAGACAGGGTTTCTCTGTGTAGCCCTGGCTGTCCTGGAACTCACTCTGTAGACCAGGCTGGCCTCAAACTCAGAAATCCTCCTGCCTCTGCCTTTGTAGTTCTTTTAAAATTATTTTTAATTTTCTAAAAAATGTATTTGTGAGTGTGTGGGTTTGTGTCCATGGGCACAGTGCCATAGGCCAGAAAAGAGCATTGGGTCCCAAGGGGTTGGGGCTACAGGCAATGGAAAGCCACTTAGTGGAGCTCTGCAGAAGCAAACTCAGGGTCCCTGGAACAGAAATTGAGAAATATCCTGTCTGTTTTTTGTGTGCATCTGCCTCTGTGTGTGTGCCCCCCTCTCTCTCTCTCTCTCTCTCTCTCTCTCTCTCTCTCTCTCTCTCAGTGTGTGTTGCATGTATGGATGTGCGCATGTGTGTGGGATCAACCTTTGCTTATTCCTTTGACACTGGGATTCTCATCAAGCTAAGTGCCTATTAATTTGGGTAGGCTGGCTTGCCAGAGATGCTGGGATCCTCTTGTCTCTAACCCACAGTTCTTGGGTCACATGATTTCTGTTGACCTTCTGCTGAGCGTCCACAGTTGGCCTGAGGTGTCACATGTTAGAGATGAAGTGCGTGCATCACTCTCATTCAGAGATCATGGCTTCCCTCTGCTTTTCCTGCTGCGTATAGTTGCTGTTGTTAGTGATCAGGGAGAAGCCCAGGGCTTAGAGCAAGTGGGTTTTTGTTTTTTTTTCCGAGACAGGGTTTCTCTGTATGAGCGAGAGGATCTTGAGAGCAGAACACTGATGCTTTTCCTACCATACGCCAGTAGACTAACAGACATAGGAACTGCAGAGCAGGAAAACGGGGATGCCATGTCCCAATAAGAGCTAATGACCAGAAAGGGGTTTGATATTTTGGCTTGACTTAATTTTTATCTTAAGCATTTTTAAAAATAACCTGACATGTTTGAATATGTTGATTTGACTGCTTAAATGTACAGTTTATGTGAAAAGATCGGTCTTTAATCTTCCAGACTGATCATGACTCTGTTTCCCCCATGTCCTCAGGGATATTACGTATGAGATCTCAGTAGAGGCCATCTCAGCAATGGTTGTCTTCCTGTCCTGCCAGCTCTTCCACAAGGAGGTTCTGCGGCAGAGCCTCAGTCACAAGTACCTGATGCAAGGCCCATGGTATGTCATGTTTTAAACTTGCCACTCTTAAGGAGCAGCTACTGTGATAGTTAATCTGTTATTCTAGCATCATCTTTTCAGGGGTGTTGCCGTTTTACCATCCTGACATCTCTGCCTGTGGTTCTGTTGTTACTTCATATCCATCACAAGATGGGGCCACATTCTTGTTCCTGTTCTCTCTGTGCTCTGCCTTGTTCTCTAGTTCCTTTGGTGCCTGTAATGATTGCTTTGTGAAATAGCCTGCTGTTTTCTCTTCCTCCTCTTCTTCCTCCTCCTCCCCCTCCTCCTCCCCCTCCTCCTCCCCCTCCTCCTCCCCCTCCTCCTCCCCCTCCCCCCCCCCCATTCCTCCTCCTCCTCCTCTGTCAAGTCCTCTCTGCATATTCTGACTGTCCCCAAGTTTTCCTCTTTCTCCAGCTCCTTGGAATCTAGGTGTCCCTAGTTCCTGCAGGGAACTGGCTAGGATACCAAAATCTGCAAGTCCCTAAAACATCCTGTATGTAACCCAGGCACATCCTCCTGTGTACTTTAAATCCTGTCTAGATGACATATAGTTGCTAACACAGTGTGAATGCTTTGTAATTAACTGATACACTGAATTGTTTGGAAAATAATGAAGAGTGAAGTTCAATATAGATAAGATATTTTTTCTGAGTATTTTCAATTTGTGATTGGTCAAAATAGTAGATGCAGAATCTGAGAATGTGGTCCTTGTTAATTTGAAGGGTTGATTTCTGTGATCTGTGTCTTGTCAGCTTTTGTTGAGACTGTGCCAGTGGCCCCTTCAACTGTTCTAATTGAATGAGCATCTACTTATTTACTGTATGCTAAACACATTTTGGGCTTCCTCTGTTACAGACTTATGTGTTTCAGTAAACACAACACTCTCCTTTCTGTTGACATAATTTTCAAAAGGCTTTGAATTAAGCAAGACTTTAGAATAAGTAGTTTTTGTTGAAGTTGTCTGTAAGCTCTGGGGCACGGCTGTGGCTGTCATTGTTGTGAGCGAAGGGTGTTGTCTATAGGACTGCCTTCACTCTGCTCGTCTTGCTGCCATGGTTACACTACAGTGTGTTCACAGGCTCCTGGAGAGCCTTCTGGGTAAGTCACACAGAAAAGAGACCCCAGTGCCCAAGGTTGAGACTGCATCTGGTGACCGTCTTCTTACTGGAAGACTCTCAAGGTATCACTGGGCCTTATGCAGGAAGAGGCAAGCCAGTCTGTGGCTCTCTCTTAATTAAAAGCTACTGGGATTGATCATATGAGCTCCAGACTTACCTTCTGACCTAACCGACAGGCTCCACTGCCAACCACCATAGTGAGTTTTAATTTCCACCATCTTCCTTCCTCATAATGAGGATTGAGCTCTGGTGTGACTTGCAAAGGAGACAACCATACTGGAGCTTGTGCAGTTGACATCTGAAAGTCACTGACAAGAAGGGGCTGGGCTTTGGAGACTCCTCTCTAAACTAACAGTGGTGGAGTAACCCGGCCTGCAGATGATGGCTGGCATGCTAGAGTTTTGACCAGAACTGTATTTCTTACAGTGCTAGAAGGATAAAGATTGTATTTTTCGTAGATGGGGAGGATATTAGGAGTCTCACTTTGTTAGTCGTTGGTTTTTTTATAGTCATTATAATGACAAATACTTAAGTAGAATATTCTTTTACTGGTTCCTGTGGTTTATCAGAATTATTTTTTTACTGGTTCCTGTGGTTTATCGTAGAAGCCATGGTCATCAGTAATACATGCAAAAATCTACAAGTGGACCAGAGAGTATAGAACTTACCTTGTCACCAATAATTGAAGAACTGGAGTTTTGTGCTTAAAACATGAGTCTTACTGTCATTTAGTTCACTCGTTTCTCTGCTGATTTCTACATAACAACCTTCCTTCGGTTGCCACTTATACTGAGTTAACCACTAAATTTATAACTGCTTGTAATTTTATGTAAATTACAAATAAGGTAACAGATGCTTATGCTTTAATGGTTTGATTCATGCCTTCTGGTGTGGTAGGAGGCAACACCAGGGTCAAGGCTTGAGTCAGGTTGTGAGATGCTGCCACTGTCCCTGAGGTAGTACTAGTGACAGACGTATTCTGTGTTGTTATGTAGAATTAGGTGACTCCATGAACAAGAGTTTGATTTTTCCTTTGTTTTTTTGTTTTTTTAAACCCTTTCTATGTAGTCTTCCGTACACCAGCAAACTTGTGAAAACCTTACTGTATAACTTTATCAGACAAGAAAAGCCTCCTCCGCCCGGAACCCATGTCTTCCCTCAGCAGTCGGATGGGGGAGGACTGCTGTACGGACTGGCGTCAGGAGTGGCAAGTAAGTCCTTCGGGACGTCACATTCTCCATCTGCGGGGGTCTCTTCTAAGTATCCACAAGCAGGTCTCCTCTCTTGGCTGCTGCCGTTAGCCATTCTAGTGGGTCTGTGCGGTTAAATATAAACGTGCAAAGTAATTAAAACATTAACCCTTCCATTCTCTGTGGTGATGCATGGTACATGCGTGCAAATATTGAATAGATTGTTGAGCTATAGAACATAATTTTCAAGACAAATGTTTATATGTAATTATGGATATCATACAAGGTCTGGTTATGAAGAGAAAGTAAAATCAAGCCATTGGATGCTTTCACTTTGTGCGTTGTAATAAACATCTTTCTGTTCTGAGGCTCTGTTGATTGGGGATTCCTTGCATAATCTCAGAGCTTTGTTCAGTGACAAATTGGGAGATTTGGAAGAGTTTGTAACTAACTCTGCGGCAGCATGGGGTGGGGTTGCTGAAGAAAACCCCTTTCCTCCCTCACAGTAGGCATCATTTCTGCTGCAAAGTTCAGAGCTGGAGGAGAGGTCAGAACATGGTGCCTTTGGGCTCCCTTCTGAGAATGGGGGCAGGCTGTGAGCTAACACAACTAAGAATGTGGGCCTCATCATAAAGGAGAAGTGACCTGGCATGGGGCAGTCTCCTGCCTGCATCCGAGCTCTTGCTAGGATTACTAAATTAGCAGTATGTGATGCAGAATTACCGAGTGCTGGGTCCCAAAGTAGCGTCCCCAATGGGGTATGGCTATGGCATGTGCTCCGAGCACGCAGTAACATGGATGAGAGTGGGCAGCACAGTGCAACAGTTTGCTTTACCGTGAGGCTTGCCAGCTTCTCTCTAAAAAGTCTCAGGCTTGCTCTGTGTTTTAAGCAACTGATCAGTAAGCAGCTGGACTTTGTAGATTGGCCTGCCTTTGGTTCCTCTGGGATCTTGCATTTAACTCCATGTGTTCTTCCGTGCTAGGGAGCCAGCCAAGAATGCCATAGGGCACCCCTCCCCCCACCCCCCACAGCACTGCTCAGGTGAGGCTGCCGAAGGCAGCAGGCAATGACTTTCTAGTCTCTCAGGAAGATAGAATTGGTCTCTTGGTGCCTGCCTGCCTGCCTGCCTGCCTTCCCTTCTTTCGTTATCATCTGTCTGGTGTGAGTACTTGGCACCTGAGTTTTTTCCAATATTCTAATGTAATTAGAGACAAGTTCATTAGTTACTTTCTTCAAAACAGTGGTCATACTTGGCAATTTTTTTTGTCATCTTAAATAGATTTGTTTATAGTTTTTAATTTTTAGCTACATGTTGTATGAGGTGTCTTTGGTGTCATTAGTTTGCTGAGTGCCAAAACCCAGGCATTTTACAATTTAGATTGTGTCTACATAGCAGGCACTCGCTCCACTGCACTATCTCCCAGCCCTGGTTTACGGACAGTTTATTGTGGTTGAACCTTTTCTGGGTGTAAAAAGCATTTGATCTGTACCATTGTGTGCATTGTATGCTTTTAAAAATTACTTCCTTCAAAACAGAGTACATTGTTTTAAAAACTTAGTTTGGGATAGTGGTGGTGGGGTTGGTCTTGTGCACTGTGTGTTCAGAGGCCCCCGGGTCAGGTTGCAGTCTGGATGTGGGCGTTGTATTGACCAATGTGCTGTAAAGAATGCTCCCCAACAATCTCTGATTGGACAGTAAAAGGCTAGATCCTGTGACTGGGCAGAGAGAGAGGAAGATGGGACCTGAGATGGTAGGGGTCTCAGGGACCTGGAGGAGGGGAATGGAGGTAGAAGAGGGAGGTCCCCATGAGGCAGATGGCCAAGAGAAAATCACCCTGAGGACACACATGGAGCCGAGCAAACGGAGCAAGACTCAGCTGGCAGGTGACTCGGGGCCTATGGCTGTGATGGAGATTACAGTGGCTCAGAACCTGCCGCATTTAGGGTTAGAGCTGGGTAATACAAACACCAGGTTTCCGAGTCTTCTATTCCGGAGCCATTCGGGCTAGAATGGGGCAGAAACCCCCATAAAACTACTTTTACATAGTGGTTTTGTTAATGCTGGTAAGGCAAGAGTGGGCCCTCACGCTGGACCTCCTGAGTCCCTCCAGTTCTTCCTGTTCTTCTCACTGAAAACTTAATTGTCAGTTCCTCTTCATCCTCGAGAATGTCACACACATACATGCAGCGAAACACGATCATGTGTATCCAACCCCTCCTTCCCCTCCCCAGCACGGCCCCTCCATACTTGGTGTCTTTGTTCTCTTTCCTTTTCATAACTAAGTCTGAGTGCTGCCGAAATGTAGATGCTTCTGCTTATCAGATACAGGTGGACTGCTGGCTCCTTGTCTTCCAATCTGAGAGGAGGGCGGTGAGCTTGCCTTTGCCTGTGTGACCCGCAGCCTTTGCTGGTTTCCTGTTGCGACCCTTCCCCCGTATCTTACATTCGTATGTCCTGAGTGGGAAAGGTGCTTGATTTACCAGCTTTCTGGGCGGACTATCCCAGGCTGACCTCTAACCCATAATCCTCCTGCCTCTGCTTTCTGAGTGATGGGACCACAGGCAAGCACGGCCTGGCTCTTGACATAACATCTATGGATTGTCAGTAAATACTTGGATAAAATGAAATGCTAAAAGCTAACATGTACCGGGGAATGGTGGCCATTTTGTCTTTAGTTCCAGAGTTCAAGAGGCTGAGGCAAGAGGATTACCAGTAATTTGAGCCTAGCCTGGGCTACGAATGTGAGGTCTTTGTCTCAAGGACACAAAGAGTAGCAGCCATGACAACCAACACCTAGTTTGTGTCTGTGCTGAGATGTGGACTTTGTCATCGAAGTGTTTTCTGTCACTGTCTGAATCCTGCCTGTTTCCTTTACAGCTGGATCTCACCCACTTGAGGTTTCTTTTCTCGTGTTTTGTTCACTTTCAAGGATGTACAGGGGTAGAGTGGTGGGATGGATTTCCATCTATCTATAACTCATCTTTAGGGATGATCGACATTTGCTGTTTTAAATTTTATCTCTCTTCTCATTGCAAAAAGAAACCTTTTATTTGGAAATCGGTTTACACATGCAGAGACCTTCCAAGAACATAACAGTACAAAGCCCACTTCTCTCCAGCTCCCACTCTTGTTTGCCCTCTGTGCTGTACTTCATCTTTAGCTACTTGAGGTAGGTTACCTACAGCGCAGCCTTGCTCCTTCAGAAGTATCTCAGGTGGCCACAGTGTAGCTGTGGTAGGCGAGGAGGGGATCGTTGTCAGCTCATCACAAGTGAGGAAATGAAAGAAGCCTCCTTTATGGAGTGTGGTTTCATCTAAGTGTTGTACTTAGGTTTTATTTTGATGGTGATCTTATGCTAGCCCGGCTGTGCGGGTGTTCACCATGTAATCCACGGCTGTGCGGGCGGTCACTGTGTAATCCACGGCTGTGCGGGCGGTCACTGTGTAATCCACGGCTGTGTGGGTGTTCACTGTGTAATCCACAGCTGTGTGGGTGTTCACTGTGTAATCCACGGCTGTGTGGGTGTTCACCATGTAATCCACGGCTGTGTGGGTGTTCACTGTGTAATCCACGGCTGTGTGGGTGTTCACTGTGTAATCCACGGCTGTGTGGGTGTTCACCGTGTAATCCACGGCTGTGTGGGTGTTCACCGTGTAATCCACGGTTGTGCGGGTGTTCACCGTGTAATCCACAGCTGTGTGGGTGTTCACCATGTAATCCACGGCTGTGTGGGCAGTCACTGTGTAATCCACTGGGAGTTCACAGCGTTGCGGCTGCCCCAGCCTCTCAAGTGTTGGTGACCAATGTGAGCCACCGCCCTGATTCACAGTTAGGTTTTCTTGTAATTAATTGTTTTGCCGACTTAGTCCCAGGAGGTAGTGCTTGCTGTTCTTCTTTCTAGAACAACCAGCCACTCTCCCCATTCCTCAGGTGCCAGGGCAGTGTTGGCTCAGAGGAGGAGAACACTGTAGGAAGTGCTCATACTGCAGACGTACAGCCAGAGCTTGTCTGTCTCTGTTACTGAGAGTAATAACAATTCACATGGAGTGTTTTAAAAAAGCTTTTTCAGATGTATCAAGTGATTTCTTTCACTCAAAACTGGTTAGAATGAATTATAAATTAATATAGTACTTTATTTTGTTATAATACATGCAGATAAACCTATATTCATAGTTTTCTAGTACAAGAAATTATTTATAGCACTATGCTGTCAGTATAGACAAAGACTCCATTGGTGTATCACTGTTGTGGAATGAGTGCTTCCATTCTTTAAAATTAATGTATTATGTTAATTTGCAGCTGATTTATCTCTTAAGCTAATCACGGAATTCTAGAATCACCTGACATACTTTTAAAACTTGATTCATCTGTCTGCTTCTCAGCACTGTGGTTATATCTTGGCATTCCTCATCCATGGATATGGAGTAGGGTCCGGACATTTAGAATGCTCCTCATCCGGGTTCACTATCACTGGTGTGGTACCGCTCCCAAATCCGTCCTCAGAGCCCTTTGTGCTTGTAGCAGGGGCTCAGCCAGTACTAGTAATTACTAAAGAAGTACATTGTTTAGAGGTAGCATTAATGGGCTCAGCTGAACTCATTCTGATGTGTTTCTCAGTGATGAGGCCTTGTTTATCAGTATCAACTTTTTTTTTTAGATTTATTTTTAGTTGTGTGTGTGTGTGTCTGCCTGCCTGTGTGTTTGTGTGTCTTTTTGTGTGTGCATGCAGAAGCAAGAGGAAGTGTTGGATTTCCCGGAGTTAGAGTTAGTCAATAGGTATCGTGAGCACCAGATGTGGGTGCTAGGACCCGGACGCTGGTTCTCTAGATGAGCAGCAGGCACTGCTCACTGCTGAGCCATTTCTTCAGCTCCAGTCCCTGCCTGCTAAATCTCATTGACTGATTTCTAACACTGGTAACTAGGAGATCTTTTGTCCTGGGTTTGTGAGGAATGGAAGAGATAAAGTCTATAAAATCTCATCTAAGACCATATGGCACCTGTCCTGCAGATGACTTTTGCGGTCAGTCCTGCCGCTCTGCTGGTGTTTAGTGGTGAAAACAGCTAGAATGCTATAAAATAGAATTAGAGTGGACCTAGTGATCGGAGAACCCTAGGGGCATGATGTCGTGACAGTGCAAAAGCTTCTATGTTCCTGTTCTGCTTAAACTTTAAATCATGTCAAAAGAAGTTTAAAAAGACCGATCATGAATATGCCTGCCACATTCTTGTTTTGTGTCCAGCTGGCATTTTGTTTTATGTGGTGCAAAATTTTGTCAGTGACAGAAAGGAAAATTTGATTATTAAATAGATATTTCCACAAGAAATTTGTTCCTTCCTAAATGAACTTACCTTGACAACAGTTGCCATGGTACCATTTCAACTCAACTGAGGACTTTTATGTTTGCTTCTTTTATGTACATGTGTGGAGGCTGGAGGAAAACCTTGAGTGTCATCCTCAGGAACAGCTTAGGCTCGACTGGCTGGCGAGTGTGTCCCAGGGATCCCGAGCGCTGGGACTACAAGGGCGCAGCACCGAGGGCGCAGCACCGCACCAGCCTTTTGTGTGGGTATTGTGGATGGAACTCAGGCTCTCGTGTTCACCTTGCTGGCTGAATCGTCCTCCCAGCCCTGTATGTTTTATTGACTATTTATAAAATTCGTCCAAGACTTTTTTTTCTTTTTTGGTTTTTCGAGACAGGGTTTCTCTGTGTAGCCCTGGCTGTCCTGGAACTCACTCTGTAGACCAGGCTGGCCTCAAACTCAGAAATCTGCCTGCCTCTGCCTCCCGAGTGCTGGGATTAAAGGTATGTGCCACCACTGCGCGGCCTAGTCCAAGACTTTAATAGAGAAAATTTGATGCTGACTTAATTCAAATTATAATAAATACTTCAAAAATTCATTTAATCCATGATATCAGTGGTGATATCTTGGTGATAATCAGTAAAGCAATTGATGACTCTTAATCTCTAAACACATCACCCTGTGCTGTTAAACATGCTTTATAAACAAGTGGCCAGTGACCCTCACATCCACAATTTGTTATGTGTAGGGCCCGATGAGTGTTTTTAAAGTCTGTCCTGGCTTGAGGTGCTGTAACAAAACCCAATAGTCTTGGCAGCCTTAACAACTGCTATTTGTTTCACGTGGTTTTAGAACCTACAAGTCTAATATCAAGATGCCAGCAAACTTGTTTGTTGATGTGGGTCCTCTTCCTGGATTGCTGTGTCTTCTCATGGGAACCAGAAAGCTTTGTGTCACATTTTACAAAGTCACTGTCTTACTGTGGGGATCTGCCCTACTGGCCTCTTATAAACACGTTACTACCCGGATATCCGTTTTCTGATACTGTCCCTTTAAGAGAACTTCAACATATGCTTTTGAAGGTAACACAAAACTCCATCCATAGCCAGGTGTATTAGTCATTTTTATGTTACTGCAGTGAAATCTGGAGCAGACTGCTTTATAAGGAAAAAGAGGTTTGTTTTGGCTCACAATTGTGGAGATTCAAAAGTCCAAGATTTGGTGTGCTGGAATGGCCTTCTTCTGGTGGAGTCCTGGGCATGACTGGGAAGGAGGCAGGGAGTGCCTCTGCCTCTCTTTTTGCTTTTCTTTTTCATAACGACACCAGTACTTGGTCTTGAGGGCTCCACCCTTGTGGCCCTATCTACTTCTGGTTCTCTACAGCTGTAAGCATCTACCTTTAAGCACCATAGCTGCATCACGTTTCCATCCGTCTCTGTATCATAAGCATAAGGTTGGTTTTAGTCTCCTTTGTGAGTCGGGGGACAGCCACATTCAAACCCTGGCACTACATATCAAGTTGGCTGATCTGGATTGGATGGTGGTGGCTTACACCTTTAATCCTAGCAGTCTGGAGGCAGAGGCAGGTGGATCCCTGTGAATTCAAGGCCAGCCTGGTCCATAGAATGAGCTCCAGGACAGCCAACATTATAGAGAAACCTGTCTTGAAAAACAGAAAAGAAAAAACAAGTAGATTACGTTGGAATTCTGTTTGCTGAAATTCTCCAATTGTGCAGCTACTGGTCTCTTGTGTGTGATGACAGCTGATGGGCTGTGCTCCAGTCAGTCATTGTTTTAAACCACAGCGCTGCTTAGTGGTGGTGAGAGCTGTGGAGCAAGTAGATCAGTCTCAATCCTAAACACCAATTACGTATACAAAACAGATATTTCTATTTTCTGGCTTAGATATTTACATTGGCATTATTACATTTTGGAGGGCAGGTCCTAGAATACGACAATTGTTATTATTAACTGTTATTAATATTAACTATTGTTAATAGTTACAAACACTGAACTCTGGATGTACATTAGGGCAAGCTAAAGGAAACCCAGCATTTGCTAGCATGGACATTTGAGCTCTCATGTGTCCTGGTGGAATGAGGATGGTACATGTGTCTCTTCTCATCCACAGTCTTACTTAACCTGAGGCTAACTACAGCCTGAACATGCTGTTGTAAAATCCCAGAGATAAGCAGTTAGAAATTTAAGTTGTACATTGACTGCTGTTCTGAGAAGTGCAGTCAAAGCTTGCACTGTTGTTCTCTGGTCTGCTCAGGATGTGACCTGTCCCTTCCTCCAGTGTATCTGCTGTATCTACTACGCCCCCACTCATCCCTTCCTCCAGTGTATTTGCTACATCCTGTCTTAGTTAGGGTTTTATTGCAGCAAAGAGATACTATGAACTCTTTAATTGGGGCTGGCTTACAGTTTAGAGGTTTAGTCTATTATCATCATGGTGAGAAACATGGAGGCATGCAGGCAGACATGGTGCTGGAGCAGGACCTGAGAGTTCTACATCTTGATCCTCAGGCAGCAAAGAGACTGTGTGTATCACATTGGGTATAGTTTGAGCATTTAAGAACTCAAAGCCAGGCTGGAGAGATGGCTCAGTGGTTAAGAGCACTAACTACTCTTCCAGAGGTCCTGAGTTCAATTCCCAGCAACCACATGGTGGCTCACAACCACCTGTAATGGGATCTGATGCCCTCTTCTGGTGTGTCTAAAGACAGGGACAGTGTATTCACATAAAATAAATAAATCTTTTAAAAAAAAAAAAAAGTGACACTCTTCCTCTAACAAGGCTACACCTCCTCATAGTGCCACTCCCTATGGCCAGGTATTCAAACACATGACTATCTGGGGGCCATTCCTATTCAAATGCCCATACACCCCCATTCAACCTTCCTCCAGTGTGTTTTGCTACTTTGTGGGTTCTTCCTTCTTCCTCCCTTCACCCTTTTTCTTGCACCCTTTCAACCCCTAACATTGGATAGGAGAGAAAAAAGGGTAGAGAGGAAAGAAAAGAGCTCCCTGAATAAAGTCAGGGGTCAGAAAGGGATGATGTTATCATTAGACTACTTCCTGCTGAATGGGGCCTTGAGTTCCTTGGGGCAAGTTTGATCTTCACCATCAGGATATCTAATTTCTTCTTGTTTCTTTATGCATGACTACTTAACAAACCGTGACCAACAACCAACAACCTACCACCTCTCTTGGGGGCCCTAGCATTTATTAATCCTCTGAAAAGTCCCCAGAATTCCAGATGTCACCGACACTATCTGCAGGTGGCAAAGTCACTCCTCTGCTAGAGCGTGAGGCTAGTCCTAGTCAGCTACTATGGACAATCTGAAGCAGCCCATATCCCACACCTGAGATTAAAGTGAAAACATATAATATTTCTGTGTTTTCTAAAAGAACCCAAATTCTAGAATTCTCACTACACCCATGACTCACTTAGCCATTTTATGGTCAGATGGACTATCATAATCCTGTGTGCAGAGAAGTGTTACTTAATGATGCCCCTCAGTTGAGATGGACAATTATAATTTGGGTGTGCTAAGCAGAGACCATATTTTGCTTTCTTCACATAAAAACTTTTGACTTGATAAGGAAAGAAAAAAGGTTGCTAAGCGCTCTGTGAAATGAGTGTTTGTGAAGAGAAAGGAAGAGCTGGAAATGGCTCAGCTGCTTAGTGCTGTCACTGTGAGGAATGAGGCTGTGAGTCCGTGTTCCCAGTGCAGTGTACAACCTGGCATGGCTGTGACATGTATGCCTCTAACACACTCTCTCTCTCTCTCTCTCTCTCTCTCTCTCTCTCTCTCTCTCTCTGTGTGTGTATAAAAAATCTTAGTAATGCAAGTTTGGTAGGATCTCTTGTGTCAAGCATTTTTCTATGGGCATTAGAATATACCCCTGCTGATAATGGGGAATAATATACCTCCTTCTGTGGACAACTAAGATCAGGTGAATAAATGCACAGGAAAGAGACAGTTACCCCATAGCTTTACAATGAATGGCCACTAATTATAGCAAATAACACTTAGTAATATGTAAAAGATAGCATTTAAATATACTTTGCTGGATGTGGTACCATAATCTCAGCATTTGGGAAGCAGAGGCAGGTATATTTCTGTGAGTTCAATCCAGCCGATAGCTAGTTTCAGGATATCCAAAGCTATATAGTGAGTACGTGTCTCAAAAGCAAACAAAAAACAGCAACAAAACCTCCCAACCTCCCCCCAAACATTATATAACATACAAGCAAGCAAAAAACCAACAAAAATAAGTTAAAAATTGGGACTGGAGAGATGGCTCAGCAGTTAAGAGCACACTAGCTGCTCTTCCAGAGGACCCAGGTTTGATTCCCAGCATCCACACAATAGCATATCTGTTTGAAAGTCCTGATCCAGTGATCTAATGCCCTCTTCTGACCTTCTTAGGTACTGCATACATGTTGTGCACACACAGACATGCAGACAAGACAAACACTCATACATATAAAATGAAAAAAAAAAAAAGTAAAAATAGAACAAAGTATGACCTTATAATGATTTACGTGTTTACTTTGATTTTTTCTTTGTAAATAACTTAAGAAATATCAGACGTTTGGCACATATATTATAATTTGTTATTATATACTATATGTAAATACTATATATAATATATACAATCATGCATTGCTTAATAGCAGGCCCCATTATAAGAAATTCGTTATATTTTACCATACAAACATCAAACTATACTTATACAAACATATATTGTAGGCTTTAATCTACTTTAATAAGGGTTCTCTAACACTTCAGCCTCCTAGCTCACCATCCACCAGAGGTAGTGGAAAGGCAAGGTTAATAGGGCAAAAAGGGGTGTGGACCTGTTTAGAAATAGTTCTTTGGGGTGACTACAATCTTCGTTGTCAGCAGTCCAGTCCTCTAGTAAACACCAACACAAACCAGCAGTGGCAGTCCAGTCCACTTGGCAGTCACCACTCACAAATCAGCAAAGTCAGTTCAATCCAGAAGAAATCATGAGGCTCTGCCAGTTAGCCTGAGTCACCTAAAGTGGCAAGAAGCCTCTGGATTATCATGAGAAGTTCTTTGGCGAGTTATTCTCTTCAAAGTCATGACAAGTGAAGATCAGCAAGGTGATGCAAGGCAAACCAGTACATGAGCATAGTCAGCGAAGACCAGTGAGGCAGAGCAAGAGGACCACTGCCAGAGCCTCCTCCCACATCTGTGGGGTCATTTATATATTCTTTCTGAACATCACGTGTCCTCTCGCGTGTCTGCTTCAGCAAAACATCCTGTGACATACCAGGTTTCCAAAGAAAGCAGAAATTTCTACTTCAGGATATGGTATAGTTTACTACACACCTAGTCTATACTGTATGTGTATCTAACAGGGTGTGTGCATACGTGCATATGTGCATATGCATGCTTAGTGTTCTCAGGGCTGTGACAAGCAAAATCAAGTCCAAGAGAAAACGGCTTCATCGGGGACACAGTATCATCACATACAGAGGCACACTATTTATAATAAGCTTTAAGTGGAGGCGTATAACAGTAAAATGAGGATACGGCACGTTTAGCAAACATGTAAGCCAGTAGTGGAGACGTCATTAGCATGCTCCAAGCACAGTAGTGGCTGTGTGTGACCGTTACAGCAGTAGGATTGCTTATGAAAGCATCACCACAAGCATAAAAACATGGTGTGCTCGGGTTACGATGGCTGCGATGTAACTAGGTGCTAGGAATTTTCATCTTTGACCGTCAACTACAGGGCCACTATTGTCCATCTGGTTTGTCATTACGCACAGACTCAAGGTTGCCACTGAAAGAAGCACATTGAAAAGAAATGAATAGTGAGCATTTAGTTGCTTCTGTGTCTGAAAAATAGTTATTCATTGGGGGTGTTTGGCTTTGTAGTCTGTGTGCTTTGTTATGATAAAGCCCGGCTGTAATTACAGTGGGCTGTCTAAGCCCACTGTGAGTGCTCTGCTACGCTGCTCCCAGTCTCAGGGTTATACAGTGGCTTCTGACGAATGCTTTCCCACTTGACTGAACTGAAGAAATGTTTCTTTCCGTTTGCTTGTAGTGGCCAGAGTCCACGGCAAACTGTAAGACCAAGTTTAGAAAAATGCAGTAACGGAGAAATTAATAAAATAGAACCCAAAGATTACCACTTCTGTTTCCCACAGCTGGGTATGGTGGTGTACTCCTTTGATCCCAGCACTTGGGAAGCAGAGGCAGGCAGATCTTTGTGAGTTTAAGGCCAGCCTGGTCTACAGAGTGAGTTCCAGAACACCTGGGACTACACAGAGAAACCCTGTCTTGAAAAACCAAGAAAAGAGGTGATAACAAAACCCACCATTTATTTCCCCAGTTGCTGTCATGAGAAACTTACTAACTGAATTATGCCAAATGTGGTGCCCAGTTAGTAGTCGGAGCTTACTTTATGTGACGGTCCTTTCCCCACCGTGTTGGCTCCTTCTGAGTTGGCTTACTGAGAGAAACATGCATTACCACAAAACTGACAGACTTTCAATCGAAACATCTCGCATGTCACAAGAGAGAGGGCTGGATAATGATAGTGGAACTCTTTAATTTTTATTTGGAATGCTCAGGTACACTTTATTCAACAAGCCAAAGGATAACCCCTTGCTTTTTTCAGAATTAAATCCATTTATTTATAAAGTGCAGTTAATTTCTGGTTACTGTTTGGAAGAGTTCAGGCATAAGTAGGGATCTTGTTAAAGTAAGCTTGTAATTCTAGTAGTTTAGATGTCTTGGTAGATGTTATTAAATGATTTTCTATGTGTAATTTGGAATCAACATCCAGAACCCACCTTAGTTTTGTACCTTCCTTGAGAAGATTACAGCATGTCCCCCAGGGGATTCCAGGGCTTGCCATAACATTCAGCTAAAATATGAGGTATTTTTTGTTTTATTAGCACAAGTTAAAATCTGCACATTGTTAATAAGGAACATACTAATTTTTATATAGAAAGGATGTAGGGTTTTTATGTTTCATGATCTGACAAAATAGGCTTTAAATTCTTACAAGTTTATCAATTTCCACTGATGTACTTCATGGCACATAGTAGTGGGTTCTGTAAAGACATTCTGCATGTGTGTGAGATGTTGATTTGAGCGTAGCCACGTACCCCTTTTCCTTTATCACCCTTTCTTCTCCCACTGATCCGTTTGATCCCCGAGACAGTTTGGTCTTTACTTTCATATCATGTATATGATTTTATGCATTCGTATGAAATCTTGGCACCACAGAGAGACGAGTCACAGCATTCGAGAAGAGCTCATGCACTCTGGTTGTGCCCAGCTCCATCAGTACCCACCTTCTTCTCGCCCTACTTTTCCTTAACCACCACCCTTTCTTCTGAGGCAAGGTCTCTTGAGGACAAGTCTGGCCTTGAACTCCTGAACCAAGCCTAGCTAATTTTGTTCTTTATGGCTGAAAAGAAAATCCAGTTGTGCATATATGACACCCAGTCCTTTGTTGATGGCCACCCAGGTTGATTTTGTCATTTGAAGGAAGGAGACAGTGATGAAGGTATCTTTTTGACATCTTGTCTTGGAGCTGTTTTGATTTTTCTGTTTTGTGGTCTGTTGAATACTTTGTAATGGCAGCAATAACAGCACCTGCTTGGTTCCGTATTGCAAGGGAGATTGATGGCTCCTTTTATGTCGTAAATAGTTGGGGACTAAAGCCGTTCATTCTCACCATGAAGAATAAACGCCCCCAACTGCTTGTAGGCTGGGATCTGGCACCTTTGTTCTCTGTACCATCCTGCAAGATGGTGGACAAAAAAGGTAAGAAACCCGACACAGAGAGGCAACCTGCAGCAAGGGCTGGTGGTGATGTGGCTGGTGGTGATGCAGCCGCTGCTGGTGTAGCCATAGAAGGTGACCCTTAGGTTTAAAAGACAAAGAAGAGGAAACCCCACTACAGCAGAAACTCTGGCCTGGTTAGGGAATCTGGCAGGTGCTTCCTGGTCTGTATTCCAGAAAAGTCCCAGAGAAAAGAAAATACTCCCAAGTTAGAAAGAAAAAGAGGAGACACTTGCTGCTGTCACACAGCCAGCTGGTGGCAATAAGAATGGCATTGCCCAGGATTAAGCTTCACAGAATGCCTAGGACCTGGGCACATTCCTACTGAAGATGTGTCTTGGAAACTGGAGAATCATGGAGAAAAGCCTTTCAGCAGGTATGTGAGAAGGCCGTGTGCCCGCATCACTCCTGGGGACATTCCTGACCACCCTCTCCTGGCACCACAGGGGCAAAAGAATGACTTTCCTGAAGCAGCAGAGCAGTGGCTGCTACTTGTGACTGGACATTCTTGTCCTCAGCTACATAGAACACACTGGAATTTGTCATTGCCACCTCTACAGATACCAGCAAGGTTAATTCGAGGCGTTTAAAGGCAGCTGTGTTCCTAGTATTTCAGCCGGTTCTCAGTTTGTTGCTACAGCTTGTTCTTGATGTGGACGGTATTCCCTGCACCAATCAAGGGAAAGGACGGCTTCTGAAAAGACCAAGGAAAAGAGGTGCGTGTGAGGCCTACTGCAAAGGCTTTTAGTGAATGTGCTGTATGTAACAGTGGCTAGCTGCACACTCCCACGTTTTAGCTGAAGACATGAGTGCCGGGCTTAGAAAGCATAAGCCGGTCTCTCTTGGAAGCAAGCACAGCCTATACTTTGGCCAAAGGGATATGCTTAGAAGTGGCACAGGCAGAGGGACAGGTAGCTTCTAAAGGGTTCATGTGCTCTTCCCTGCCTTGCTGATTTAAATGCAAATGTGATTCTTGGTGCTTGCTTTAGCCATCATGGACCACGAGGAACCCCGAGAGTGGCAGTCATTTACAGAGAAGCCGGAAGAGGAGAGGAACCCTGTGTTCAAAAGTTATAAAGGAGCTTGCACACCGCACTGCCCCTTCTTACAGCCGCCTTTTCACAGATCTTCTCACTCCCAGCCTGGATAAGTAATAAAGACAGGCTGGCTGCATGGGCGTGCTAAGTCCCTCTTAGGGTGGCTGGTGTGTGAACATCCTCATTAGAGCCTATTTCCAGTGGAGAGTGGGCTGAGGAAGCACCCAGTACAAGTAAAGGAAGGAGCCAGAGCAATGGAGTACTCAGATCTTTTCACTGTCTACTGACAGCGAGCTATCGTTGTAATTCACATGCTCTCAAGGAAGCCTTGAGAGCTGTTCACAGCGGGCAGCTGAGCCAGAATCATAATGCAACAGTGAACACGCCTGAGCTCTTACGTTTTTCTAAGTTCATGTGCTTTTGAAACTCTGCTTTGGCAAACATGTCTCTCTCCCTTTCCTCCCCCAAAAGATAATTATGTGCAAGTTTAATTAAACTATTAGTTCCCTTTCCTTTTGTTTTTGTTTTCTGAAACAGTATTCCACTGTGTAGTCCTGGCTGATCTAGAATTTACAGAAGTCCACCTGCCTCTGCCTCCTGAGTGCTGGGATTAGAGGCGTGCGCCACCTTGCCTGGCTCTGTTAACTACGTGAGAGTCTTTGTATAAAATTAGTTGTGCTACAGAACGTTGGTTGTGTGGCCTGCCTTATTCCTGACAGGAGCAAGAACTCACACTTCTCATTTGAAATAATGTGATCTATGTGGAGGTGTGTATGGGTGTTTCCGTTTGTCTGTCTGTCTGCCAGCCTCACTGGTCTAGCCTTTGGCTGGCCTGGAACACACTGTGGGCTAAACTGACCTCTGACTTGGAGTGATCCTCCCTGCCTCAGCCTTCTGAGTGCAGCATGACAGGCTTGAGCCACCGCCAATTGACTGCCTTTTCCTCTACCTTTAGATGATGTAATATATTTCCTAAAGCCGATGATGAACTTAAGCTTCCTTGTTCTGTGACCCAGCGCTGCTTTCTCTTAACTTTTGTGGACTGAAGTTTTAGTCTTGTGCCTTCTCTTCAGTATTTTCCTGCACTCCGTATCAGATGTACCACGCATCAAATTCTATTCTTGGTGGTTTTTAAGATTTATTGATTTTTATTTTGTATGTATGAGTATTTTGCTTGTAGGTATATGTACCACATGTGTTCCTGGTACCTGCGGAGATCAGGAGAGAGTATTGGACTCCCTGGAGGTAGAGTTTCAGGACTTGGCTGCTGTGTGGGTGCTGGGAACCAAGCCCGAGTCCTCCAAAGGAGCAGCCTGTGCTTTTAAGCATCAAGCCATCTCCAACCCTTTTCATGTTTCTAAATCTTTATTGGAGTTCATACTTCTGTCTCTTCTGAGTGCTGGGTGGTTTCCTCAGATTCAGACTTCAGTTCCGTTCCCTGATACCGATTCAGCTGTATCTGATAGATACACTGGAACTCTGCTTGAAGTTTCTGACATACAATAACGTGTAATGAAATGTAAACTCCACTGCACAGCTGGGTACAGATTACGTGAGATACTGAGTAAGGTAAGGATTTAAAATTGTGTGCTGGATGAGGTGAGGTGAAAGCTGGCTAGTTTGTCATGGGTCCTTTTGTTGGAGTGGTATCCTGCAAGGTCACTAGGGTAGACTGATGGGAAATGGTGTCAGAGTGCCATACCTAATCCTGATTGTCATCTTGGTCGGGACACCTGGGTGTGTTGTCGAGGGCAGCTCCAGAAGGGACTAACCAAGTGGGGCAGACCTGTCCTGACCATGGATGGCTCCATTCCCTGGGGTCCTGGATGGAAGGAAGGGGAGGGAGGAAAGGGTTAGGCACCCTCCTCCTGCTGTGCCCTCTGCCACTTAAAGGACCAGACTCTGGGCCCTGAGGAGTCTTTTCTTATTTAAATTTTCTCAGGTATTTGTCACAGAAAACTGAGCTTCTCACAGGGTACTAGCAGAGAAGACAGGAGAGAGCCAGGTTAGCTAGAAGTATTTATGAAACAGTTGCCTTTCGTAGGCCTTATAATTACTGATAAAGAAGTGATCCTCCTGAGGAAAAGAAGGGATATTCTGTCTCCTTTATGACAGGAGTTAGGCCAGAGAGCACATGTGGATTTTAAAGGAGGAAGTTCTCTTTGAATTCAAGTTTTCCGTTCAGAGGGTGAGCGGTGAGCGCCTCTGAGCCTGGAGGTAGAGGATTACTTTGGAAGTTGAAAGACAGCAGCGGCAGGAGAGACAGAGGGGATCCACTAGAAACACATCACACACTTAAATCAGAGCAAGCAGAATGACCACCATCTTGTTCTTGGTTGTATGTGTGTGCTGTAGGACATGGTGTGAATGGTATTGCATTTAGTCAAGGTCAAGTGAAGGCTTGGAAAGGAACACATGAGAGGGACACCTGGTGCATCCGGCATGATGAGGAAGGAGTGCACAGGAGCGCTGACAGGAGGGGAAAGCTAACAGGATCAGTCGTTACCCCAAAGTTATCTGAGTCAGGGACCAGAGACCCAACCCAACTGCTGGTGGTCATCAGAGGGAAGAAGACATGGATTCAAAACTGCGTGGAAGTGCAGGCAGCCTGTGGCCATGGGTGGAGGAAATGCCAGCAGGCGGGGACGAGGGCCACATTTTTTGTGTGTTTTTTGAGGGTATGTTGAAATGTTTAACAAGGATGGTTGTACGGAGGGATGGACGTGGAGTCGGTCCTGACGATGTGAAGGTACAGGAGCTGAGCAGGGAGCTGTGGGGGGACGGTGGTCTGGGGAGGTGCGGCAAGGGATTTTGATGTTTGAGGAATGGTGCTTTGCAGGCAGTCCTGTGAATTCTGTCTGTAGGAGAGAAGGCACATCACTGCTTGAGAGCATTCCGGAGAAAGAGCTGCCCTGTGGGCTTTCAGGAGACCCTCAGCTTCTTGTGAGTTCAGGGCATTCAAAGAAACAGACTGAAAACACTGCTTTCTGTATGTTTCTCTCAAAGTTCTAGGCCCCAGAGGGCTTGAGAGATGGCTCAGTGATTAGGAGCATTTGCCTGGGTTAGCGTCTCACCATCCACATGGTGGCTCACAATCATCTGTAACTCCAGCTTTAGGGCATAGGCATACATAAGGGCAAAACATAATACATGTATAATAAATGTAAAAATTATAGGCATCTTGAATATAGTGACAGCAATTTATTATATCACGGGACAATCACGGGACCTCCAAGTCCTACCCAGATTGTCCCATGGCAATGAACCGAGGAGGTCGGAACCTCCTCGGTTCAAGTGCTTCCCCTGGAAAGCACTGGCCCCTTTGTGTCACTGTGGCACAAAGGGGCCAGTGCCACAGTGGGCAGCCATCGTTAGGTGAGGTCAAGAAATAGAAACCCAGTGCCACAGTGAGCAGAGCCGGCGAAACACAACAGGCAGAAAGACCACTTGTGACTTCATGAAGTCGTCCTTTCCTCTTGGGTGTGGGTTCTGTGGAACAGGATGGACAGAGGAAGGACCGTGGTTGAGAGAGCCTGCACTGGAGTTGGAACATTAGTGTGGGTCCGCAGAGTGCTGTTGTGAGTAGGGTCGGAACCTCCTCGGTTCAAGTGCTTCCCCTGGAAAGCTGGGTGAATGCTACTGCTTAGGGAGCGTTCTTTGGTAATTTGCGAGTGTCCTTAGCTGTGAGGATGCTGTTATCTTCATCTTAGCTTTCCTTCTTTCTGCCCACCCCTCCCCACCCCAGCCCCTGATCGGTGGTCTTTAAGCTTTATTGATTGTCTATCCCATCAATGTAATCTTTTAAAGCACACCTCTGATTTAAGTGAATGGTTTATACATTTTATGATGCATTGTTATGCTGATATCATAAGACCTTCATGTTGACATTTTTCAGTTGATGAGATTAATAAAAAGTTTAAAGTATTTAAAATTATGCTATTAATCAGAAGACCGTCTTTTGATATAAAATATAAATAAAAATTTGGGTACAGTTTTAAGTATTTGCTAATTATGGTGACTTGATAGTATCATTTGTGCCTTGAGAAGCCCTGTCATGCAGGACTGTGTTTCTTATTAATAAAAGTGAGTAAGTGTCTCTCAAGGTCTTGAAAATGGATGGAAAACAGAGAATTGGTAATATTTTCTTTGTTTTTACCTTACAAAAAAGATGACAAAGAAGCCCATATTATAATCAGAGGGTCAGCTCTGCTGGTTCTTATGCCCTTGTGTTTGTACATAGATGGTTAACCTTTGTCAATTTTTGATTTCAGTGCAAGACATTTTTAGAAAAATTCTGTGGTTCCACTGGTTTTAGTGGATTTTTTTTTTCCTGAGAGCTAGTTAAGCCTGGGCAACATTACAACCCCCCTGAACCAGTGGGTTTCATTATGCTGAAAGGGAAGGAGGGAGTGGGACCCCTGTGTAGGGCAGGCTCCTGCTCTTCCCTCAGGAAACCTGGGGTGCCGTGCAGCAATGGCTTTCTGACAGATGGACTGAGGGTGGGTGCCAGTGCCAGCCTGGTGATGCTTTCTGCTCTTGTGATCCTCAGATAAGAAACAAGCCTCCTCTCCGGCCTGGCTAGTGTCTTGTTCATTCAGTGCTGTCAGGATAGGGCATAATGCCAGGAGCATTTTCAGGCCCTCTCTAAACCCTGCATTCTCCCTCCTCCACGTTACACATTCACTACCTGTTATTTTCTTTTGCTGATTGTTCGTGTCTTGGTAACCTCTGAATTTGTTACTTTAAATCTTTTTAAAATATCTACATGCGTCTTCCCATTTCAAAGCGTCTGGTTCTCTGGGCCTCTCCAGCTCTCATCCTAGTCCTGCCTTGTGGTAGACGGCTCCCTATCTGCCTGTTAGGGCCTGGGTCAGCGTGCTTCAAAAGCATAGCTGGCTTGGTTTGGAAAGAGCTCCAGCCGTCTTTCTCAGAATGTCCCTTGCCATTGGGACCATTGCTCCATGGGGAGCAGAGGTTTCTGGGGCCCTCCTACCTTTACCCACAATGATCCCATATGGAACCTGGCCTGGCCTTTCTTGGCATCTAGAGGCAATGCAGAAAAATACCCTAACAGTAGGAGTGCTTTGTCACGCCTAGAAACCTTTGGCTAGTGTGCTCTCTTCATAAGTGGTATGTAAATGCTAACATAAGCAATTCGCTTAAGATTTGAGAGTGGAAAACTTTGATTTGTAGATTCTAAATTGATTCTTTCTGGGTATGGGTATTACTAAAGTTAAATATTCTTTGCATCTTTTAGTATATGAAATTAGTATGTTAATTGTTTATAGCAAAATCTTAAGTAATTCAGACTTCAATCTTGATTTTTATTTGGCAAAAAAATAAAGAATTTCATATGCATATTTTTACATATCACAAAAATTAATCTGCAGAACTTGAAAATGGCAAGCCTTGCTATTTTCCTGTTTACTCTAGTGAAAACAGTGATGGCTTATAGTGGTGCACAGTGGCTAACCCATGGTGAAGGAAGAAGTTCACCCTAAGGACCATGTCTGGAGGGGTTTGCAAGCCACAGTTTTGTAGTACATCAGCTGGGGACAGAAGAGGTCTGCAGGAGAACCGAGAGTCTAGACAAGCCAGTAAGGGTGGTGCTTGAATGCATACTGTATTGCTTTTCTGTTCTTAGTGGAAAAGACTTTGAAGTGGAGGTGCTTCAGGGGCGGTTTCAAGACAGGATTTCCTGTATAGTCCTGGTGTCTTAGAACTCACTCTGTACTGTATATCAGGCTGACTGTGCACTCAGACATCTGCCTGCTTCTGCCTCCTGGCTGGGATTAAAGACTGGGCCACCACACCTGGCTAGGAAAAGACATTTGTAAAAGTAACATTTGAACAAGGGTACGGATTATTAGCATTTAGTTCAATTAATTATCGTAAACTCAGCATGCAGAGTTAAATGGTTCTAGTGTAACAAGAATCTTTTCTTACCCACTTTTCTAATGATTTTCTTTCCACCAGCAAAGAACCCATAATCCCTACTTATAAAACTGTAGACTATTTTCAGTGCGCACACCAAGTGATGGGCTTCATCATGACGTCTATTAAGCCTTCATCTTCGTCTGTTCTCTTCTCTCTGTCAGTAATCTACTACTGCAGAGTCATTTTGTCTGTGTTGGAGCTTTACACTTACAGAATCACGGGAATGTATTTTGTATTTGTGGTTTTTGTTTGTTTTTGTTTTTTCTAGACAGGGTTTCTCTGTGTAGCCCTGGCTGTCCTGGAACTCACTCTGTAGACCAGGCTGTCCTTGAACTCAGAAATCTGCCTGTCTCTGCCTCCCAAGTGCTGGGATTAAAGGCGTGCGCCACCACTGCCCAGCTTCTGTTTTTATTTGTGAAATCCATGTTTTGGGTGAAACACAGTTCACTGGTTTTTTTTATTATTATTATTATTATTATTATTATTATTATTATTATTATTATGCATTATCACAATTTAAAATCATCCAACATTTTACTTATTCCTTATATTTTAATGTGTATTTGGTTTATGTCTGAATTTGGGCTACAATCGTGGTCTCTCCATTTTCACGCTGGTCTTACCTCCATGTTTTTTCAACACAAGCCTTGGCTGCTGCATTGAGGTTCCCAGTGCTGTTTTTCCTCCTGAAACTACATTTTGTTTTCTTTTCTGCCCCATTTGCCCCTTTTCATTGTAGACCTGCATAAGAGTAATTACTATAACCATATTATATTAGGCTGTTTTAAAATCTTCTCCGCCAAAGGAATTAGGTGTTATTTACAATTCAGTCTTAGACAAATTCTTGGGACAAGGTCAGAAAGCAGCCGCATTCTTTGCCAAAATATCACAAGAGTGATCGTCAGCCCACTTGCTAATACTGTCCCCCCTGAAACCTTGTGAGCTGGGCCTCCACAGTCCACATTGCTCTCAGTGCTCACATCCCTCTTACAGTGTTCAGAGTCCCAAAGCCTTCCACATTCCTCCAACAGACAGGGTCAGGCCCAGTCTGTCACAGCAGTCGCCCTCTGCCAGCACCTACCTTCGTTTTCCTTAGCTACTTTTCTGTTGCTGTATTAAAACACCGTGCCCAAAACACCTTACAGATGAGAATCCATCATGACAGTGGAAAGTGGCAGCAGCAGACATTGGTGACAAGAGCTGGAAACTGAGAGCTGAGGCTTCACATCTCTACCCCAAAGAGGAAGTAGAGAGCAAACTGGAATGACTGTCAGAGTCTGCCCCCAGTGACATTCTTCCTCCAGCAAGGCCACACACACATCCTGATCCTACCCAGTCTGTCTGGGGCCTACGAGTTCAAATGCCCAAACTGTGAGGGACCTCTCACCCAAACCACCACATAACTTTTGTGTGGGTAATGTAATTGGGGATATTTCTCAAGTCCGCCAGGAGTGAAGGAGGCATTCATAGCACTGAAATCTCTACAGGCAGATTTCTGTAGCTGTCGTCAGACTTTATGAACCTTATATGCACTAATGACCTTTCTGGAGGTGTGAGGCTCTAGCAGCCAGTAGTCTCCTGGAGCTTCCAAGTTCTCAGACCCTGAAGTCAGACCCTGGCAGATGTTTTCCAGAGCTTGATCCACCTAGGCCCCAAGTGCAGGGCTGCCTTCCCTGCACAATTCACTGTGACTGGCCTGCCACATGCATCTTCCGGCATGCCAGGGTCTGCTTTCACGGCTGCTTCCCAGGGCTCATTTCACCCTGGGGCTGTCTCCCACCACAACCCCCTAACTCAGTTTTAAGTTATAGGTTTCTGGTCAAGATGATAGCTAGCCACGGCTCACTGATTCAGGGAGCACCGCCCCTCCACTTACCCCTCCCTCCTCTCCTCCAAAAGACCCAGGTTCAGCTCTGCCTGCAACTGGTTTGAGCTCTGTGAGAGCCATGGCTTGTCCGGTGGGTGGGACTCTTTGAGTGACTTCTCTGTCAGATTTTTGCCTTACCCTTTCTGTGACTTTCCAGCGCATTATTTTCTCTGTACGACACCACTGTCATCCATAGCAGTGGCTTCTCTCTTCTGCCTTTTACCCAGAAGCTGACAAGCTAACTGTTTTCTTCCTTGATGTTTGTTGTGTTCACAGTGCCACCATCTGTCACACCTCTGTCTTCATCACGTTTTCATCCTTGAGAATAAATATATTTAACTTAGAACGTCAACATTGGTATCAACAATAGATTCCCTTTTTCTTTCTTTTTTCTTTTTTTTAAAGACTTCTTTTCTTTGTTTATGTGTCTGTGAGGGCGTATGATTCAGGTGTGGGTACCCAGAGAGGCCAGGAGCGTGTCAAATCTAGACTGGAGTTCTAGTTACTTGTGAGCTGTGTGGGGTTCAGAAGTGATCTCTGGCTTCCCTGAACAGCAGGAAGAGCTCTTAAGTGCTGAGCCATCTCTCCAGCCCCAGATTTATTTTTTTAGTTAACTTGAATTCTTTTTTACTTTTTGCTAGCTTAATTTTACTTTCAGAGCTTATTTGGAAGACCCAAGGGCTATCATTTAACAAACACTGGGACCTTTACTGGGAACTTTCCTTAATTCGGCCTTAGGAACAGAGGGAAACACACTGTAGCTTTCTTTTATTTTTCTGGTGAAGAGAATTTTCTCTTTTTCTTTTTGCCAACAGGAAAATGCAGTTCCATTAAGGTTCTTGGTCAGAGATCAGAGGCTTGGGTCTACAAGAAGTGAGCTTTTGGAAGAAGTATGGTCCAATATCATGGGCCAGTTCAAACTACACTGTAGGCGGTGGCAAGCTGCCTCCTCCACCCTCTGTGGAAAGGCAGCTGTGAGTGCAAGTTACCAGAGACAGGAAGGTGGGAGAGTGACTGAGTGAGAGTGTGCGTGTGCGTGTGTGTGTGTGTGTGTGTGTGTGTGATGTGTACATGAGTGTGCATATGAGTGAATGTGTGTGCGTGTGCGTGTGTGTGTGTGTGTGTGTGTCCCTCTGTAAGAAGCGCCCAGATTTCTGGGAACAGTGTGAAAGGGTCAAAGGGGGCTGAAGAAGCCATCCTGAAAAAGAATCTGTTTTCTTTGTGCAGTTCATTCAGGGAAAGTCCGCTCCTGTTTCTCCTGGTAATGAAGATGAACAGCTGTGAGGGAAATCCACCAACAGCGCTAGGCTGTATCTTGATGAGGCTTTGGGGTTATGTTTGCTGTGGGTTGAATTTTCTAAGTGTGTTTTCTCTGCCTACCATCCTGGTACAAATAGTGATGAACACACTTGAGAATAGTCTTGGGCAGACTCTTGGTGGATGGGAGTGACTTAAACTTCACAGATATACAACCAGTTCCAACAGGGAGATTTGCTTCTGACTTTTGTTTTTAATTTTTTACTATTAAAGTTTGTTTTAATGTGCCAACTACTTTACTTAGAAGCTTGTATGAAACGGCAGGGTAAGTTTCATTTTTTCTTTTTTCAGCATACTGTTTTTATTGAATCTTTGGGAATCTCACATCAGTCATCCCATTCACACTCATTTCCCAGGCCTTCCATGTCTGTCCCAACCCTTGTGACAGCCCTCTTCCCCCCAAAATGTAACATAAAGTTTAAATAAAAGCAAGCCCAGTTAGTGTGATCTGTTCACTCACTGGAGCATGGTCGGACTCTCAGTGGCCTGCCCCTTCAGTAGAGCTGAGTGGTTCCCTCCACACTCCTGCCAGGAGCCATCAGCTGTGGAGAGCTAACTTCAGTATCTTAAGCACTTACAAACGTTCTCTTCAATGGCTCCCTGTTCAGGCTGCTCCTTTTTTTTTTTTTTTTTTTTTTTTTTTGGTGGGTGGTGGGGAGCTATTACAGCCTTTTAAATCACCTGTGTGTGTGTGTCTATCTGTCAGGCTTCTTGGCAATAAGCACAGGCAACAACTCACTGAAACAACTCCCAGACCTGTACTTCCTACATAGGTTTAATTTTCTCATCTGTGTCATGAATTATACCAGGAAACGTTTTTAATCCATTAAACTTGTAATATGTAGTGGTCATTTAGTTGGAGAGTTTTACCCAAGTTTTCCTAATGAGAGATGTCCACAAGCATACGATATTTGTCTTTTTGTTCATCTGGATTACCACACTTAGGATGATTTTTTTTTTCTAGTCCATCCATTTACCTGCAGATTTCATTTTTCTTTTTCTTTTTTTTCCGAGGCAGGGTTTCTCTGTGTAGCCCTGGCTGTCCCGGAACTCGCTCTGTAGACCAGGCTGGCCTTGAATTCAGAAATCTGCCTGCCTCTGCCTCCTGAGTGCTGGGATTAAAGCGTGTGCCACCACTGCCCAGTGGATTTCATTTTTCTTAATAGCTAAATAATATTATAATATTTATCTGTTGATGGACATCTAGGTGGTTTCCAATTTCTAGCCATTCTGAGTGGAGCAGCAGTGAACATGTACGAGCAACTATCTCTGTTCGTTGGATGAAGTTTTCTTTGGGTAGATGCCCAAGAATGGTAGAGCTGGGTCTTGACTTAGATTGATTCCCATCTTCCTGCAGAAGTGCCACACTGATATCCGTAGTGGCTGTACCAGTGTGCACTCTCACCAGCCATGGAGGTTTCCCCTTTCCCTGCATACTGGCCAGCAGGTGCTGTCATTTGTTTTATTGATCTTGGCCATTCTGATTGGTGTAAGATGAAATCTCAAAGTAGTTTTAACTTGCATTTCTCTGATGCTAAGGATGTTGAACATTTCTTTTAAGCTCTTCTCAGTCATTTGAGCTTCATCTTTTGAGAATTGTTTAGACCTGTGCTCCAATTATAATTATGGTGTTTAATTTATGTCTTTTTCTAAAAGTTATTTATCTAGTTTAGATATTAACCCTTGTTTGGATATGTAATTGGTGAAGATCTTTTCCAGTTCTGTTGCCTGTACCTTGTCCCTTGCTGTACAGGAGCTTTGTAGTTTCCTCAGGTCCCCTTCACTAATTGTTGTTAACGCCTGTGTTGATGGTGTGCTCTGCCAGGGAGTTCAAGCCTGTTCCCCAGTTTCTCTTCTGTCAGGCTCAGGGAATCTGGTCTTCATGTTGTGGTCCTTGATCCATTTGGAGTTGAGTTACGTGCAGGATTTATTCTCATTCTTCTCCATGCAGGTGTCTGGTTTGATCAGCACCATTTGCAGTATATGCTGTCTTTTCTCCAGTATAGGTGATTGATTGCTCTGTCAAAAACCAAGTGCCTGTAGGTGTGTGGCCCTATGTCCGGGTCTTCATTTTGATTCCATTGGTCAACATGGGTATTCTCGGTTTCTAAATGAAGTTTTTGACATTTGTTCTATCCATTTCTATGGAGAATTGTATTGAATCTGTAGATTTGACCCGGATCGTTTCTTCTTCTCTGTACCTGTTATTGACACACTTTTGGTTCTTTCAGAATACCCCATATTTTCTGGATGTTGGTCTTTTACTGTGGTTAGTTAGTATGCGTGCATATTTTTTAAAAACAATATTGGATGTTATCTTTCAATTTTTCTGTTCTTGCTGGGCATGCCATGTGTCTAATTTTTCAGCAGTCCAAATACTGAGGCAGGAGGATCGTGAATTCAGGGCTAGGATGGGCTTCATGATAGGACACTGTTTATAAAACCAAACAAAAAATTTTGTTTTCATGGATCATCTAATTATCACTTATAATTTTTTTGCTTTTTATTTATCCTTATTTTACATTTTCTTTCTTAATTTATATATTTTAGCATAATTTTGTTATATATGTTATGAAATTTTCTGATCATTTGTTGCCCATCTTGTAACTTCATGCTGTATTTCATTATAAAATAGTATTTAACTTTAATTATATTACTATTATTTTTATATTCTTTTCATTTTGTATAAGTCTCCCTTGCTAGGCGGTGGCCCATGGCTACAATGTTAGCTTTAGGAGCCTGAGACCGTTGGATCATGAGTTTTCAGAGCTAGTTACACAGAGATATTCTGTCTCAAGATAAATGACACATGGCATGTTTTGTTTTGTTTTTTGAGACAGGCTGTTACATAGCCCAGGCTGGCCTTGAACTATTCTTGGTCCTCCGTTCCTGCCGATGCTTCCTGAATTCTGGGGTTGCAGCGGGGGTAACTAAGCCTGCTGTGGCTTGCACACACACACTTCTTTAGGAGGGAAATGGTTCCTTTTGAGCGTTCCAAGGCCGTTGAAAGGTTGTATTCTTTGTCCGGTGGTTTGAAGTACTAGCAGACGGCGTGTTTAATTCACAAATCCATGCTGCAAAATCAGTTCTTTTGATATCTTTGTCTACTGCAAAATCTATTCTTTTTAAATGATTGTGGCCTCAGAGAATTGTTGCCTTGTGAGTGGGAACATCCTCCTGAGATGAGTCTCTGTTTCTTCCATTTCTGTGCAGTGATATCTGTTTGTACTGCATTACTCAGTACCTTGTAAATTCCTGTTAGTATTTTTATAGATGATGTGCTGAAGTTTAGATTCTCTCAGTGTCAGACTTTATATTTCTGCAATACTGTATCTTTTTACTCTTAAATGTTTCCACGTTAATTCAGATTTCCTCTCGTGTTCAGTCAAGTTCCATATATGTCAGCTCAAACAGCTTACATATTGTAGGCTCACTGCTGGACATTTTTTTACATTTCTTTATTTGTGTGTGTGCACCTGAATGTGGAGTTCAGAGGAAAACTTGTGGAAGTTAATTTTGTCCACTGTGTGGGCCCTAGTGATTAAACTCATTTAAAGAGGTTTAAAGAGGCAGTAACAAGTTATGGCTTACACTCACCATGTGTTAAACAATAACAGCCAAAATAACTAGGCCACACAGAACTGTATAACTGCAAAGGATTGGAGAGATTTGATGACAGCCATCCTAGAGTTTGGCTTGCTTAGTCGGTAGAGCATGAGACTCTTAATCTCAGGGTCGTGGGTTCAAGCCTCACATTGGGTTCCAATTATAAAATAATGTGAATTATGCTTATCCTTGTCTAGCTTCAAATGAATGAGACTCAAACTACGATTTCTTTATTAGGCTGTACAATTTCTGGGGATGACCCCTAACCCTAGACTGACTACTTCCCCAACTGTGCTCCCCAGATACTTGCTGTTTGACTCTTCCTGGGTTATTTCTGTTCCAACAGTCTAGTGTCCTGGGGAGTCGTTTCACTCAGGCACACGCTGCTGGTCCAGCATGACCAATGGAGACCTCCTGTTCCTCTATCTTCTCCTCTGTTCATTCTCTCTCTCTCTCTCTCTCTCTCTCTCTCTCTCTCTCTCTCTCACCTGCCGAGCCATCACACTTACTGAGTATTCCTGAACATTGTCTTTGTTACTATTATAACTGGAATTAGGTCTACTTTTCATTGTTATCACTTGTGTATAAGAAGCTTTTAATGTGACTATTTGTTGGTGTATGTTATTGTGCACAGCAATGCAGTTCATTAAGACATTTTCATATACAGGTATTTCATGGACTTTGACACCCGCCCATACTCCCTGTCTTCCCCTTGCCGTTGTTCTTATCCATCTTCAGACAGTCTCAGTTCCACCTCCACATCCCCATGCATTTGCGATTTCTCTGTGTCTCTGTAGATGTGTCTCTGACAGCCAAAACTTGTCTGTCTGAGTCTGACTTTACTTTCCTGATGTGATGATCTGCACTTGGACCCGTTTCCCTCCTGGTGATACTGTTTTCTTGTTCATGGCTGAGTAATACCACATTTTCTTTATTGATTTGTCTGTTGATTCTGTGTCTTGACCCTTGACTCTTGCTGTAAACAGATGTGTGAGTGTTTCTGGCTTGTTGATTCAGAGTCCTTGGCTGTATACTCGGGAGGGACTTGGCTTGGCCATGCAGTAGTTTAGATCCATACTGATCTCCACAGTGGCTGGACTAATGCACATTCCCACCCCAGTGGATAAGGCTCCGTCTCCCGCTTTATCCTTCACACCATTTGCTGCTACTTGTTTTCTTCATGGTAGCCATTCTGGCCGGCGCCGGGTGGAGCAAGGCTTCTGAGTCTTGGTAGTAGAGCTGGTGCAGCACCCATTAGCTAGAAAGTGCCTTGATAATGGGGTGGTTGCCACAGAAACTTTTCCACTAGTGATATAATTAACATGTAACTTTACAGTGTCTAGTGGTTAAAAATGAAAAGAAACTGGTGAAAATAATCACAATGATACTTCAAGCTTATATGTTCATAATATCTCATTTTTGCATAGAAACAATGGAAAACATGAGACATTTTATTCTTTGGTGGTTTGTGCTGTGTGTGTGTGTGTGTGTGTGTGTGTGTGTGTGTGTGTGTGTACATGTGTCTTTGACAGCCAGAATCCACCTTTTTTTTCCCAAGTTAAAATTTTTATGAGGTAGGGCTATCACTGGCCTAGTAGTCACCAAGTAGGCCAGGCTGCTGAACAGTGAGCCCCAGAGATTCTCCTGTCTCCCTTCCCCCAAGGTTAAGATTGCAAGTGTGTGTTACCATGCCCAGTTTTCTGTTCTGTGTAAGTTCTGAAGATCAAATGTGAGTCCCCATGTCTCCAAGGCAAGCATGTTACCAAATAACAGTTCCGGTAGCCCCTGCTTTTTAATGTTAAATCTTTCAAATTAATTGTGTATCTTACATCTGCAGCATAATGCACTTTAGACTATATAGTGCTTGATCAGCTGCAGCCGGCTAGTGGCTGCAGGGTCTCACTGTGTTTGAGTGTTCGGCCATATTGCCTACCAACAGTGAGCCCGTCTACAACTTTGAAAACATGGTTTCCCTTCTTTGATGGTTTTTGGAAGGAGCACAGTACTCAGTGACAGGAAGGTGGTCCACACAGACTTTGTGTCTTCCCATTTGCGGATTGGCGGAGCACGGGATTTGGATTTCCCTTCGATTGTGTTCATTTCCTCTTTAAGGCATTTGCTCTAGAGCAGCTTTGTCCACTGGGAATGTAACAGAATTTTACAATGTCTAGAGTTGTAGTTTAAAAATTAAAAGAAACTGGTGAAAATAATTGTGACGATGCCTTAACCTCGTGTATAAAATAATACCTCATCTCAACATGGAAACAGTGTGAAATCACATTGGCAAAGCATTTTGTATGCTTTGGTGGTCATGGTGTGTGCGTGTGTTTGTGTGTGTGTGTGTGTGTGTGTGTGCACACAATCATTAGAATCCTCAAATAATGAACTTATTTGTTTTTAATTAAAAACATATTTCAAAGTGTTAAGTATAAATGTATAGAATACTTCATTATTGGTGGCATAGTCCTAACTCTGTGTTTTCTTTCCAAGCTGGTCTCTGGACTGTCTTCACGCTAGGCGGGGCAGGCAGCAAGTCGGCCTCCTCTCCTGAACTTACTTCCCCTCTGGCCAACCAGAGTCTCCTGCTGCTGTTAGTGCTGGTGAACCTGACGGATGCCCCAGACATACCAAACCCCTACAGACAAGCTGTCATGTCATTTAAGAACACACAAGGTTTGTGGTGGTTTTCTCTTGAATGACTTTTTTAGTAAGCAAAGGTTGGTCGTCTTAACAGTGTATAGTTTCTGAGATGAGGGTCATTAGAAAAACTTGGAATGTGTTTTCTCAGTCAGGTCAAATAAGTCTTAGAGGAATTCTCTGGTCCTCTATGTCTATTAAATTTACATTTCTTTCAGAGACAGAGTAGTCAGAGGTTCAGTGTTAGGGACAAGAATTAGCTTGTGAAACCTATACAACAGGCTGTTTTAAAATTCCAAAGTCTCTATTTTAGTTAAAGTTTTATAGGACTAAATACTGTAATAGAAATAAGCAAACTTTTTTTTTTTTTTTTTTTTTGTCTAGGGGCTTTTCATGTTATCTGTCTTGCAGCCTCCTCTCCCTGCCTGTGACATAGGGAGGCGTGGGTAACAGGAGGGAGCAGTTGTGAGTCTGCCTCAGTAACTGTCTTAGTGCAGGAAGGCGTGTGCTGGACTCCTGGGGGCTGTATCTGCTACTCCTAAAGCAGACTGTAAACGGGTAGGCCCATGTTGACGAAGCTGGGCATTAGGAATCGGCAGTTTGTACTCTGAAAGAAAGGGTCCTGTGACAGATACTAGGGTGGCCAGGGTACGTCTACCACTCAGACAGTATTAAGATGAGAAGGAAGTAAGGTTCTTGGGAAGGATGGTGAAGGTGTCTGAGTTGTGGTGTCATTCTGCTTCCCTGGCCTGTGCTAACTGCTCACAGTCAGAGGGTTGGGGTGCCAAGGAGTCATACCTTTCTCACTTCTGAAAAAATGTGTAGAATCCTCATCCATTTGTGCTGCTGTAATAAAGTACTAGGCAATCTGTAAAGAACACAGATTTATTCCTCGCTGTGCTAGAGACTGGGATGTAGATGATCAGAGCCCCAGCGAGTTCAGTGTGGCTGAGCCGAGGCCCATCTAAGGCGCAGCCGCCTTGAATTCAGATTCTTGCGTGGGAGGTGGGACAGAAGGCTGGAGAGTGACAGCTGCACGAAGCCTACTTTATTAAGGCTAACCCCCCTCACAAGGGAGGAGCATGCATGCCTGAATCACTTCCTGAAAGTCCTGCTACCGCATTGGCAGCTAAGATTTTACATGCACTTGGTGGACACAGGCATTCACACCATAGTGCAGGTGGGGAGTCGGTTCAGTTTAGTGGATGGGAATGGAGACTCGTGTGGTTTTCTACTCCGTTACTGTTCTCAGTTTCTTAGTGGCTGTTTCTTCATGGCTAAGAAAGCTCATTTTGGAGCTGAGCTGACCTAGGTTCATACAACACTCTGGTCATTTTAGGGTGATCTCTTTGGCAGTTGGTATAATCTCAGGAGCCCTCAGTGGTGGTGTCTGCAATATGGATATACGATCATACAGCACCTTACATAAATACCAACCAAGAGTAGAGTGTTAACCACAGCGAGGACTCTGTGTGATTGCTTACTGATGTTGCTTTTGCCACTTAGGCCAAAGGCTCATGTGCAGCTAGGACTTTAGAATTGAACCATGTCTCACAATATCCTTTTTTGGGACACCGTTAAGTAGCACAGCAATTCTGGGTACTGACACTGGAGTCAGGTAGACTATAATCTCTGTCTCAGGTGGTTTTTAAGGAAGAAAAGAGCTTTCACTGTAGTGGAGATTCACCAGACATGGCTGTTACCACGAGAAGCAGTGTAACGTAGAGGTGAGTCTGGGTTTGCTCAGGGAACTTGGGAAATTTAATAAATCTCTCTGAGCTTCTCTTTCATCATTTCTAAAGTTGGCAGGATAAAGGCTCAGTTGTTGTACAGATTAAATAAGGGGTAATAGACCTAAAGCGTCTGTACAGTGGCCCCTTCCTGCCACTTACTGGCTCAGCATGTGAGCCACACAGAGAACACATCTATAGTATAGGTCGGTGATCTCTCTGCTCTCATTGTAAAGAACTGCTGTGTCCAGACTCTTCTCCTGTGAGACCTGTAAAAGTTATGTAATATTTACTGTCTCACTGATCTTTTCTCTGTGACATACAAATAGCATGACAGGAAGGGTTTATTCTAGCTCATGGGTGGTTCCGGGGACAGTTCATGACGGCAGGAACTCTGGCAGCAGCAGATTGAGAGACGGTCATATTGGGTCTGCAGTCTAGTAGCAGAGAGTTCTGGATGCCTGTGCTCACCTTGTTGTCTCCTCCGTAGTGTTACTGTGCTTTTATTTAGTCTGGGAGCCTAAAACAGGACTGCCAGTGAGTAAGGTTATACCTCAGCTAACCTAATCTAGATAATCCCTCACAGACATGGTCAGCTCTGTTCTCATCATGGTATTCTTAATGTCATCGAGACTGGCCATTACAACTCCATCCTTGTCAGCTAGGCACCTAAACGCATGCATTTCCAGCTGTAGCCTTTCCCCTTTCCCCATTGGCTTGTGGCCATCTCATAGTGCACAATGCATTGAGTCCCCATAGTTTGTAACCATTTCAACATTGTTTACAAGTCTACAGTTCAAATTCAAAACTTACCAGAGACTCAAAACAGTCTCTCAGCTGTGAGTTCCTGCAGAATCAAGGCCAAGTTGCAGACTTGCAAGACAACACAAGCCCTTGCAGCACTGTTCCTGGCACCTGTGCTCTTTGGTGATACAGCTGGAAGTTTGCATGACTCCAGCCCTGTCAGCTACAGCAAGTCCTCTGGGCCATCTGCACTATGTGCTTGGAGCTTTCCTTACCAGACATCCTAGTCCTTGCCTGCCCGACATGCCATGATGGTCTAGTTTGATTTTGTTGCTGAAATAAAACACTCTGACCAAAACCAACTAGAGAGGCTCTTCCAGGTCACAATTCATCACTAGAAAAGTCGGGACAGGAACTCGAGGCAGGAGCCATGAAGCCAGCATTGCATGCTGGCTTGTTCTCTGGCTCACTCTAGCTCACACCTTCCTAGTTTTCTTATACTTCCTAGGACCACCTGCCTCAGGATGGTGCCACCCACAGTAGGTGGGGCTTTCCCTGAACCAGTTAATAGTAAAGACAGTTCCCTACAGATGTGCATAGGGCAATCTGATCTCGGTCTCCAGGTACTTTACTCTCAGATGATTCGGAGTTGCATCAAGTTGATAATTAAAGCTAGTTAGGACTTGAGGTCTCTTATTGCAACTTAGATTTTACTGCAGCTTCATGCAGTGGCCTCTCAGGGCCTCCTTGAAGGAACTGCATCCCAGTCACATGTGGCCTGGACTCTCTGGAAATGAGTACAAGACTCCATGACCCTGTCAGTGGGGCATTCATGCTTACAAATCCAGCACACTGTGGCTAAGTTCTGCCGCCAGCTCAGGAGAGAGCCTCGGTCTTGGACTACACAGTTTCATCAGGTTTTGTGCTGATGCTAGGGAAACAGTTCCCTGTCTGGTTGTTTCTGAGCAGAGGACTCCTTCGGTAGTGTTCTGAGTTGTAGCTCTCCCCTTCCAAATGAATTTGCACATTCACACATGGGAGGCATTGATGGTCTTGGTCAGGACAGGTGGAGAGCAGGCACTGAGTCTTTAACACTCACACACACTTTGCCCTCTGCTCTCTTGTCACCTCCGACGGACTCACACACTTCCTTCCCATAGCTCTACATTTTCCCTTACTTTTCCCTCCAGTTTTGCTCTCACTGTGGACTGGATGAAAGCAGTGAGCAATATTTGTACAACCTGGATGCCAATGTCTTGAAATTGTCTCTGCAAACAAATGAGTCCGTTATTTTCCCACTTAGTATCACTCAGGTGCAATCACTGTGAAAGCAAGAGAGGCTGGGTTCACATCAGAGCCTGCAAAACCAAGGCGCGTGCGTGCGTGTGTGCGTGTAGTTAGTCCCACCGTCACAGGGTAGAGAGGCACAGCCAGGGCTTAGAAGCTAGCTTTGCTGAGATAACTAGCTTCACCCTGTCTCAGAGAGTAAAGCAGGGAGTGATGGAGGAAGACACCCAGGGCTTTCTGACTTAAACATGCATGTGCACACAAGCACACACTCTTGCACACGCACACATGCACACACAACTAATTATTAATTAAATTTAACTTAGATCAGAGTATCAAGGTGACTGAGCTGTGATTTATGCTTTTATCATTTAGAAACTTTACTGGGCTGGAAGATGGCTCAGTGGTTAAGAGCACTGACTACTCTTCCAGAGGTCCTGAGTTCAATTCCCAGCAGCCACATGGTGGCTCACAAACATCTGTAATAGGATCCAATGCCCTCTTCTGGTGTGTCTGAAGACAGCGATGTACTTACATAAAATAAATAAATAAATCTTAAAAAAAAAAAAAAAAGAAAAGAAACTACTAAGTTTCTTAACAGTTGTAGAACTTTTTTTAAAAGATTGATTGTATTTATTTTTAAATATATGTATGTATATTTGTCTTAGTTGGGTATGGGCTTACATGCATGCATGTGGCCGTGAGCCACCTGAGCTCAGCATAGGGAAGCAAACTCAGGTCCTCAGCAGAGTAGTTTGCGTTTTAAACACTGAGCCTTCCTCCAACCCCTTCAATTTTCTTTTAAATAAGAGTTATAGAAGTTTTACAGTAGATGCCTTAGCTTGTGCCCCGGTCTGCGGGGGTTCAGCGGGAACCTGGGGAGGGGGCGAAAGAATGGGGTCAAGAGATGTGAAGAAGGAGAGCGAGTCATGTATTCTGATCAAGCTCTCAAAATTTTGTTTCAGGGCAGTAGCTTATAAAGGCAAGCAAGTGGGAAGGTTACACATGGCCCAAGGCTAACCCACTGTCATAACCAGCTTCTGGGAAATACCAGACGGTTCTTTCAGTTCCTGGAACCTGAGACCGCACATGTCCTTTCTTAACCTTGCACTTTAACTGACTAGGCCTCTCAGAACAGCGGGTAATTTCATGGGTTTGGCTCCCCGCAAGCTTGTGTTTCATATATTGGTTTTTCTTTTATTTTAAAACTAGCTAAGTCACATGTGGATGTTTTAGCTATTTTTCATAAAAAACGGATCAATAGTTTTAGTGAGTGCTTCAGCCATGGTTTACTCTTTGAAGTGCCTTAACTATTATGTGTAAATACACAACTCAGAAAGTACTCCCATGCTCTCTTTATACATTTTCCTGCTGATTTTTTGTATTTCAGACAGCAGTCCATTCCCATCATCAATTCCACATACCTTCCAGATTAACTTTAACAGTTTGTACACAGCCCTGTGTGAACAGCAGACGTCTGATCAGGCAACGCTCCTCCTGTACACCCTGCTCCATCAGAACGGCAATGTCAGGACGTACATGCTGGCCCGCACAGATATGGAAAATCTTGTAAGTATCAAGAGAAACATGCCGTGTGTGTTTACAGCATTACAGAGTGACTTGTTTTCTTTCCCAAGAGGGTCAGGGTGCTCCCCTGGTGGCCATTCAGGTGGTGCTGGAGAGACTGATGAGAGAGATGTCCCCAGATTGAGGTTGAACTGATCGAGCAGCCTAGGCCCGAGTGACAGAGCACCTGTCCTTGAGGTCCTGAGCAGCCACCTGTTGCCCAGGGCTCCACCTGACCAGGTTCTCCAAGCAGCATCCCCTTCAACCCTTGAGGACATCTTTATTTCTTCTTGTTCCTTCCAGCTGATGAGGGCTGTCGACCGGCCCACTGGTCATGATCGCCACACAGCCCTGCTGACAGTGATGAAAGTCAGGGTGACTGTCCCAGCTTAGCCTCCTGAGGGTCCATCCGATCCTCACGGCCTTCAAGCCAGTGCCTCTGAATGCACTGTTAAGTCATTTTAAGGCCCCTGGCCAGACAAGTCATTTTAAGGCCCCTGGCCAGACACCACTTAATTTCTAAAGGAGCCAGCTGACAGCAACAGAATGTCTCCTCAGCTCTACAGATCAAAGCACCACAGGATATTTGGTAGCTTCCTTTATTGGTTTTAAATACTATGTAAATGCTGAAGAAGCATAAAATATTAGCATTTTTTTTTTTTTTATCGCAATGGCATTAAGAGCAAAAGATGTGATGAACTAAAGTCTCCACACCAGAAACCACAGTAAAGTACTCATCGTGAGGAAGCTGTGATTCCTGGTGGGTGTGGGAATCACAGAGACAGTTGTGTGTGTGATGATTCTGGGGGGATTTGGGCAATAAGCAAGAAGCCTGGGACATGACTTGTAGGCTTCTGTGGTGCAGATGCTGGCTTGATGAGGGAACAGTGGTCTCCAGTTTGAGAACACACGCTCGGAAAAGTCTTCAACAGTGGTTCTCAACCTGTGGGTCACAACCCTTTTGGACATTGAGTGACTCTTTCACAGGGGTCACATATCAGATATCCTGAATATCAGATATTTATGTCACAATAACACTAGAAAAATTACAGTTATAAAGTAGCAACAAAATAATTCTTTGGTTGGAGGAACTGTATTAAAGAGTCACGACATTAGGAAGGTTGAGATCCACTTGTCTACAAAGGTCACG
>JADRCH010000015.1:1071507-1159221 GCA_019843965.1 Rhynchomys soricoides | reverse complement strand
TTTGTTTGTTTGTTTGTTTGTTTTCCGAGGCCAGGTTTCTCTGTGTAGTCTTGGCTGTCCTGGAACTCACTCTTTAGACCAAGGTAGCCTTGAACTCAGAGAGATCCACTTGCCTCTCCTAAGTGCTGGGATTTAAGGCATGGGCCACTACTGCTGAGCTACAAACTTAAGTTTTTTTGTTTTGTTTTGTTTTAAGATTTATTTTATGTATATGAGTACACTGTTGCTGTCTTCAGACACACCACAAGAAGGCATCAGATCCCATTACAGATGGTTGTGAGCTACCATGTGGTTGCTGGGAATTGAACTCAGGACCTCTGGAAGAGCACTCATTTCTCTTAACCGCTGAGCCATCTCTCCAAATTAAGTTTGTTTGTTTTTTGGCTTTTTTGGGTTTTTTTTTTTATTTTTTTGGTGTTTTTAGAGACTGGGTTTCTCTGTGTAGCCCTGGCTGTCCTGGAACTCACTCTGTAGACCAGGCTGGCCTCGAACTCAGAAATCCGCCTGTCTCTGCCTCCCAACTGCTGGGATTAAAGGCATGCGCCACCACTGCCTGGCTCAAATTAAGTTTTTAATAAAGCATTTTCTCACTGTTTTGTACATATTTCATGGACTTTACCAGAAGTACCCTTTCCAAGACAAACATGCTAACTGAAGTGGGAAAAAGCAGAAGGGTAAAGAGAATTAAAATGATTATCTGTCTAGCATTGCCAGTACTGAATCAAGAGCTCCTGGAGAGAGGGAGCAAACAAGGTGGGAGACTGCTCCCTTAGAAGACCTAAGAATGTGGCTGGAGGCAGGTAACTAAAGAGGCCTCCGTGTGTCCTGAGCATCATTCACAAAACGGCAAAGTCCTGCCAGGGCTGCTGTGAAGAGAAATGACTTAACACATGTAAAGCGCCTTGGGTCACATCGCCTGCTGGATAGCGACACCCAGCAATTAGTAGAAGTAGCGACATCAGCCATGCTAGAGTAAGTCTACCATGTCTTGTCTGTGGTGACTCAAGTAGATCTGTGGATGGATGGTAAGACTTGGTACTCTGACTGGATTGCTTAAAACCCCCTGACTATGACCAGAAGGAACCACAATGCCATGTGGACTGCCTTGTTTGGCACAGTTGCCATCTGCCACACACTGCAACCTGCCAGCTCTTGCTATGTTGCTGTGTAGGGAACCAGGTAAGGAAGTGATGTTACTCTGCCTGTTACTGTGTTGTGAGGAATAGTTTATAGTAAGTGTTAGAGATGTCACTGAGTTACTTAGTTATCCATGGTTCCACTTTACAATGAAGAAACACTCAAATCTTAGAAGTGACTTGTCTGAGGAAAGTAACAGTGCTGGGATTTGAACCTATGTCTGTGGGCTACGCACAGTCTTGCACTGCCTTCTATTGCCAAGTGTTCTTTTTTTGAAGACAGGGTCTCACTGTTTAGTCATAGTTGGCCTGGAACTCTGTATGAAGACCACCAGGCTTCCCTTGAACTCAGAGAGATTCACCTGCCTGAAGGTAGTTCTCTGACCTCCACATACGTGCCGTGCATAAGCACGCATGGGTTTACATGTGCGTTATCAAGTAGGAACTTTCCTTTACACGATCCGTTCACGATCAACTTTTTTTCATTGCTAATCCTACATTGTCCTCCCTACTATGGATTATTTTGATCAATTCCTGACGTTATTTGATTTATCAGAATTACATTGTATAAAGATAATAAGTGTTTCTAAGGACCAGTTTATGATTTGATACCTCTTCAGGTAGTAGAGGAAATATCAGTGTGTATCCCACCCGCATGCTGAAGATAAGTGTCAGCCTAGTTGGTCTGTTGAGAGTCTGCACCAGTGTTAGTCCCAGCTGGGGCAGCTCTGTGTTGTGTGTGACTGAAGCTCTAAGAGGTATGTGCTGTCTGTTATCGAGGTGAGGACATGGAGACCAGAGATTCTCTTAAACTTACTCAGGATCAAATAGCTTGGTGTGTGGTGGAGCTCTGACCCAAGCTGAGAGAGAGAGAGAGAGAGAGAGAGAGAGAGAGAGAGAGAGAATGAGAATGAATATCATGTTGGCCTTGAATTGCTGTACAGTCGAGGATGACTCTGACCCTCCTGCCCTCACCTGCCAAGCAGAAAGGATTATGGACACCTTTGAGTGAATGCTCACTTCATGGACTTGGCAGTTTGGTTTGGTTTTGGTTTGGTTTTGTTATTACTTGAACAGTCTGGTTTCAAGTGTGGTCTACGGGCCCCGGGGGAGGGGGGTAGGCTCAGACTTTGTTTGCTATTTTCACTGTAACAATTGTTGGGAGAACTGCTAAAACCTTAGCATGAACCCACCCACACTGTACCAGGCCCAGTGCCTTCCCTCCGCAGACACTTGCAGCAAGAGAGCAAAGACATTTTCATTTAAAATAATCCTCAGCAAGGCTGTATGAAAGATGAACTTAAATGAACGTTGACGTGAGTGCTTGTGGTCTTCATGTTTTGTGTGATAAAAGGCTCCGCAGCACACATCTGTTCTCTGCTCTGTTTGCCTTCAGAAAAAGCACACACATGAAAACTAGCTACTTGTTGGATGGGCTGTAATTTTGACACGAGATAACTAGTAGTGGGCAGTGTTTATGTAAACTTGGCATTTTCTTTAAAATGAGTTACACGAGCTCATAACTTCAACCAGGACAACTGTGGGCATTGGTTGCAAAGTTAAGAACTTTCAGCAGAAATTAGAGTTGAATTTGCTTCCTGGTAACTGAAGACTTTGTAGTACCAGTGATGCTGGCGATAATGTGGGGCTTGGAACATACTGTGTCATTTAAGTATGTCATCATTTAGGAGCACTTTCATCAGCTCTCTGAAGCAGTATTTTTCATATGACTAGAGAGTTATTCCTTCATTAACTATATTATTTATGTCCACATAAAAAGTTTTCATTTGGGCTATACAGAGAAACCCTGTCTCGAAAAACCAAAAAAAAAGTTTTCATTCTTATATTTAAATGAACTAATGCATATTTTAAGTTACTTTCAATTTTAAAATCTGTGAAATTCATTGATAATAATGTACCCTGGAGTCCTCAGAAATCTTGGAGCCTAAAGGGGTCGTGCGTGCCATGAGTGAGATGCTTGTGCCTCAGCACCCTTTCAGAAGACAGCATGAGTAGAGAGCCCGCGAGTGTGTGACTTACCAGCCTGCCGCAGACACTGCTAAACCTCTGTTGTTTCTGAATTAGTTATGTCCTTACTTCCTTCTGTCAATATAATCAATACTTAGCTTTGTTTGCATTATTCATTTTTCCATTTAATAAATATTTATTGAAAAGATAGTTATTAGGGAGTTGAAATAGAGAGGGGCTATATATAATCTGTTTTTATTCTCTGGGGAACTCATGGGCTCTTACAGAGCCATAGATGGCAAACTTTTATTAAGTTTACTGTCCATCCTGCCTTTGCTATGGGCAGTGATGTGTTTGGGTTGTCTGTTACTGTGTACTAGACCTCCTGACAATACAGTGGCCAAAACAAGGGCTGGTCATGCTCTCCCTCAGGGCTGGGGATTGATTGCTCAGTTGGGTGGTGTTGCACTTGAGGTCGCTTGCACGTTTTCAAGCAGAGGGTGGTGGAGTGTGAAGCACACTGGGCTGGCTCAATGCCAGCTCTCAGCTGAGAGCCCATCGCAGGGTTGACTGGAACACCTCAGTTCTCTGGGTGACCTTGCCATTGAAGCATGACTGTCTCATAGTTCAGCCAGATTCCTAAGCTGCACTGTCCCAGGAATAGCAGGAACTGTATGCTTCCTTGCAACCTCGACCAACTATCTGAGACCATAGTTTCTACCACATTTTACCAGTCCAACCAGTCAAAGGCAGGTCATAGGACCATGAGGTACACAAATGCAGGGAGACATGGCTCACTTGTGACTACCTTATGAACTTTGGTTTCATAAATTATTCCCCAGTGTACCTGGGATAATAAATGACCTTATTCTTAAATCCTGGGCTTAAAATAAAATCCTGCATTTCTGTTTAAACTTTAAAAGTACAAGCTGATTCAAATTTAAACTGTAGTCTTTGCATTTTTCTTCCCTTGATTCATATTTAACATAACGTTTGCCTGTGTTAGTTTCCATTGAGAAGGAAATGCTCACTATGTACCAAGGTGCCTTTATTTACAGCCAAGGCAGTAACAGGGTATCTGAGGAAGTCGTGGGCTGTGCTGGCTGGATGCTCATTCTGTCAGGACACCCCCCCACCCCACCCCCAGCTTAGCTCATGGAGACTGCTTTGAAGCCTGGTGCAGCTTTTCACTGCATTAGGTTAATTCCCTGTCTGCTGTGGCTTGGTGTCCTGTGGGAGGAGACTGGGTACGGTGCTGCTGCAGCTCTCCCCTTGGTGGTGCTGTTGCACCGCGGCTGCCAGGAAAAGAGCTTTGGGAGTTCACCTTTGCTGCCCAGCAAGCATTGCATTTGATGCATCCACACACCAGGCTGTGGGTTAGGCTTCAGAGAGCTAATCACGCTCAGTACTGTCTCAGAAGTAAAACAGCAAATACCTGATTGACCAAGCCCAACCCAATTCTTCAGCTGCCTGGGTATGGCCTGGCTTTCCTGGAGACCGTGTGCTGGTGTGCTAAGAAGTGCTGAGTTTTAAAGGCATGGTTTCTTCTACATAGGAAAAAAAAAATGCAGTTTGCAAACTGATGTGTCATTTTCCTGTTGTGTTAGGCAGACCTGTTGCTGGGTTCTGTGGCTGCAGTGGTGTCGGTGTGCTCACATTCTAGCTCCATGCCTTTGGCGATGTGTGCGTCTATCTGGGACTATTGGCTTCATGCTTTGCAGCTCTCTCATGCACATTTGCTCAGGGTGGTGCACTGGGAAGTGGAGTACCGTTGGGGAGAAGAGGGTTGGGGACTTATGGGGAGGGGGCCATTATGTGGAAAAGGCGAGGCATGGGTGGCTGGGGACATGGCTCAGTGGGTGAGGTACTGGCCCCACAGGCCTGAGGACTGGAGTTCAGAACCCTCTGCAGCCACATAAATGCCTACTAGAGGCAGAGCTCACTGTAATTCCGGCACTTAGAAGGCAGAATTCTCCAGAGAGAAATGGTCAGCTGGGCTGGTTGAAATAATGAAGTCCAGGTTCAGTTGGAAGACTCTGTCACAGTGAGAAAGGAGAGAAATGGAAAAGACTGTCGGCCCCAGTCCACACCCCAGAAACAGAACACCAAGGCATAGAACTAACACGCTCGCGCGCTCTCTCTCTCTCTCTCTCTCTCTCTCTCTCCCTGTCTTTCGGTGTGTGTGTGTGTGTGTGCTTTGTGTAAATGTGGGGAGAAATAATACTCATTTGTCTTGACATGCAGAAACTCTGGAAGGATATAGGAGAAGCCCAAGCAAGTGGCTATGGGGTGGTAGAGCACCAGCCTTTGCACTGGCTGTTTCTCTGCTCTCCCCGTGTAAACTCCAGGGGTCACTGATTGTCAGTCTGCTCTCTGTTTGTATTCCAAGTACCCACAACAATGCAAGTAATGTAAAGAATAATTTTAGAGCAAGTGTTTGCACCAAACTAGCAGTTCCCAGACATCAAAACCGTATATGCATACTGTAGGAAATCTAGACAAGCTGGAAGCGATCCATAATGCCAACTTCCAAACAGTCCTCACTCTTTCCGGTCCCTGTGTTTCTTGTGCTGGGATTAAATCCAGCATCCAGCTCCTCTACACGCTAGGCAAGTGCTTTGCCACCCAACAGTACTCCCAACGCCCACGGGTATTTCTTAAGCTAATATCATGGTATATGTTACTCTGGATAATTTTCTGTTCATTTAATCGTGATTTTAAAGTGAAAGCTAGTTTGCATTATATGAAGAGTTTTGTAGACAAGTTCCACAGTATATGACTCATTCATGCTCAGTGTATAAACATGGTAGTCTCAAAGTATTAGCTGCAGGTTTATTAAGAGAAAATACCAGAGAAGAGGCTGCAAGACAGTTCCCTTTTGTAAGGAGGTAGAGCTCAGGGCTCTGTTCCCAGTTGGAGGGGTATACATGCTTCATCAAGAAGCAGGAGAGAGGGGCACAGTCTGAGAGAAGAGCAGGTTGAGAGCAAGCGATCACTCATTCTTCTAGTTGCCTGGCTAAGACATATTCACAGAGAGAATACCTGCCTTGGCTCGCCTGTCCCACTTACTGTTGTGCATGCTGTATTATTCATCCCCCGCCCCTTTGGAGTTGGGGTCCTAATGCCCAAGACAGTGAGCGCCTCTGGGGCAGTCACTCCATATTTTCCTGTCTACCTCCACTGTTGGGTTTTTAAAGGCTTGCATTTAGAATTTACCCCGACCTCTTTTTCTTTCTGAGTTGTTGTTTATACAGAGTTTCTTTCTTCCACATACTGGTTTACTTAGAGTAGGACGCAATTGATGAAACTGAAGTGCTTCTGAATACCAATAGCGTGACTGAAAATGGCTGTCTGCATGCTTTGTCACATATGTTCAGTGTACTCACAGACCACCCTGGCAGGAAAGCAAGCACTGGAAGCCCTTCCTAATAGGTTTTGAAGTCTCATTTGTTCTCATTCTCGGACCCTGTGTCCTCGTCCTCCTCCTCCTCGTCCTCCTCCTCCTCCTCCTCGTCGTCCTCCTCCTCCTCCTCCTCCTCCTCCTCCTCCTCCTCCTCCTCCTCCTCCTCCTCCTCCTCTGAGTTCTAGCATGCTGGGCCTTCAGCAGGCCAGACTAATGCTTTCCACTGAGCCAGATCCCCAGCCTCCAAAGGGTTTTAAATTACAGTTTTATTTTCTAGATTATTCAGAGTGACCCTTGATATGAATAAGAAATAGGAGAAAATTTGTTTAAATTACTATAATAGTTATGATTTTTTTAGCACATTTAATTGTGTGACCATGGCACATGACACGACACATGTTAAAGACAACTGTGGAAGTCACTTCTCTCTTTCTACCATGTGAAACTTAGGGATGCAACTAAAATCCACAGGCTTGGCAGCAAGCGTATTTACCCGCTGAGGGTCTTTTCAGATAAATTCTTTTTTTTTATTTTTTTTTGGAGAGGAAACGGTTTATTTGGCTTATATTTCCATATCACAGTTCATTATTGAGTTATGTGAAGATACAAACTCAAGCAGGAAGCTTGAGGCTGTAACTGTATCAGAGACCATGGAAGAATGTTGCTCAGTTTCCTGCTCTTCCTGGTTGGCTCGGTTTTCTTTTTCATTCAACCCAATACCACTTGACCAAAGATGGGGTCTCCCACAGTGGGCTTAATCCCCTAGATCAATCATCCATCAAAAATTGCCCCACAGATTTGCCAAAGTCCGATCTGATGGAAGAATCCTCTCAACAGAAATTTAATATTCCCAGATGACCTTTCCTGCTTGCTTGTGTAAAGTTGACAGAAATAAAGCAAACCAAAGTCTCAAAAACCAACCAAACAAACAAACAGACCAGCCAACTGACATACCTTTATACACATGGGTCAATTTTTAGACTGTTCATTTTCTTAAAAAACATTATAGGTCCAAATTAATAACCTTTTAATAACTAGTTTTATGGTTATTGATGTCAGGGATGTTAGATGTCCAAAATTTTCTTTTTTTGTCAAAATTTTTGCATTATATAAATTAGATGTGTTTCACAAAAATATTCCATTTAACTTGTAAATTCTACAAAATTATTTAGAGAGTTTGATCTGGGATCATATAAAGAAACTGATATTACACATACATATGTACAAACATATATATATATATATGCACATATATGGATATATATACATATATTGTCAATTATATCAGAGAAATTCTTTAAAAAATATATCTCAGGCTGCTCTCAAGCTCACTGTGAAGCCGAGGATGAGTGAACTATGGTATTTCTGCCTCCATCCCCTGAGGACTGCGATTACATATGTGTAGAACCCACAGAGTCATGCGTGTGGTTCCATGCAAGTCCTGCTAACCAAACTACATCCCCAGCCCTGCAAGTAGTATTTTATATAAGTCTTATATTCCTGATATATTTAGAAATCAAGTAACTTGTGTTGACGATTGGATTTCTTTAAACACTTGTTGCTTGCAGGTTTCCTTCATTATAAGAAAAGGGTAATGTAAGACTCTAGCCTACCGCTCCACGCTGCGCATACAGCTCCACGCCGCCCATACCACTCCACGTCACACATACCGCTCCACACTGCATATGAGGCTCCATACTGCACTTATGAAGAGATAAGCATGTGTGATGATTTCAAGGTTTAGGTATTTTCCAAGCAACACGTTATGTTTTTCTTTCACTTACTTGAAACTGTCTCTCGCTTCCCTTCTTTACCACCTGTTTATGTTTTAAATGGTGTCTACTAATTGACCTTCTGATATTCCGTAAGTAACTACTAACCCTGACTGGTCCAAACATGGGTAGCAGCCTGATCTCATGTCATTTTAAAAAGAAGTTCTTAAAATTGGGCCATAGACTAAATACTAAGTTTGAAGTATTATGCACCTGTCTTTAAGCGAAAATAGGCTTTCTGAAAGGCTTTCTAAGTGTTTGCACTAAATCTTTCTTTAAAAATTGTTCCCAGCTTTAAGTGATATTTTCCTTTAGCTGTTTGTGTGTGTGTGTGTGTGTTGTGTTTTGTTTTTTAGGGGTTTTTTTGTTTGTTTAAAAAAAAAGACAGGATCTCTCTATTATGTAGCTCCAACTGTTCTGGAACTTGCTGTGTAGACTATACTGACCTTAAACTCACAGAGATAGATCCACTTGCCTCTGCTTCCAGAAGTTCTGGGATTGAAGGAATGTGCCACCAAGCCTGGGTCCAGCTCTATTGTTTTTAGCTGGTGGTGATGGCACGGTTATGTAACATGCTGGAAGGAGTGCAGCTAGCATCGTCAGCCATCTGTCCATGACAGAAAAGCACGGTAGCTTACACAAGAAAGAATGGCATCTCTTTCCAGGTAGAAGTTCTCTGAGGAGGAGGTTCACCCCAGAGAGCCTTGTGCTGTCCAGTTTCCATTTGTAGCTACCTCAGAATACTCGGCCCCGTCAGCTTATCCAGGACAGGCTTTTATCCCAGTTCTGAGGACAGAATGGAGCTTAGCTCAGTCAGCTTATCTGTCCCACACTATACAAGACTGAGTCTAGACTCTTACTGGGAGGCCCTGAGAAGAACCTGCTTCCAAGCTCAGGTTGCTGCGAGAAGGTAGAGTTGAGGCCATCCTTGCCTTCATTGCTCAGCCTGGCAGGCGAGGGCTTTGAGGGCTATCCCACTCAGAGCGGACCACCAGTGTGCCCCTTGTGGCCATGGGAAGGTGGGTATAGGTGGTTCACAGGTCTGGACCACTTAAGCTGTTGGGTAGCCTCCCAGGCGTGTCACAAGGCATCAGATAGTTAGGCTCTCTGGCTCTTTTCCAGCACTGAAGTTTCCAAACTGGGCTCCGGCCCACAAGAGCTGCTCAGCCCTCCATACCTCAGGTGTGGGAGGCCCTATTGGGGGCTCTTTTTTGTCCTTTCCACACTTGAGCAAAGCCCCTTGGAGGGTTGATCTCAGGAGGCGGAGCGGCAGGTGCTGAGTGCCTTGTCCAGGTATCTTTAAGGCCTCTGATGCTCTGTGCTGCTGTACCTCTGCCATAGTCTCACCACACTGCAGTTGTGCTTCAAGCACACCAGGGAAATAGGTGTCGTTTTTTGTCTTTGTATTGGCACTACTGTAGAGGGAAGTGCACCAGACTCCTACAGACAACCATCTTGCTTCAGTCTGTTCTGCAATCTGAATTATATTTGTCATCCCTACCTCCATTTTCTTGTTTGGATTGAAGTGTTGGAAGTGAAATCTTAGGTGTCATGTAGGCCAGGCAGCCACTCTGCACAGAAGGACACTCCAATCCCTGTTAACTCCACTTGATTTGCAACATACCCTCATTTGATTGTTTGTTTGTTTGTTTACATCAGAACACAGCACTCTTAGGGTAGGACCCTAGTACAGCACCCTCCCTAGTACATTTTCCTCAGACTCAAATTCTTTTTAGTGAATAACTAAATGAGACCATCATCTGAGGTCTTGTCTTCCTTCTTACTCTTCCAGATCAAGGCACTGGGTAGAGAGACAAAGACTGAAAGGTGAAATGAGGCACTGGGGTAAGCTGAAGGACAATTTCTAGCAGCTTCGAAGAGCTCTCCTAAGCACATGGCCATCTCTGCAGCAGTGGCAGCCAAGCAGTAGTCTAGCCAGCAGTGCCCCGCTGAGAGATCTATTAGAAGAAAGGGAGCCGTGCGTCAGTAGCCTCTGCCCCGCCCGCCAAATGCATTTATCTCACTAGAAACCAAGAGACCAGGGGCTCAGTGTCTTCATGAGCAGTTAAAGGCCCTTAGGGTTACATTGCAGTAAAATCAATAAGTAGGCAGTATATGTAACTTGACAGATGAGCACCACGGCTCTATCCCTAAAGGAGCATCCAGTCTTGGTTTGTTTTTTCTTTTCTTGTCTATATGGCACAGTGCTTTTACAGAGGAAAGCTAAGTAATTATTTTTTGAATGAATCAAAATGTCACCCCCGTGTGGCGTCTTGAGCAAGGTAATGCTGCAGAGGACCTGTTTCATTCTTGGGTATTGTACTGAGTCTGAGCTAAGCCTCCAGGCTATAACCAGTCCGTGCATTTTACCATGTTTGGATCTTTAATTCATATAATGCCTTAAGATTTTATCTTTTGCAAGAAAATTTTGAAGTACGGTTTAGGAATTAGAGATTCACTTTAGTCCAGGAGAATGTTTGGATGGCTCGCTGGAGCAAGGCTGCTGTGAGGAGGAGCATCCAGGGTAGGGGCCAGCAGGGGAGGAGGGATTCCAGCTGAGTGAAGCTCCATGAAGTGAGGTCTTCAGACCCAAGGCCTGTTTCAATAGGTGCAGTAACCAAATGACCATCAAAGAATTTGAGAATGTAAATAGAACTGATTGTTATCATCAAGGGATTGCTTATTCTTTATTTGATGTCAAGAATCTTAGTATCTGAGATTTTTGTCTTCACCCTCTGTCCCTTTCTTTGCCTAGCAGCAGGGGTGAAAGCAGACATAGACACTAACCATTGGGCAAGCACGCTGCTGTGGCCCACTTCAAATCTAGTTAATTCTTAGTTTATGTTTTGGATGTTGAGATTCCTCTCATAAATTTTCAGTTCCAGGTATGCTGGTGCAGAAGCATGTTTTAATTAGGCATTTCGGTGGCTGCTTATTTGATCAGAGTTGACTCTAAATTGCTCCTAGCTCTGAGGAACCAGGTGAACATGCGCTCAGTCGACCCTAGTTTGTTTTGTAAAGTGAATGATCTGGTGCCTGGTGTCATTCTTACATCAGCAGCTTCCATGCTAAACAATGTGGGATAGTGTTCACTGTGACCACCATCGTGTGTGTGCACACACAACACACACACACCCCACACCACACACACAGAAAACACAAAGCATACATACCACATACACATAGCACACACACACATCACGCACACTGCCTCCTATTGTGCCAATCCTGTGAAAGAGCCAGGGGGACTCGGGCCCCAGGAAACGTGGATAAAAGTAAGGAGATGCCTCCCCTGACCCGAGGGTCACAGAGCTGGCCTGGTGTCCGATCGTCTGGTGTCCTTATTCAGAAACAGTGGGTTAGAGCTTGGGTCTGTCCTCTCTTCTTCTGAAAGTCTCTCATTTTCTTTATTGGTGACCATGGGGATAGTTAGGCCTCTGGGACATCCAGCTCTTCCCAGGCAACTCTGTTAGGCCTTCCTTCTGTTATCCTATCTCTGTTCTACTCCAATTGCATTCGAAGAAAGGTTCTCTCTCTCTCTCTCTCCCTCCCCCCCCCTCTCCCCTCCCTCTCTGTGTGTGTGTGTGTGTGTGTGTGTGTGTGTGTGTGTGTGTTTTGACAGACAGACAGCGTGAATAGCTAAGGGGAAAATAAAACTTCTTGAAAGATGTTTCGCTAATCAGTCTTAGGATTCACTGAGTTTCTCTGTGGATAACATTCTTAGAAAAAATAGCATTCTTTAGTCTATTTGTGAAGTCTGTGTTTTTTAAAGGTATTCATTTGATTAATTAGTATTAGTCAGGGTTCTCTAGAGTCACAGAACTTACAGGTAGTCTCTATATAGTAAGGGAATCTGTTAATGACTTACAGTCTGTAGTCCAACTCCCCAACAATGGTCAGCAGTAGCTGTGAATGAAAACCCAAGGATCTAGCAGTCGCTTAGTCCCACAAGGCTCGCAGGCGAAGAAGATTGACTCTTCCTCCTTCCAATGTCCTTATGTAGATCTCCAGCAGCAGGTGTGGCCATGATCAGAGGCGTGCGTACCACCACACCTGAAACTTGTGTCTTCCAGACTCAAAGATCTAGATCACAGGTGAGCCCTCTAATCCTGGATTGTAACTCACTCCAGAAATAGTCAAGTTGACAATCAGAAATAGCCACTACACTCTACATTCATTTTAAAATATATTTGTGAGATACAAACTTTGGTCTCTTATTTCTGTATAGATTATTGGGCTTTCCTGCCTGGTTTTGTTATTTAGTCTTGTATCTGCTGTGTAGATTATTCTCTATTAGGGGGTAGAATATGGATTCTTCTGGAGAAAATCTTCCTTATTAATTATAAGTCATCTGTTTCAGACTGCCAAATGAAGTATAGTGAGTGTCTGAATTAAATATTTAGTGCCTCATTGACTGTTTCCTGTGACTTCCATTAAGGCCGTGAGAGAATTCTTCTTTAATAAGCCTCTTGTCTGTTTGGATGTGCAGATGCTCTGAGTGAGCCGTGCAGCACTGCCAGGGTGTGGCAAGCTTTCCCTCATCCTTATGTCAGCATAGTGCCCTTTCAGGAGGAGGCTGGGGGAGCTCTGTAGTTACACAGCTCCGTTCTGAGACTAGTGAGCATGATCTGGGGGTGGAAGGGAGTGCAGTCTGTGAGAAGTGCATAGACGGTAGACGGCTGGGTACTAAGGGGTTTCCTTTAAAGGCAAATGGCTGAGCTTACACTCTGTACCCCAAGTACAGCAATGTACTAAGCTAGCAGAGAGCAGCTCTGCCACAGACAACCATTCTTCCTGGTTCCCTTTTAATATTTACTTATTTTTAATCCCATGTACATTTGTGAGTGCAGGCTCCCTGAGGCCAAAGTCCCCTTGGAGCTACAATTAGCAATTTGCAATGAGCCACCTGATGTGGGTGCTAGGACTCCAACTCAGGTCCTCTGGGAGAGCGACATGTGTTTGCAACCACAGGGCATCTCCATCCCTGTTTCTGATTCTTAAGGATGGTTAAGATTTATTTATAAGAAAACATACCCCTTTTCGGTGTATAATTGACCAGTAGAGAAAATCATGAACTAATAATTGCCACCATGATCAAAATAAGAACAAATTCTGTCTCTAAGTAGCCCCTGTGCTAGGGATATCAGGCCTTCCTGTCTGTAGCCTCCCTCTGCCAGTGTGCTGTAAATGGAGCTGTGTAGAATGAGTCTGAGAAATCTGTGCTGTCCCTGTTCCTGTGCACATCACTCCTTTATTACTGAGCAGTATTCTGTTATATGGCTATGCTGTTTATGCATTCACCCACTGAAGGACATTTGGGTTCTTTCCATGTGTGAGCAATTGTGTATGAAGTTGCCATAAATATTTATGTAGAGATTTCTGTGGGAACCTAAGTTTCCATCCCTCTTGAGTAAATACTAGGAGTAGTGTGGCAGTTGAGTGGCAGTTGCTGTAACTTTATATGAAACTGCTCGGTGCATTTGCAAAGCGGCCGTACCATTTTGATCCCTGTCTGCGTCCATGGGCATTCCAGGTACTCCACAGACTCACCAGCACTTAGTCTTGTCTTTTTGTGGACGGTGTTTTAGAGGTCTGGGTGCTACCTTGTGACTTGATTGACCAATGCTGTTGAGCGTCTTCTGAAGTGTCCCTTCTGCTGAAGGTCAGCTCCAGTTCTCACCCCCACACAGCAGCTTCTCTGGGCCTTCTCTGTTAGACTTGCAGAAACTCTTTACATATTTCACTTTCAAGTCATTTTGCTATGTATCTTGCAATTATATTTCTACCAATATGTGACATGCTCCTCCTGGAATCTTTTAAATAGTTAACACTAGCATACCCTTTCATCTTTCTCCTGATACTTAACTCCTCACGACCTACCGTTTTCCCCTGACCTCTCGATACAGCTTGGGTCGTCCTAGATTCATCATCCTTTTGACAAATAATAAAGATATAAGTTGTCTTGTCACCTGTATTTAGGATGTTTATATTTCACCTAGCTTGTAACTACTGAGTAACTATTGGTTAATTGTTCTCATGGACCATAGGAAAGTGAGGATGAGAAGAGTCTGGAAGCTGGTAACGTCATCACAGTGGGAGATGGCGACTTAGGTCTCCTCCATCTGACCTAGATCTTCCTTGGACTTACTTTCCCCTCTGTGACGGGTCCCCAGCAAACGCCTAGCCCTGTGTCCCCGTCTACACGTAGTCTCTCCTCCCCTAAGGTGTCCTTCCCACTGTCTTGCCTGTTTCCTGGAACTACACTTACAACGTTCATATGTAAAGAGGATGTTGACTATTACAGTGCACCTCAGGTTGAAATTTGTGAGAAATACTGCGAGTTTTATGCCAGAAAGTCCAAAATAAGTCCTAGAACAGGACTGGTCACAGGTAGCAGTTAGTTCATGTTGGCCAGCCATGAGATTCACTGGGTCATTGTCTACTCCCTAGGAGAAAATGGAAAGTTTCTATTTGTGTGCCTAGGGTGGCTAAAATGATTAAAGCCTTTGCGTTTCTGTAAAGTGGAGAGATCCTGTGTTGGTCTTGTGTTTTGTTTTAAAGAGGCAGTTCACACCTGAGAGAGATCTCTGTGTGTGGGTTCCCATTGTCACTGATTTGTGGACCTTTGCCCAGCTTGAGGACAAGGTGATTTTATGTTTATGGTTATAACTTCAAATCATACCCCACCCTGTGCTGTGGTTGTCAGAATAGTGTACAGGTAATTGTGATGCATGAAACTCCCATAAACAAGCTAACTTGGAGATGACCGAGTGTGCAATGCTGGTGTTTGCCAAGTTTTTTCCTGTAAATCAATGAACATGCTTTCATTGCCAAGCACTGTGCCAAGTACTGGGGCAACAAAAGTTAAAACTAGAATCTGTCCTCAAAGAGCTTGTGCTTGAGTGTGTCAGAAAGTCAGTGAGCTGTACAGCACCTAAAGGAGAGAGCACAGAGATGTGCCTGAGGTCATCAGGGGTCCCACACAGGCCAAGATGGGGCAGGCCACTCCAGGGAAGCAGGTGCAGAAACCCAGGGGCAGGAGCTTTAACTTCCCTGTTTCCGGAAGCATGGATTTGAAGCTAATCTTAGGAAGTCAAAAGCCCAGCCCACTGTAACTGGGGCATCACTGGGACATTACTGCGGCTAATGGGTTCTCACAGCCGTTAAGCAGACCAAGTGTTGATCTGAGGAGAACCAGTCTTCACATACGCATGAGAGCGCGCACACACACACTCACTGAGCTTTGTTTCCATGATGACCTCGTTCTTGTAACCGGTAACTCCCATAATCCTTGCCTGGTCATTAACAAAGTGGACAAGTGTGTGTCACAGCACCTATATGGGTAACAGGGTCAGGGATGTGGATTTTTGGGTGCACATCCATGACCACAGTTTTAAAATGACTCTGAGATGGTCCTCCATTGACAAGTTGTTAGTGTGATTTCTCTCTTTAGGAGTACTTACTCAGATTTTTAACGACCTTAGTAGATTTTCAACTCCTAATTAGATAGTATTTTATTTTGAATATATTTTCCAGAAGGATGTGACACAAATACCTAATGCATCTCAGCAGAGCTGGTTGGATTTCATGGCTCCCAGTTACCGCATGTCACTGAGCTAATACTTGTGGCACGTATGGTGAAGAATCAAAACTTAAGTTTTGGGAAGAATTTTACAATAGCTGTAAATCCTTTTGTCAGAAGCAGTTTGTAAACCACATTGACTTTAAAAGTGAGCAAGCTTTTTGATCATCATAAAATGCATTGCATCTCTGTTCTGTACCACTTTCTTTGTAAGCCTAGTCTTTCTATTGCATTCATAGTGTTTCTACCCCAGATGTTCAGTGTGGACAGATACATGTGGCCTGTAGAAAACTTTTGAGTCAAGTTCACAGCCAGTGCCAATGTTCCTCAGTGACTAGAGTTTATAAAAGACGTATCTGGTTCCTTCAGATGACTCATAAAGGTAGATGCTTTTAGATGTCAGCCAGAGCTGTTTTCTGGATAACTACTTCAGTAAGGAGCATGTGCCATGTCTTGTTTCCCTTCCACCCCAGCCCTGCCGAATCAGGTTTGGCTTCTATGGGAGTCTGCACCTCCTCTGATACAAGGAGGATCACAGTGACATTGAAACAATTTTTCTAAAGATACATTGTAAACAAAGTAATCAAGAAATATGCTTCAGTCAGTTTCTCTCTGGGGTGCTCCCTTCATCTGAACCAAGTGTGAGAAGGGAGTGTGCAGTGAATGTCTGCTTTGGTGCAGTTTTAGACTTACGTAGAAGACCACAAGAAGAGCAGACAGTAACATGCTATTAGCACATTGAAGCCTCAAGATACACAGCAGACTGCGTTGCTGGGAGCCCAGCCAACCTCACATGCTGCAAGGCCATACTGGCACTTGCAGAACAAACATCCGTAATGGAGACTTGGGGCATTTCTTTTAAAATGGTTTCTTTGTCCAAAGTCAGAATTTTTTCTTTTTACATACACACCATATAGAAAGAAATGCTGGCAATAAACTGATGTCTTTATTCATCCTGTAAATACAGATTGGAGTACCTTCTAAACAACAGACAATGGTGTATTTAATGAAGTTCCTCCTGCCTAGTCAATATTTTTAGGCACCTGGCATATGACACTTACTGACCATACATTTTTTTAAAATTTATTTTCAAATGTCTGATCTGCTTTGGTAGTATGAGGGAAAAAAATCAGTATATACGAGTGGTGTGTGTGTGTGTGTGTGTGTGTGTCTGTGTGTGTGTCTGTGTGTCTGTGTGTGTGTGTTCTCTGTGTGTGTGTGTGTGTGTGTGTGTAGTTTTATAAGTGAAACTGATCAGATCTTAGAATACAAGTTGAAATTCCCACATTCTTAGAAACAAATTTAAGACATAACAACATGGCTAATTCTGCATCTACTCCCAGGTTTGTGTCTGATGTAACAAGTTTTCACATCAGTAAGCTAGTAACTTGACAAAAATTACTGTCTAAATTTTTCTTTTTTTTTTTAGTTTCTACAAATGTTGGTTTAAGCTTTTTATTGCTGTGTTTACTTCTGAAATAAGTGGCTTAAAATAGGATAAAAATACTTAATGGAAACTTTTTAATTAGCACAGAATTTTATTAAATATATCGATAATAGTCAAGTTTTAGTTAACGACTTGATATTATAAATTTAAGGCTGTCTTGCTTTGAATTTCTTTAGCAATTGAGACAGAAGTTTGCACAAAAGGTATTAATATTGCTTACAGTTTTGGGGAATGCTCTTTATTCTGAGGATCTCTTACTTGCTGGGGCTGGCAGTGGGGTAGGAGGTTACCTCATCCCTTGAGCTGGCTCCTGATTGGTGCATCAGTACATGGCCTGTTCTTGGGCCAGTCCTCCGTTCTGAACAGCCTCAGAATGGTCCATGCTAGCAGGAGTTCTCCAGAAAAAAGTGGCCTGTGCTGCCAAGGCGTTCCGTAATTCAAGGTGTTCTTCCCCACTCTGGATACTTGATATTCATCCCAGATTTTCTGGGTTTTATTTGCTTGGATATGAGAGGTTTGAACTGTGTAAAATACTATAAAATTGTGTGTTTGGGCTGTTTTGTAAATTTTTTGGTTTGCGGAAATCTCTTGTGAAAACCTAATATATGTTTAATTCATATGCATGAGCAAATCAGTGGGGTTAAACATATCTCAGTGACTGGCATTTAAGTTGTAGTTTAATGAACACTACATTCATTATTAGCAAGAAGACAGTCACTCGGGACTCCCATGTGGTAGGTTTTCCTACTTACTGTCTCAGTTATGTTTGATAAATTCTCCTTAGAACAAACGATCCTCTTCTCCCTCCCTTCCACTTCCTTCTCCCCTCCCTCCCCCTCTCACTCCTCCCTTCCTCGCTCCCTCATCCCCAATCTTTATGAGAAAGGTGTGATATTTTAGCTAGCAATTTTCAGAGGGTAAAGGCCTCAATCAGACAGTCTCACTGGGTCAGCCTCTGGTATCACTTCTCCAAGCATGAAGTTAGATCACTCACTTGCCAGGGTCCCGCTCACTCCTACTCTTGTGAAAGCATTCATAATCTCTTGGAAGAGTAGGAAGAGTATCACCCTAGATGGGCTACATACCTCCTACTAGGCCTCTCTCTTAAAGCTCTGTCTCCTCATACCAGGAGCAAGCCTTCAGCACGAGACCTCCGAAAGACACACGGGACCAGATCCAGACTGTAACATCCCGTAGAGACAGAACTTAGACCTGTCCTTGGAGAAGATGTGCCTAACTGTATTAAAACAGATAGTAGGGTTTTATTTAAGGATTTTATTTTTTAATTTGTAATTATGTGTCTTGGTGTGGAGGTGTTCACATGGGTCAGGTGCTTGCCAAGGATAGCAGTGTCTGAGTCCCTGAAGAAAGAGTTAAAAGCATTCGTGAACTAACAGATGTAGGTGCTGGGGACTGAACTTGGGGCCTTTGCAGGAGCAGCCCACATGCCTAACTCCCAAGCCATTTCTCCAGACCCTGTTTGTTTGTTTAAAATGGTCTGATTTTGTTCCTCATCTTCCTTACCATCTTTGGCCACTCAAAATTCTGTAGTGGTTCATCCTCCTGTCTCTAAATTTAATGTGATTGGGCTGGGGTATGATTTATTCTTAGTGCTTATGACAGGTTTTTAATCCCTAGTACTGCAAGAAATGAATCTTAAAAGAAGATTTTTTTTTTTTTTAAATTTTATTTTTATGTGTATGAGTGTTTTGGCTGCTTACCATGTACGGGTCTGGTGCCTGTGGAAGCCAGCAGAGGGCGTCAAAGCCCCTGGAACTGGAGTGACAGAGGGTTGTAAGCCACCGTGTAAATCCTGGGAACCAAACTCCTGCCCTCTGGAAGAGCATCAGTGTGCTCGGAAGGATTGAACCATCCCTCCAGTCCCTACAAAATACTTTTGAAATAATCTTATGGTGATAGCAAATGTTAGTTATCTTGTCACCCTGACTTAGTTTGATTGGCTGTAACAAAATGCCTTCGAGTGGACATCTTATAAACCACAGAATGTGTTTCTCATACTTTTAGAGTCCAGGAAGTCCAGGGCCAAGGGGAGAGTGGATTTATTGTCTTATGAGGAACTACTTCCTGGATTTTAGGTAGTGTTTTTTTCTCCGTGCCCTTACATACAAAGAAACCAGTTCTTGAGACTCTTACAAGAACATTAATCTTGTTTATGAGGCTGTACTCTGATGACTTTATCTAATTCCAGTTACTTTCCAAAGACATAGTTCTTAATACTGTTTCTGTGGCAGTTAGAATTTCAGCATACACACTTCAGGGAGACCTAAGGAAATCAGAACAGCCCCCCATCCTAGTTATGGTCACTACTGTTGTGATGAAACACCATAACAAAAACAAGTTCAGCAGGAAGGGGATTATTTGGTTCAGTCCAAATAAACTACATCATAGTACATCATTGAAAGAGGTCAGGACAGAAACTCAAAAGGGGCAGGAACCTGGAGCTGACACTGAGGCCATGAAGGGGTCCTGCTTATTAGCTTGCTCCTCATGGCTTGCTCAGCCTGCTTCCTTATAGAACCAGGACCTCCTGCCCAGCGATGGACCCACTCACAATGGACTGGGACCTCCCCATCAATCATTTATTAAGAAAAATGCCCTACAGGCTTGCCTATAGCTGGATCTTATTGAGACATTTTTTCAGTTGAGATTTCTTCCTCTCAGCTAACTAGAGCTTGTTTCAAGAGGATATAAACTAGCTAGCACATACACCCAACACATCTTTCCCCCCACTTCCTGAGGTGACTATAGCTACTCCCACCTTCAGAGCAGTAACTCAGGAACATACATACCTCTCTGAGGCAGCCATTTCTTCTGGGATCTACAGCATGTGTGATCAGTCAGATGCTGGATAATGTCTTGAGTCTTCTTAGGTTCACTTCAAATTCAAAATGGAAATCTTACTCATCCCCAGTCTTTCTTGACCATGTTTTCTCATTCTCATCTCAGTAAAGTAAATCTTTCATGTAATCCAGAAACCTGGGACTCAGTTCTTTTTCCTTGCTGGCTGTGTCCAGTTCATTACCAAGCCTTGTCAGTAAGCATGTCTCAAATCCATCTATTCCCTGCCGTCCATGGTCGCAGCCTCCTTCCTTCCTCTGTGTACTTTCCTGTGTCTTCTGTGAATTCTCCCTATGCAGTCCACAAGCAGACTGATCACTTCAAATGCAGAGCTTTGCCTGAAACCCTTGGCCTGATGCGCTCTGTGCTGAGGTGCCACATTCCCCCCTCTCCCCCAAGGTTAACTCCTGCCATGTTTCCTTCCCTGTGGTCTCTCTGTGTTCCCTCTGTTGGACTCCTTCTCCTCCTAAGCATTATGTATCCTTTACATTTTGTCTAAATCTTTACTTTTACAGGAAAATGTTATGCTGCCTATCTGATCAGATGAAATTTCTCGTTTGTAACACTTGAACATACCCATACCAATTTTATTATTTAATTCATTTGTCCTAAGAATATTGGCAACAGTTCCTTATGCCATCTGATAGCAAAGTCATGTCCACTTCATACTTGATTATCCAAAAAGTCTTGATTTTGGTTAGTCTAGAACAGGATCCTCATATGGGACTCACACAGCATTTTTATCTGTGTCTTAGGTATCATGAGGCAAATGAACTACAGATGCTCACTGTCTAGCTCTTAAAAGAAGACCATGGCTTTGTAATCTAGTGCAGTGCCCCATCCTTTCCTGTCATTTGCTTTCTTCCCTCTCCCTGCCCTCGCTTCTTTCCCTTCTTTTCCTCTTCTTTTGAGACACTGTCTCTCGTGGGGACTTCACAGGATCTCCTTGATTAAACAAGGCTGGCTGGCCAGTTGCCCCTGGATCCTCCTGTCTGGACTGCTCCAGCCCTGAGATGGAAGCCGGAGCCACCGTAAGAAGAGGTCGCTGTGCTTGCAGAAGAAGCACATTGCCAACTCAGCTGTTTTCCCAAAGCACTTTTGCTTGATTAACTCCATCTCTTAACTAGTTAATGACTGGCCGTCTTACAGATTCTGTATTCTGGATTTGTGTTCTTGCTTCTTACACCCTTTTATTTCTTCTCGTTAATCTCTCGTATGAACTGAAAATTCACAGGAGACAGTCTCAAGAAGGCAGATAATCAAATTCAATTTTTTGCAAATAAGGTAGCAAATATTGCTGTTTTATCGTACTGGCAATACGTATTGATCACATGGACGTGGTGAGATTCATCAGTGCACACATGACGATGGTGTAACACTTCATTACTTCGTTTTAGATTTTACTTTCATTCTTTCCTGTAACTGCCTCATCTACTTAGTGACCTCTGAACTAGTTATTTCTGGATGTCAGGTGAGTTTCTCGGTTATAATATTGAGCACTTAATTTCTAAGGTAGAATTTCCCAATAGCACCACTGTTTATTGGATAGCTAGGATTGGTACTTAATTTTTTTATTTTAATATTCAATATTTAATTTTCAGAAGCATACTGATTTCTTTCTTACCTCGAAAAGAAACCAATATATTTTCATTTGGGATTTCCCATGTTTGTTTCATCTTGTTATGAATCCTAAGATTCTTATGTGTAGTGTGTGTGTGTGTGTGTGTGTGTGTGTGTATATATATATACACACACACACATTTCAACTACTTGATGAGTAATCAGTCATATTTTCATATTTGTCTTTAACTGCTGGAAGACAACTGTGTTGTCTCTTGTGGTGGTTTGGTAAACCCCAGTCTCCTGTGGTAGTTCTCATTTTACATTAGTAGGATGTCTCAGGCATATGTATGTTTTATGCCTAGAAACAGTCTTCCGTGGAATGGTTTTGTTTTGTTTTTGTTTTTGCGGAAGTGATAATAAACGGTGATAGGACCTTACTATACAAAGAGAAACCACCGCACGCTTGGATATTATGTTTAGAAGCCATCGTAGACTAGAAACATACCTATTATTTATTTTCGTCTCTTCCCTAATTGCTTTGGCAAGAACTTCTAATACTCCGCTGAGTAGAAGTGCTGACATCGGGCGTCCTTCCTGTTGTTAGACTTGGGTCTTCCCCTGAGTGTCTTGTTGGCACAAGGGTCCCTCTATTGTGTTGGTGGACACTCCATTCCTCTAAACTCCTGACCTGCAGGAGTTCGATCTTAGGAGACTATTTCTGATACCTTTTCCACATGTAATGAGGCAACTAAATTGTATGCATTTGTCCTTCCATTCTTTGATGTAATGCTGCGTGTTTATTGATTTGCATATGTCGAGCCATCCCTGCATTCCAGAGATTTTATCATGAAGGTTGTCACTTTAGGATACTGGTAAAATTTCACTATTAGTGTTTTATTGGGGATTTTTGCAGCTGTTCATCAAGAATATTAACATGTGATTTTCTTTTCTCATAATATCTTTGTCAAAATATCTTATATGTGTTAGTGGATGTGCTAAGCCTTCTCGGAGGAAGGGGGAGAGAGAACACAGGAATGGAAGAAGAGGGGAAGAAAGGGAAGAAACTAGAGGGAAAGGGGACACAACGCCCCAGGGTTGTAAGTCGGGCCTGCTTTGGTCATGTCCTTTTCCTGCTGTGTTCTTTAACCATGCGAGTCAGTAAGGAAACAACTGCAGAAAAGTCACTCTGAAAACATGTTGCCGTCTTATTGTCAAAGTACAGTAAAAGACCTTGCTAGGAGACTTCACTTCCTTTTTGCCTGGTTTTTTGGCCTGGTTTGCAGACTTGAATGTTGTTCTAGGACAGAACATTTTACAAGTGTAAGATATCAAGTAACATGTCAGAACTGTGCATTGCGCAATCCGGGCCATGTTCGTTTAAGACGGCACCAGAGACGTCTTGTTGTCAGAGAGTTTCATGAGCAGCAGGGCCTGATTTTCTATGGGCTGACTCTAGACCACATTCGCTCATTTCCCACGCTGTAGTTTTCTGGTTTCCAATACTTACATAGAGGTCAGAATGACATGTCATGGCTCTAGATATAAACTCCGTAATCTGGAACGCCTAGTGCTGGGCTTGTGAGAGATACCAGTTCTGTTTTCCTTTTTTAATTAAAAAACACATTCATTTGATGTCTTAGTGTTCATTTTATTTTTAAACATTTTATCTTGAAATTAGACTCATAAAACATTGCAAAAAATGTACAAATAATTTCCATTCACATTTCCCCAGATTTTACACACATTAACATTTAACCACTGTTTTTCATCACTCTGTGCGTCTCTCATTTTGAAATGTTTGATGAAACAAAAAGCCCACCTAAAAAACATGGAATCTGTTCTGTATTGGCCAGCTGTTCCAGGGCATGGGGCCTGCCCTGCAGTAAGGTTGGCATACTCAGTGACAAGCATTTGGACTCAGTGGCCCTTTTCCCAGCAGGTGTCAGTTGCAAATAGCTTCTTGGTGAGGAGTGGAACTTTACCCATTTCCTGTTTTCTATGATGGGTCTTTGTCTGGGTTGAACCTGTACAGGTCTTTTGCATGCTATATATGTTTCTTAAAAATAACAACATTCTCAAAATAAAAAATCTAACACTGCCAGACATGGTAGCCCACACTTTAATTCCAGTGCTTGGAAGACAGAGGCAGGCAGATCTCTGTGAGTTTAGGGAAGCCTGATCTGCATAGTTAGTTCTGGGATAGCCAGGGCTATGTGGAGAGACTCTGTCTCAAAAATCGGAAGGAAGGAAGGGAGGGAGGGAGGGAGGGAGGGAGGGAGGGAGGGAAGGAAGGCAGGCAGGCAGGCAAAAAGAAATTTAACACTAATTTCAAAAATATATATTGTTCCGTATGTATGTGCTAGTATTTAATTTTTTCATTTGCCCACTGATTCTTTCTCAAAACAAAACAACCCCCCCCCCCCCCCCCAAAAAAAAAACACATGGTTTTTTAGAGGAACTGAAGAGATAACTACTCAGTGGTTCGGAGCATTTACTCTTCTTGCAAAAGACCTGGGTTTGAGACCCAGCACGCACTGGTAGCTCACAACCATCTGTAACTCTAGTTCCAGGGAACCTAATACCCTCTCTGACTTGCAGGAGTACCAGGAACACACATGGGTGCACATACATAGATGCAGGCAAAACACTCATACAACATACATACATACATATTCATACAATGCATATAAATAAATAATTCTAAATTAAAAAAATAAGTTTTCCTTGCCCTCACAGTATGGGATCCAGCCCCAGAGTCACGTGCTAGAGTTTCCGGGCCTCCTTGTGGTTCTTTAATCAGAAACAGCCCCTTGGTATTTATCTCTTAGACCTCTCAAAATTAATGGACATGGAACCATTTGGATTTGTGAGTTCCCTCAGGAGCAGATTTAGCTATACTGTGGTCCCTGCAGAGACACATGATGTTTGCTTGTCCTGATCTTGGTGGTAGTGTTGGCTGCCAACACTACCTTAAAATGCTATATTTAATAAGCAGATGTTTATATTTCCTTGAGTTTTTATTCTTTAGTGCTTGAGTCTTGGAGTTCTTGATAAGATCCTATACTATGTCAGGCAACTTCTAGCCTGTCTTATCTTGGATGTATTAGCTAGCATCTTATGACTCAGTTTTGATGGAGTTTTCTAGTTATCTAACGTGGTCTTTCCTCTGACAATGTAGCAGGGCTCCTATTTTGGCCCAACCCTCTTCTTCATAGCCAGCACAGTTACACACATGTAGAAGACTGGTACATAATGCCCTGTACACAGTATTTAACTGCCTGGTTGGCGACGGGTTAGTTGTTAATGGATGAGTGGCTTGTTGTTTAAATTTATTGTTTTCAAACCTTTCAGTTTATTAGTTTTATTTGGGGTTTGACATACTTTAGAAAAACCCGTTACCCACTTGGTAACTTTATATACGTTTGGGTGTAGTTCTTTAAGATGGTTCTCAGAGACTTCATCTTGGTGTGTTAATTCATCATTTTGTTTGCATTGTCAGATCTGTTTTGTCTGCATGTGTGTCTGTGTAGCATGTTCAGAGTCCAGAAGCGGGCGTCAGATCCCTTGGGACTGGAGTAACAGACAGTTGTGAGCTGTCACTGGGTACTGGGAATTGAACCAGGATCTCTGGAAGAACAGTCAGACTCACCTACTGAGCCATCTCTCCAGCCTTTAAACTTGCTGTGTTCCGGTGGCCTACAATGTGCCACCAGTGAAATTGTTCTGACAGTAATAGTTTTATTATTATTATTATTATTATTATTATTATTATTATTATTATTATTATTATTTTGTTTTTTGTTATATTACCTCAAAAGATCGTAGAACTTTAAAGGGTTTTTTTTCTCTTTTTGTTTTGTTTTGTTTTTTTTTGGGGGGGGGGGTGTCTGTATTGTTTATGGAACAAGAATTACAGAGACTAAATACCCTGTGACCACACTAGACCTGGCATTCTGGGAGTCCTGAGTCCCAGTCCCTTGTCCCCTTTGTCTTTCGTGTTATAATGCTGTTGTTCTCGGAATTGCACTTATGTCACTGTGAAGAGGAGCTGTCTCCTGTCTCCTTACTCTACCAAGGTCAATCTTATGTGGCTCACTAATGACACTGTAATTCGTTGAGACTTTTCTCTTTACTTTTTTTTTTTTAAAAAGAGAAATTCTAGGATTGCAGTAAAATTGAACAGAATATATAAAGGATCCCCGTATACCTCCTGTCTTCTTCAGTCTTCTCTGGTGTCTTCATGCTATTCCAGAGTGGGACATTTGATTGACACGTGAGCTGTGCTGACACACACCAAAGCCTGTGTAGAGCTAAGACTATTTGGATTTGGGCAGCTGTGTAATGAACAGTATTCATGATGAATTCTTGCTGCTTTGCTTTCTCAACATTGCCTTGCCTATACACAGCTGTGATCTTTTTGTAGACTGTAGTTGCCATTCCTAGAAGTTCATCTACCTGAAACCATAGCATATGCTTAGGAACCGGCTTTTTCCTAGTAACGTGCACTTGTGTTCTCCTGTGACCTCACAGTGGCCTGTGTCTGTCTAATACCTCACTGCTGGTAGAAAGATACCTTATGAGTAAAAGTGCTATACGCGTGCATGTGCACAATTCCATATGTGTCTGCATGCGTGTGCACAGTTCCCTGTGTGTCTGTGTTCTCGGTGCCCTTGGGCACATTTCAAGACACACGATGGGTAGTGTTATGAGAGACTGCTACTCTGCCTTCTGAATCAGCTGTACCACTGTGAACTTCCTTCAAGCAGACTGAGAGTGCAATGTCGTTGGTTGGATAACGGTTACTCTACTAAGTCTGTAGTGCTATCTGCTTTCAACTTGAACTTCTGTAACTCCGTACAGTGTAGTGTACTGTCTGGGCGCTCATTTGCCATCTGTATGTATCTTTGGTGAGCTGTTCATTCAGATCTTTGCCCATTTTTACTCTAGTTGTTTGTTTCTTGTTCCTGCTCTTTTAACGACAGCCCCTCACCTGCCCATCCTCCCCACCCCCAAACCCCCAGAACCATGTGCTGAACATACACAGAAAGCTTTGAGGTAGAAAGGATGATTTGTTTTTTCAGAGAAAAATGTCTTTCTTCTGTTTCTCTCCTTTTGCCTTTGTCTTTCAGTTATACCTGCCGCCACTTGCGGAGATATGTTTATGTGTTGGACAGATTGTATTCCCCCCGCTCTCCCTGTTCCGCACGTCAGCGTTGCTTCTCGGCCCCCAGTGACAATGGAGAGGAACTCTTGTCTCTAACTTGCTCTCACATTCTCAGATCCTATGCTTCCAGGTTATTAACCTCTGCTGTCCATTTATGCATGCTGCATGTCGTGTGCCCCTGGTAATTGCATGCTTTAATGGGACACATATGAATTGATAAAGGTGAAATGTTATATTTGAGATACTACCAAGTAATCAATCCTGCACTGGCTTGCATTTGTTTTCTTATAAATGTCTTCTTGAGAAATCTATGTTCCTGGGAGAGGAGGTAGCTTTTCAGCAGCACAGAAGCTTGTGTACACTCTGAATTCCATTCCTTTCCAGATCTTTTCATTGACTTGCATTTGTTTTGGTGCTTTGTCAGATGTGTGTCTGAGCTGTGTGCTACAGGTGCTCTGACATGTAAAAGACATGTACACCTTTTCTTGGTGTACAGCACCCTGAGAGCCCACTGTAGGGCTTCCCCTGCTCTTACAGATGTACTCAGTTGAGCGGTCTCGACTCTCTAGGATGGTGAGAATGATTCCTTTAGACTCTGTGGTCATTTCTCCTTTACTACTGAGAAGCTAAAAAGCTAGGTTGCACCAGGTTTAAGGAAAACGCAAATTAAAGAGAGTGATAGTAGAAGTGTAAAGAGACAGGCTGAGTGTCTCCCATGTCCGTGAGGATCAGCAGCTGCCGCTGATGGTGCATTGCACCAAAATGGAGGGCAGTACAGCATGGCTGCTTGTACTTTTTAGTACACATTTCCTGTAAGTCAGAAATGACTTGTGTCTCTATACTGTAGCTGGAGAAGATGATTTAAGGCAGTGTCTTCACTGCCAAGTGTTTTAAAGGAGAAGGAAAAACTCCATGACAACCTGAAACACAAAATGGAAAACATCTGAATCGCAATTGCCCTTTGCAGATGAAGGAACGGCAGACACTTTGAACTGTTTATGATGTCTACGGGAAAGCACTTTATTAGGAAAGGAAAAGCATGTGGCTCAGGGCGGCTGATTTCTGTAGTAAAGTCTTACAGACTCATGGTGACAGTATGCTAGGGACACTTTGCTCTGGGGAGCAAAAGCAAAATAGAATAAGCTCTTCAATGTCTAATATATGAGATGCTGCCAAACAAGCCAGGTGTAATCGCAGTGCTCAGGAGGCTGTGGTCATAGAATTGAAAGTTCAGGACTAGACAGCTAGCTACACTATGAGACCCAATCTCCAAAACGGAAAGAATTTACCAAACTAAACAGCCACTGGCTTGGTAAGTAACTTGGAGGGTTTGGAGACAGAGCTTGTCTGGTTGTGCAGAAGGGGGGGAGTTGCTGTCAATCATCGAACCCCCAAGTTGCCTCGCTCCTACTTACTAGTACATCATTTGGCAGGGCTCTCTGCAAAACTGAAGAGATGGGGGGGGGGGAGTGATATTAAGAAAGAGATGGCTCAGCTGGGCGGTGGTGGTGCACGCCTTTAATTCCAGCACTTGGGAGGCAGAGGCAGGCAGATTTCTGAGTTCGAGGCCAGCCTGGTCTACAGAGTGAGTTCCAGGACAGCCAGGCTAAACCTTGTCTCAAAAAAAAGAAAGAAAGAAAGAAAGAGATGGCTCTTAATTGATGGCTCTATGATTGTAGCAGCCAGGACATCTGTAAGGCAGGTTAACAGGCTGGCAAGTCAGGTAGGTGCCGATATTGCAGTCCTGTGCTCCAAATCCACAGGCAGGTAGGTGTCTTGTAGTCGGGAAGCAGAACTCCTTCTTCCCTGGGAGACATAATGATTGATTGGAAGAACCTTGTTCACATTATAGACAACAAACTACTTTCTTGAAGTCAGCAGATCTTAAGTATCTGCAGATACCTTCACAGCGACACCTAGTGTTTAAACAAACAGGGCATCACCCCTTAGCCAAGCTGAACTTAAAAGTCATCATACTGTATTCTGGTTTTCCTTGCATGTGCTTTGCTCCTGCAAGCTTCCTGAAGTCAATCTTGTTATTATTTATTATTATTATTATTATCATCATTATCATCATTCATCCTACAGTTTGTAGCACCTCGCAGATTGCTAACCCTCACTAATATCATGGCAGCAGTGTCCTACCCTCTGCCATTTTGTGAAACTGTGTACTTGCCATTGGATTACACGTTCTGCCCAGCTAGAGCAGACAGGAGAGAAATACAGAGTCAGCTGAGAAGACAGACAGAAGAGAAGGGAGGGAGGAGCACCCAAGGAAGATGCTGTAGGAAGAATGAAAGAGGAGAACAGAGTGAGCAGGCAGGCAGAGAGGGAGAGTCACCATAGAACAAAGTGGTTTCTCAGCCTGAGCTCCGGCAGCTGACTGTCTCCACGTCTAATTTGGAATGCAATTCTGCATCCATTTTCCACTTCCTCCAGTGAATCAGCACCTTCACCTTGCCGACCTCTCCATTCCTCAAACACTTTGCTTTCTTCTCAGATAAGGGTTAAGATGTTCAGCTCTAAAGGGTATTTTTATTTCCACTACAAAACTTTCCCGAGGCCGATGCAGGCTTATCATGTATCTGTAATGAACTGCCAGGCCTGGTTGGCCTAGGCTGGTACTTGAGGAAATACTGTGGGGCCGGAATGCTTTCTAGTGTTTTGAAACATGTTTGGACTGATCTCCAAGAGTTTCCACCTTCTTGTCTCATTCCTAGACTGGTTACCAGATGTACTGCCCTGGGCCTCCGGGCCTGCCAGGCCATGCCAGGGTGATGGGTAGGGACATGGAGTTCAGGCTTCTCTTTTCTCCACCAGTTCTCAATCTGACCCCTGCAATGTAGGATAGTGCAGAGAGATTGCTCCGTTTAGGGCAGACCTGAGGATGAGGTACATGTGTAAGAGAAGGCCCTGCTCACCCTGTCATGCCATGCTAATTTGCAAGTGACTGACATCCTGTATCTTCAATGACACATGCTCAAGCGTAGCTTAGTCCCAGCAGTAGAGGTGTTCATTCAACGGAATGACACTATACAAAAGGATAAACAGCCAAAGTCTGAATAGAGCAGTCCCAGACATGCACAGAACCAGGTGGTGTAAGCGCATGCGTTCAGGAGGAGGTTAACGAAGTCTAGAGGACTGAAGGAGCACGGGCATGTTGCTGACTCTCTTCCCAATGTCAGAGTTGTGTAGAACTCAGAGGGAACATCTGGGCTGCTCCTCAGGGAGGATGCTAAGCCTGCCTACCAGTGATTCCCGCCAGTCCTAGCTCTGTGCTTGAGAGAAACGCACAAATGTGTGGACCCCTCTTATCAGACGCCTTTGGGATTCTGTAACCACGTGTCTTGACTCGGTCTTCCTCTGCTTACACACCATGGGTACTTTAAGCATCTTCTACTAGAGGGATTTTGTTGAGTTCTCTTACCTTCCTAGGCAGTCTCTATTTGATTGCACTCATAGAACTTGGTATCCACGACCAAATTGAGTATTTTAGTTGTACTTTACTATTTTGCCTTTATTTATGTACCTATAATTTCTCATCAGAGTAAAATTTTTGAAAATAAGAATGATTTGGTTTATATATAATTCTCAGATCCTTCCCATGAAAACATTTCTCTTGATAAGTATATTTGTCTGATTGTAATTGCAGGGCCTTGTATTTGTTCTTACTGTCCGTGAGGTGACAGCATCTTTTTATGGGGAGGATATAGTTCACCAGGCTCTGTGCCTCCTACCTCTGGAGACTCCTCCACCCCCAACCCTGGGAGCCTTTGGGTCACTTTTCAAGCCCCCAGCCTTAGAGTTCACTTCTGTTGAAACAAGATTTAGAATTTTTAGTAACTGAAAATTTGAACTCATTGCTAGTAACTACCAAAGCTATGTTCTACTTAAGTTTTCTGATGGAGTGACAAATTTTATGAGACATCTGTGAAGAAAATACCTATTTTTCTTTCTTTTAAGTTGACTTTAGAGTATATATATATATGTGTGTGTGTGTGTGTGTGTGTGTGTGTGTGTGTATACTGTTTCAGTTGAGTCAGAGACAATGAATAATCAAGGGTGTTGTATGTTGATAATTTGTTGTAAGGACTATTTATTTTGAGTTATTGTTAAGTTTTATGGTGCTTGATTCTAGGGTGCTGAGAAAAAAACAGGAATGTTAACAATAATTTCTTTTGTCATTTTTGCTTTTAAATATGGGGTTCCCATGAAGCATGTTAAACAAGGTGGCATTGAATTCTGTCTTCAGGTAGTTAGTACTTGGCCATGAGCAGTGATCATGACCTTCTGAAGAGTCATAGAACTAACTCTTCTAGAATCTATCAGAATAGATTATGGATGTTATGTCATAAAGCAGGGGAAAAATCATCTCTGAATGTTTATTTTTTTTAATGGAGCTGATATAGTTTTAAAATTTTGTGTATAGCTAGAAAACAGAACACTCCCCTTCCAACAGTAGATTAGACAAGACATTAGCAACTTATCTTGGAAGCCGAGCAGGTGTGGCAGCTGTGCCCCATAAACTCCTCACAGCGCCCTCCAGCCACACCCCTCACGCCTAGAACCTCAGCCTCACCTAGAGTCTGGGATAGCTTATTGTACAGTGTGCACTCCACACAATAGGAGATGGAAGGAAATGGCCTCAGATGAAAATTGCTGTTTTTTAAGGAAATCTCACATTCATCTGAGCAGAAGTTAGTCACAAGTAGCCAACCTGCACTAACAACTTGAAATTGAGCCTTTAGCAGAGTGGCCATGCACTGGGGATAGAAAAAAGGAACCATTCTGGGGCTGACCACCCCACTGCTGCCTACTGCAGAGGAAAATAACAGGTGCTTCCCCAGCCATCACTGAGTTAGTAGTCCCAAGACTAAGCAGCAATAGAGCTTCATTCCCAAGACAGAAAAATAAGACGGAATTATTGGTTAAAAAACCCTCTGCTTTGTATTGTTTCTTAATGGAAAACACTAAGTAAAGAGGAGATACCTTCTGAAATGCCCTCAGGCACAGGTTCAAAGTAGGAATTGATGTTAGAACTCAGGTTTTAGAGGTCACTTACAGGAGAGTACAGGATGCATTCTGGGGCAGGGAGCTTAGTCTTTTGTCAGAGCATATTTACATATGGGATTGCACAGGATTTTTATTGTTTTTCTTGAGACAGGTCTCTCCCCTAACTCTCTGTGTAGCCTTAATCCTCCTGCCTCAGCCTCCTTACACCTACCTGTCCAGGGAGAATTTGGTATTGTATCCAGGTAAGCACAGCGTTATTTAAAGTACAACACTCTCAGGTTTAACATTGTTGGTTTGGTTTTGTTTGCCCATTTGGTGTCTTTTTATACTGTGGTTTAAAAAAAAGAAAAAGTCACATCTGGTGCCCTTTTTTTTTTCTTTCAAAAGTCTGCAACTTCATCCAGAATCTAAGGCAGTTTCTAAAATGAGTTTCCTCAGATGAGCTTTAAAATTTTTTAGCTCCGTCTTGTCATGGTAAACCACTCACAGAATCTGCAATGTATAAATATTTGAAGCCATGGCAATAATTTTTCATGCATCTGATACTGTCTTAATAATTCTGTTGTGGCCATATGCCTTATTGATTTCTGTGCCACTTTTGTGGTATGAAATGAAATGTATCATCCCACTTAAACCATTATGGTTTCCTTTTGAATTACATCCTCAGTACTTGATCTTGTCATCAGATTTCTTCTGCACGCTGAGAGGCTGTGCTCAGTCCTTTCTGCGCGCTTGAGATGTTGTGCTTAGTCCTATGGATTTACCGCTTGTACTCTGTGTAACAAATCAATACAGGACAAGTCGATCCAGGTTAGAAACATCGGAAAGAAAAGACAATTGAGCCGTTAATTGTTAGGAATCATCTAACATAGGGTGTATTCTGCTTGAGTTTACTTTCTTCTCCTCAAGACTGACTGGTGTCCTGAAGACAGAGTGCAGATCCTCAGATACTGGGCGACATCTGCACTGGTGCTGCCGCCAGATCTAGGTCCAGCCTACCTTCTTTTCTTGGCTCCCACACCTTTCGCCATTTCTTTTCAAGGTTTTTTGTTGTAAATGTTAGGATTGCTTAAGATTTCTCTCTCTCTCTCTCTCTCTCTCTCTCTCTCTCTCTCTCTCTCAAGAAACAATAATGACTGAATCTCTGGACGCATCAACTGAAACCTCATCTTGTAAGCCTTATCAAAGTCTGATTCCTCTGGTGGCGAATCCTTGTGGATCCGCCATGATACCAGGAGACTCTACTAGCTACATCTTACCTACTACATGCTGTCCCCGTTCCAAAAGGCATCTCTCTCTCTCTCTCTCTCTCTCTCTCTCTCTCTCTCTCTCCCCCTCTCTGACCTGGACCCCATTTTTAATAGGGTTATTTAGTTCTCTGGAGTCTAACTTCTTGAGTTCCTTGTATATTTGTAATGTTAGCCCTCTATCCGATGTAGGGTTGGTAAAGATTTTTCCCCAACCTGTAAAGGCGTTCTCTCCTCTGCTCCCCTCACCCCTGCTCCCACTAGCCGGCTGTGTTGTGCTGTCTGAGATAGTGTCTGTCGTAGGCCAGGCTGACTCATGGAACCTGGCTGTGGAGCCAAGGCTGAGTTTGAACTTCGGCTGTTACCTTCTGAGTGCTGGGCCTGGTTTATGCAGGGGTGGACACTGAATCCAGCTTCTCCAATGTTAGCAAGGGCTCTACCAACGGAGTACAGCCCCAGTCTCAATAGACTGTTCTTCAAGGGCAAGAGGGTGTGTGTGTGTGTGTCTGTGTGTGTGCGCGCGCACGTGCGCTCACGCTCATACATGTACATGTAGAGACCTGAGGAAGATATTGGGTGTCTTCTGTCACTTTCCATCCCTTTAGACTGGGTCTCTCACTGAACCTGAAGCTCATGTTTTGGCTAGGCTGGCTGTCCAGGGAGATCCTGGGGCTGCCTTCTCCGCCTCCAGTGCTCAGCCTCACCCAGATCTCTTTTTCTTTTTCTTTTAAATGTGATCACTGGAGAGTCAGACTCAGACCCACATGCTTGCATAGCAGTTGTCTTACCCACTACGGCACCTCCCCAGATTCTGATTTTTTTAAGTCAAAATCACCTAATAGAAAAGCAAAGCTTACGCTGTGTCCGGTTAGAACTGTTTAGGAAAGTATCTTCCTTACAGGAAGGCTGGAAGATTTTATGAACACCAGAATTCCAACTTGGCTCAACATAAATGCTATAACGGCCATTTTGGTCACCTTAAAACAAACCACGCACAAAAGACACCTGGCTTCACTATACAGGTGATCCCCAAAGGGAAAACTTGGGGACTTAAGTTAATTGTAAAAATATAGATATACTGATATACATCTTTATACCACGGAAAGAATGACGGTCCTGAGCACCATGACCCGAGGGAGCAGAGTTAAGAGGGAGGGGTATGAAGTTTCCATTTGCTTCTGGAAGCTGTAGTCCGTCATTTATCCAGCAGCTGCTTTTCAGGTGGTGATCTCCTTGGTCAAGGAGACGCCATGGCCACAGTTGATACGTTCTGTGTGTCTGTAGGTGTGGCCAGAGTTCCTGAGCACTTTCTCATGCACGTATGAACAGTAAATACAGACGATTGGAGTGCACATAAAACCCCCCATGTTGGATACTCTTCCCCTGGGGCTGCTGTTTGCAGGGGATGTCATGTGCACATTCAGACATGAAGACTTACACAACTGCTTATTAGAGAAATATTCTTGGTTACTGAATGTCTCACACAGTTAAACATACAGGCTTTCCCATATATGGAAGAAAAGTAATTCCACCCACTTACCATGCCTTGGCATGTCATGATGCCAGCCCTTCACATTTATTTGACTTCCCAAACTTAAATAGACAGTGATGTAAATCAGCAGTTAAAGCTTCACCTACCAGCCCTTGGTGACTAAGCCATCACACTGCTGAGGAGGAAGAGAGATCCACTTCAGTTTGGCTGCACAGTGAAAGTCACATTCAGTCTAATCCCAGCCCTCTGAGTTACAGTGACAAGATTATTTATTTCTAGGCTACAAAAGATGAGGAAGCAGAGAGAATCCAGGAAGTTAGGATGGCTGGGCAGAAATCAGAGCGCTGGCAGTAGAATTGCAACCTCCCTGGAATCCTGGTCCTGATCAGACTTCCATCTTCCTGACTGTCACAGTGTAGTAAAGATGAATGTGTCTCTCACACATGCACTCCATGGTTCTCAGCAGAGAGCTTCCATTTCAGGGTTTTGAGCTGGGTGTGGTGCTGCACGTCTTTAATCCCAGCACTCTGGAAGCAGAGGTAGGTGGATCTTTATGAGTTCAAGGCCAGCCTGGTCCAGGCCAGCTAAGACTACATGGTAAAGCCCTATCTCAGAAAATAAAACCAAAAGAAATTAAAGTTTTTCAGCTATGTTACATTTTTCACTCAGTTTCCTGTTTGAATTGAAATAGGAATTAGAGAATGATGTGTAGGCATGTTTCCATGTGTATTCTTAGCTTGGTCTTAAACTGGAGGGCATTTGCTTATCACAGAAGAGCTGTTTGTAAGAGCTAGCTTATTAAAAATTAATTTTAAATGAACCTTAGCTGTATGTGTGGGTTTTTAAAGGCTGCATGTGATACAGTGTATCCATGTGCAGTGTCCTCATTGGTAATAGCTGGTTATTTCCTGATCTCCAACAAATTCGATTCTAATTAATTATTACTTTAGTCTTCAGCGTAACTCTATGAGATGTTCCCTATCTTGTGGGTCAGGCACAGACACACAGAGTGATAATTGAACTTGCCACAAGTGGAAAAGTCACTTGAAGAGTTGGGCTCCTCTGGCTCTGGAGGCTTTGCTGGCTTTGCCCTGCGTTGTCCTGACTCCTAGGTTTTTCACAGGAGTATGAGTCAATTAAGTAACTCCCCTGTTTTATTTCAGCCTATGCTAAAGCCACTTTCAAGCCCTGACTTATTATACATTTTAGCCATATTGTATCTAAATTTGGACTTGTTGTGTACCCACTTACAGTTTCAGTCCGAGATACGGTCTAAAACTGGGACTTTGGAATCTGGATTTAGACTGTGTAAACAGGAAATGCTATTTTGTTCTTTAAACTTCTGTGTAGCATCCTAGAGCCAGCTGCTCAACCCAGATGCCTCCTCTCCGCTTTGCTCAGCTTCGGCTTCTTACAATGGACCAGAGACTTGGCCTGGGGGCGCCAAATCTGCTTTTAACTTTTGGTAGAGGCTTGAATTATTTAGGTTCTCGTAGAGTGAGTGCTTGTGAGATGCTCGTGTTCTCCGTCTCCCGACCGTTTACTTCCTACTCCCGCCCCATAGCTGCTTTCCCTTCTAGCACTGGCTTTCTGTTTGGGGTTCACCCTTTCATTCCTCACCCCACACCTTCCCGCCACTGTGTGTGCTGGGATTGAAACCAGAGCTTCACACATGTTAGGCATTGCTCTACCACTGAGCAGCGTCCTAGGCCTTCTCGGATGTCTTAACCAGATTTTATAAAATAAGCATTTATATAGACTTCCAAGGTAGCCCAAAGGATAAGTCCTGCTTTTACCTACTGCTAGGAGGGCAAACCAGCAGTCAGCAACTGAACATGCTTGACTGACAGGTCTGGTTTCCTTGTCATTCCCATGTTTGGTAATGGAGTGACTTTAAGTAAACAGGCAGGCATGGTTTTCCCGGGGATTTGGTGGTGTCTTTCGTGATGATCCCTGAAAGTCCATTCTATCCGGACAGCAATTACATAGTCTTGAAGGTGTTTACTTACATTGATTCTTGATGCTCTTCCTGCTGATCATTTACCTTCTCGTTTGCATGTGTTTTCCAGTAGTGCATACTAAAAACCAAAAGAAATTCAAACTCTCACTCTTTCCCTCCTTGGCACTCAAGGTATGGTCTGCATCCGAGCGCTCAGTAGTCAGAGCATTGGGAATCTGGGCAGAGAGCAGTGTGTGCCTTGCCTGTGTGGTCCCATTAGGCCTCGTGTAGTCTCCTTCAGTCTTCAACTTCTCAGATCACTTTTAGAGGGCATTCCTAGAGCTATAATGATGCTTAGTGTCATTTCTGCAAAATGTTAGATAGTAAGAGAAAGATTAGTAAATTAATCTAAAACCTGAATTAAACACTGCAGAAAAATATATTTCTACATATTCAATTAAAAAAAAAAAAAAAAAGCAGGTCTGGAGAGGGCTCACTGCGGTTTAGCTAATTGTACCAAAACTTCTGGAGTTTTTCCTTATGATCCGTAAGTCATCTACTCAGAGATCGTCACTGTGCGTTAAATGCTCATTGCTATAACTCAGGGGGCCTTCGTCCGTTCTGTGGTGATCTCTGCTCGCCATCTTTGGATTTTAATCAACACTGTGTTACTGAACATACAATACAGGCTGTAGAAGCAGTGTGCTATGACTGTCTTGGAGAGAAGAATCCCCATCTTCCCTAGCTTTAAAATCGTCGTTCTGAAGAGTCACTTTCAGTTCTGTGTCTGGCACCAAGCAGCAAATGCCAGCGATATCCCAGCTACCAAATTCTGTGTAACACTTGTGTGGCTGTTCCAAGATCATCAGTATTTCCCTTTGCTGTGGTTTTTTAGAGAGATCTTACTTTATACACAGAGCTTCGCTGCCCCTTCCTCTGGTGAGTGTAACACTGAGAAGAGGGAGCTGTCTGACATTAGGTCTGTACCTGTAAAGACCCTGTGCTCTCTCTGAACTGCTAAGCCAAAGGCCTCTGCTATCAGTTTCTAGCAGGACCTCACACCAGCCTTTGTGTTGTTCAGGCTCGGTCTCCTACTGCTCTGCCTGCCCACGTGCTAGCTATTATTTCTAGACCTGGCTTATTATTTCATAGAAAGTCCAGATAATTTGGTTTTAATGTAGTTTGGAGCAAGGTTATGAGAACAGTCTGTTACTAAAGCTTTTTGTGGTATTCTATATGTTATTTAGAAGTTTACATAGAATCTAAACATAGACAAAAAACAAGCATCTGTACCCATGATTCTAAAAATAAAAAACAAGGTCTTACTATATGTTCCTTGTTGGCCTGGAATTCGCAGTGTAGACTAAGGTGGCCTTGAACTCATGAGGATCTGCCTGCCTTGTGGGATTATGGTGTGTACTGCCGTACTACGCTTGTACCCATTCTTCTTCTGAGCAGACAGATCTTAAAGGCTCCAAACAACACATGCCTCCTGTACCACACCATCTTACTGACTGGACCAGTCAGGACTCACTCCTGGATGGGGAACTTGTACATCCTGCCTTTTCTACATGTTACTCTGTGTGAGAACCACTCAACGTGGCTTTCATTTTCAGTTCCTTCTACAGTCAAAATGATGGTGGCCTTGCTCTGTGGTAGTGAGAGTGCTATCCCAAAGAGCAAGACGAACTCTTGGTGTCATTGCTTACTCTGTCATGCTTTAGTGTATTTGTATTCCTGAAGGGAAATCTGTTGACACAAAAATTATTGCTTTCCATGTATCAGGACATGTGCTTACTGGAGCAGTGTAATTTACCTTCAATAATGACAAGTGATCAGCAAGTAGTCTTTGCAGTCAAATGACCTTATTCATTTAGAATACATGGAAGTGTGTCACAGTCCCCAGAACCAGACAGAATTCACCTTCCCCACACATGTGCATAATGGCATTGCGTGTAATTGTCATGCAGTCGTTCATAACCTGGTTATCAAATGGTATTGTCTGATGTTGTCCAGTTAGGAAAACTCTCTTCTGATGTCCTGTAGTTATAGAAATACAGTTATTTCCCAGGAGTATAATTATGTCCCAACCTACTGATCTTGGTTTGTTTGTTTGTTTGTTTGGTTGGTTGGTTGGGTTTTTTTTCTTTTTCAAATATTTGAAGAAAGTACTTTCTGAAGTTTTCCTGTTTTAGAATGACAAGGCAGAACAATTGCCACAAATTTGAGGTCAACCTGGCCCAGGTAGTGAGTTCTAGGCTCATGCTGCGTAGCAAGACCCTCTCTCACCACAAAACAAACTTCCTAGTGGAAATGCTGAGGCTTTAGTTCATAAAACCACATATGGTCCTTGGTGCAACAAGCTGGCTTCCCGATGTCATCTTGCTCTCCCAGCTTTCGTCTGCAGAACATCACTGTCCTGACTGCCAGTCTGAGCTAAGAGGCACAGTTGTTTGTAGAGTTGAACAGATGTCGTGACATGAGCAGGGTGACACCAGGACTCTACTCCACCAACTCCCATGACACTCTGTGTGCCCAGTGAGTGTCATCTGTCCTTTGACAATCAAATGACCACCTGTGTGGCTTTGTCTCTGTGTCCTCTTGGGCAGTGTTTGGATTTCTGACTCTTACAAGATCCCTCTGCATTGTGCATTTGTTTGATAAAGGTGGAACTGAGAGCTCATTCTCTGTCAGGCTTTCAGGAGCTGGCATTCACTTTGACATGAGAGGATGAGGTGAGACACACAGCAGTGAGTTAAAGTATTTCAGATTTGAGCCTTAAAGAGTTCGTGTGAACAGTTCAGTTCATTAATAGGACATGTGTGGAGATGGGTGCTCCCAGGTATGCTCCTGACTGGTGTGGCTTTTGAACAGCGATTGGAAGACAGGCACTGGAGGACTAGTAAGTTTGTTCCAAGCATGGGGTGGGATGAAAGAAAATACAGGCAAGAGTGGGTGAGAGACACAAAGGATTCATTTAGGAGAAAAGAGCAGGGAACGGGACAGGATGTGGGAAGAACTGAGGTCAGACTTGGGGATAGGAGAGTGTGGAGCCATTTGAAATGGAGAAAAGAGCTGTGATTCAGATATTGAGAGCCAAAGCAAGGAGGTGCAGTGGGTGCTCTGCCTCCAGAGAGAATATGGACAGTTTAGTGCGTCTCACTGTCCAATGAGAAAGACTGTGGGAGAACAAAGGGGGAAGTGAGTAATAGGAGGTGATCATAAGAGAGTGAACCGTGAGGTAGAGACAAGACGGATCTATCTGCGCACAAGACTGTCCTCACTTCAGCAGGACACGTGGCCCACCCACTTCCTAATTATTTGTATGTCATTAATAAAGCACAGAGATAAGAGAAAATTAAAGTCCTTAGTATCAGAAATGATCCATCGAACTGAGGGCGCTGCTACATGCTGTTGGAACACGTGCTGGTATGCACAATAGCCTGGTCTGACCCTAAACCAATGCAAAGGCCAGAGCAAAAATAAAACTGCAGATAGGTAAGTATCAGCACTCCACCAGGACGTGCAGGAAGGACAGAAGTCGGTGTTTGTGTGGTGTTGTACACTCAGATGTCAAGTCAGGTTACCAGCGTGTATACTGGTTCTGACACTGAAAGTCTGTTGATAATTACCAAGATGGTGTCCCAGTTTCATCTCTCTAGCTGTGATAAAAATATCCAAACAAAAGCAAGTCAGGGGAGGAAAGTGGTTGGTTGGCTTAAAATTCCAGCTCCGATATACAGGTCCAGATACAAGTCCATTCCTGCAAGGAAGTCAAGGCAAGGACACAAGCGCATCTCACATCGGGAAAGGATGCTTGCTGGCTGCTTATGCCAGCTCCCTTTCTTTACAGGTCAGGGGCCAGCCTAGGGAATGCTGTAGCCCACAATGGGCTGGGCCAGTTAACAAACAAGGCAGTCCCTACAGACATAGCCATAGACCAGTCAGATCTAAATAATCCCTCAATTGAGCCGTTTTTCCTTATGAGTCTATGTCAATATTTAAAACTTTCGACAGTAGGGAGGCCTCACTTCCTGGACATCAGGGCAGGTATACATGAGGTGGCTCATGCAGAACCTTAGCAATACCCGTTAATGTCAAGCACTTAAATGCTAATGTGGTTATTTTCTCGATGACCCTGACACTGACTATTCACATATTGGGAGCTAATATGCCTTATTTCACACCCAGTGCCATCTAGACCATTCTCGCTTCTCAAAGGGAGACAGGATTTCACAGTCACATGACAAATAGTCAACTATGATAGCTCTCGTGTTGTATTCAAGTAATCCTTAAGGATGTCTCCATCAGCACTGCATTTTTCAAGCCCAGTCTCTGTTCTGCAGACAAATCCCATAGTCACTGTAAAAGATAGCCGAGTAAGTTGACCATTTAATTTTATGTTCTAAATAAGAAGTGAAAAACATTTGTTAGCTAAGAAGGGGTGTTCTGAGCATGTAATTACAGAGAGATGATTTAGATCCTTTAGGATTTAAATACCGTTCAGAAGAGATTTGTGATGGTATCGGTGGGTGAATGAGCGTATCCTACTTTGGCCACTAACATCTCCTGTCCCCTTGTCCTGTAATGCCTCTTCCCTCAGTCTTGGCTTGGATGGTACCTTCTCTGCTTGGCCGTCCCTCACCATCGTATCCAGGACCAGGCCTCTTTCTGCATCGTCCATCTCTCTGTAGCTTTGCTTTTATAATTTCCTAGACTGTGGTTGGTTCCGAAGCACTCTGGCAATTGTCTACAGCTCTGAGATCTGCTGATAAACTCTAAACACCAGCCCCATGGTAGAATACAGATTTCTGCTTCTCTCCTGCTTCAGTAACCAATTCTTAGATGTGTGAGCTTTCCTTTAGAATTGGTTTGCTTGTAAAAGTTTATTTAATGGTCTCAGTGTGGGAAGAGTTGTGGCTGCAGCTGAAAGCATGGACTTAAATCGAACCGTGGAGAAAGACAGACAGAACAGTGTGAGCAAATAATGGCAAGAAATGGAAAAACCTTGCTGTTGTTTTTCCCATAGAAGAGAAAGTTTCCCCTGCTGGTCTAGGGGAGCCAAGAGCCCTGTGTTGACTTGAAGTGGAAGGGAGAGTGTCTGCTTTAACAGTGTGGCTCCATGTCCTAGTCAGCTCTAGCTGCCTAACAAATACCACAGTCTGAGTGATCAGCATGAGACAAAACTCCCCACAGGGCTGTTGTCCTGCAGGGAAGTCCCCTTGGGTTTTCAGTGGGTGCTGTCTCACAGTGTACTCGCATGGCAGGCCCAGAGAAAAGCACTCTATTGCTTCTGCTAAGAACGCTGTATTAGCCACAATTCCATTTCTGTAATAGAATACCATGACCAAAGCAACTTAAAGAGCAGGTCACTGTAACTTACAGTTTCACAAGGGTAGCATCCATAATTGTCTTAGGGTTACTATTGCTGTGATGAAACACCATGACCAAAGTAACTTGCAGAGAGAAGGATTTATTCAGCTTATGCTTCCACATCACAGTTCATCAAAGGAGGTCAGGACAGGAACTCAAGCAGGGCAGGAACCTGGAGGCAGGAACTGATGCAGAGCTCATAGAGGGTGCTGCTTAGTGGCTTGCTCCTTGTGGCTTGCTCAGCCTGCTTTCTTATAGAACCCAGGGCCACCAGTCAAGGGAAAGCACCACCCACAGTACACTGGGCCCTCCCCCATCAGTCACTAATTAAGAAAATGCCCTATAGCCTGGTCTTATTGACACAATTCCTCAACCGAGGCTCCCTCTTCTCTAGTGGCTCTAGCTTGTGTCAAGTTGACATAAAACTAGCCAGCACAGTAGTGACAGTGACAGCATGGCATCCAGGGCAGAGAGGGAGGGGCTGGAAGTAGCAAGAGGCTTTTTACTGTTAAGGCCTGCTCATTCCTTGAAGTTCAGCTAAGTTCAACAAACTTGGTACTCCTCTAAATAATATCGTACATGGAGTAGTTCTGGACCTGGGCATATGAATGTTCTGTTGTGGAGATTCTTTATCACAAATCAGTTGGTCTATCTTATAGAACTGGGGGAGCCACAACCAAATTAAGATACACTTATATCAAAATTAGATTTTTAAAAATTGACATGTAAATTTAGTAGTCAACATCAAAGCAATGGTGTTCTTGGAAAACACCTTTTGCCTCAAGTTGCTCTTGTAAAATCATCTTAGCCTCTATCCTTGACTTTTCTGACCAGAGTTATGTCCCTCTTTCTTTCTTTCTTTCTTTCTTTCTTTCTTTCTTTCTTTAGATACAATCAATTGAAAATAAGCACAAACTGGATTCCAGTCACCTTTACAATGAATATTTCTGATTCTTCGAAACAGAAACTGTATACTAATAGCCCATGGCCCATAGAAGTGCTGTGCGTAGTTTACACAGTATTCCTAACGTATAACAAGGGCCATTAAGATGTCCCTTGACACATGCCCACATGAGCCTTGTCTCCAGGATTCGTGTGGTAGAAAGAGAGAACCGATTCCCATGAGTTGTCCTCTGATAGACTTATGTACACTACGGCACACACACACACACACACACACACACACACACACGATGTGTTAACTTTTAAACCCTAATAAAATAAATATTACAAGAGTTGGAGTAGCTAGCTGGTGACCCATAGCCCACATCCCCTGTGCCAGTGCTCAGCCAGTGCGCAGCAGCCTTACCCATCAGCTCTGTGCTGAAGGTTTTCACACTAGTTATTGTAGCTGACACACTGTTTCTTCACTCGGTATCTGTCACTAGTCATCTTCATTGGATGTAAGGAAGCCAAGACTCAGAAAAGTGGCATGCCCCTGTGCACAGGGCTCATAGGTATAAGAGCCAGTGTCTGGCTTCTAGTGCGCCTGGGTTACCCTTAATTTCTTTCCTTATAACACGAGTAACGAGCTTGTTTTTAGCTTAAAACCATTAGTGTCCATAAGTATGTGCTTGCTCTAAAGCGCGCGCACGCACACACAGTCTTACTCAATTGCACATGGTTACAGTTCACATTCATTTGTCAGTTCACCCTGAATATTTGTCTGTCTGTCCATCCATCCATCCATCCATCTATCAATCTATCTCTATATCTCATCCTTCTGTCAATCTCCCCCCCCCCCATTTTATTTGATGTGTATGAGTGTTTTGCCTGTGTATACTTAACATACACCACTTAAGTGCCTGGTGTCCATGGAGGTCAGAAGGGTTCAGATCCCTTGGAACTGGAGTTACAGAAGATTATAAACCACCGTGTGGGTTCTGGGAACTGAACCCAGGTTCTCAGCAAGAACAACAAGTGCTCTTAACTGCTAGCCCATGTCTTCAGGCTCCAATCCCAAATGTCTCAAAGCCAATGTACTTGTCTGGGCTTTTTTCTATCAACTTCACATAAAGTAGAGTCGTTTGAGAAGGGGGAGCCTTGATTGAGGGATTGCCACCATCATACTTTCTGAAGTCTCTGGGGCATTTTCTTAATTAATAATTGATGTCAGAGAATGGTGCCATGTCTGGTAAGGTTGTCCTGACTGAGCAAGCCATGGAGAGTAAGCCAGTAAGCCATTTCCTCCATGGCTCTTGTCTCTGCTACTGCTTGAGTTTCTGCCCTGACTCAGTGATGGGCTAGGACTGGAACATGTAAACCAAATAAACAAACCCTTTTCTCCCCAAGTTGCTTTTGTCCTAGTGTTTACCCCAGCAGTGGAAGCCAAACTGGAAGAGCCTGGTTTACTGTAGACCACCCTTCCTTTCTGTAAGTTGACATTTGTTGTTTACTGGCCAGTAATTGAGAAGCTGCTTCTTTCAACTCTGTTCTCTGATTTAAATGCTTTTCCAGAATTCCTTCCCCAGAAGTAACAGCTAATCACCTCCAGATTCAAAACGAACATGGAATTTAAACTTCATGTTGAATAAAATTGATGCACGATTGAGATAACAATTTATATCTTTCATTGAGAAACAAATGTTTCTTCCTCACAAGGATAGACTTGTATATTCTAGCTGAGCAAATATTTACTTTTAGTCTGAGTAGATTAGATTGTGTAACCCCAGACAGTTTGGGTCTATCTAAATAGCCTTCTTATCAGACTAGCAATAAGCTACCAATTTTCCAAAAACAGACTCCTTGACAAATAATTAAGAATATTACATAAAAGCAACTTGGGATCAAATATTATGTAGCCTGTACTATTGGCTGATGAAACACTATAGTGTAGCACATGAAACTTGCTCTACTGAAAATAAAGATTAACCCTCTCCACTTAATAATAAACAAGCAATGAAAACAGCTTTATGCTTGGCATCTTTTGCCCAAAGCTTTCATCCTTCTAGGAGATGGGGTATCAGTACTGGGAGAGAGTGTCATTTGCTGTTAATGTCTTCTTGACCAAGAATGAACAAAGCAACAAGCCGTCAGAGTCAGAGGATGTAGTAGAGAAATTCCTTACCTTCTCTCTGAAACAGGGACAGAAATGTGTATGCTGTAGATGACTCTTTTTATATAAAGTTGTGTGAGTTTATTATGTATGTGTGTGAGAGTGCATGCCATGGCATATGTATGGAAATGTGAAGATAACATGTGAGAGTCAGTTCTGTCCTGACTCTGGATTCTGAGACTCAAGCTCATAAAGACTTGGTGGTGCTGCCTTCCCCACTGATGCTGAGTGGGGTGATGGTGAGTTCTTGGAAGTCCCAGCCCTATACTGATCACTGCTTGGTTGGCCACCAATACCTGCTTTTCCTTCTCTTCCTAGTTGCCTTCATTATTGACAAGAACAGCAAAATGACCACATTCTCCTGACTTGAAGATGGTAGGGTGACCATGGATCCAAGGCAAAAACTGTGATATGGGTGTTAAGTAAATACTTGAAATGCATTAGAAGTGTTACGTGTTTGCTCTATTGGGAAATCTCCAGTTACCTCCTTCAACCGGGCACCATCCACGGTTGCTCTTATTCCTCTCAGTCATAACTAGGCCAGGAAACATTTCGTCTGGCGGCAAGCATGCTCAGGTTTTAGATGTCAGGGAACAGCTCTCGCACTGTGTTGGGAGTCAGGGGCCAGCTGTTGTATCTCTGAGAGTACTGCTAGTTTAATTTCATTATGTCACTTGTCTGTTCCTCAGACACGAAGGAGGAGCTGGTTTACGCATTTAAGACCCTAGACAGAGCAAACTAGTTCCTTCTAGCGTGTTCTAATGAGATTGCATAGCAGATCTTCTATGACTGAGATCAGCCATAGCTACAGAGCCAGCAGAGGGAGCACAGTACATGGGTTTATCTCTTGAAGACTACAGAGGGACAGTGAGGGCTCAGCACTAAGCTCAGTTGTTTTCTTGTCTACAGCATAAATTCAGCTATCACTTTGCCTTGAGATGATGACATTTTTACATCTATTGATAGAAGCCTATCTTTATAATTATTGGGAGTTATGGTAATGAGCTGTATTTTCATGGTTTTTTTGGTTGTTGTTGTTTACTTTTGTTGTTGGGTGGTTGGGTTTTTTGTTTGTTTTGTTTTTTGTTTTGGTGTTTGTTTGTTGAGACAGTGTTTCTCTGTGTAGCCCTGGCTGTCCTGGAACTCACTCTGTAGACTGGGTTGACCCAGCCTCTGCCTCTGGGATTAAAGGCGTGTGCCCTGACCGCCCGCCCGGCTGATCTTCGTTTTCTTGCATGGGCCACTATATTGCTAAGTGTATTTTATCGAAGACGTGTGGAAGTGTTCAGTGTGTTGTTACTAACTCTGCTGTTTGTGTGCGCAGATGCTAAAGGGCGTTTCAAGTGAGAGTTGTGGAGGGCAAAAGCGTGCTTCACTAAAAGCACTGCCCCAGCAGTGTTTTGAAGGCGTTTTGAGTAGAGGCTTGTGATTGCAGGCTTTGGGGGATCGTGAGTAAGGCCTCACACTGGTGAGGTTGTTGATGGGAAGGGTTAATCCTGAGTTTGTTCTGACTCCCAGCTCCTGACTCCATTCTCCCTTTGCCCTCCCATCCCACACATTCCCATCCTGTCTTCCCCTCTGGGTTTTATTATTTAGAAGTTTGAACTGAAGACAGTACAAGGTGAGCTCGATGGGAATTGAATGAAACTGAACTATCAAGACTTTTAGTTAAGGCCAGAGCATTTCAGGCTTTGATGGTCTTTTCAGGCATGGAGCTCTTACTTGGTGGTTTGTGTTTGGTTTGCAGGCTACAGGAAAGGGGCTGCTTCTGTATTTCACAGTGATTATAGTCAGTGTGGGTTTCCTATGAACTTACTGTGAATATACTCAGTTTGTGTTCTTTATGAAAACTGTTTCTAAACTTTAACTCACAGGATATTGTAGACGTGAATACAGTCAGAAGATTTGAATAACTAACACTGTGGCCATCGGTGTGAGAGACATTACAGAATAGTTGAGGCAGGGGGAAAGGAAGACTGTGCATATGTACCCTGAACATCTGTTCACAGAAGCAATGTATGAGATGTACCCTTGAACATCTGTTCACAGAAGCAATGTATGAGCAGAGCAAGCATAAATTAGTAACTAATTACATGCAGGTTCAAAGGAAATAGATATAAATATATAAAGTTTTTACGGATCTGAGATTTTTTTTTAAGATAGTAATGCAGCTAGCAGAAATTGGAAAAGTAGTGATTTACGAGGGCCAGCAGAATGACTCAGTGAGTAAAAGAACTTACCTAGTGAGCGGTGACTGTTCCTTGGAGCCCACACAGACGCAGGAGGAGAGGACCAGTCCCACAAGGCTGTCCTCTGACCGTCACAAGGACCGTCACATATGTACTGTGTGCATGCATTATGTGAGCAAACTACACACACTAATTACCAAATATTAAATTAAAAAAACCAACAAGAATTTACAAGTATAAACCTCTAGTTCCAATTAAGCCTTCCTTTTCCTGAGACCCTCACAAAAGCTAATCAAGTGCCAGGCAAAGAAATCCCAGAGGTCTGGTTGGGATCCAAAACATCTAGAACATGCCTTTCCTATAAGTTCTGTACGTGGCATAGGTGCCAGTCTCTGTGGTGTTCCCTGCACTCTCCACTGCAGTTCTTCCTGTGACTACCCTGGGAGCCCCCACAGTAAGCACTCCTGAGAAAATGTCTTTAGCTACTGACCTGCCAGAATTACCCTCAGCTGCCACTTTGCCCATCCCATGCTTGGTGAGAGGTAATTCCTCTTTTCAGGTGGATTTTCTCATTAAATATTATTTCAAATCCGATTACTGCCATAAATTAATACTGACATGTATTATAGGAGTTTTTAAAAACCTGGATCAGTATGTGACCTACTGCCTATATGGTTTTCTCCAGACACTAAGAAAACGTGACAGAAAAAAAGATAACCTAAATTCTGTAACATCAGATAATCTATTTCTGTTCTTTGCAGAATATATTTTTCTAATAGAGAAGGAGAAATACTATAAAGATGAGAAATGTATGCTAATTATAAAGTCTTTCAATAGAGTTAAATTTGTCATATATATATAAATCTGTAAAGTATCTACTACCCATGAAGTAGGTATAAATGTAAGTTAAAATTGGGAATAAAAATCATCCTTGACTTAAATGTTGAATTTAGTTATTCTTGCTAAATAGCACTCCAGCAAATTTATCAAAATTGGGAAGATTTGCTTTTAAAAAACCTTTTCACGTTACATCTACTTAAATATTTTTCTCACCAAGTTACTTTAAAGTTAAAAAACACATGAAAGAAATGTACAGGAATGTCTTCAAGAGAGTCAACAGTCAATGAGTTTCTGTTAAAGTCACTCTCGGTTCTGGTAATATAGTTACCAGGTCATGTACTGACAGATCTTGAATTTTACCTGTTTTTCTCAACAAATTTTACCAGTAATAATTATAGTAATTATGTAACATTATTTTAAAATTATTAGTCATCATTCTGCTTTGCTTCTGTCTTGTCTACTTGAGTTTTAGTTACTTGTAACTTAGGGAAATTAAATTCCAGAGGGAGAATCTGAGCATTTCAATGCAAACATTGTTCAGTTATGTACTTCCCCTGATGATGCTTTGTGGTAAATGACGTGTGCTTTGGTGTGTAACTTCGGTTGTTTGTCACAGAAAGGATGTCACACTGAGTGCTGTGACTGCCATGTGAAGTCCTTGCTAGATGTGTGTAGATAGCAGTGGGACTGAGTTCTGCAGTTGTACTTCAGGGTGTGCTGTTGGGTGGGAACATCACGTACTGGGTGTTAGATATCATGTCACCCTCTGACGAGAGTTTGAAAGAGATGAGTCACTGGGTTTTCCTTGTGGTGTTGACTGTGGAATGGTATATCCCATCCCAGTGGGTCAGATCTGGTTATGGCCATGATGGGCACATCTGCTGGCCATACCCTGTGCACTTCCTGTTAGTGCAGAAATAATCACACTTAGTGTAAAAATAATCGCACTTAGCACGTTTCTGAGTCACCTCCTAGTAGAGACGAAGCTTTGTATTTTGTTTTCTGACCCCTGTGCCTTCATTGTCAACACCATTTTAACACCATTTAGGTGGTCGTTTCTATGTCACTAGTTTATGGTCACTAAGACCCAAATGAGTAGATGGGCAACTTGCTTTGTGTAGCAGCCCGTTTCTACCGTGCCACTTTTCTTAGCAGAGATGGTTGCTCTATTAACCATCACGTTACCTCAACTGAAGGTCCTTACAAATAAGGTTTTATTCTGTAAAGCAGGAGTCTTTGAAGTTTCTCTCCCTGGAGTATGAAATCTAGAAGAGAATGGACTGGTCAGCAAAGTTAGATAGTCACAGCCGACATGAAGGCTCAGTGCTTATGACCTGGGCATGTCTGCATTGCACTTACTAGGTCTATGGTGGCTTAAGAACAGCTATGTGCAGCATTTTAACTGAGGCCACACAGATGGAGAGAGCAAAGCTTAGGATGTGCTCCTCCCCCTGAATGCCATGCCCATAAGAGGCAAGTGCCACCAAGCGAATGTTTCCACCTCCACAGCTTGATGATGATTTCCATTTTATTAAAGGTGTTTCAGTCCTTACCTCCTCCCCACATTTACTGCCGTCTTCACACACACACACACACACACACACACACACACACACTCACCCTCAGCCTTTTCTCTCACTTTTGGTTTCATCTGACCGTCTTTGCAAACCATGTCAGGACCTTGTCTTGTCAACTTTCCTGGATTGGGCAGGAAGGTTTTCCTGTGAAGCAGTAGCAAATGCTTCTGGACAAAGGAGAGCCCTTCTCTCTGAATAGACCGCAGTGCAGCGCAGATCAGAGTAGTGCCCCAGTCACTTAGTCCTGGGCCCATCTTCTTAAATGGACTAGCCACGTAAAATAAGGTGATATTCACCTTCTTAATTTACATAGAGCATCTTTACCTCAGCTTTATTCTAAAATAAAAAATTGGCAGTGCCTATGCTTTACTTTTAGTTTTTTATACTTTGTGTGTGTATGTGTGTGTGTATGTCTGTGTGTATGTCTGTGTCTGTGTCTTTGTCTGTCTGTCCTTATGCAGGCTCTGCAGTTAATCTTAGTAGCTAGCCTTAGTGGCAATTACCTGTACTCAGTGAGCCATCTTGCTGTCCAGGTATCTTATTTTTGAAAACATAAAACACAACACAAGGATACAGAGTTATGCTTGGTATTTCACATCCAGTTCTCCTTCCTAAAGGATGTTTCTGTTGGTATCCGTCAAGATAAATCCTAAACACATATACAGATTTCCTTTTTCCTTGAGAAAGGAGCCCAGGCTGGCCTAAACTTGCTTTGTATTTTCTAGGTATTCTATGGGAGATAGGATGGGAGGAAGCAAGGGTACTTCACTAAAATATGATGTGGACTTGGTGTGGAATGCATAAATCTCAGCACTGGGGAGGCAGAGGCAGGAGGATTGCTGTAAGTCTGAGGCCAGCAAAGCTATGTAGTGAGACCTAGTCTCATAAAACAAAAGCCTTATTGCCTCTTTGCCTCACATTTTGAAATTATGGGCCTGTGCTATGAAGTGGAGGCTTTATTTGTTTTGACTTCTTTTCTGTTTGGGGGAGTTTTTTGGGGGGGAATTGTTTTGTGTTTGTTCGTTTGTTTGTTTTTAAAGATTTATTATATATATATAGATATCTATATATATATAATATATCGATATATATATATATGTACACTGTAGCTATATCTTCAGACACACCAGAAGAGGGCATCCGATCCCATTACAGATGGTTGTGAGCCATCATGTGGTTGCTGGGAATTGAACTCTGGAAGAGCAGTCAGTGCTCTTAACCGCTAAGCCATCTTTCCAGCCCTGTTTGTTTGTTTTTAATTAGACTCTTTCATTGTGGAAATTGGTGTTTTCTGTCCTGAGGACTTTCCATAAAATAGTTATTTAACAATGTCCATTTTTCTGTTTATAAACACAAAAGCCTTATGTTGGCTTGTGTGGACTAGTTCGTAGGTGTTATTTCTCTCTATCTTTCTCTTTGTTGTTGTTGTTGTTGTTGTTCTCAAATTTATTTCCAACCCTGCTATTAAATTTGTCGTTTCTGATATTATCTTTCTGTCTCCTGAGCATTTGGTTTTTTCCCCCTCTGGTGTTTCTCTGTATCCCACTTCCTTACAGGCGTGTGGACTGCTATACTTTCCCTCACCGGCTGAGTAAACACTCTGTCGAGTCAGTGGTGCTCTCTGGGGATCTTTATCTTTGGCAAAGTGTTTCTATTTTAAAACATAGCCTGAAAGAACCAGTTGGAAGTTCTATAGATCCATTCATCTTAATGCTGTTCGGTTTCCCTGATCCCTAAGCAGGATGATGCGTTCTCTGAGTCCATGAGGAAGGTGCAGCTAGCAGCTCGTATACACGCACACACCCATCTCTCAGGTCCACCATTTGTTAAGAGTAAAGCATCTCTTTGCTTCTGCCAAATATGGCAAGGCACTCGTGATCAGGTTTGGGAACAGAAGATCTGATGTTTAACACACAGTTGCTCAGTCAGGCTTGCGTTCGGGACCTACACCTCCCTGTCCTAATTGCCTGAGTTCTAGACTGTACAACCATCCAGTTCTCTTGCCATCCACCCGTTTCTTGGCTCACCTGTTGCCTTGACGTTAAATTCACGAGGCATAGTTACAATCCCCACATGCACACACCTGCCTTCAACCCAGACTCCTCGGCTGTCTCCATGAACGCTCTGCTTGCCCAACAGGTGGGCAGCTCAAATTTGGCATACCCAAAGGGGATGCGGTCTTGAAGCTTCTCCCCAACCACCTTTCTCGCCTTGCTTCTTTCAGAATACTTTCTAAACATGCAGTCTAAGAGTGAATTATTCAGGAGAAAGAATAGACGCGTAGTCACCGTAATTGTAAAATGCTTTCCCCAGTAGGAGACACAGTTACCAGCAAGCAAGGATCTTACCACATTTCCAAGGTGTATATTCCATATGCACTATTGGTAGCCGTGAAGATTACTTCACCCACTATGGAAATCAGTGTGGATGTGCCTGAAAAGCTACAAATAGAACTGCCAAGTTGTCATCCAGCTGCATCACTCCTGAGCATATAACCAAAGGAATCAGAAGTCAGCATGCAGTAGGGATGCCTGCACACCTGGGTATTACAGGACCATTCAGAGTAGCCAAGTGATGGGGTCAGCCTAAGTGTCCGCCAACAAAGGAGTGGATAGAAGCATGGTGCAAGTCTACACACAACAGTTTTGTCATCCCTCTGGTTCCTCCCCGGCAGCCTTGCCAGCATTTATTTCTCTTCCTGCTGACAGTCACTCTGATTGGGCTGGGGTAGAATATTGGTGCTGTTTGATTTTGTGTTTCTCTGATGGCTAAAGGTGCTGACCAATCCATGTCATTTGCAAGGAAGCAGATGCAACTGAGACCCTAATGTTAAATCAAGCAAACCAGACGCAGGCTCTAGATTTAAAACAGAAAGAGAGACGTGGAAGATAGAATGGGATTGTTTAGGAAAAGGTAGGAGCGGAGCAAGAGGAAGGCCACAAATGGCAGTGTGGGGTGGCAGGCGTGTGCCGAGGAGACCGTCATTTTGTACAGTTCCTAGATGCTCAAGAGAAAGAAATTTTAAAATTCAAACTGTAAATTTTAAATGTGAACCTGCTTTTTAATTCTATTAAGTCCTAGGCTCTTGGCATTGGCATGTTTTGACAATCCTAATGAGGGGCTGGAGGTGAGAAACCCTGGCTGTCCTCACAGAAGACGCAGGTGTCACTCCCAGGACCCACATGGCAGCTCACAACCGGCTGTAACTCCAGTTCTGGGATCCACAGACACTGCATGGACAGACGCACTTGACACACAAACAGGCAAACCACTCATGAGCATAAAATAAGAATAAACGTTTTAAAAATTCTAATGAATCAAAGAAAGTATACTACTCTTAATAAGTGGGTTCAGCGAGGCCATTACTGGCTGGGCACAGTGGCACATACCTGAACTTTTACCTCGGGAAGATTGATTGGGAAGTTAGCAGCCCACCTGATCAGCTGAGCAGGAGAGAGAAAGGTGGGAAAGAGGGAGGGAGGGAGACAGAGACAGATTGATTATTATATACACATAATATCTATAAGATGAAAGTGTAAACTATTGTTAAAAGGCAGGGTGGTCGTCTCCTTGGGAATTGAGAGCTGTGGCCCCTGAAGACATGAACACATCTAGTACAGTGTTAATCAGAGTGTATTCCTTGTTTACTAGTATCAGCAGGTTGATATAAAATTTGCATAGAAATAACAAAGAAGCCAAAATAATCCAAATCCATTGTGACAAAGAAAGCAGAACTTGGAGGGCTCCCCTGTCTGCTTGCAGGTTTACTGTGGAGCTAGAGTCAGGGCAGTGTGCTATTAGTATACAGTGGGCTCATAGAGCAGTGGGCTGGAGCCCAGGGATAGACTGGCACATGTGTAGTCGATACATTTCAGCCAGGGTGAGAAGATAATTCCAGGGGAAGTGATAGTCTTTGAGTGCTAGAGCAATTAAATGCCCATATTCCTCCCCCTCAGAACAGACAGACCTTGACACTTTCTTCATACTGCACACATCAGTGCAAATAGATCATAGACCTAAACACAAGAGGTAGAAATGCATAGCTTACAGGAGAAACCAAAGGAGAACAGCTTTGGGTTTGGAGGTTAGCTAGAGTTTATTTGTTTGTTTGTTTTTTAAAGACAAGACACAAAAAATACAAAGTTTTTTTTTTTTTAGAGTTTAGCAAATTTGTCGAACCTAATCAAATTTTAAAATTAAGTTAGTTGTGGTAGTGTATTCCAGTGTTTGGGGAGCAGAGGCAGGCAGATCTCTCAGGGTCCCATGTCAGCCTGATCTACAAAGTAAGTTCCAGGATAGCCAGAGTTACATAGTGAGACCCTATCTCAGAGAAAACAATTCTTAAAAAGATATGCTTATTATATATGTGTGTGTGTTTGCATGTATATATATTTATATTACATATCTGATAAAGGGCTTATACTCAATGTATATAAAGAAACAAACATCTTACAACTTAAGAAGAAAAGCAACTCAGTTTTTAGGGGGCAGAAGACTATAGGGAAGATGCTCTTCGGCGCCCAGAATACCAAAACTAAGAAGATTGAAATACCAAGTGACATGCCGAGCAAGAAGATGCTGGTGATTCAGAGTTAGACAAAGGCCAGGTAGTCCAGCAACCCCTGCAGGACTCTGCTCAAGAGACAGAAAATGGGTGTTCAGCAAAAGAAGAATAGCCCGACCCCGGAAGCAACTAGCGAATAGGAAACTTGAAGTCTGTCCATATAGGGGATTGCTGAGCATTACAAGGATGAATTATGGATGCTCAAACCATGGACAGATTTGAAAACACTGTGCTGAGTGAGAAAGGCAGACTCAGGGCCAGCATATGGTCTGGTCTATTTGGGTGAGAATCTAGAAAAGGCAAAAGCCTGTATCCATAGTTGCTTGGACGAAAGCGGGGTGTGTTACAGAAGGAGACCAGGTGTGAAAGACCCAATGGAGTTTTCGGGAGAAGTAGCACCTGTGTCCATCTTGATTATTCTGATGGGTTATGTGCATGGCTCCATTTTTAAAAACTCCTTGTGTTGTATTGCATAGGCTCTTCCTTTATAAAGCTGTTTGAAAGTGAGCTAGGACATAAGAGCAGATTCGAGTGCCCAGTGAGCAGAGGAGGGATGTTTGTCAGAGGCAGGAGGGAGACATCACTTTTAGAGGGGTGGGAAGGCTGCTGTTGGAGCCTTAGGGCCTCTGCCACCCAGCTCCTGTCTCTTGTTTCCTATAGAAGTGGGAGGCCACTATTGACTTCTTCTTTAGAGCAAGTCCGGGTCTTGGTTACATTTCTTACCCATTTGACACCCTTTGGCCTCCCTGCAGTGACTCTGCTGAGTCCCTGCCTCTGGCACTAAGTGAAGCGACCAGCAGCCTTTGCTTGCTTGTGGTTTTACTCTTAGTTGTTCCCGGAGCTCTGTCCTGAGTGTCATTGCTCACACAGTGCTCACACTTTGTCACGTGGGTGATCGCCTCCACTTCTGTAATTGTTCCTGGTGTAGGTTGTCCCCACCTCTTCCACACCAAGTCCCCTCGCTGTCTTTTGAACACTACCGTCTGGTTGTTTCTGTCTCCAGTGGTCTTCCTGAGAAGCTTTTGAGAGGGGTGAGGAGTAGGGGTGGGGAGAGGGGAGTTCCTGACAGAATTGTTAGGCGTACAGATTCGTGAACCAACGTGCCTGTGCTCGACTCCTGACTCTTGCTGCTTACTGCTGTGTGCCTAGGGAGATTTACTTAACCTACCAGTGCTCCAGTGTGTCATCCCTTTAAAAATGGAGGGAGGGGTCATGGGTCACAGTCAGACCCACCTTCCATCCCAGGGCTGCTGCCATTGCTAATTGTTTCGTCCTCCCAAGTCTCCCTGTCCGTAACTGTTCATCAGCCAGGGATTTCTGGAAAACCCTAATTACCTGGGGTCCTTTCTTTTGGTTTCTGCTTTGTCTTTTGCCTTCCAAATGGCTCCTGTCAGCTTCCACTCAAGTCTCCCTCTTAAGAAGTTGAATGTTCCCTTAGGGCTGGCTCTTTCTGCTTCTGTTCTCTTGTCTTTTCCCTCCAGGGGAGAGGAATCTTTCTAAAGTGACAGTAGCTAATGATTCCTCCTTGGTCAGTCAGTGGTTTTCAGATTTTCTTTCTGTATCATGGGATTCCATGGCGGGGACACTGCCCACCATAAAGCGGACGGAGACGCCTAAGGGAGAGCCACTGCCCACTCACTACCAGACATAGCTCTTCGATTCTGTCTCTTACTGTAGTCCTGCTGGCATGGACATGTCTGGGTCTCAGGATGAGATCCAAGCTCTGTGTTCAGTAATAAGAGGTGACACACACCCAGAACTTTCCACGATAGGCTCTGCTGCCTCTGCCTCATTGCTGGCTTCTCTGCCTTCGCTCAGATTTCTTTATCTGTTTGCCATCCTGCTGCCTGGCTTGCGTGGCCAGCTCTTAGTTGTTACTTAAGTCAGCAGTCAGACATCACCCTTTCCTGTTCTCCATCAGGTGCGGGTGCAGGCCTCACTTGCATCCCATGCCACTTTTGCCCTCTAGGAAGGGAGGCTGTGGCTGCTGTTCTCACTTGCTGCTGCCCTCGCTGGCTTCCTCTCTTGCCCCGTCTCACCCCATGGTTTTTCTTCAGCCTCGTTTTGTAAGCTGTACAGCCTCTCAGCACACCTTCTGTATACCGTTTCAGCCTTTCAGGTCGCTCTTCATCCGCATTTACTTCCCAGTTAGCAAACTCCTAACTTTAAGGCTACAGCCAAGCCTGATTTCCTCTGTGGAATGTACCTGACCTTCCGCTGCCCCTAGAGTGTTCTGGCAGAGTGTTCTCTGCTTTCAAATCTTACCCATTGAATTTGACCTCCTTGGGCTGGGACCATGTCTCTGAGCATTTTGCAGTAGCTCCTCAACTGTCTCTAGAACAAAACCCAGGGCTTTGGATGTGCCATGGGCATCCCTTCACAGTCTGTCTAAAGACTGTCTTCATTCTGGTCTCCTCTCCTGCCATCTGCGCACCTCAGCTGCAGCCATTTGCGCCAGATTGTGATCTTCTCAGCACGTCCCAGTTTGGACTGACCGCACATTTTTTATTTACACGCTGCCCATCCTGTGCAGTACTGTCTCTTGGCAGGGGCTCTGGTTTTCTTGGGATAGCATGTTCTTTCTTATAAGACCTTTTTTAAGTGTATAATGTTCCAGCCCCTCCTCTCAAAGAACATATAGTAATCCCCTCTGTACGCATCCAGTGTTACCAGAAGAACGTGTGTGTGTGTGTGTGTGTGTGTGTGTGTGTGATGAGAGAGAGAAGAGAGAGCTGTGTTTTAGTCGTTTTCAGTTTCTCACCGAGTGTCCAGTTTATAATGGATATCGCCGTACTTAAAGAACAGCTAATTTTTCTCTAGCTTTAAGAGGGTACATTTGGTGTTGTGCCCCTCTGACTGAATACCAATCACCCTGAGAATCAGCTTCGATTCCGTTTGTGATCAGCTTTTCCTGTGCGTGTAGCCATCCTGTAACTCCGCTGCTTTAACTAGCACCAAGCCAGGGCTGAGCGCTTGGAATGCAGAGCTTAAGCAGAAGTTACTTTTCTCACTCTGCAATTTGCAAGTCATTCTCCTATAAATTTAGGTCACTTTGCCTTAAAAATGCTAAATGTAAGCTAAAATTAGAATGTTAAAAAAGCGCACACAAGATTTTGCAAGCAGTAGCTGTAGTGTGGGGGGAGCCTGCTAAATCGTCTGAGAATAACAACTTGGCGTGAGTGTGAATTTTGTGTCTCATTCATGATAGAACTGGAAGGGACCTCACTTTATCTGTTCTTGCACGAACTGTCTTAAAGCTGGAAACCGTAAGCACTGCTTCTTGGGGAAGTAAGTGTGCTTCAGGACTTGATACCCTTAATCAGCAGATCTTCCCTCAAGCTCAACGGAAGCACCTTATGTTGGGATTGCAGCTCATTCCCTAGTTTGGTCTCTTAACAAGGGAAACAGATTGCTAGTATTCTCTCGTAAAGTAAACAAACAAACTGGCCTATCTTTTCCAAAGGAAACAATTTCAAGTGATAATTCCACAGAAAGAGAGAGGGGGGTGCGAATTGGGCCATCCCCTGGTTTGTGAACTGAGAGAGCAGCCCTGCATTCCTGAGTTGCACTTCAGCCAAGGGCCACTCGGTCTTCCTCTGGCCCTCCTCATGCACCAAGCTCCTCGAAGGCCTCCCCATTGTTGTTCTCTTTGGGGGTGTCCAGTTTATGCCTCTGAGTTGTGCCATGCATTTTCCACGCTAGGATTGACCATCAAACTTCTTTTAATCTCAGCAACCCTGGGCTGAGAAGATGGGTCAGTCAGTGATGTGGTTGCCCCGTAAGATCAGGAACCCGAGTCTCATACCCAGGACACATTAAAAAGCCAAGAACGTTAGTTAAAGTTTAAGGCCAGGAGTGCAGTCCGTGGTAGAATGATTACCTAGCATGCATAAGTCTGTGGGCTTAATGCCGAGTACTCAGGCTGTGGAGAGGAGAATGGGGGAGGGAAATCTAAAAGAGAAAAGCAGTTTAAGACTAGCCTAGTAGCGGAGCATGTGTCCAGTCTGTGTGGACCCTTAGGTCAGTCCCCAGTGTTGCCAAAAACAAAAACCAAAAAAGGATAGACAAAAAGTCCTCTCATCTAGAATGAATATTTACTGGTTTCAACTTCTTGAGTTATCCCACTTGATCCATCTGAAATAATGAGGGCCTTTCCAAAATTGATATTCAAGTCAATGTTCTGTTTGTAAGATCATCCCTAAGGAATACTAAAATCATAGAGTTAGCATTTAAAAATAATAGTACAGATCATACCTCAAGTTAAGATGGAAAGTATGTAGAACCAGAATTGCCTTTATTTCTAAGCTTTCCTCTAACCCGTAGTTTTTATTCACTAGAAACAGTACCGTTACTGTTAGGGTATGTGACTATACACGTTTACTATTAGAGCATATGTGTGTGTGTGCATAAAATGCACATTTTGGCCCTAGTATTAGATGTACACATTTGGAATCATGTCTTCTTAATGAGTCGGCTTTCACTGCTGTAAAACCTTTCTCGTTATCTCTGATAATACGACTCTTACCATTCAGCCTACTGTCTGCAGCTAACATGGCCACCCAGCTTTCTTACAGTTATGAACTCCTATCTATTTTGAGATTTATAAGCGTTTCTTTTAAATAGCACATAGTCGAATCTTGACATTCATCCAGTCTTAAAAAAAGAAAAAGAAACGAAACGAAAAAACACTGTCATTCAATTGGAGCATTTAACCCACTTACGTTTAACGTAAATCACCTTTATTCTTTGAAAATTATTCACTTATATTTTTATTAAAATGTCTCTTAGGTCACAGCAATCCACATTCTAAACCGTTCCTAATGTGACTATTCAAGACCTCGCCTGCCAGCTGGGACAGGGGTTTTTACCTGCTGGCTGGCTGGGTCATCTGCAGTTCTCAGTCTGTTACCAGTTTCATGTATGTAAATCTGTTCACTGTGTAGCCCCTCAGCAGTTCCCTGTACATGTTATGGGCTTAGTACTTTTCCACACACTCAGATTTCTAGACGTTTCTTGCAGTTTCTTCCTTTCTCATGTAGAGCTCTACAAGTTCAGGTGCTGGCTTTCCCAAAATCTCATCTCTGTCTTCCCAGGGTATCAGTGTGCTGTGCTACCCTGGTCCTCCTTTTCTGAACCATAGTCCAGGTTAGACCGTTTCCTTAGACACCGTTGCTGGCTGCTCATGTTTGTCTTGCTTTATGTATCATAATCTTATATTTCAGATTTTATATGTCTCCTCTGTGTTTTACTTGATTACTACAGGGAAGTTCATCTGTTACCAATTAACCCGCCATGACCAGAAGTAGAAATCTCATAAAAATATATCCTTAAAATCACCCTTCCTCCAAATTAATTAATTAACTTAAAAAAAATAAAATAAAATTTCTTGAGAAATGTCATTTTGCATACCTGTGGTCCTACAGTCTAGAGAACTAGACTGAGCCAATATACTTCCTTGAAGAGTGGGCAGCGGAAGTCCACCTGCCCAAGCATCCTAGAGTGGAGTACACCGAGGCTGTCATCCGCTAGTCTAGTTCCTGTCCTGGATTTTCTTATCTCTGTCCTGCTTTTTCACTGCAGTGATCTTTTGAGCCTGTGTTTAAGATATAACTTTAACCTGTGAAACTTTTTCAGTGAGACTCTTATTGTTTAAATGTCCCCCTTACTCTATTTTGCTATGTAAATAATGTTATTGATCCAACTGTTGACATAAGCATGAGAAGAATTGTTGATATGCTTCTGGCTGTTCTATGTCAGTTCACGTTAGGCCTAGAGAAGGGGGCTGGGCTTCTTGGTATAATTGGCTTTTCCTTATGTTTTTCAGTTTGTTTTCTTTGCTGTCTAAAAAACACAACAAAGTTCTGGAGCAAGCCACGCAGTCCTTGAGAGGTCCCCTGAGCTCCAGCGATGTCCCTCTCCCAGATTATGTGAGTAGCTGCCTTACCCTGGTACCAATTCCTCTGTGCTGTTAGATCCATGCGTAACTCAACTTCTCCAAGTGTGTCCATGTCTAAGTGCCCTTAGACATCTTCAGTGAAGTAGCTGAAGAAAACCAACCTCAAGTGGTGCTTGTTAATCAGGAATCCTACTAGTTAAATCAAACAAACAAACAAACAAAACCTCTCAAACCCATTCTACTAATACAGAAGGAGATATCCAGAGATATGTAAAGAGTTTCTACCTTAAGGGGGGGGTGGGGGTTGCAGGAAACTTAAATTTGGTTCATCTGTACAAACTTTCTTATCCTTAGATAATATTATTGAATCATGCATTAGGACTATGTCATTTATTTATTTCACAAAAACGTGTTGAATTTATGTAGTTTTGAAGTCCCCCCAATCGTTTTTTCCATTAATCACAGGGTACAACATGGATGTTTCTTAGAGGAAATGGTCATATTTAATGGTCCTTGCCAATCACGAGTATGATTGTAATGGTAGAACACATTTTAGGATACACGTTTGAATTCTGTATTGACCCTCACAGTTCTTGCTGACTTAGTGGGTTTCTTCATCCATAAACTTTGCAGTAAGTCCTGAGCCCCTGCTCCCTAGGATCACCAGGGAACTCTCCCTGTGACCAGTCCCTGCAGCCCTCGACCTAACACTGAGCACATGAGGCTGCGACCCACGCCTTCTCTGAGCTAACAGAACAGGAATGACTGGAGCTGAATCACTACCTGTGCCAAGGATCTAAAAGGTGATTTGAGAGAACAGTAGTGGGCCTGCAGTGTGGCTCAGCAGGTAAAGAGTCTGCTGCACAAGCCTGAGGACCTGAGTTCAATCCCCCAGTACCTAGTAAAAGTGGAAGGAAAGAAGCAGTTCCACAGAATTGTCCCCTGACCTCCATGTGCACAGTGTGGTGTGCTCACCCCTACATGTGTTACACACACACACACACACACACACACACACACTAACAATAGAATAAAACTGTTAGCAAGGAAATGGGTATGTTCCTTTATTTTTAATTCCTCGGAATTTTATTGTTAAGTATCCCTGGCAATAGCCACAAAATTCTGTGTCCTGGGCTAGCCCCAGATGGCTTTGCTTGCAAAGCTGGGGAAGGAAGAAGAGAGGGTCTCTGCAGCTCTGGTGTCCCAGATGTGTGCTTTCCGCACCGGATTGGAGACCATATTAGCAGAGTTTAATAAGTGCTTAAAAATAAGCCTATGTTTTCCTTCTTGCACTAACACACAGAGCACTCAGGGGCTTCGTAGAGGTTTCTGCGTTTATTAAGAAAATGTTTATACTCACAATGTATAATTCACAAGCCAGTTGGGTAACAACGTAAAAAGAACATGGCAAGTTACAAAAATATTAGTGTTAGTACTTTAGTCCGACCATGTTTGTCTAAACACCTCACGGGAAACCCTTCCGTCACATTTTAGATAATGAGGAAACTGCCTTGGCTGCTTAGGGGAAAATAATGCAAAAACTGTGCTCTCATCCTCTGTAGAGTGCTCCCTGGGAGCAGTGGAGGTGATAGGGAGGGCAGCTAATGCTCTGTGGCTGGCATGGCTGGGGCGTGTGTGTGTGTGTGTGTGTGTGTGTGTGTGTGTGTGTGTGTGTAGGGCTTTTACAATTTAACTCAGTGAGTAGAGCAGTAGAGGAGCTTTGAATGACTTTTTAAAACACTGCGGCACCATTCAGACAACTTAATCATGTGTAATAAACAGAGCCTGAATATAGAGAGGGATAGCAAATTGGTTGTAGTTCCTTTTAACTATAACTATGTTTTTAAAATGATTGATCCTGTCAGTGTCACAGAAGCGATTTCCTTGGCTCTGACAATCACCTTAGCAACTATTGGAAGTAAGAAAACTCTAACTTGTGTTCTGGACAGAACCATAGAAAGCATGCTATTATTGTTCTTTCAGAGACCTTTGGAATCTTCGGTCTGGCCAAATATGTCATCTCACTCAGGTAGTAATAAACACAGGTAAAAACTAGAAGGACCCCAGTGGTGATCCGCGGGAGAACGATCCAGGCAGGGCAGTCTTCGGAGCAGACACAGTAGCCAGCAATTCAGCTCAGTGCTGAGCTCCCTGTGCTGGCACAGCCCCTGCTCTTTTTTACTTTGTCTCTCATTACAGAATGTGAATTCTGTCCAGAGGCTACTAGACGGGTGACAGCTTAAAGAAAGAGTACTTCTGTATTCTGTGTTTGTAATGGCTCTTGGTTTTAAGTTATGCCATGATAAATAAGAGTGTGTGTAATCTACATCAAAACAGTCTTTTCAGAGCATCTGATTGTTAAATGTGTAAAAATGTCTCTGGAGACCAAAATCTTTGAGAACCATTGAAGTATGTACCTATCACACACACACACACACACACACACACACACACACACCAATTTATTAAATATACATTGTCTTTTGCTGTAGTTAGTCCTCCGCCCAGACAATTGTATGCACTTAAAAGATGAGAAATTGCACACGCCTTTAATCCCAGCACTTGGAAGGCAGGGGCAGGTGTATCTCTATGAATTTCAGGCCAGTCTACAAATTCCTAGTCTACAAAGTGAGTTTCAAGACAGCCAAAGGCCACATGGAGAGACCCTGTCTTAAAAAAAAAGAGATAGAGAGAGAAAGAGAAAGAGAGAGAGAGAGAGAAATTATCATTTTCTAGGCTGAAAAAAGTCAATTTGGGGGTTGGCAAGACAGGGTTTCTTGCCTACTTACCACCAAACTCCCTGTGTCCCCTGCTTCTGCTGCCCAAGTCAAGCACTGGGATTACAAGCATGATCCCCCACGCCTGGTCTCTGAGGATAGAGCCCAGGGCTGCCTACTAGATGAGCATTTTACCAACTGAGCTACACGCCTGGCCTTACGAATACTAGCTGATAAGCCAACTCTGTGAACTGGGATCCACTGGAGATGCCCTGGATTGGAAGTCGTACAATTGTATCTGTGTATACAATGACGTGAGAATTGTTTGCCCATTGTCTAAAGATTAGTTTTTCATATATGGTGAGCACGGGTAGCCTCTATGCTTCCGTATTACGTTTCTTCATTAACTATTATGTGATCTCTGTGTTAGTTTGATTCTTTTACAGTTTAAGAAGTTGTAGCATTTTTTCTTTTTACTTCAAAACAAATAGAATGTTGTTGAGCTTCTCCTTGTCCGATTTTATTCCCAGCTTTCTTAGATTTCAGTTTACTAAAAGTCCAAGCTATGCTCCTGAAACTTGTTTTCCTAAAGTCCTGTTTGCCTGTCAGCACCATTCGACCTTGAACCCCAGATGCTTCACCATGAGTACATTGCCTTGCCCTTCCAGTGGACAGCGCCAAGGAAAGGTCTTCTGCATTTGTTTACATAACTTGTATCTGCTCTTAAACATTGGTGTTTTCCAAAGTATAGTAAGGGGTATTCTGACTTGATTCCTATACCAAGAAAAATTTAACTCAGGTTTTTCTGTGTTGTTCTAGTGTTAGATTTTTTGTGCTTTGTTCTTTAGCCTTAGCTAGGTAGAGAATATGCTAGTCACATACCCAGAGCAATTGTCTTGATCATAATGGCCTATCCAGAAATGTGGGCGTGTATTTGTCATTTTAAAGCCGTTCCTTTTGGGATTTTCACTTTAGAGGCATGCTTGTGGTTACCGACTGTATTTGTACTCACCGTAAGGAAAGTAGCTTGGGCTAGAACATCTCCAAGTCTTCTCTCTTGGAACTAAGTCAGTGTGCTTGAAGTGGAACAGTACATGCTACTACACATGAAGAATCTCAAATGCATGAATAAAATTAAATCCAATAGATGCTGGATTTTATAAATCTATAACCAAACCTAACATGTCCAAAGAGACAGCCTTCCTTCCTTGCAGAAGTAGGGGAGAGGTTGTAGCAACCTCCTCTGAAGGGAGCTGATACTTGACCCGGGTCCTATGGCACCGTGGTTTGATTTGATTTTTGAAAAGGACAGTGTGTTGGCTGCAGCAGTGTCCAGCTCCAGCGGTGCTAAGAACCACGCATCCGCAGTTTGATTCCATACCCAGCAGGTAACTGAGAATGTGCCGTAGGCCTAACTGTAGCAGCCAAACACCATGAGGTATATAGAGGAAATCAAAGTAAAACATCAGTTAGGATTAAACAAAGACTTAGATACAGCAAAAACACAAAGAACAAAAAAACTTGGATGGTTTGGACTTCGTCACAATTTAAAACTTTGGATAGCATGTTTGTCTAGCATTCACAAGGCCCTGGGTTCCTTCTCCAGTGCCGTACAACACAGCTGTGGCGGTGCACTCTGGGAATCCCAGCACTTGGAAGGTGGACGGAGGCAGGAGGATCCGAAGTTTAAGGTCATCCTCAGGTGTGTAATGAATTGAGGATCAACCTGGGCTATAATAGACCCTGCCACCAGAAAATAAAATGTAAGTTCACTTTTATAGGACTCAAATAAAACATTGAGGCAGTAAATAAAAACAGAAAGAAGCACTAGGGGAGCAGAGCTCTACGTTTGAGGTCAGCCTGGTCTATATAGTGAGTTCTAGGAAAGCTGGGTCATAGAGAGACTTTGTCTCAAAAACTAAAGAGTAAAACAACAGCCCACAAGCTCACAGAACAGGAGAAAATAGTTTCAAATCCAGAATATTTGTGCAAAGTATACAATTAAAATAGGGCAAAGCATACAGTTCACCAGTAAGGATGCAAATAGCACACTTTAAGACAGGACAAACACAACATTTTGTAGCTGAGTTCTGTGCCTTGGGAGATACAAAAGTACTTGAGGGCCTCTCTTGGTATGGGGGAGATACTGGGCCTGGAGGTGTTAGAGAATGAAGCTGCCTCCGTGCCTGACAGTAGAAACACTAATGGCAAGAGGAGGGTGGGTGTGGCATGGGGTGCAGATCTAACCCCTGGAGATCCACCGTTTGCCAGCCACAGGTGAGCTGCAAAACCAAGAGAGACTTGCCATCTGTGCAGGGACATCTGAGTGTTACTTTACACCTGTCTTAGTCAGGGTTTCTATTCCTGCACAAACATCATGACCAAGATGCAAGTTGGGGAGGAAAGGGTTTATTGAGCTTATACTTCCATTCTGCTATTCATCACGAAAGGAAGTCAGGACTGGAACTCAAGCAGGTCAGGAAGCAGGAGCTGATGCACAGGCCATGGAGGGATGCTGCTTACTGGCTTGCTTCTCCTGGCTTGCTCAGCTGGCTTTCTTATAGAACCCAAGACTACCAGCCCACAGATGGCACCACCCACAAAGGGCCCTCCGCCCTTGATCACTAATTGAGAAGATGCCTTACAGCTGGATCTCATGGAGGCATTTTTCTCAACTGAGGCTCCTTTCTCTGTGATAACTCCAGCTTGTGTCAAGTTGACACACAAAACCAGCCAGTACAACACCTAAGACAGAACTCTTCTGTATTTCTCAGTTCTCCTTGACGCTGTGATGCTGACCAGATGCTCACTGTGCCCTGCAGCCCCAGAGATAAGCCAAGCCAGAGTGGCCATCAAGAGCAAAAGATGAGTCCTGGTGGCATTTGCCTGCCTTTCCTGCCTGCCATGGGTGATGCAGACAGGCAAAGGGCCCAGCACCCATTTCCCCACTGCACCCCCACTCCCATTAGGCAGACTGCAATGCTTTCCAGCTCCCTTGCTTCTAGAACTCAGCTGTAAAACTGGCTACAATGAGTACATACCGTATTTGTTCTTTTGTGACTGAGTTACCTCACTCAGGATGATATTTTCAAGTTCCATCCATTTGCCTGCGAATTTCATGAAGTCATTGTTTTTAATAGCTGAGTAGTATTCCATTGTGTAAATGTCCCACATTTTCTGTATCCATTCCTCTGTTGAGGGACATCTGGGTTGTTTCCAGCTTCTGGCTATTATAAATATGGCTGCTATGAACATATGTACTCACTGATAAATGGATATTAGCCCAAAAGTTCGGAATACCCATGATTCAATTCATAGCAACCGTTGGGCTGAGCATGAGGTCCCGGATGAAGGAGTTGGAGAAGGGACTGAAGGACCTGAGGGAGTTTGCAGCCCCATGGAGGGAGCAACAGTGTCAACTGGCCAGATTCCCTGGAGCTCCCAGAGACTGGACCACCAACCAAAGATTGCACATGGAAGGACCCATGGTGCTGACCACATATGTGGCAGAGGAGGGCCTTGTTAGCCATCAGGGGGAGGAGAGGCCCTGAGGATGTTTGATGCCCCAGTGTAGGGAAATGCTAGGGAGGGAAGACAGGATTGGGTGGGTGGGTGGGGGAGCACCCTCATAGAGGCAGGGGAGGGAGGATGGGATAGGGGGTTTCCAAAGGGGAGACCTGGAAAGGGGAAAAACTTGAAATGTAAATAAATATCAAATAATAATAATAATAAAGCTGGCTACAATGCAGGGTGTGCAGGAGAAAGTGTTGTTTGCCTGTACAGTCCTCCACTCTTCTCCCTCACCATCTGCTAGCTAGATATGGTAAGCCAGTGGAAGACTGCAACACCCCAGGAGGTGGTATTGCTTAGATCACGGGGTCATTTTAGGATGGACCACTGGGCTCCTTGGTAGTCTTCGGTGCAGGTTAGCTTTTGTTGCAGTTCTAGGTGGGAAAGTGAATAGACATTTCTCCAAACGGGTAGAAATGGTAGAGGTCATAAAAAGACTGTTAAACATCTCCAGTTATTAGGGAAATGTGGATCAGAATCATAGTGGGCTATCTCTTCACATCTGCAAGGATGCCTAGAATCTAAGAGACAGATAGTGTTAGCAAGCGTGAGAAGAAAGGGGGGCTCTCCCAGACTGCTTGTGGAAAGAAGGTACAGTCGTTGGGGGAAATGATTCAATTACATAGGAGCCAGCATATGTATGTATGTATGTATGTATGTATGTATATGTGTATGTATGTGTGTGTGTGTGTGTGTGTATAACAAATAAATGAGTACATAAATCCACCTCAACATGTGAATCTTTATAGACCCATTCCCTAACCATCAAAATGAATGCAGCCTGAATGTCTATCAACTTGTAAAGGACTAAATAAAATGTAGTGTTAGTCATCAAGGAAAAGAAAGGAAGAGGTGTGTTCCCGAATACAGAAGGACCTAGAAAAACATTATGCTAAGGAAAAGAAGCCAGAAATGGGATCACAAACTGCATCGTCCTATTCATTCAAATGTCCAGCCCAGGCGGGGCCTGGAAAAGCAGGCAGTGAGCGCCTGGGCTAGGGGTGTGAGGCAGAATGGGATGGGAGTACTGGTAGACCCTGAGTCGGCGTTGCAGGGATTCTGAAAATGTTTTCAAATGAAATTGAGATGACTGCACAAGTCTAAATACAGCAAACGTATTATTGGTGACGTCTGTAGTGTGTTAGACCTTGATGAGGCCATTTTTCCAGTTTTTCTGAAATTTTAATCACATCACTTCCCACCTGTTTTCTTCTCGTTGGCCCTCATCACATACCCTTACTCTCTTCCAAACTTCTGACCTCTTTTTTAATTTGTTATTGGTGCGCGTGTGCGCGCGCGCGCGTGTGTGCGCGTGTGCGCGTGTGTGCGTATGTGTGTGTGCGTATGTGTGTGTGCGCGCGTGTGTGTGCGCGTGTGCGTGTGTGCGCGTGCGCGTGTGCGTGTGCGTGTGTGTGTGTGTGTGTTCCTAAATACATAAATGCATCCTTCTCAAGTTGTGTAATGTTCTTGTAGGTATGTTTTCAGGGCTGATCATTTGGTGTCGGATAACCAGTTGGCGCACTTTTCCCTGGAGAAGACTGTTTCTCTGCTCTCGGCATTTCTCAGTTGCCGGAGTTCTCAGTGTAGGCTTGAGGCCTCATGCAACCCTCTTCCACATGAGCATGCCTACTGGTGTCTTCCTTGTTCCAGTCATATTTAGGCAGCCATGCTGGTGAGACATCATGGATGTAGCTTCTCTGACTGTTTTAGGAGACAGCCTCACAGCAAAGATCCTCTACTTCTTTCTGACTCTTAAAATTCTTCCTCCCTCCTTTCCTTGGTGACCCCTGAGCCTTGGGTTTGGGAGTTGTACTGTGGATATATGAGTTGAGTCGGGGCCCCAGAGCTCTGCATTGTGATGTTGTGGTGGTCTGTAATGGTCTCCATCTGTTGCAAATCAGAGTTTCCTTGATGAGGGCTGAGGGCTGACTTACTGTGGGTCTAAGGACAAATATATAGTGTATTTAGTGACCTCACTAGCCCTGGATAGCCGGCTAGGTTTCCAGTACCAGACATGGTTCCCTCTTGTTGAGTAGGTGAAATCATTTTACAAGTAGCCTTGGGAGGAGTGGGACCAAACAGTCAAGCACTTACAAGGAAGTGAAGTGTGTATGTGAGCACCAGCTTGACCGTAGGAAGTGTTAGTGAGCTGCACAGGTACACAAGGTGTATGTGCTTCTTCTCAGCACTGTTGTAGAGCAAAATGAAGCTAGCAAAATACATGTCACTAAAGCACTGGTCAGCCTCCAGTGAGTTGGCTCAGCGAGGAAGGGCGCCTGCTGCCAGTGCTGGCCACTTGAACTCCATCCCCAGAACTTGCATGATGGGACAACCAATTCCCACAGATTGTCCTCTGACCTCTGTGTGTGCATCATAAAAGGAAAAGGGAAAAAAATCACTCATCAGAGTATAACTAATGCATTGCATTCTTCTGCGGCTTTTAAAGAGAGAGTTTAATCTTCACAGAGACTTATGTGGGAAATAATCTTCATTATATAAATTCCCTTTAACTTTAGATTGGCCTACACACGCACACGCGCACACACACACACACACGCACACACACGCACACACACACACACGTTTTACAATACACTTTTCAAATTAAAATGATTAGCACTGGGAAGTCAGATGTAGGAGAAAGGGTTGCAGTTTTCTTGATAGGTGAGGTCTTAGGCTGTTCAGCACAGGTGACTGGCTTTTCCTCCTCCTCTTTCGCCTCTCCGGGCTCCCAGAGGCTTGGCTCAAAGGGGTGGTAGTGGTGGTGGTGATTTTGTTTGTTTGTTTGTTTTAATTTCTCCTTATATTTCAGTTTCCCCTTGGTGGACATGCTAAATTTCTCAGAACTAAGAAATGGCTTAAAACACGCATTGTAATGTTAAGCTTTCATTCTTTTCCTGGGTCCCACTGAATTGTCCATCATGTCTCCATGATGTCTCCATGGTATTTCTTGTCCTTCTGTGCCTGATGCTGCTAAACTGCCAGTGAGCTATGTGGAAACCGTCCCTCAGTCTGCATGTGCTGTTTCCTTGTGGTTGTGCTAATGCTGGCCCTTCTTGAACAGAATGTTCTCCAGCAGCGTGTGGGAGAGCTCGATGCTGGTGCATACTGCTGCTGTTTACCTAGACCACTTTGCTAGGGCAGTGTCTGCCAAGGTCTCGCACTGTAAACTTGTTTTTCCTTTGTAATTACTCTGTACTTGAGGAGTGGCTTTAACTGTGCCAAATCCTTTTCTGCCAGATACAGCGTATAGCACCGATCACAGATTTGCTGGGGATTATCCATTTTTCTCATTCCTTCTACATTCATAAACAAGGAATAGTTTAATATACACTGAAAAATGTTTGCCATACTAAGCAATTAATGTATTCATTACCTCATCTGTTTGCCGTGTGTGTGTGTGTGTGTGTGTGTGTGTGTGTGTAGTGAACAGTTGAGTATCTTCATTTAGCAGATCTCAGGTACACTTAAGAATATTCCCAAGGACAGTCCACATCTGCACATTAAATCCACAGACCTCGTTTGTTGTACAACAAAAAGCTCATGTCTTCTTCAGAACATCTGCTAGCTACTTCCTCTCTGCTTCTGGGAGTTCAGCTTGGGGTTCTGTACAGAGGGAGCCACACAGCATTTGTCGTTCTCACATAGCTCATGCCCATGCTGTTTCAAATGACAGACACTCTTTTTTATGCTGAATGACATTGCGTTGTGGTACACACAGCACTTGCTGGTGAGCCAGTCATCTGTCAGAAAGCAGTTAGATGGCTTCCTGCCACAGTGACTATGAGGCTGCTGATAACTCTGGGGTACTGATTTCGTTTCCTCTGGGTGTACACTGAGAAGTGAGGCTGATGGTTTTAATATTATGAAATATTTTCTTCTAAAAACTTCTGCATCCCCATACCACCTGCATGGATACGGTTGTTTTTAAATGTCACTAAGAACTACCTGACTTAAGCATAAGGCCAGTCCTCTATAAGGTTGTCCTGTTGTGGCTGGGAATCGAGAGTTCTGGGTTTTCTGAGGACGATCCTGGTTCTGTCATTCTTTGGGAACTTGTAGTTGGCAGGCTCCCATCTTGTGTGTAAGGGCTAGTCCCACAGGCAAGGTGGACTTGTGCTAAGAGGGAGAGAGGGCTTTACCAGTGCTTCTACAGGGATATGGTAGACAGCTCTTTAAGGATTTGAAAAGATCGTTTAAAATACTTAAATAATGTTTATGTTCCTTCCTGTGGCTTCTAAAAAGAAGTAGGAGGTGTTTGCATGGACTGTGGCAATGATTAATTAATGCTCTAAGTGAAGTTTAAAGATCACAGAAAAAATAACCCCTGAATGGTAAACTCAGCACTAATGTGTGGTACGTTTGGTTTTTTAAAAAGGAAAAACCTAATTAATTTCTTTTTTCCCCTTTCTTTCCATTCTAGTGGAAACAGTTTTCTTACCTACGACTGTATGAAACTGGTGTAGCAGCACCTTTCCGGGTGCTGTCTCCGAGTTTCCCTTACTTGATTAGGAAACCCCGTTTTGATTTTCTGTTTGCGTGCATTCTGATGGTTTTTTCTTCTCTCTCCCTTTCTGCCTCAGTTCGTTGTTCCTGGTGGGGGAAGGGGGTCCTACCATTTGGAATTTTCTTTGATTTACCCTTGATTTACATGGCAAATAGAAAGCAGCTGTCCACTTAAGCATCTCATTCTTGAGACCATAGTCCCCTCCAGCGTCATCTGGAAACAATGTAGCTTGTAAAGCAAAGCTAAGAAGAAAAGGCAATGTTTGTTTTATGTGGGATGAATGATTTCTGTTGGGGTCCTTTAATTCGGCTATTATGAGGGTTATTAAAAAGCAGTATTACAAAAGAGGCTTAAATGAAAAGAATTTTTTTGAGCTGGTATCTTATTATTACAGTTGATTATAGTCAAAGCTACAAATGTTTTAGAAATGGCACTTTATTTTAGTTTCTCCAAATAAGACCCCCCCCAAAAAAAACAGTAATCTTACTCATTGTATGAGTGGAAATTCAATCTTTTCCTCGATTGATTTAATTTCTGAAAACAAATTGTGTTTGAGAATTCAGTTCTAGCTTTTTTTTTTTTCCATGGATTTCTGAAAATTTCTTACAAGAATAATTCTTACAGGAATATTTGAGGATCACCATAAACATGTGGAGCAGAACCCTGAAATGCATCTGTCCATTAGACTCACAGCAGTATTTAAAAGTCAGTGCAGTCCAAGTAGAGCCTTGGCAACTTGATGTATTCATGACTTACTCGAGTTCTAAGCTGGGAATGTAGAGGGCTCAGTGATGGGGGCTGGTTTACTTTAGGAAGTAGGAAAGCGAGAAGAGTTAGAGTCCATTCTGTTATTGGAGTCTGTCAACTTTTCATGTCTGTTAGTACAGCAGCTGCTTCCAGAATGCTACTATTCAAGAGCTACACTTGCAGTGCCTAAGTGAGGGCACTTAGCATGTCTGTTTAACTCAGTATGGCAAGCAGACTCGGTTACTTTTGTGCATTTGAGTAACCTATAGTCTCTTCTGGTATTTTCTGAGATCTTAAATTGATGTTTTGCCAAAGGACCTCAGAAGTATGTGGTATGCCTTTTGCACACCATGCTGGGTGCCTAGTGATTCATCGTCTGTAAGGTCGTGTTTTCAGGCTGTGTTGTTGGCTCAGGGTGTCATAACAAAGGATAGGTTGAGTAACTTCAGCAGTAAACACTTCTCACAATTTGGAGGCTGAGGTGCAAGATCAGGGTGCTAGCACACTGAGTTTTCTGTGTACTTAAGGGGCCTTTTATTAGCACCTGCACCCGCTCACCCTTGTCTCTGCTGCTCACGGGTCCTGAGGGCCCTGCCCTCCCCACCTGCTCACCTCCCAGAGAGCTCCCCAACCCCCACTTTATACTCTGAGATATTCCTGGGAGTTTGGACAAAGCAGATTTGTTGGCAGCAGTTGCCTACAAGTGAGGGAGGGAGTGGATTCAAACTGACAGGAATGAAGCTAGGTTCTCTCAGTAGCTCTTACCCTGTGAGGCAACTGATGAACTATACCTGACTCTGAAACAGCCTAACAACCAAATAAATCCAGTTGGTGAGCAACCAGACATCTAAATGGCTCAGTCCCTAGTAAGCTGTATCATAGTGACACAGGTGAGAGGGGACCAGATGATGTCACTGGCGACACGTGTACAGAAGCTTTGGTTCTGTTATTTGAAGATGCATTTTTGTGTTGCGTGAGAAAAGGCAAGCAATGGAGACATATGATAATGTTGTTTCCCTCTGTCCTAGACTGACAGAAAATAAAAGCAATTAAGGAGAACCCTTTGATCTTGAATAGAAGTGATCTGTGTGGGTTTTGATTCTTCATATCTATTGCTGTGTCTGGCCATTTTACTTCTATTCTTTGAACTCACAAAAGCAGTGACCAACCCAGCCAACTAGCTTTGATCACCTCAGCAGCGACCCTTCCCCTGGAAGCCCAGCCAGTCTGTCCTCAGGTAAGATGGCACCACAGGTAACGGAATGGATGAGGGGAAACTCCCTTGTAGAGAAGCCTCAGAGCTAATAGGTAATAGTGACTTTGCAGCTGCTGGCTTCCAGAAAGAAACTGCTTTAGATCTCATTCATCCCAGCAAGAACGCACCCACCTATGAAGAGGTTTTACAGAAAACAAAAGACAAACAAAAACCCAATCTGTTTGAGCCTCTAGGTCTGCTACCAATTTAAATATCAAAAAGGATCTATTGCATAGTATATGCAGGCAGATGATAGAGTTATTCTCCTTCCTCACTAGATACTCAAGGGCCTTGGATTCTGCTTCTAACAAGATTGCTTTCAAACCGGTCTTGAAATAGGGACTAGGAGGGTGGTGCCCACACAGGTGTCTCTTTTTGTTGTTGCTTTTTGGTTTTGTTTCATTTGTTTTTCTGATGTGGTTTGGGTTTTGTTTTGTGTTTGGAGACAAGGTCTTACTGTGTCACAGGCTCTTCTGGAACCACATCAGCCTTTTTCTGTTTCATTGTTCCATACTCCATTCTTTTATACATTGAGAGCTGTATACAAATTTTGAACTTACAGGAACTACAAAGATGAAAAAATGGACTGTAGAATCTATATTCTCCATACGTGAATAATGATAGAACTCTGTTCCCCAACTCCCAGGAGGGGAAAAAAAAAAACATTTAAATTCTCATTTTCTAAATCACTAATAAATCACATTGTGTGTCCAAGTTTTGGATTTCACCCTACAAGAGTGGATTATGGATTTAGACATTCCTGAGTTGAAACTTGATTGTGTCTCATAACAACTATATTATAATAAAGAAATTTCTGTTTTGATTTCTACACCTGAAAAGAAGCACAACAGTCCTATTAATGCTTGGCGTGGTGGCTTGCCCATGGTGGTGTCCCAGCACTGCAGAGGCTGAGGCAGGAGGATCGCCAGGTTTAGGCCAGCCGTGGCTTACATAGTGAGATCCTTTCTCAAAAAAAAAAAATAATAATACTGCTAATTGCTTCTCTGTTATTTCTCAACTAGACTTCTAGTAGCTGAGTAGAGTAGACAGAACATAATATCCATAAGCATGCATCTGAAGCATTCACTTATTCAAGTTGTGTTTTCCCCATCGCTCTCAGTGAACAGCGATGGGGGACAGATGCCAGATGCTGCCTCAGGAAGATAGTAGAGTACAAAAGAAAGTGTGTCTCATTTAGTGAGCCAATAAGTGCGTAATAATAACAGACCTGGGGAGTGTAGCTGGAGCGTACCCCAAGAGGAATTCGAGAATCCTAATTTAAATGTAGGGACACAGATATATCGTTAGGTACCGCTGATGTTTAAGGACCTGCCGGATGAGTCCGTAGACAATAGAACAAGCCAGGGAAGAATGTGAATACTATATTTAACAACATGTACAAAGGCCCTGAGACAGAAATGTCAGCAGGGACAGCAAAGAGAATGTAACTTAAAGAAGACCAAAGTCATAGATCAGTGCAAAGTCTCCAAAGCCCGATGTCACTCGTGAGAAATTGGAATGTCACCCACAGTTCAGCATGAACTAACTGAGGAATGCTGAGCAGTGAAGTGATTGGTAGCTTTGTAAAATACCGAAGAAAAATGGTTTCAAAGGGTGAGAGCTGAGGGTGGCAGCCACGTCAGGGAAAGCTAAGCTACATGTGCTTAACTATTGCACTGAGCTATGGTAAGAGAAGGTGATGTCACAGGAAAGGGGGGAATCCACCCAGAGTATGAGTGTCCAGCCTTTTAAAGCTGGATAGAGAACTAAGTGCTATCAAGGAACTGGGGGATCCCAAGCCCCGGGTACATAGTGTCGGGTAGGCGAATTGTGCGGGCTAGTTTTATGTCAACTTGACACAAGCTATAGTCATTTTGGAGAAGGAAACCTCAACTGAAAAAAAAAACTGTTCCCTCTAGGCTGGCCGTGGGCAAGCCTGTGGTACATTTTCTTGCTTGATGATTGTGGGAGGACCCAGCTCACTGTGGGCAGTGTCACCCCTGGGCTGGTGCTGTAAGTAATCAGGCTGGGCAGGCCAGTGAGCAGCACTTCTCCATGGCCTCTACATTAGTTCCTGCCTCCAGATTCCTACCCTGACTGCCCTCGTGATGGAGTATAACCTCAGAGCTGAAGATGAAATAAATCCTCCTCCCATGGTTGATTTTGGTTGTGGTCTATCACAGTGATAGAAACCTAACAAGGACAGCGCATCTTGGATCAGTTGGGAGTTGAACGTTTAGTATGAGGGTGAAAACGTGTCCATCACGTTTAGGAAAGCAGGCAGCACTTGAAGCTTGGGAGTGTTTGACTGGTGTTCATGCTAAGTGACTGCTATGGTCGCTGTAAGGAATAGGTTATTTTAATTGAACTCTAAGAAAAGGGGCGCCTAGCATAAGTTTTCTCCTCACTCTTCTATTTGGCCTTTCTTACTGTCGGTGCTGCCACTGCTGCTGCTGCTGCTGCTGTTTTACCATGCTCTATGAAGTTCTCATCTGGGCACTAATTAGAGTAGGTGAGCTTGTCTAAAATACATTTTAGGGGCAAGGGAAACTAAAGAGCTTACGACCCAGCGTGAGGACATGAGTTCAGACCTTCAGAACCTGAATACCAGTCAGGACACAGTGGCTGGCATTTTCAATTCCGGTGTTGAAGGGGTAGAGGAAGAAGGCTCCCCGGGGCTTGCTGGACAGCCCGTCTAGCCAAACCAGTGAGCTCCAGGCTCAGGTGAGAGGCCCTGTCTCAAAAAAATAAGGCGGGGGGGTGATTACAGAAGACACCTACAGTGCCCAGCAGCCTGCACGCAGTTCAAAGAAAGTACTCCTAAAAAGCAAGTATAAGTGTGTTTTGGCGTGACAAATGTTTGTCATTTTCCTATCAAAATACAGAAGAGGAAGAGACTTGAGCCCCAAGCGCCAGTGAAGGAAGTGCATGCTGTCTAACAAAGGATGACAGCGCCCTGTGTGCATGTGCGCGTGTGCCAGCTCAGAAAGCTTTCCACTGGTTGTTTTTCGTTCTGCTTTTATCCCAGTGTCCTTGCTGCTGTATCACTTCTGTAGAGCCTTCTGTCCAAAGAGTTCAAAGCACTTACCGTCATCAAGTCACTTATTTCTTGGATTTATTGAATGGCCACCCATTGTTCAGAAGCCCGTGGGCGTAAGCACCAAGTTATAAAAGCACAAATTAAATGTAATAGCACAGGAATAAGAGAGAAAAGCCTGCAGGATTGCCGCTTTGCCTGTTAGGAATGCTGTACTCTTTACAAAAAAAAAAAGAAAAGAGTAAGAAAGGAAAAAAAATCAACAACCTGGACTTCATCCTGTCCTGAGAGCTACAAAAGAATCTGTCAAAGGACTGACCATGGTGTGCTGCTCAGAGAAGCCTCATTGAACTTTGGGAACATTCTGGAACATACTGCTGCTCTCCCAGACCTAGACTTTTGCTCTAAAAGCAGCACATAAGAAATTCTTGTTTTCCCCTCTGTCTTCTATACCCATTCAGACAAAGGGGAATTGATTGACTGCCATGTCTCAGCAGCGTCATAAAATGTGAGGCATGGTCTTAGTCTCAGGTACCCAGCTAAATCTTGGGTTCATGTTCAACTTTTTAACATATAGGAGAGTGTCTCCTTAATGCCTCCTTTATTCAAAGGTTTAGAAAAATGCTAATTTCAGTTTGATAAAGTAATAAATTCTTAAGTCATTCTAAATAGTTACTTTAAGAGAAACAGTGCCTTGTTTCTCAAAAGTAAAACATCAATTAAAGACCACAAAGTTAAAACTTCAGAAATAACAGTGCATTATTTCAGAACTCGAAGGCAACGCACTGCAGGGGAGCCTATGTGGCACGTGCTTGGCCTCGATATGGGTATGAGGATGGGAGCCAGCACACGATTTAAAACTGTGCTCTTTAATTGCATTGATGAAATTCTTCTCTAAGTTTAGAGGAAAGAGATACAAGAATTTAGAAGTAGACCCTCATAGGTAGTAAATGTTTACAATCATTCCAAATTTCACTTCATACATAATGGCTGCTTCCTGTGGCCCTCACTCGAAAAGGCACACTTTGGTTTTTGGTAATTGGCGGAGAGACTGGCATAGGCTGCTGAGCGCCCATAGGTGCTTTAGAATGTCCTTCAGCTGGAGGGCTCTGATGACTTGTGGCTGGTGACTGGGACATTTTCTGTACTCCTCATGCAGGCCTTTCCACCCTGTGTCTGTGTGCCCTCTCTCTTCCTTTATACTGGGCCCCATAATTCACAGCTCTCCCCACAGGGCCTATGAGCTCCACCTTTTCATAAGGTCATTCCCATTCCGTACCTGCTAAGTGGATGACATGTGTCATCTGGGAACAGCATGAGGGCTCATTGGTCGTCATTGGGAGAAGTGAATAAACCATATATATCACTTAGCCTGGTAACCTAGAATCCCTAAGCAGACTTTCCTGTCAGCCCAGGTGACACTGAGCTTTACCAAGGCTAGATCACAGAAAAGCACAGAATCCTGGGTGCGCGTTTGTTCAGTTCCACATTGTCAAAGCTCTTACAGGTTGTGGGGCTCTTTCCGCTGGCCTCTGGCTTGAGAGATTCTGTCAAAGGCAGATCCCACCTGTTGTGCGTGTAGCTAGTGTGCTGCGGAGTTCTCCCTCTGTGCTTTTGTCTGCCCTTTGGTTTTCTTACACTTTTTCCTCAACACCTCTAATTTCTCATACAATTTACTCATTTTAACAGACTTCATGTTGAAGCCACCGAGAAGGTTATAATCATTCTTTAATTTGGCTTAACACACCAGAGTTAGAGATAGCTGTGACTTTTAGATAATAACCAACAAATTAGTCCAAATAATGTCACAGTGCATTTCTTACATATTAAACAAATGTGTGGGGAAACTCTGCTTCCCAAATGCTTGCTTAGAGAGGCATTGTTCCTTGGAAGTGCTGTGGGATTGCTAAAATTGGGTTTTTATTGCCGTCAACTAACTCCCTAATACGATGTCTCAGGAAACCCAATGTGATTTCAAAATCAAATCCAGAGCCTTGCATATGCTGGGCAAGTGTCATACCACTGACTACATATAGTTAGGTCTATTTTAGTTGATAGTAAGCCCCAGGAATGCTGGGATTATAAGCACACACCGCCATATCCAATCTGGGGGGTAGAGGAGGGGGGACTGGAGGAGAACACACATGTGCCGTGGTGTGCGCATGGAGGTGAGTGGGCCCTGTGAGTCACTTCCCTCCTACCTTTATGTGTGCTCTGAAGATCACACCCAGGGCCACATGCTTGGGTGGCACACACTTCATTGTTAATCAAGCCCAGAGCCCTGTTGCCTTCCCAGCCCTCACTGGCTTTGTTGGTAAGAACAGATTTTTTTTATAATTGTTCCTATACATATTTAGGTCCTTGCCAAAGTTAAATGAATGACAGTCATTATGAAAAAGACTTTCTGTCCCCCTATCTCTTGTAGAGCAAGAACGGTTCGGTGTGTATGGCGTCATCTTCCATCACTAACTCTGGGTCTCAGGGAAAGCATGGTCTGCCTGTAACTAAATAAAAACCTGATGAAACTGCCTATTTCTCATCTACAAGCTCCTAGGTCAGCTGCCCAGAGAACTGTGACACATCCTGATACCTCATGCTCATTTCTTTTCTTTTTCTTAGTAGTCAAAGACTAGAAAGTCAGGCTGGAAAAGCAAAATGGTGTTTTGTTTGTTTGTTTATGTTTTGTTTTGCTGAAATAATATCTTACCGTGTAGTCTGGACTTATGCAAACTCAACTCAGCCTCTTTAGTTTTGGAAGGACACGCACATACTACTGCACCCATCAGAGAAGTCCAGTTTCTTTGGCACACAATTCCGAAGCCCTCACAGTTAGTCGTCTTCAAGTCGGACAGCCCTGTAGCTCTACCATACAGACAGGCACTGTGTTTCTGCTTAGCAAGACAGTCTGCTTCCCCAGAGGTTGAAGGACTTGTTTACCTCAGAGCACTCCTTGGGCTCCTGGCCCAGCATTCATCCCATCTCACCAGGGCATGGCTGTGAACACATACTGTTACTTTTACCAGAGTCCAAGCCCTTTCTATCCCCAGGGTCTGCTTTACTCATTCAGCCCTCAAGCATAAGCATGAGGTAAGTCCAGGAAGAAGAGGTTTGCTTGTCACTTTGCTCCCAGAAGAAGCCATGATGTGATGGTCAGTTCAGTGTGTTCTAGTAATAAGTGACAGAAATGTCTGAGAGCTTGACATGCTGTAGGAAACATCATTATGTTGCCTCCTAGTGCAGTGGCTGTGCTTTGGGAAGAAACGGCACCAAGTAAACCCATGGACACAGAAACTTGGGAAGTTTCGCTAACAACGCACTCATTACCATAGTGTCTTCTGTGTGGTCATTTTCTTCCCCATAACCAGATCTCTTCCTTGTCCTCAAAGCAATCCAAGTAAGCTTAAAGTTTCCTTAGAGGGGACTGGGGCAGTAGACTGTTGGCTAAGTGTATGTCGTGCATGTGTACAACCTAAGCTTGGCTCCCCAAGAGAGGGCTAGGCATGGTAACACATGCCTGTGTTGATTACTGAGAGGCAGACAGTAGGTCCTGGAGTGCAGTGGCCACAAGCCTAGCTGAGCATGCCAGCTCTGGGTTCTTCCAGAGACTCTGTGTCAACTAAGGGAAATGGACAGCATAGTGGATACCCAGCATTGCTCTCAGACCTCCGTATGTATGCACAGACGTACACACAGGAGATGTTTATACCAAAGGAAGAGCCTAGGACCACAGTTCGTTTGTTCTCTCTCTCTCTCTCTGTCCCTGTCTCTCTCTCTCTCACACACACACACACACACAGAGTTGACACCAGTTAGCAGAAGATGGTCCCTCCTAACTCAGGATGACCACAGTTTGTTCTCTCTCTCTCTCTCTCTCTCTCTCACACACACACACACACACACACACACAAACACACACACACACACAGAGTTGACACCAGTTAGCAGAAGATGGTCCCTCCTAACTCAGAATGTGATGGCAGTGGGTGTCACTCTGAGATGAGCCCCTGAAGTCCAGCCTTATGAAGGGAGCAGATATTCAGTTCACTACACCCACCCTCGGTTGATTTCTTAGCATATGAGCATAAAGAGTGAAAATTTTGAATTTTTAAGCATATAATCACAAACAACAATAGTTGGAAATGGATTATGTATGTTCTTTGGGTGCCTTTGAGGTTTAGAAAATATAAACCCACTCATATTTGTACTGGAGATATCTTGACACTTGCTGTGGCAAATGTTCTTTGTTAATATAAAGATCCTCAGACTGCTTTTAAAATCAATTCCTGCCATAAGAAATAAATTGCAAATTTAGTCCAGGGCCACCTCCTAAAGTTTTTGAATGGTAATTGCTAGGCAGTGGACAGTTCCCATGGCAACATCAGTGAGCCCTTGCTCTAATTGTAGGTACAGACTTGAGTCGGCCCCGTTGCCATTGACCTTGACTGAATCACGGGTATTGGTAGCTATCTGGGTAAATGCGGGCATTGTCCCGTCCATTAGGCTTCTGTGACCACAGCGTTTGAGCAGCAGTGTGCTGAATGGGTACAGGGTAGCAGGGTTGAAGTCAGGCTGTCTTCAGGTAGGGTCACCTGCATCGGTTATGGTCACTGCATTACACTTAGAATATTTCTAACATATTTCTAAACAAATTAACTGCTTAGTGTAACAATATATTTACATTTTTAAAGTTCTCAAGAATTCAATTTTAATGTACATTTTACTTCGTGAAAAGTTCAACATATCTAAATGTTTTGCTCTTAAATGTTTTCTGAGTTAGTATTTGGGTCCATTCTTCATTTTAAAGATTTTATTGTGCTAATTACGTGTGTATGTGTATGCATGTGTGTGTTGGTGTGTGTGCATAGGTGTGTGTGTGTGAGTGTGCATGCATGTTAGTGTGTGAGTGTGTATGTATGTGCTGTTTCTCCATGTATGCATGTGCTAAAGGTTAGAGATACTAGATCCGTGCAGCTGGAGTTAAGACACCCGAAAAAGCTCAGCTCCTCTGGAAGAGGACCACCGCCCTTAGCCACCGAGCCGTCTCTCTGAACCCGGATTCTGTTTTTTCCCCACCATGACAGCCCATCCCTTTCTCCTACCTCACGTACTTCAGAACAGAAGCATTGCTTCTGTAATTACTGACCTCTGTAGTTCCCTCTCTACGTCTAACAAGATGACCATGACCTTCTCCTCTGTTGACTTATGTGATCACGTGAAGACTCACTCCTGTAGCTTCTTATTACAACATTGAATCTGATCTGCATGTGCTGTCTTGAGTGTTTTGATGACACTGGTCCTTTACTTCTTTCTGAATGAGTGTTCCCAGATTTCGAAGTCATTCTTATGTTTCTGATTTAAGAAAGAATGAAATGAGGGTCAGTGAAATGGCTCAGCAGGTTAAGGTGCTTGTGGCCGAGTCTGATACCTGAGATCAGGAACCACATTTCTCTACAAAAGGAGAGAGATCACTCTTAGACTTTGTCCTCTGATCTACAAGCTCACACCATGGCATGCTCATCCCCCCCCCCATGTACACATTAAGTAAATAAATAACAACAACAAAACTGTCCTTTGGTCTAGAGAGATAGTTCAGTAGTTAAGAGCACTGGCTGCTCTTTGAAAGGACCTGGCTTCAATTCCCAAAACCCACATGATGGCTCACAACCCTCTGTCACTCCAGTTCTAAAGGATCCAGCACCTTCTTCTGCCCTCCAAGGACACAAAGCATGCATATGCTATACATATTTAGGTAAAACATAAAAATATAAGTAAGTAAGCCATTTTAGATGCTTTTGTAGTCTTGTGTATTCTCTATATAAACATCTACCTTTTCTGCTAAAGTATTTTATAGTAAATCCTAGAATTTTATCTTTTCATACTTTGATAAAAAAATCCAAAAACATTGCCATTTTCTTTTAGAATCTCATGCCATTATCACATCCAACAAAAGCAGTAATACACTTAAGGCATAATCTCACGTAGCATACTCATATCTTTCCTGAATTCTCAGAAGTGGCTGTTGGCAGTGTGTTAAATTAGAGTTAAGATCTGCACATTTGGTTGTTATGTCTCCTAAGACTTTAAATTAGAGCAGTCCACTTCCCTTTTCTTTCCAGCCGTTAACACATTGCTGAAGCCCAGCCACTTGTACAAAATCTTCCCTGTTCTAACTTAGCATGGTTTTTTTTGGATTAGGGGGAAGTTATCTCCTGTTGGCTCCCCTTTAATTTGCTGTCTGGTCCTCCTAAGTAGTGGAAGTGGGTATTTACACTAAAGGCTTGCACAGATTCAGACAGATTCATCTTTCTTGGCAAGAGTTCTTCACAGGAGTCCAGCTTGCTTCCCCCACCAGATTGGACAGTTCCCTTTAGTCCTGTTCTGTGGTGGAGACTAGATTAGTTTCCACAAACGGCAAACTTGGAAGTCTTCGCCACCTCGACTGTTTGAATCCTGGGCCTTGATGAGGTGATTGGGGTTCAAAAAGGTTGTAGGGGTGATGCCCTTATCCAGTAGGGCTGGGGGTCTTACAGGAAGAGGGAACACCAAACTCCACCTGTCTCTTGCTGCTCACAGAGGAAGGCCATGGGGCCACAAAGAGAAAGGTGGCTATCTCCAGGCCTGTGTGTCTGGGTCTCGCCTCCCACGTGTCTCTCTCCGTCGCTGTGTGTCTGTATATCTGTGTCTCATCTCCCCTGCTGCATGTCAGCGCTTTTCCCTTCTCTCATCAGCAGTATGTCCATTTTTGTTTGCACTTATCAGAAACGAATATGCTGCTTTCATGTTCAGATCTGGACACCGGTTTTGCCGTTATTTCACTGTGGCCTCTTTCCTTTGGGCTTCCCTCGGGTTTATGTTGTTTACTTGTTGTTCACTGTCTAATGTTACGGTTTAGGAATGATTGTATGATTTTGCATCTTTGTGGGGCAGGAGGGGGCTTGACTGTTGAGCACACCCTCCCCTTGCAGAGGACCTGTGCTCACACACACATGGCCACACACAGACACACAATTTAAAAGTTGTGGGTTTTTGTTTGCTTGCTTGGTTGCTTTTTGAATCTTTGAGACATGGTCTCACTGTGCTGTCCTGGCTGGCCTGGAACTTGCTATATAGTCAGGCTGGCCTCAGACTCACAGTGACAAAAAAAAAACAAACAAAAAAAAAACACTGCATTTTTGGTTTTCATTATTGTCTCTCTGAGGGTGTGTGTGTGTGTGTGTGTGTGTGTAAGCACAAAAGCACACCACAGAGCATATGTTCAGGTCAGAGAACAACTCTTAGGAGTCCCTTCTCACCTGCCACCTTTGTAGGATCCATGATTCAAACTCCGGTCATGGGGCCTGCATGTAATTGCCTCCTTCGGCCATGCCACCTTCCTGGCTGCGTCTTTCTTTAAATACACATTGGGTTGCAACTCTTCAATACTAGTTACATTGGCTCTGAGCTGTTCATGTTTTCTGAGTGATTTCTAAGGTTTCCTTATCTCTCTTTCACTTTTTGTTTATATTGCTAACGGTTTTCTTGTCATCAGTCTTTCTCCCATGTATGGAGTCCCGGTTTTTATTTAATTAAATTTCTCTTTTATTCAGAGTTGTTTTTTTCTTTTAAGAGTTTTGAGCCGCGCCCCCCCCCCCCCCCCACACACACACAACTCCTTCCTATCTCTTTATGAAGCTTAGGGAAATAGGTTCCTCTTTTTTTCTATCCCTTTTCAATTTTCTTTGTGGGTTCGATTTTACATTTGGGTTGAATTGATGGCTCCGCTGGCTGCCCTTCCAGAGGCCCCTGGTTCAGTCCCCAACACCGATGTGGAGCTTCACAGCTGTCTGTAACCCCAGTGCTAGAGATCGAGCACCCTCTTCTGCACTCCTTAGGCACAGGTGCAGGTGTGTTACACAAGCAGACACGTGCTTATACGTGTAAATAAAATTTTAAGTGGGGGAAAGGACATTTCAACTTCATTTTACATTTTAAGTCTTTATGTTCTAGAAATCTTTTGTTGGAAAAATAGATTAGAGATCCATCCTTTATGGTTTGTGATGGTGATTTTGTTTTTCTGCTTGATTGCTTCTCAGGCCAGATTCGGTGCCCTTTCCTTTGGCAGGAAACTGAGTCTTAGAGATTGCTAACTTTTCTCTTTTTCACGTATTGAGTGTTCCTGAGACCTTGCCTGCCTTTCCCTTTGCCTGTCTGCCCCAGTAGCTCTGCCTAGCATGTTGCTATGGTAGAAGTGTCGTCACCCTGCCATTGCCTCTCCATCTGCCCTGCTCACACTGGCTGCACTGGAGTGAGCACCCTGGACTGCACCCTGGCTGCAGCCTCTCTGAGGTGTTCCTCTGCCTCTCCTTACAGGGGCCAGGCTCTCCACAAGGTTCATTTTATCTCATTGACCTACAGAACATTCCTGATAGGTCTAGGAAAACTTGAGATGTGCACATTTCTGATTTTAGATTTTAGGCTTTTCTGATTATAGAGGAAGAGAGGCATTCTTTGCCATGGTCCACATCCTAAGAAGGAACTCAAGTATTCCTGGTGTGCCATCTTCCACCACACCCCCTTCACCTCACAGAGCACATCTAAAGGAACTGAGGCACAAGAAAGTGATTTGCTTAAGTCCACAGCAAGCTAGGAACTGGAAGCCAGCCCCAGGATGCCCCCTGCTGACCAGCAGACAGCACTCAGGTGCTGCTGTTCTCAGCATCACTGACTCCAAGAGTGATTGTCTGGCACTGAGGCTTGTACCAGTCACTCTCACAGATCCCTGGGGTTCTGTCCTCCTCAAAACTACTAGTGACTATTCAACATTGTGAAGGAATCAGAAGCAAATTTTTATTTGTATTAGTTTGAGGTCGCTGAGGATTTTTTATGTTAATCATATTTTTGGTAACTAATAAAATTTGCTTTCTGGGTTGAGTAATTTTTCCATTTTTTATGGAGACTTAGCCCTGAGTAGTTATTTTGCAAATGACTAACATAGTTGACTCAGCAGAAGTTGCTGAGCTCAAGAGACTGACAATGTGGCTGTGGGCCTCATCGAATAGGAAGACAGACACTCCGGAGTCAAAGCATAAAGAGCAGGCGGGGTGGGGTGTTCAGTGCTTGGTTTGTTGCTTTCTTTGTGGGCTAGGCACATCTTTCCCAGAGCGCTGTTTTACCGGGATTTATTCAAGATTTTACTTTTTATAGAGTGTGGAACAGTATATTTTAAGAAGAATTCGAAAAATGAATGCAGATTCTGAAGGTGAGCATTTAAATTGTCAGGCTCTGGCACAGGCAGCCTGGGGAAGGTGGCCTGCTCTGCTGTGAATGGCACCCAGGGCTGCTGGAGCCTGAAGGGCAGAGAAGCCACTGCTGGCATCAGTTGGAGCCAGGCTGCCCCAGGCTGAGAGCAATCCCAGAACAGTCCTGTCTCCTGCTCATACTGCACCAACCCAGTCAGCAGCATAGCTGATCTTCCATCCGAACATTCCTTCTTTTGTAATTGTCTGTAATTCCTTCTTTTGTAATTTCCAGTTAAGGGAACTGTGAAGTTAACCAATGTCCCCTGGTGGCCACAGTTATCTTACCTCCGTGCCACCAGTGCCAGCACAACAGTGGGATGTAGATCACTTGTCCCAGGGTTCTAACCGAGGCCTTGAGGGCAACATTCTGACTGTGTCCAAGGAAGAGTGAGGAAGACTACGGGCCCACATTCCCACACTAGAGAGGCACGCCAGAGTGCTGCTTCCTCACCACCTGCCTCCCCCACTCCATTAAAGTTACCTGTTGTCTCCTTTGGTTCCAGGATTTATTCATGGGCTGTGATTTGTGTGTAATATAAAGCCAGTTCTTTCTATCACAAGCTGGATGTTTTGGGAGAGATCCAGTTCTGGCTAGAAATAACATGGTCACAAAGCTTTTCAGTGTGTGTGCCAGTGAATTAACGACGTAAAGATAACAAGAGTCTATCACCAAAAGATTGCCTTTGAATGCCAGTGGTGCTGTGCCTGTGCATTTCCTCTCCCCCCCCCCCCTTTGGCAGAGTCCCATTAATTTTGTTGAAGGTTTTATTTTCTGCTGAAAATGCAGGAAATTTAGACAACTTTCTTGGAATCCCCCCAAAACTAATACAAACAAGATACATATGCTTCTCTTAAGGAAACTAAAAATAAATGATTTGAAACTGTATAAATTCCCTCTGAAAAGGAAGAAGACGTTTTTAAAATGAGAGGCGGCTCTGAGTGTTGTTAACTGGGTAAAATATTCCCACAACTGTCAACTGAGCCATCAGTATTGAATTACTACTTAGCACAGAGTTGTCGGACTCCTACATGTACGACAGCCAGAATGCCTGAGACTGGGAGTGTTCGCCCTGGGTCCCTGTCTCTACACTGGAACTCTGCACACATGCTCACAGGCACGTGTGCACACATGCACACCCCTTGGCTTGCTGACTTGGTCTGGGCTCCATTCCTGCCATGCAAACTGCATCTCCTGAAAAGAGCAGGCTGTGAATCGAGGAGGCCCGTGGCTTTGCTCTGGGTTCTTGGTTGCTCTAGCCAGGAACCATCACTTAGGCCTTTGTTTTTGAAGCAGGGATTTCCCCTGTAGCTCAGACTAGCCTAGATGAGATCTCCCACCTCTACCCTGAGCGTTTATTACCTTAAGTTTGTTTTTCTGAGATAGCACCTGGGGCCTGGCTAGCCTGAAACTCACTATGTAGTATGTAGACCAGGCTGGCCTGGAACTCAGAGATCTTCCTGCCTCAGCCTCCCAAGTTCTGGGATTAAAAGTGTGTGCAAGCACACCTGACTATCTTTCTTAGTTTTAAATGAGCAAAAAAATTCCTTTCATTATTTTATTTTAAGATTTTTGTTTTAAATGTGGGTGACAGTTAGCCTGAATGCATGTCTGACACCCACAGGTCAGAAGTGGATATCAGATCCTTAGAACTTAGATGATGGTGAGACTCCATGTGGATGCTCAGAACAGAACCCAGGTCTTCTCTAAGAGCCACGAGTGCTCTTAACCACTGAGCCATCTCTGGAGCCCCATGCTTTCATTACATTTTAACTGGTCCTTCAGGGAATGCTGTACAGAAAATTGATTTACACTTTATAATAAAATAAACTTTATAAAAGTAATATTTAAAAATATATATATAAGCAGTTCCTTCCATTCTTTCGGTTGGTCTTGCCAGAGATGCCGTTTGTCGCTGTCTGCGGAGGCTGTAGGGCTAGCAGTCAACTAACATCTAAATCCCAACTCTTTCTTGAGTTTGAGGCTTGGTCTGCAGAGAGAGAGTTTCAGGACAGCCAGGGTCACACAGAGAAACCTTGTCTTGGAAAAAAAAGACTAAGAAATTTCTGAGTTCTTTGCCTTTTTATTTTTCTCATTTAATAGTTGTCTTAGTTGGGGTTTTACTGCTGTGAAGAGACACCATGACCAAGGCAACTCTGTTAAAGACAACATTTAATTGGCGCTGGTTTACAGGTTCAGAGGTTCAGTCCATTATCATCAAGGTGGGAGCATGGCAGTGTCCAGGCCGGCGTGGTGCAGGAGGAGCTGAGAGTTCTACATCTTCATCTGAAAGCTGCTAGCTGAATACTGACTTCCAGGTCGCTAGGATGAGGGTCTTAAAGCCCACACCCACAGTGCCACACCTACTCCAACAAGACCACAACCTACTCAAACAGGGCCACACCTTCTAATAGTGCCACTCCCTGGACTGAGCATATCCAAACCATCACTGTAGTGTTAGCTAAAGTAAAAATGTGTCGGTGGTGGTGGTGGTGGTGGTGGTGGTGGTGGTGGTGGTGGTGGTGG
>JADRCH010000015.1:1061234-1071497 GCA_019843965.1 Rhynchomys soricoides | reverse complement strand
GGTGGTGGTGGTGGTGGTGGTGGTGGTGGTGGTGGTGGTGGTGGTGGTGGTTGTTTCTGCTGCTGCTGCTACTTCAAAGTCTACAAGTCTCCACTTTGGAAAGCAGTGTACTTCTCCTGGAATCCCCCTACTGCACCCTAGGTTGCAGTTTTAAGGGCTACTGAAATGGAGCTTCATGGAAAAAAAATCTACCAGGAGGCTGAGAGGTTAGCTCAGGGTCAGCAACTCACACTTAGCATGCTCAAGGCCTGGAATTCAACCCCCAGCACCATTTTTTAAAAAATAAGTAGCGTGGAATAGCATGATTAAATAACCTTTTAGATCTAAAGTAAGTCCTGGGATTCGGTCGGTACTATCATTAAAGGAAGTACGCCAATTAATTTATGCTAGGTTTTTGTATCCTTTTCTAAGTAGTGACTGTTGCCTAATAATTCTATTTTAGAAATGAAACAAAATGAATTTTGTTGATTTCTTGTCGTGTATTATGGGTACCTGCCTCAGAGTCCATTCAGAGTGGCAACTTGATGATTCAAATTAAATTGCAGATTGTATTTATTAGGATACTGTTTCTCGGAAATTAGAATTAACCAAAAGTTTGATACTCTTGTTTTTAGCAAATCTGAATTCCCCTGGCATGTAATTTAGCCTGATTATCTGGTGATCTGCTTGGTGCCTGGAAGCTGCAGTTGATCCTCCTGCAGGGATGTGCAGGCCCACTGAGTAGTCTCTAGGAAACATCACAGTAGGAAGCTGTTTCTTAAAGGGTATTTAAAGTGGTTAGCGGAGAACTGCTGCCACTTAAAATGGAAATGAACTAGTTGTCAAAATGTGTGCTGTGTATTCCAGAGTAGACTGGTTGACCACTGGGATGAACTCGAGGGAGGGAGGGAGGGAGGGCAGGTGGGCCAGCTGCTTTGGAGCACACTTTAGGATCACACAGTAGGCTTCCTAACTCATGACTGTGCTAAACAATTACCAAATTGAATAAAATGAAGTATATAGAAATTCTTGGTACAATTTTAGGGACATAATTAAAACCAATCCATGTAGGTGCCTGACTCCAAGGCGACCTTAGTCTTTCTCAGGAATTAATGAGAACCCTTGTGGGAATAACTAACTGGCATCCAGCTGGTGCAACCTTGGAGCTGCCTAAGTGGCTGCGGACTTAGATACAGACTAGTTACACATTTAGAATCTCACTCTGGGTGTGATCAAGAAAACAGCTGACCTCATCTCATGTGCTGTGGTTTTTAGAGTCAACTTTATATTGAAATATTATTAATGTAAATTATTTACAATGTCATATGGTAAAAGAGATTGATAGGAAGTTACTATAGTCTGTGACTCATTCTAGCTTGAACTTCTAAATTATATATAATTTCTCATTTTTGTTTCCTAATCAATTCACAACATTAAAATACCAAAAATAGCGGGCAGTGGTGGCGCATGCCTTTAATCCCAGCAGAGAAATCCCAGGAGGCAGAGGCAGGTGGATTTCTAAGTTCGAGGACAGCCAGGGCTACACTGAGAAACCCTGTCTCAAAAAACCATAAAAAACCAAAAACAAACAAACCAAAAAAACACCAAAACTACCTTCCAATCCAGTAAAATTTGGCATCATGTAAAATATCCTTCCTTTGTTTTCCCAAACTGTATTTCTAGTTAATAATATAAATAATGATAGAAACTGTATTTTCTTGCTATTTAATTTATATATCTGCAGTTAAACTGTAATAATGTAGTAATACATTAAAGGGTAGCTAGACTTTATCAGAGAGCCAGGTGTGGTGGTAGATTCCTTTAATCCTGGCACTTGGGAGGCAGAGGCAGGTGGCTCTCTGAAAGTCCCAGGCCAGCCAAGACTATGTAATAGAGATACCCTGCCTGAAGAAAAAAAAAAAAAACGGGGGGGGGGGTGCTTACCAGAGAAACAGGATCAGCAAAGTTTAATAGAATGCCTAGGGAGTCCTTTAAATGTGAGAGAGTTAGCATAACTCTGAGAAATCCTTTTGCCAGATTGAGGCACAGTAACCATTGATACACACCAGCACAATGATGCATGCTTGTAGGCCCAGCATCTGAGAGGAGGAGGCAGAGAGGCAAAACCAGCCTCGGGACGCAGTGAATCCAAGGCCAGCCTGGGCTACCTGAAACCCTGTCTTTAAAAAAAAAAAAAAAAAAAAAAACTAATGTGGGGCATGCTTCTTGATTTTGAAGTATTAAAGTTTCTACTTTATACTTCCCTGGCTGGTGTTTTAGCCTGAGATTAAGTGAGCAAGTCCTGGTTGTTTGGGGGAATTACTTAAACACTGGAAATAAACTAAGCTATCAGCACGTAGTTAATCTTGGAAATGCGAATTTAATATGTCAGAACTTACACTTAACTAAATTGATGTGTAAAAAATTCATTAGAATGAAATTTGGCATCTTGGCATGCTCCTGAAGTAATTAACTATCAGGTTAGGTTTTTCTAAAATGACCTCAGAAAATCCTGAAACTCATTCCTCCTCTAGGAAGGAAGGCAGGGCAGCTAAATGGATATTCTGACAAATGTTATTGTAATTTACGAAGCTGGAAGTTGATCTCCTGCTTTGCTTAAAACATAAGTTTATAGATGCTCATAACATGAAGGAATTTAAAGTACAGAGCGGTAGCCAAAACGGACATCAGTGTTTCTTGATGAGCCCCAAACAGAATGAGCAGTTTTGGGATGGAACAGACTGACCTAGGAGATGCTGACCATGGGGCCTGGGAGGTCAGTGGTTGGTGGTACTGCACTGGAGAGCCTCAAGAGAAGGCAGCACACACTTACTTGCTCAGACTCCCTGCTGGGAAGAACTAGGCAGATGGCTCAGCCAAACCCTTGCTAGTTGCTTACTTTGAGTTGCTGCCTTACAGTCATTCCAGTCAGAGTCCAAAAGACTGTTCTCATCACAAATTCCTGAGCAAACCCGGCCCCCAGCCCCTCGCCCCTGCCCCCCACCCACCCACCCCCGCAAAAAACAAAAACAAAACAGTCTAAAGAAAGAAGAGTTTGGCTCACAGCTCAGAGAAACACAAGTCCTTCACATAGGAAAAGGAGGGTGGCAGAGCACAAGATGGCCTGTCACTTTGGAGCCTCAGCTGGGGAGCAAAGAGTGCTGGGACTCAGCTCATATTTCTCAGTTTCCCTTTTTACTCAGTCTCTGGCCCCAGCCCATGGGATGCTGCCACGCACATTCAGGAGTAAACTCCATTAAACCTCTCTGGGAACTCCTTCAAAGACATATCCAGTCAAACTGATGATGGGGATAAGCCGTCACAACTGTGAACTCTGAGGAGGCAGTGACAAAAACACAGGCTAACATATCTGTAAATGCGACATTGAGAGTCAGTGTAGAACACAAGGTGGTGCCCTGACATGAGCACTTTTCTTGGAGTGGGTCAGACTTCAGGACTGGCCGTGGCCGTCTCATGATTTAGGATCTGAAAGTGGGAGCTTTGTGGGCTGCAGATTTCCCTCTGTATTGACTAGTATCTAATTTAGTGTATGAAATTCCAGTTGTTCTAAACTAAGTTAATGCCATTTTAACTCCCATCCCTTAGTAACAGATGAACCTCACTCTAAAATTCTTGACAAAATCTTGAAGGGCATTCCTATGTAATCTTTCCAGTGCTGTTGAAATTGTCACCGTCGCTTGTATTTTGGTTACTTTTGTGGCGGGGAACAAAACACTGACTATTTGTTGGGATTTTCTTTCTTCACAAGGCACAGGACCTCAGTGTCATTGAAGAAGTGATTCGGATGATGCTGGAGATCATCAACTCCTGCCTGACAAATTCTCTCCACCACAACCCAAACTTGGTATACGCCTTGCTTTACAAACGGGACCTCTTTGAGCAGTTCCGAACTCATCCCTCATTCCAAGACATAATGCAAAACATTGACCTGGTGAGTGTGCGCGGAGGCCTTGGCCTCTGCTCTCTTATCTTTTGTGTAAGAGCCGCTTCATAGCCCAAGTTGTCCTCAGACTCAAAGGCGACTCATCCTCCCCTTACCTCATCCTCTGAAGCCTGGGATTTGTAGGTATGGGCACTGCATAAATCACGCTTCCTTTGTAAGTGCTAAAAATGAGAACGTTCCGTCTAGCAAACTGGTAAGAACTGCCCACCAGTAGTGAATCTCTCTAGGCATGAGCTGTGTTCATAATAACAATTGTATTCTCTCTGATCGTGTGTTTTGCTCAGTCGTGTGTGTGTGTGTGTGTGTGTGTAATACCCATACTTAATAACAGAGTTCATGATTTCTTTAATACAATACTATATTCTGCCTTACTGAACATTTATCTCATTAACATTTTCTATAATGTTGTCAATTCTTTGAGTATCTTTTTGTTATTGTTTTTGTTTTTTGAGACAGGGTTTCTCTGGTTGTCCTGAACTAGTACTGTAGACCAAGCTGACCATGACCTCAAACTCACAAGCATCTACCTGCCTCTTCCTCCCGATGCTGGGAACAAAGGTGTGTGCCATCACTGCCTGGCAAATATCTCCAATTTCCATACCTATCTGGCCTATACTGTAGATGTCCTCAAATATATTTAACCATCATTACTGTACACTGTTGTTATTTCCAGTGTTTATTATCAATTTGTAACTAATGAGTAGTTTGTAAATAAATTATCTCACATTTTAGATTATAATTTGGGGCTCCTTTTGTTTGCCTGTTACTCAAGGAAGAGTGGCTCTAAGTCCCTGCCTGAGCAAGACTTACGTTGATTGTCTGTCTCCATCCACCTCTTAAGTTCTGGGTCACAGGTGAATGCTACCGTGCCAGCTTAGCTTCTGGTGTAGTTTTAAAACTGAAGCTTTACTGATTCACACCGTAAGAGGATAGCTATATTTTCAAGATTCAGTACAGGCTGTCGAATTGCTTTCTAGAAATATGTGGTTTCTATATCTGTGTATTGTCATATGTGTCCACGGGTGACCTATGGGACACGTAAATGTTTATGGCTTTGAGGGTTAACATTTAATGTGTGTCATTTTTATAGTACAAAGCTGATGTTTCATCACTGTCTCACTTTTTCTGGCATGCTTAAACATTTTATGTGTCTAAACTTGCACTTCCTGTCCTCTCCCAGAACGATTTCTGTTGTCATGGTTTCCAATTCACTGGGGTCCGTAAATATTTAAGTAGCTAGTGTGATTCACAGAGTCTCTTTAGGAAGATGTTTAATGGTAACTTGTCCTACAAGCATGGGTAGATAATTTCACTAAGGGTGTGCATGCACACGGCTTCCTCTAGCACGTCTGTCTATTACTTACCTTTCTGCCACTATGACTAAGATGCCTGAGAGAACCATAAAAGAAGTAAGCTGTCTTTCAGCTCACACTCTGTGAGATTCCAGACCTCACTGATGAGCTAACAGCAGAACCTCTGGAGGAGGAGACGGTGCCGCATGGTGAACACGAAGCAGAGAGTAAAGGACCCAGGACCAGGCTCAGCCTTCAGAAGCCCAGCCCACCTCCTAAGGTTTACACACCTCCCCGGGTTGCACGGGCTGGACCCAAGCATTCAGCACCTGACCCTGGCGGAGTTACCCCGTGATGTGTAGCTCACCACAGGGTTTACCATGGGGTGCTGCCATTTCAAGCCTGTGGCTCTGCATCTAGTTTCACCCATCCTGTAGTGGCATGGCACTGTAATTTTACCTTGCAATTCCTTGATTGCTAATGAGCATAGGCAAGTCTCATCGATTTAACATTTGGATTTCCTGTTTTCTGAAGTTCAACTGCAACCTTTTTGCCAGGCTGGGTGTGATGGTGCCCACCTTTAATCCCCCAGCACTGGGGAGGCAGAGACTGTCGGGTCTCTGTAAGTTTGAAGCCAGCATGGTCTCCAGTGAGCTCCAGGCTACATAGAGAGCCAGGACTACTCAGAACTCTTGTCAGTTTTTCTCTTGAGTCACTTGTTCCTTGCTCATACTGCAGCTCTGCTGCAGATTTGAACCTTTCTCGGTGACTGTTGCAGATGTGTGACCACTAACACAGCTCCAGACTTCCTGACAGAAGCAAACAGTCCTCTCAGAATATCTGAAGGATCAAGCAGCACGCTCTCTGTTCCTTCCCCTTCTCCTTCCCCTTCAGCTCCTGCTGCCTGCTCCCCCACCCTAGGCTGATGCTCCTGAGCAGCTGCAGTGGCCTTGTGGGAATTTCTTCTCTGTTCTCCTTTGATCTAGCTGCTTCCTGCTCTCCGCCTGCTGTTCTCTGCTGTGGGGTAGAACATATACTACAGTAGTCTTCTGGGGCAGAGGTGGTATGAGAGCACTTTTTAATGAGTGCATAATGTACCTTAGAATAGAGTGGTATTTCAATATGTGAATGTGTGGGCTGAGGATATGGCTCACTGTGTGCCATGCAAGAGTGTCAACTGGCATTTGGATCTTTAGAACCCATATAAGTGCCAGGTAGACACTGCAGCCCATCTGTAATTCCAGTCTTGGAAGTCAAAGAGAAGAGATTCTCTAAAGTAAGATGGCCAGAGAGATTAGACATATTGATGAGCTCTGGGTTTGATTCAGCTACCCTGCCTCAGTGAATAAGTGAAAGTGAGGTGGTTTGAATAAGAATGGCGTCTGAAGGATCAAATGTTTGAACACTTGGTCCCAGTTGGTGGGACTATTGGGGAGTACGAGGAGGTGTGGCCTTATTAAAGGGGCAGGCTTGAAGGTTTCAAAAGACGTAACATCCGTTCCCAGTGACAGTCTTCCCACCCACCCCCTTGCTCTGCACCTATGGACGTGTCTAAAAAGGTGAGCTTTCAGCTCCAGCACCTTCCCTGCCATGGAGGTCATGGGCTCTAATCAACTGAAACCGTAAGACCCAAATTAAACACTTTAGCTTGGCCGTGGTGTCTTCTCACAGCAACAGAGAAGGAACTAAGACAATCGAGGTTGATTTCCCATAACTACCTAAGGCCCTCACAAACATGTGTTCACGTGCATCCACACATGCAAACACACACCAAAAAAATGGGGGGAGGAGTATAAGTGTAGTGATGAAATATTCTCCAGTGTGAATCATTTATTTATGTGGAGACCACTCATAGTTTCCATTTCTAGATATTTTGAGATATAATTCTTAAAATATTTTAATTTCTGATGTATAAAAAATATTTTTCTCTTTTGTACATGTATGTTTGTGGGCATGTGGTATGTGACAGCAGGTATGTGTGCCACAGTCAACATCTCAGGTGTTGGTTCTGCCTTATCTGAAGCAGTACTCTTTTTTCACCACTGTGCATCACAGGCTACCCGACCCACAACCTTGCAGTGCTTCTAACTGCCTGTCCTGCCATCCCACCACAGGAACACTGGGCTGACACGCTTGCACTCCCGTGCCCAGCTTCATTTGTCTTCTGAGACTCTAAACTCAGATCCTAACCCACTGAGCCATCTTTGCAGCCCCAAAAATGTTTTGTTCTTCTGTTTATCTCTAGGATTGCTGGTCTCTTCATCCTTTATTTGTGAAATGTCATGACTGCCTGCCCCTTGGTAGCCATTGGTCACTTTTACACTAAGGGTGCATATTTTACACTAAGGATGCATATGCATATTGGTGCCCAATCTGGGGGAAATTACATCTCCCCTGCTGTTTCTCTGTGAAGCTCTTGAGAGTCTTCTCACATCAGGACCTTTAAACCTCACTTCTTGGGCTAATCATTGTTCCCAGGTGAGAACTGGCAGGCTCCCAGCAGGGCTCTGTAACCCTGCCTGCAGGGTCCAAGGGCTGAGTTAGAAGGTGGTTGATCCCACTTGGGGTAGGAGTAGGGGGTGGCTTCTAGGTGGACACCTTTGCTTGCAAGGTGTACCTGGATATGTGCACGGCTTCTGATCAGGCTTCTGATCATTAATGTGTCTCTGTCCTTAGAGGGCACTCTACCCAGTTGGCTCCTGTCCCCTCCCTCCTGAAGTCTGATGTAGATTGGTGAGTACTGAACCAAAGTCAGCTTTGGGCCTTAACTCCCTCCATTCCAGACTCTTACTGCATAGGACATAACAGCTGCTACATGCTCTGGAATCCTCAAGAGTCTGTGAATGGAGCTCCAGTGGAAACTGCTGCTGAAAACTAGTCATGGGCCTGCTCTGCAAACAGCTGTCAATGAAAAGAAGTAAAATCGAAGGAAGGAAGGAAGGAAGGAAGGAAGGAAGACCATTTTGCTTCCTAATGTAGTGGTACAAACCTCTGGTCCCAGCATTCAGGAGACTGAAGCACAAGTATCATGAGTTCAAGGCCAGCCTCAGAAACTTTAGGAGACCCTAGAGGCAGGTGGAGGAGAGGAAACAACAACAACAACAACAACAACCCTTTGCTGGCAGTTTCATTAGTGCTTTCCTGTACCCTTCAGGGTTGCCACTAGAGCAAAGCATGGAGCTGCATCTCCTCCTCCTCCTCCTCCTCCTCTTCCTCCTTCTCTTCCTCCTTCTCTTCTTCCTCCTCCTCTTCCTCCTCTTCCTCCTCCTCTTCCTCCTCCTCTTCCTCCTCCTCTTCCTTCTCTTCCTCCTCTTCCTCCTCCTCTTCTTCCTCCTCTTCCTCCTCCTCCTCCTCTTCCTCCTCTTCTTCCTCCTCCTCCTCTTCCTCCTCTTCCTCCTCCTCCTCTTCCTTCTCTTCCTTCTCTTCCTCCTCTTCCCCTTCCTCCTCCTCCTCCTCTTCTTCCTCCTCCTCTTCCTTCTCTTCCTCCTCCTCCTCTTCCTCTTCCTCCTCCACCTCCTAACCTTGTGTCTGCATCATGTGGGTGTGCACCCCAGCAGCAGGTACTCACATACTTGCCACCGCTGCAGCCATGATGCAGAAACCCAATATGCATGTGTATTTCTTGAGACTTGACATTTTAGGCAGTTCTTTATATCCTCACCAATATGAACGAGTGTCCCACATAGACTTGTTGATATTTGCATATTTGAGAACCTCCAAGTCACATCTTAAACACCTCTTTTCTAGAGAACAGAGGGACAGTCCATCAGCAGGCAGTGTTTGTTTAGCACACAAGAAAACTTAGATTTGATCTCAGCCCTCAGTTGGGAGCACAGAAGTATTTTTTCTGATTCCAAATCCTCCTTAACTATGGATTTAATTTTCATAAACTCCTGCTTTGATTTTTTTTAATGTATCTAGATGTTTTGCCTACATGTGTGTATGTATACCATATGCATGTAGTGCCCAAGGGAACCAGAAGAGCAGGTCACATCCCTTGGGACTGGAGTTACAGTTGGTCAGGAGACACTATAACCACTGAGCCATCTCTCTTCCTCATAAACTACTTTAAAAATTGATGGCTACTAGTATTAACAAATCCATGAAACAAATTACTACCCGAGGGATACCCATCTCAAATTGTCTCTGCCTTCTGTAATAAGGTGATTTTTGAAAACTAGACTGTGGTTTATAATTTAAGGTGTTACGTTAAGTGTGTGCTCTGGTATAAGGAAAGAGTGCAAACAAGAATGGGAGATGCAGCCCCAGCTCTGATCCTCACCCAGATCCCACGACCTCCACCTCTCCCCTGCACAGGCTGCTCTTAAGTCAGGGACTAGACTGTTGTTGGCTGGAAGTTGTTCTTGCCCAGAAAGCAGCTTTATAGAGCAGAATTCATTTGACAGATTCATTTCTGGTTCTTGTTTGTACTCTTTTTGGAAGCACTTACATTTAAGAATCATGATGCTCTTGAGTTAAAGGGCTAACAAACCCCTTTCTTGATGTGCATTAGACACTGTTAAGCTGTTTCTAGCTCAGTTCCCTGGAAAGCTAATGAAGGTGGAATGTCAGCTGTGTCACCAAGCAACCCCACGTCGATAGAAAGCTATGATAAGATGACATTTGATTGGCAAGCTGAGTCTGCACCAGGAAGAACTATAAATACCTAGTGAAAAGCAATAGTTTGGGATGTTTAAAAGTAAGAGATCTCATGACAGAGTGTGTTCTTTATAGGGACCACAGAAGCTTAAAGTGTCAGAGAATACTGGTGTCTCTTGGGCACATATTTTCTAAGCTGGGGTAGCTGCTGCATCCACACACACGGGTCTGATTCTCTCACATTAAAGCAGTCATTGAGGGGACAGTGATGATCTATGAAGCTGCTGCAAGAATTCTCAACAGGGCCTGACTGTTATCACAGCTTCTCCAGAAGCTTAGGCAGGTCCTGAGGTTGAAGGATGGTGTGTTCAAGGTGTACCTGCATACACAGAGGGTGCCCGAGACAGTCCTCTGTGGCTGTGCTGGTGG
>JADRCH010000015.1:1041057-1061224 GCA_019843965.1 Rhynchomys soricoides | reverse complement strand
GCCTCTGTCCTGCATACACAGAGGGTGCCCGAGACAGTCCTCTGTGGTTGTACTGTGCTTCTGTCCTTCTGTCCTTTTAAATCAATCTAATGCCAGTTGTGGCCTGTTACATTTGGGACACTTGATGTATGGTCATGCCTATAAGCATCACATCAGAATGGACGTTTTGGTGAAGTAGTCCTGCCTTCTGTTTGTTTATAAGTGTATCAAGCTCCAAGGTAGGGAACCATCTTTGTTTTCCAAGTTTATCCATATCTTTGCATTTTAAAAATGTTTACTAGTGATAATGCTTGCCAGCCCCGTGTCTCTACCTCTGTGTCATCACATTCCATGTGTGCGCTCATGAGGCCGTCCTCCTCCTAGCCTAGCTTTTGCTTTCCTCCCGTTCCCTCCTCCATAGTGACCTAATTAGGGTTACTGTGATGAAACACCATCACCAAAGCAAGATGGGGAGGAAAGGGTTTATTTGGCCTACACTTCCACATCACTGTTCATCATCAAAGGAAGTCAGGACAGAGACTCAGATAAGACAAGAACCTGGATGCAGGAACTGATGTAGAAGCCATGGAGGAATGCTGCTTACTGACTCGCTCCTCATGACTTGCTCAGCTTGCTTTCTTATTGTCTTAGTTAGGGTTTCTTTTCCTGTACAAACATCATGACCAAGAAGCAAGTTGGGGAGGAAAGGGTTTATTGAGCTTACACTTCTACGATGCTGTTCATCACAAAAGGAAGTCAGGACTGGAACTCAAGCAGGTCAGGAAGCAGGAGCTGATGCACAGACCATGGAGGGATGTAACTTACTGGCTTGCTTCCCCTAGCTTGCTCAGCCTGCTTTCTTATAGAACCCAAGACTACCAGCCCAGGGATGGCACTACCCACAATGGGCCCTCCCCCCTTGATCACTAATTGAGAAAATGCCTTACACCTGGATCTCATGGAGGCATTTTTTTCAACTGAAGTTCCTCTCTCTTTGATAACTCCAACATGTGTCACGTTGACACACAAAAACAGCCAGTGCACTTATAGAACCCAGGAGTACCAGCCCAGGGATGGCACCACCCACAATGGTCTGGATCCTCCCCCATCAGTCACTAATAAGAATCTGCCTACAGCTGGATCTCACACTGCGCCCTCTCAGTCGAGGTTCCCTCCTTTCACACAACTCTAGCTTGTGTCAAGTTGACATCACATTAGCCAGCACATGTACCTTCGCATCCCCTTCCTCCCTCAGCTCTCCTTTCATTACCCCTCTTCCTTCTTGGGTGGTCTCTTCAACACTACAATGCACGATGATTGTGTAGACCTGCAGTCTCTTGGGGGTAGTACTGTTTAATTCCCAGTACTTTCCATTGTGATGGCCAAGGTCTCTCCAAGTTTCTGACAGACAGCTAACCCCAAGCCAGAAACTCCTTGTGGTCACAAATGTGCTGATGATAGGTCTCTGTGAGCTAGTACAGTTTTGAATGCTTTAGATTTACATTTCTCTTTAAGCTATTTGCTTCTTTTCTCCTTGTCTTCACCTTGCTTTTATTGCATGCTTGCATAGCATTTGTATGTCTTAATCATTATAAAATAAACCCCTGAGGTGTATTCAGTTTATTCCTCAATTTACAGATAATGAAACAGGTTTAGAAAGATCACTTTGCTCACAGACATACAATGAAGAAATGATAGAGCCAGCACTCAAGGGCAGATGCTCTAATAGTAAGGCCTGGGCCTGCTCCCCAGGCCTCCCTCCTGACCCAGTCAGCAAAGATGCATCTATCTCTCTTTGATATGCCTCTTTAGTCCCTAGAACCATGTGACATAACAGTACACACAAGCCAAAGCCCTGTTTCCTCCCTCCTCGCCCACACCCTACAGAGGCCCGTTGGCCTGTAATCTCAGTAGTGTGGAAATGAGAAACACTTTTGGTAACCAGGCTTCTGGTATGCTCAAGCATGTCTCTGCGACCTAGTCTTGGTGTCTCTTGGGAGCCTGAGGTAAGGGGATCACAAATTCCAGGCCAAGCTGGGCTATGTGCCAAAAAGGCAGAAGACAAGAGCCCGAGGGGCTGTCCTTTGTAGGACATACACAAGCCATCCAGACTCAAACTCTAACCATTCCTAACAGTGCATTTCACAAAGGATGCAGAGCACAGTGGGGTGAGCAGTGGCCTTGCTGCAGAGCACAAACATGGAAACAAGCAGGGTGAACATTTGGCCCCTCGTGCAGTGCTTACTTGCCTGTCTTCATCGGAATGAACCATTCCATGGCACTTAACCTACATTTAGCAAGTATGCAGTAGCTAGATTTGCCAGCATATTACTTTTCAGTTCACAAAATCAGGTTCCTATCGAGAATACTCTGAGTGCACCTGAACAGGCCTTGTCAATGATGTTCAGGTTCTGATCTCGCTGGCTCCTTCTCCATCCTCCTGGAGGGAGACAGTCCCTGGAGAGAGGGGACAGGGCCGGTGTGGAGTCAGTCACTCTGCCACTTGAATCCCCCTCGTCTCATCCTAAATCCCATGTCCTCAACGTTTCCTCGGAGAAACCTAAGAAAGACTCACCATGAATAAGGTTTCCTACGACCCAAGAACTCTGTTAGATGCTGGAGTCCAAAATAGTCCTGGGCACACTGGGAGTCGTCACACTCAAGACTGACACACAGTGACGAGGACCGACAATAGTCCTGGGCACACTGGGAGTCCGTCACACTCAAGACTGACACACAGTGATGAGGACCGACAATAGTCCTAGGCACACTGGGAGTCCGTCACACTCAAGACTGATACACAGTGACGAGGACCGACAAGATGTATCGGTGAATGTCTCCTCTTTGGCCTTTGTACTTCACCTCCCTGAATACCAAGCCCAGCCCAGCCAACCTTGGCTGTTGTAAAGATTGGAGGAGACTGCTGTTAGCTTTAGCTGATGGAGTCGAGAACTGGTAATGGCTGAGTAGCTCAGGTGGGAATGGCTAATCTTTGAGCACCTTTAATGTCTGCTGACAGAGGCGAATGTGCTTTTCAGGTGCCCAGATTTGTATCACCCACTGAACATAGTCTTTCTGTCCAAACAGAAGACAGTGTTATCTGACTGAATTAAGGAACAGAATCAAGCAGTTAGGACACCATTACAAGGAAGACTTGAGTAACTTCCTAAGTAGCCAAGGCAGGACATGGCTGAGACCATGCTAATCTGTGGGTGGCAAGTTTACAGTTTACATTGTGTTTCCGGTCCTGACCATCTTGCTGCACCCCAGACCAGCACTTCAGCTGTTTCTCTGACAGTCACACAAATTCAGTTGACTGAATCAGAAACTTTTATTTTCTCCAAAGAGTGGACACAGAACTTTCTTCTCTTCAGTTTTTCCAATCACAGTAAATAGTGTCAGCGTCCATCCAGTTGTTTAAGGGAGGAAAGAACAATGTCTTAGTTAGGGTTTCACTGCTGTGGAGAGATACCATGACCAAGGCAACTCTCATAAAAGAAAACATTTAATTGGGGCTGGCTTACAGTTTCAGAGGTTCAGTCCATTATCATCATGGCGGGAAGCATGGCAGCATGCAGGCAGGTATGGTGCTGGAGGAGCCAAGAGCTCTCCATCTTGATCCATAGGCAACCAGGAGACTGGATTTTTTTTTTTTCACACTAGGAGGAACTTGAGCATTTAAGACTTCAAAGTCCCACCTCCACAGTGACACACTTTCTCTAACAAGGCCACACCTTCTAGTACTGCCACTCCCTATGGCCAAGCAAGCATTCAAACACTTGAGTCTGTAGAGGCCATTCCTATTCAGACCATCACTAGGAGGAAAGGGGAACAGGAACAAATTGGAATGGAGGTTGGAAGTTGAGATTTATAGAGAGGGGTTGGGAAGCTTCTCTGAGGAGATGCATTTGAAGCAAGACTTGGAAGAAGTGGACCGAGAGCCCTCTTGCTGTCTGGACAGTGTGCTCATGCTGAGAACAGGGGTGAGGTGAGGTGAGGTGAGGGAGAATTGTTTGGGAAGGAACAGACGGAACAGGAAACGATGTGTTGAGAAGGTGGGTGAGGCCGGGTAGTAGCTACTCCTTTGTCAGAACCCTTTCAGCTGCTTAATTAAAACGAGTAGCGTTCTTCTATCATATGATAGCCTATCCCTCAATATATTTACTACTAAACAATAAATTTCCTGATAGGGGTTTCTGCCTAAGACACTGAAAAATTTCTCTCCAACAAAGAAAAAAATAAAATACAAAAGCAGAAAGGGTTATTGTTTTGGAGGGGGGTTAGGATGGGTTTGTTTGTTTCTGTTTGTTTAATTTGTTTTTTATATATCAAGGAGCTGAGGTCACAGGGCAGCCAGGATGTCTGGACCCCAAGAAAGCATAGCCACACTCTCCCACTGTTCTCTAGACTCAGGTGAGACGCCAGGGCTGGGTCCCTGTGGCACAGCACAGAAGGCCAGACCATTCCTGTACAAGTAAATGAGCAGAAGCTAAGTATGTCTTTAAAGTTTTGCCTGAGGGTGGAAACAGCCTGAGATAACATGCAAAACACTCAGTTCCTGGGGAAATGGAAGAAAAGGACGCCTACTGGGGAGGAAGTGTCAAAAACTCCACTAGCCTTTAAGAATACCATTAGAGCTATCTGTCCATCACAAAACTCACCATAGGGTTATTTGGCTGCCATGAAAAGGGGAAACGAAAACACTTGGGGGGAGGGGGGGTTTCACACTGGCATACAACCTCCTTAACATGTAGTCTTACAATATAGCAGGGCCAGGTTAACTGCTTTCTGCCACCAGCCTAGCAAGTGCTGCATCATAAGCAACAGCCATCCACTGCTGAGAAAGGATCAACAGAAAGGATGCACCATGTACACAGCTAACCAAAAGCAGACAGGGAGCAAGTGCCACTGTCGAGAAGCCTGCAGGGCCTAAGAGAAGGCTCATTATCATTAGGTGGTGCAATGCACTGAAAGGAGCCATAGCAACCAAAATCTCACATCCAGTTACATCCAGCTCACCTTCTGAGTAAATTGGCTCATCCTCAAATCTGGCCCACTGTCAAGGCCACCTCAGTCTCTACAGCTCTCCACACAGTGTCCAGTGCTCAGCCAAACACAGTGAGACACACACACACCCAAAAAATCAAGAAATAACAGAATAGACTCAGTGATGATTCAGATGTTAAAACTATCAGCCAAGCACTTAAATTATTATCATTAAATGAATTATCATTATTAATAATTATATTGCTATGATTATGTTTTACATGTGATATATTTTATATTATATATAATATATAATGTATATTTATTATAACATATTTTATATTCTAATTATAGGTTATAATTAATTATAACAATTATTATTTATTACAAATTTATTAAATATCATTACATTAAAATCATTAAAATGTCTAGGACAACTATCAACAAAACCTAATTCAGACTGAAGTATGACTTATATAGCCTGTGAACAGACATCATGATCTACAGTTTTAAAAAGAAGAATGTAAGATAGATCCTACATTGCAACTCACAGAGTTTGCGATACTCTCTACCTTGTCCTTTACAGAAAAAGCTTGCCAACTCCTGACCTGGTGGAATAGGTGACAGTGTGTATAAACTGCTAGTGAATCCCGGAGATGAACACTACTGGGGAAAATATCAAATAGAATGCTGTGCCAGAGAACCACCGTGGCAGGCTTATCAGTAGGCCTGGCTGTGGCCAAGGGGCTGGGGATAGGACTTTTAAAGACAGATCACTAAGAATAATGCTAACACACACAGTAAGAAAACTGTGGAAAATGAGAGTGGAATATCCAAGAGCTGTGAGATGACATCAGACAACATGTGTGTAATTGGAGTGTGTCAGAAAGAAAAGAGAAAGAACAGGCCTAAGAAACAAAAGGGTGTCAAAGCCACAGATCCAAGACTCTCAGAGAACTCCAGGCAGAGTCAGTCTGTTGAACACCCACACGCTCTTTAAATATCTGAAATGTAAAGAAAAGAAAGAATACAGACTTACATGCAGTTAGAGAAAAGAGCAGCATCGTACACTCAAGCTTTGAGAACAGAGGAAGACAAACAGTAACAGAAGTCTCCTCGTCAAAAACTGTACATAAGACAGTGAATGGCGCTTTAATGCAATGGGAATGACGTCTCAGTAGCCTAGAACTTACTCCACAAAGAGAATAGAAATCTAGAAACATGACGGAGGTGTACTCAGACAGAGAAAGCCCGCTGCTGTTAGACACACTTCAAGAAGTCCTACAGGACCTTACCTGAACGAAGAGACCATACTTGGCAAAAATACGGCTCTCCAAATGGAAGGCAAGAGTTCCCGAATGGAGGGTGAGAGACGACACGGTGTTGCATCTGACTTTAACCCTAGCACTTGGGAAGCAGAGGCAGGAGGATGTCTCTGAGTTCCAGGCCAGCCAAGGATTCATGGTGAAACCCTGTCTCAAAAACAGAACAAATAATAATAATGGGTTTTCTAAAGAAGGGATTACCAATTTGTTCTGGAAGGAAGCAAATAGTAAGTCCTTATGACACAAAAAAACTATGCAAATAAGTACTAAAGAAAACTGCCTGCATCTAAGACCCGGGTGCTCACCATGTAACCCACTTCTCACAGCAGACTGTCAGGCAGGACTGTGTAAGGCGTGAGATAACTTCCAGGACTCCATGCACAGCTAAGATTTAATGCCAGTCTGTCTGCTGGCGAGAGTGTTCTCTTCTACACCGCGTGCTACCGCTTCTGAGAGTAGTTGAGTGTCCTCCAGATCGCGCTGCTGGTACACATCCAAGACAGGACCCAGATGCCGGCACCCTCATCTTGAGCAGTTCCAGTCTCCACTCTCATACCCCTCATCTCTTATCTCCCCAGGGAATGCCATCTCTCCTGAAAGTAGAAAGCAAAGTTTTACATTGAGTAGGTCGTCAGAATGCGTGTTGATTAAAACAAAAGCACATGCCTTTAATCCCAGCACTCAAGAGGCGGAGGTAGGCGGATATCTATGACTTCAAGGCCAGCCTAGTCTGCGTAGTGAGTTTCGGAACAGCCAGAGCTACAGAGTGAGACTAACCGTACATGCTGCTCTTCTACAGGACCTAAGTTCTTTTCCCAGCAGGAACCTTACAGCTGCTTACAGCACGGCTCCAGGGTGCCCTGGCCTCTTCATAGGCACGTATGTAAGCCCAGATACAGGAAATGCTCAGGATGAAAGATGTAATGCAGGTTCTTGAGCCAAACATTTCAGACAAAATCATAACTCAAACTAGCAAAGTATCTTAGTTAGGCTTTCTGTTGCTGTGAAGAGACACCATGACAACACCAGGAAAACATTTCATTACAGCTAGCTCATAGTTTCAGAGGTTAAGCATGTCAGCATGCAGGCAGACATGCTGCTGGAGAAGGAGCTGAGAGCGCTACATCTGGAGCAGCAGCAGCAGGCGACTGCCATACTAGGTCTAGCTTTAGCATATGAGACCTGAAAGCACACCTCCACAGTGACACACTTTCTCCAACAAGGCCACCCATCTGATAGTGCCACTCTGTATGGAGCAAGCATTCAAGTGTGGTTTTCTATGGGGCCATTCCTACTCAAACCACCATACAAAGATTGGTTTAAAAAATAAAAAAAGAGGCTCTGGAGTCTTTCATGTACAGACACACATAATTAAAACTAATAAAAATAAATCTTAGAAAAAATTAGCATGTATCTTTTGAGTCTTGGGAAAGTGGCTAGTTTGGAAAAAGACTGTTTGCCTGGCTAAAATGTCCCAGCTCCTTTCACCCTTGCCTACCCTGGGAAAGCTGCTGGTGTCTATAAAATCATAATGGTAATGACCAGTCACTGATTTCACAACAGGTGGTTAGATAGGATTTTTAGTTGTGTGAGCCGCTAGGAACCACGCTACCTGTTATAGGGATCACTGAAGTTACTAATGCAAGCAAAAGTCTAAACAACTAATAGAAAAACCACTTCGTATCTTCTGGCTTTTTTTTTTTTTTTTTAACAGTCTTTGCTAATATTGAATTCTAATTTTGTCTGAAATGTTTGGCTTAACAATCTACATTACCTCTCTCATCTTGACCATTTCCTGTTTTAAAAACTAAGCCTATCTGGGCATCCAAACACGTAACTGCAATCTCAGCACTCCAGAGCCAAGCAAGACGAGGGCCCCCAAGGTGCCTTGGTAGGTAAAGACATATGCCACATAGGCCTGGAGGCCTGACTTTGAACCCACAAAGTTGTCCCCTAACCTCCATCCACATGCCCTGGAGCATGCCCACAATACACACACAGGTGTGGTGGGCAGTGGGGGGACTTTTAATGTAAAAGAAAGGAGGGAGGAAAGACAGACAGACAGAGACGAGGATTGCAAGTTCTAGGTCAGTTTAGGACGCAGAATGAGACCCTAGTCTTTGGTTGGTTGGTTGGCTGGTTGAATTGTTTTGTTTTGAAAACATACTTGGTGGCAGAGCACTTGCCTAATATATGGGAAGAAAGGCCCGTGCTTGGTCCCTAGCACCAGGTCAGGAGATTTGAGTTGCCCAAGTCTGGGTTCCATTTGTCACCTGGGAATTGGTGGAGACTTAGTGACACTAGAAAGAGTGTCTAAGCTGCAGCTACACCTGACACTCTGTCGGCTCATGCCTCTCTCAACTGTAGGAAGAGATTTTGTCAGCCCTCATAGAATCGCTGTGGGCATTAGATAAACAGTAGAGAGTCTGCAGGCCTCATATGGGCCCGCATCAGTTTACTTCCTCCCTCCTGATGATGTGGAAATTATACTTAAAGATCGTTAGCTTTAAATGTACAAATGAGACACAGTTGTTTTTACAATTAATGAATAATAAATAAGTAAATGAAATTTACTTCCCACTGGAGCCACGTGGCTACCCTGCCATTGTCCTGGTGACATGAGAATTCTTCAGTGGCTTAAGACCAGCCAGTGTAGGCCACAGAGGGAACAAAACAGATGTCATCCCATCTCTGTATTTGGTTAAGTGACGTGTAAGAACTCGTGCTTCAGTCAGTCTGTTGTGCCTCTAGTATGTGAGTGCTGTAGCTTCCACTTAGCTTTGATTGTGAGCATTTGCTGTCGTGATCAGCCCCCCCCCCCCCGTTGCACTAGTATTCCTTAAGATCATGGGAGGGCGTATTAGAGCTTCATTCATTCATCTGAAAATAAAGAGATTCATTTTACTGGTGGTATTGACAACAGGCTGGTATGACTTGGTGGTAGAGCTCTTCCTTGATAGTATTGGCTCTAACTGTGCTAAGGTGAGCAGCAAAACTCTTCGTAGTCTGAGGGAAGGAAGGAGATCCTCAGTACACAGGGCTTGGCTGGTGTGCCCCCCAACCCCCCATGGCTCCCATGTGCAGTGTTACATTGTGTTTTACTGGTCTAGTGGCTAGAGATGTCCCTCGGGGGAGACTTCTATGCAAAACCTGGATTCCACTACAAACAAAAAAAAAGAAGGAGGTGGAGGAAGGGAGGAAAATAAACCAAAAACAAAGGGAAAAGAAAAAACTGAAAGAATGAAAAAATAATAGGATTCAATTAAAGACATCTTTGAAAGCTGTCGTATTTATCCCCCAAGTTGAGAGAAATACAGTAAGATCAGCATATGTGACAAAGGACAATGCAAAATTGGCATCTCCTTCTCCTAGAGCAGGTGCCACCTGGTGAAGTAGAAGTGAGACTATCACACAAATCTAGTAAGAAGTGGGTCCATCAGCCTGACTGCGAAGGTTTCTGTTTGGTGCTCTGGAGTAAGCAATGAGTCTGCCAGGGGTGGCAGCACATACCATTAATCCCAGCACTCAGGATAGCCAGAGCTGTAGAGAGAGACCCTGTCTCTGAATAAATGAATGAGTGAGTCAGTCAATCAATCCAGGACAGCCAGGGCAAAGAGAGTCCCTGTCTCTGAATAAATGAATGAGTGAGTCAGTCAATCCAGGACAGCCAGGGCAGAGAGAGACCCTGTCTCTAAATAAACAGATAAGTGGATGGATGGATGGATGGATGGATGGATGGATGGGTGAAATTAACATGGTAAGTGTGTGTTTCTAGGAGTTGTATTTTGCTTGCACTTGATGTGAAGCCTTTGTGATTAGCAAGAATGATGATATCCAGTTACCCAGGTCTTTTCAATGATAGCTTAATGAGCCCCAAAAGTAATCCCTTAGAATCTAGTTCATTTGGTCTTTCCTCACCCTTGTCTATGGCCTTTTGTACTACATTGCAGATGTATGTGGTGGGCATGCCACGGCACATACGTGAAGATGGGGGACAGCCTGTTGGAGTCAGCTCTCTCCTTCAGTAATAAGGGTTTCTGAGTAGATCAAGAGGGTTAGCAGTGAGCACCTTTACCTACTGAGCCATCTCGACATCTCATGCATATCTTCTTTTTTGTTTGTTTTGTTTTTTTGTTTTTCTGAGACAGGGTTTCTCTGTCTAGCCCTGGCTGTCCTGGAACACACTCTGTAGACCAGGCTGGCCTCGAACTCAGAAATCCACCTGCCTCTGCCTCCCGAGTGCTGGGATTAAAGGTGTGCGCCACCACTGCCCAGCGCATGCATGTCTTTTTATCCTCACTTTATGCTGTGCTGGACAGATGGCTCAGTGGTTAAGAACGCTGGCTGCTCTGGCTGAGGGCCAGAGTTCAGTTCCCAGCACTAGCAGCTCATAACCACCTTGCAGCTGCAGCTCCAGGGAATCTGATATCTTCTGTCCTCCTTGTGCAAGCAAAACATGCACACAGAATCTTTAAAAGAAATCTTTTTTAGCTAATTCTGCATGTAGTATGTTACATAATTTATAAATAAATAGAACATATTACAAGTATATACTTTTTTTTAAACCTGTACTCACATTTAGTCAGAAAAGTTTGAGAACCTCTGGCCTAGCTTCTGGCTGACTATCAGAAGCACCTGGGACATCAGTTAGAGGATCTCTGACCAGGCCCAGGGCCGGTATTTCACGAGACTTCATGGCTGCTTCTGATGATCTGATGTATTTGAAAGTCACTCTGTGTCTTTTTTCACTTCTTAGAATGTTTTTAATACGTGTTCCTACTCTATATGTTTTTGGCCAAAGAAATTAATTTTTTAATTAATCTGTGAGGCTAAATCATAAGAAACTACCAATGTTTAACATTTTGAACCATTTTGTATATCTTTGTTGCATATTTTATTTATTTTTAATTTATTATTGTTGTGTGCATCAGGTATACATGTGTACATGCATGACACTTTTAGATGGGTCCGAGGGATCAAACTCAGATCACCAGGCTTGGACAGCAAGTCCTTTTACTAGCCTAGCCCTCTCACCAAACCTTTTGTATATTTTAAAGTAAGATTCTTACAGGCCTTTGGTAATGCGTTTTCTCTTTGTGATGTGCCTGTCGTCAGCTCTTAGTTCCCTATATAATAAAATCCCTTCATATGCCTTGGACTCTGTGAACAGAGATTTAATCCCAGAGACCCCCAAAAACCTGAAATTGTGCTTAACATACATGAAAAGCCCACCTGTTGTGGGCAAAATAAGCAGTTTGTAAAGTCGTGGCTGCCTTGTGGTCACTCCTTGCCTAAGCTGAGAGGTACACGCTGGCCGATGGTACAGAGCAGTGTCTTTTTTCCCAGAGTGAAAGTATTCCTGTGGCATTTGCACAGCATGCTAACTGTGTACTAAAACAGTTAAGAAAATGCCACTACTCTTCAAGAATAAGTGCTTATGAGAGATAGTTCAAAGAAAACGTAAACGTTTTCAAAATTTGTGTTATGTATTTTACATGTGAACTAGAAGCCACGTAGGAAGCAAAAAGGGGAAAGTTCAACATTTTAAAATTGTCTTTTACATTTTGGGGGAGGGAGCACCTATCTGGGGATCAGGTGACAGCTTGGGGAACTGGTTTGGTCCCTCCACTGTGTGGGTCTCAGAGATTGGATTCAGGTCATGGTGGCAAGAGCCTCTTCCAGCTGAGCTGTCTCATCCGGGTGTTCAGCCTTTAGAAACAAATGTTCACATGTTTGCATATCTGACTAAAATCACTATTACCCTTCTGAGTGAAGTCTTGCCAAGTCTTGCTGATCTATAACATTATGGTTGTAATAACACTTCCCTGGGAACCTCCGATGGCATTCTTTATGGTTTGCTGGACTGCTTAGTTGGCATGGGTTCTACAGAACTCAGGCTTGAACCCAGGACTTCACAAGCCATCCAGCATTCTAACACTAAGCTACATCTCCAGCTCCACTGCCAGCCGGCCTTGTGTTTATTTTGGTGTGTATGGTTATGTTTGTGTGTGCACGTGCACATGCCATGGAGACCTGGGGTGACCTCTGCTCCATTCTTCAAGGACAACACAGCACCTTCTTCCTTCCTTTGTTTTTGTTCTGTTTTGTTTTCTGAGACAGAGTCTCTCAGTGACCTGGAAATCACCAAGTACAGTAGGCTGGCTGGCCAGCAAGCACCAGGAGCCCTCTTATCTCTGCTTCCCTAGCACTGGGGTTATAAGCATGGGCCACTCCATCTAGATTTCTTATGTGAGTCCTGGGAACTAAACTCTGGTCCTCAGACTTGCAAGACCGAGCTTCACCTGTATGAGGCCCCTACCCCACTACCTTTAATTTCCAATTATAAATTTTCAGTGACCTGGACTGGAGCTATGTTAGCGTTTTCCTGCATAGTTCAGGCTATATAGTGACACCAAACAGAAGCTTGCTGTTGATATCCCTGGTGATTAGGGCTAAGAATGCTGCAAATGGGTTAAACTCATAGACAATTCCCAGATACCATTTTAGCCACTAAGATTCTTTTCCTGTATGACTTCTTTGGGGCTCTCTTGTTAAGCTTGGAACTTGACACACTGAGGATTCTGCTTTCCCTCCACCTTCCGCTCAGCACTGCTCTAAAACGAAGAACAAACACAAAATAGGGCAGCATGGGTGGCAGCCAGATAAAGACGACTCGAAGGATGACTAGCCACCCTGATACACGGGGCAGACTCATGGTTGCCATCAACCCTGTAGAGCGTCCAACGGCTAGGAGGTCAGATAAAGTGAGGTCCAGGTCCCTTTAAAAGTGGAAATAGGAAGGTTTGGCTTTGGATGAGAAGAGCATCACCAAAAATCCATTTCCAGCAACTCTGTGGTTCAATGTCTGCCTTTGGTGTTACTGGCTGACACCAAAATCCTGGCTGCTTGGGAGGCTGAGGCAGGAGGACTATAAAAAATTATTGATAAACAATTACTTCAGAACTGGAAAGATGGCTCAGGGGTTAAGAGTGCTGACTGCTCATGCAGAGAGCCTGGGTTCAGTTCCCAACACCCACATGCTGGCTAACAACCCTGTGTAACTCCAGTTCCTGGACATCTGATGCTCTCCTCTGACCTCCTTGGACACCAGGAATACATGTAACGCACATACATACATGCAGGCAGATCATATAAAACAAAATAAATGAATCTTTGTTTCAATGGCTCTTTCTTTACAGGTGATCTCCTTCTTTAGTTCAAGACTGCTACAAGCTGGAGCTGAGCTGTCAGTGGAAAGGGTCTTGGAAATCATTAAACAAGGGGTTGTGGCGCTGCCCAAAGACAGACTAAAGGTAAGCTAGCTAAAGAGTTGTCCGTGACACTGGCTGCTGATCATTTGAAGCACATACATATCAGCATCCAGCAGCATCAGACTTCTACTGCTTACACTCATATGTCAAAGAAGCTAAATATTCCCTCTGCTATATCCTGATACCAAAACCTCCGTTCATAACAGAATAGCCAGATATGTGTTTACATCACTGCACACCCCATGGATAAGCCCTGCATACCCCATGAGCAACTCATAGTTAACAAGTATATTTTTAATCCAGTCAAACAAACTGAATCATACAGACATCACAAAAGGCTAATGGGACGGTGATGGTGATGGTGATGCCAATACCGTGCTTGGTGCCTGGTGTTGGTGAGTGCCTCTCCATGTCATGCCGGGACCTTGGCCTCTGAGTGTACCACCTCACTCAATACCCTTCTCGATCATCAGTGTTAACAGCTGAAGGCATCCAGTGACGAGACAAGTATGGAAAGATTCATTTACCTAGAATATTCCAACCAGGAAGTGCTTGAGCTGAGTCAGTCCCAGGCAGTCTGCCTCCAAAGCACTTGCTTATGATCCATCTACTGCTTAGTGTATGCCTTCATACAGTAATGGAAAGAAACGTACCTCATGGTTGTTAAGAAAAGACTTTACATTTGTGTGGTAGAGGCTCTCTTGCAGTGGCTGTAAGTCTATGCCCCTGACCTGACCCTTTAGGGCAGTGGTTCTCAACCTTCCCTATGCCACGTCTCTTAATACAGTTCCTCAGGCTGGGGTGACCCCAACCATAAAATCATTTTTGTTGCTACTTCATAGCTGTAAACTTACTACAGTTATGAATTATAATGTAAATTCTGTGCTTTCTGATAGTCTTAGGTGACCCTTGTGAAAGAGTCATTTGACTCCCCATATCCCACAAAGTGTCATGACCCAGAGGCTGAGAACCACTGTCTCAAGGTGCAGATATTTTATTTGTCAAAAAAGATTATTCATTTCTTAGTTTTTGATAGCAGAAAACATAGTGATATCTGTAGGCCAGAAGCAAGGCATCTTGCTGCACGTACATGTAGCTTGTGACGAAGAAATTAAGGGTAGAAATTAAACAAACTGGGACCCATCCAGTCGTCACTGGTGTCTTGACAACAAACTTGAGAAAGGCATTTTCATCTCGCCTCCCTAGCCTCCTCTCTAGTCTGCGTCTGCATTCTCCTGGGGTACAGAGGAGAGCAAGAGCCTTGCATGTTCCAGAGCCCTTCTCTCCCCATGAGTCTACCATGGTTGCTGGAGAGTTGGAGGGCACAAGAAGGGGAGCTTTTCTCCAGAGACAGACAGAGAGACAGACAGCACTTTTAGTCAGCTTGTTGCTACTGTAACAAAATGCCTGAAGTAATCAACTGACAAAAAGAGATTTGTTGTAGTAGTTTCATCCTGTGGGTCAGTTGGTTCTGTTTCTTTGTGCTAGTCATGAGACAACATGTTATGACAGAAGCGTGTGACAGAACTAAGTTTTGTGCCTCGTTCAAAGCCAGGAAACAAAAGAAGAAAGAAGTGGGGCTACAGTGTCCCCAGTAACCGCAAACCTCCCCAGTCCCTCTCAGTGCCCCACAAGCAGGACACCAAGTCCTTAGTATGGGGGCCTTTGGAGAACATTCTGTATCCAAACTGTACCTCCTGTCTTGCAGTAGGTGGTTGAGGTTGTCGGTGGCAGCCAGAGATGCTGAAGTTTACAGTGGCTCACCAAGAGCCCTGGATCTTCAGTGCCTCTCACGAAGCCCTATGTACTTGAGTAGCTCCTGTTTACCCTCCCATGGCTGTCCAGAGAAGTAAAACCCCCGATTTCAGTAGATACTGATTTATATAAAGAACAGAAGCTGCAAGGCTGTCCCCACCAATCACCTGCTTTGCCTGGAACATCAAAGTGGGGGTGCAGGAGCAGCTGGCAAGGCTTCAGCTAAAGCCTTGACCTTGGACCTGGGTTTCCTGTGCCCTTTAAGATATACACATACCACCTTCATTGCCACAGCCTAAGACTAAGTCCTGCAGGGCCCTGCTGGGAAATGCCACACCAGGCTCTCAGTCACTACCCGACTGCATAGCATGAAAGGGAAGGAGAATGTTCAGCAACACCTCAACCCCCAGACAGTGCAGCACAGGGTCTGTCTAAAGATGCTGTAACTCATCATGAGAAGCAGCAAGCCGTTCCCTGCACTGTGTATAAGAGGCAGAAGGAGCAGCGTGAGCCTGCTCAGACAGCTGCAGACTCTGCTGGGAGTTACGTGAATCCAGGGAGGCAAGGAGCAAGCTGGGGTTTCTGGTCCAGAAAGAGAGGACACAGTTACAGTTACATACCCTCCTATCGCCAGTAAGGCTTCCTCCTCATCGAGCTGGTTGAATGTGTCCTTTAAACAAAATTGAAGTCCAAGGTAAGTAAATGAATAGTGAAAAGGGTGCTAGCCCTTTTATTTGATTTTTTTTTTTTACTGTATTTTTTATTTGACACAGTAAATGTACATACTTACATTTTAGTACAAGTGTTCATGTGTGGGGTCAGATCGGAGTAGTGACATCTGTCACCTCAGACATTTGCTAATTGTGCCGGGAGCATTCACAAATTGTCGCTACAAGCTGTTATGAAGTGTTCGCTTAGTGCCAACCATAGTAATTCTCTTCTGCTAAAAGTGGTTGACCCCATATTCCCATCGGCCATCACCCTCCCACACACCCTTGCTGGGCTCAGGTAAGCACTAGTCTACACTCTCTGCTTCTACATGTTAGTAAGAACATCCGGTGTCTGTCTTTGTGTACCTGACTTATCTTTATCTTGCATCCTCGTTGCTGTAGATGGCAGCATTGTTTACAGTTGAGTAATGCTCCACTGTATATGTGCACCACATTTCCTTATCTAGTTGCTCATCCACAGCCCCTGGGTTGATTCTACCTCTTGACTATCGTCAAGAGTGAGGCAGGGAAGTGCAAGTGACTATTTCAGATACATACCTTTGGTGGTGTGAGTCAGAGTGGCCCCCATAGACTCATGTGTGTGAATGCTTGGCCCATGGGTGTAGCACTCTTAGGAGGTGTGGCCTTGTTGGAGTAGGCATGTGACAGTGGGGACTGGCTTTGAGGGTCTCATGCTCAAGCTAGGCCTAGTGGGGCAGTCTCCTCCCACTGCCTGTGGATCAAGATGCAGAGCTCTCAGCTCCTCCTCCAGTACTATGTCTGCCTACATGCTACCATGTTTCCCGTCATGACAATAATGGGCTGAACCTCTGAAACTGTAAACTAACCCCAATTAAGTGTTTTTCTTTACAAGATTTGCCATGGTCGTGGTGTCTGTTCACAGCAATAGAAACCCTATCTAAGACAATACCAATACTAAGATCGTCAGATGTTTCTGTTGCTGTGATAAATAACCATTTCCAAAAGCACCTTGGAGAAAGGGTTTATTTCTTTTTACAGCTTGTAGTCCATCATCCAGGAAAGTCTAGTCAGGAACCTAGTACCTGGAAGTAGAAGCTGATCCAGAAGCCTTGGAGGAGTGTTGCTTGCTGGCATGCTCCTCATGCCTGGCTCTGCCTGCCTTCCTAATTACCTAGAACCATCAGTCTAGGAATGGCCCCACCCACAGTGAACTGGGCTCTCCCACATCAGTCAGTGGAGAAACGCACCACAGGCTTACCCACTAGCCAGTCGTTTGGAGGCATTTTCTCAATTGAGTTCCCTCTTCCCAACTGACTCTAGCCTGTGTCAGGTTGACATTCAAGTGACCAGAACACTGAATCTATTTCTAGTTTTTCTAGTATGCTCTCTGTACTGATTTCTCCCACGCTGTGCCAGTCTTTTTAATCTTTTGACACAGTTTCTCAAAATTCTGGCAAATATAACTTGCCAGTACATTTTAGAACTTAAATCCTACACTAATAGTAATGCTGTAAGATGGTTTTCTAACTGTCTTTATAGCATTGAGCTGTTCCTGTTGTCACCACAGCTTTCTAGATGACATAGCTAAGACCTCAAGACACAGTAATGTTCCAGTGTGAAGCTGGGCCCAGCTACATGTTTCACATGTACAGCCTTTCTCCAGGCAATGTTTTCACACTGTGCTAGCCTGGGCACTGGGTCATTATGGTTTCTCGACTCCTAAGTTAGGGTTAATTTGAGATCATATTTAGCATTATGTTAGTAAGCCCAATTGTGAGCCAGAGAAGCAGGTAAGGTTACAGTGAAGAACCTAGAAATCTCATGAAGTGAGGAGGAAAGGGTATGTAACCTGAAGAGAGGACCCTGGGAGATACAGGGAGCAGCCACTGCAAGGATTATGTCACAGAAGAATCAAGCCTTTAATCTTTGGGGTGGGAATTGGGCCAGGAGAGCTCTTGTTCACTTTAAAAAGGTGTGTCTTCTTGGCCACTTCCTGTGACAGACCTGCAGCAAAGTCTGGGAGCAAATAAAAGCATCATGTGACCCAAGGGCTCGAATCCATGGCAGAGGAGAGCTCAGTTACAAGAAGTCCTGTGGGAACTCGGCAGGGTGGCTCTGTTGGTAAGCTGCTTGCTGCACATGAAGATCCGAGGCACCATGTAAAATGCTGGGCTCAGAGATAAATCTGCAACCCCAGTGCTGGGGATCCCCAGAGCCCATTGGTTAGCTAGTCTGACCAAGTTCATGAACTCCAGACTCAACAAGAGACCCTGTCTCAAAATTAAGGTGGAAGGGCTAGGAAGATGGCTCACTGGATAAAGCACTCACCATCCCAGTGTGAGGATGGGGGTTCCAGTCCCAGGCCTGTGTAATGTTGTGTGGGCATGATGTCTAACTGCAATTATAGCATTCACAAAGTATCAACACAGTAAGTCCCCTTAGAGCAAGCTGGCTAGCTAGCCCAGCGGTGTCTGTAAGCTCTGGGTTCAGCTGAGAGACCCTGCTTTATGCATAAGACGGAAAACAGAAGGGCAAGACTCCTGATGCCAACACCACACATTTGTGTACACAATACATGTAAACACACGCATGCACACAAAATCTTATGATGGAAGGCTGGCCAGAATTATACCGAAGATTTCTTGTGATTTCTTACGAGTCCAGAATTCTGTCTTTCTTGCTTCCATGCTGAGTTTTGTAGAGCAGTGCCCTGTTACCAGCAGATAAAGTCTGAAGTTACTCTGGGATTCTAAACAGCGCCAGGCCTCTACGCCTCCTTGCCCAGCCTTCTTCCTCCCCAGCCCCCCTGCTCCAGGCAACTCTGTACTTTTGTCCTTCCCTGCCCTCCCTTTGTGGGTTTGCTCCTGCGGCTCTCATCTGGAGATGGCTCTCATCTGGAGATGGCTCTCATCTGGAGATGGCACCCTGTCTCTCCTCTGTCATCTGAGGTGGCGTCCCTTTTACCTTTCAACTTACTTGGACCCTGAACTTCCCTTAAGGCCCTGCTGGATTTCAAAGAACACATGAAGACCTTCTTGAGCTCGCATCCATGTGTGTGTCTCTCTGCAAAACGCCCAGAGCACTTTATTCCCGGCATCCTCTTCCGCCGCGTGTTAGGTGTTTAAACGTCTTTCCCCTCCACTAGTAGCTGATCTGCAGCCCCAGCTGCCTAGCTCAGTCCATGAAGTGGGTGGAGGAGTGAGCCGCCCATGTTACCTACTCTGTACAGGAAGTGGGGGGCTGTTCCCATCCAGGAGTTGAGGAGTCAAAAGTTCTGTGCCTTTAGATGTTCTTTTCAAAATTGTATTCTGCCATCTTCTAAAATCTTAATGCCTGTAACTGCCTCTCCCTGTTCTTGGGGCACTGTCCTAGACACAATGGCGACATCGGAGGACAGGACAAACAAGCCCTGCTTGCATAGAGCAGACTGGAGAAGACACACACTAAGTTAAAATGTAAAATGAGTGTTGTCTTAGAAAGCAGTGACTAGCAGGAAAGTCAAGGACAGCAGAAGGTGGGCAGTGTGGGGGCAGTGCCTAGGAAGTGTGAGGGAGGGCATGGAGGGGCAGGGCATAGGCAGGGTGGGGGCAGGGCCTGGGAAGTGTGAGGGAGGGCATGGAGGGGCGGAGCATAGGCAGGGTGGGGGTAGATTGTTGTAGGGGGCAGGGTGTGGGCAAGGTGGGGGTGGGGCAGAGTCCAGGCAGAGTCTCTGCTGTTCTCATCGCTGTTGTCATTGTGTTTTATTTTTGCATAAGTTTATATTTACAGAAAAGTAACATAAGTAGTAAGAGTTCAGCTCAGGAAGGCTGTCCAGATAAAATGCTTTCTGGATTTATTCAGGGCACAGTCTATAAGGAGAGTCTTTGGGGCTGGATAGCCCATTGGTGAGCTCCATATGAGAGCTGTTCTCAAACAAAATAAACAGCATTCTTGATGCTAACACCAAAGTTATCTTTTGGTCTCCACATGCGTGCACATATATGTACCCCTGACGCACACACACGCGCGCGCGCGCGCACACACACACACACAGAGAGCAAGTGGTAATAGTTTCATTGATACTCATTTCTGTCTCAAATACTGTTAACAAAGCCACACCTCCCATGAACTTGCTGCTCTCTCCCTGTACCCGTTAGCACTCCACTGCTCTCTCCCTGTA
>JADRCH010000015.1:1027329-1040405 GCA_019843965.1 Rhynchomys soricoides | reverse complement strand
CCCTCCAGACCTTTCCCTCCTCCCTCCAGACCTTTCCCTCCTCCCTCTCTTCCAACAGCAGCTAATGCATTGGGCTCCACCGAGGCACCTTTCTTCTTGTTTGTCTCTTCCTAGTGTGCCTCAGCTCCTTCCTTTCACCTCACCCTTACGAGCTGTGTCCTTGATCCCTTCTGACACAGGCTCCGATGCCTGATCTGTTTTCTAGTTCCTTTATAAACATTCTTTACCCACGAACCCTTCCATGGGCCATAGAACATAGTGAAGCTTGACTTATAATACTGACCTTACAGCAAAATGAATCACAGAGTGCAGGCCACAATACATGAATATATTGTCTTTTATTGTACTGTACTCAAGAATAAATGATTCCTTAAGACAGGCACATATACAGGGAAATGCAGCCTTTTATAGTTACAGCCAATAGAGAAATTAGTTGATCTCTGGGGGTTCTAGAGAAGGTAACCCTTGTTTAGAGTAATATACTATTAAGGCCAAGGTCACAAGTAAATCCTTTAAGTCAGACAAGTAGTTTTGTTCTGGAACATAGAAAAAAACAAAAAACAAAAAAACAAAACCTTGTACCCCTGGGCTCAGCTTGCCTTGCACTCTGTGGTTATAGAGGTTGGAAGATGGATGGCTCCGTTTAAAAACAGAAAACAAAACAATCCATCACCCTCGCTGGAGGAGAAGCTGAAGTTACATTTACTCGCAAGCAGTGAGTCATGCTCTGTTGGTCTAAATGAGAACCTGTCATTACCACAGATGCTCCTGAGCACAAGGGCTTCTTAGCTTTACAGCCAAGGCCCCCTCCATTGCCTTAATCATTTTCAGGGGAGTTGAGTGCTTATAATAAAACAAATCACCTAAAATCTTGAGAGTTTCGTTCACAGGGTACTGCAGTATCTGAAGTTGATTGGAAAGGCTGTATGCATCCGATAGGCTTGGTGATAGTCCGATCAGAGTCATTCAGGGTAGTTTGCTTTTTTTTTTTTTTTTTTCCCCAAGAGAATTAAATCGTTTATTGAGTACACATGATAATGGATGATACACAAGCTTCATTCCCATCTGTTATTTTATCTGATACTGTTATTCAATTTTGATATTGCATAGGGTGTGCCAACAACCATTTTATAACCAAATTGTGATCTTGCTTGGATGACCTTTTCAATGGTGAAACTCATTAACAGTTACAGCAGTAACTGGGAGTTCAACAACACCAAGGTTTTTTGAAGACAATGGCTTCTCCACCCAAGCAACCATAAATAAAATCCAAATGGAACTTGGCACCACCTTGAAGGAATTCTAACTTCACACTGTTGGAGAAGTTGACCAAGATGGCTTCAGAGTAGACTAACTTTACACAGCACATTTTTTTAAAAAAAAAGACACATTTATTTAGCGTCATGGTCAGACTACTACATTTAGCAATCAACAGCATGGGTGAAAAGGGTCCACAGTAAAACCTTTTGTTGGAATGCTTTACACTTTCCCCAGAACAGAAACTAAAATAACCTGTTATACAATTAGTCACAAATACAGTCCTGGAGTTTTTGTCCACACACATGAGTATTGTCTAAAACATGTCTTCTTTGTAGCAGCTAGGCCCCGCCACACTGTGCTTGGCTGAGTTCACAAATCTGTTGTAACCTGTAGCTTCCCTGTCACTTCTCTGGCTCTCCTCTCCTGCTAAGCTTTGTTTCCTGGCTGTAATTAGAACCTTCTGCCACTGCCATAGCTACTGCTGCTGCTGGAACCTCCACAGCCACCTTGGTTTCATGGTTTAGCAAAGTACTGGCCTCCACCACCATAATGGCCAGAACTCCTGCCTCCGAAGTTTCCTCCCTTCATCGGTCCAAATTTAAAGACTGATTATTGTAATTGCCAAAATCATTGTAGCTTCCATCACCTCCAAAATTGCTTCCATCACTGCCACATCCATTATAGCCACCCCACTGCCACTGAAGTTCCCTCCTCGACCAAAATTGTCATTGCCACCAAAACCACCTCCACAACCACCACCAAAGTTTCCGGAACCACTTCAACCTCTCTGGCTGGATGAAGCACTAGCCATCTCTTGCTTTGACAGAACCTTTCTTACTTCACAGTTGTGGCCATTCACAGTATGGTATTTCTGAATGGCAGTCTTATCCACAGAGTCATGGTCATCAAAGGTGACAAAAGCAAAGCCTCTCTTTTTTCCACTGCCTCTATCAGTCATAATTTCTATCACTTCAGTTTTCCCATACTGTTCAAAATAATCTCGTAGGTGATGTTCTTCAGTGTCTTCTTTAATACCACCAACAAAGATCTTTTTCACAGTTAAGTGGGCACCTGGTCTCTGAGAATCTTCTCTTGACACAGCTCTCTTAGGTTCCACAACTCTTCCATCCACCTTGTGTGCTCTTGCATTCATGGCAGCATCCACCTCCTCCACAGTGGCATATGTGACAAACCCAAAGCCCCTGGATCTCTTGGTGTTTGGATCTCTCATGACCACACAGTCAGTTAGCGTTCCCCATTGCTCAAAATGGCTCCTCAGACTCTCGTCGGTTGTTTCGAAGCTCAGCCCTCTGATGAAGAGCTTCCGCAGCTGTTCTGGCTCCTTGGGAGACTCTGACTTAGACATGACGGCAGAGTGATGAGAGCCTTCAGCGATGCTTCCCCGGCAGCATCAACCAGCAGAAAGCGGTAGTTTGCTTTTTTATTTATCTATATATATATAATACAGTATTGGCATACATGTGATAGATTTGTAGGAATAGATTTCAAATTGGAAATACTATTTTATCAAATTCTATGGAAGTGTAAATAATGTCTACATAGTGGTTTATCATATATATTAAGCATTAAATTTTAGCTTTTTGACTACCTTGGCTTAAGAGAACCATAGAACTTATGAATCTTCTCGTCAGCTAGGTAGATGAGCTTGACGTTTTGACATGTTTCCTTTTATTGAAGAATGAAAACCAACTCTGTAGAATTATTCTTCCAGTTTTGGACAAGCAAACCCTAAGATCCAGAAGCCTGTGGCATAGTAACTGGCATTCAGCCAAATAAGATAGTTTTCAATCAAATATTATTTGACATAGCCTTCTAAAATATTTGCATAATAGTGTGTGTGGGAATGTCTACTCATTGGCTAGATCTGTCTATACAATTAAACAACCGGGCTGTTCAGAGTAAATAGTGTTAACATCAGTCTAAACATTCTCTTTCCTAGTGTTCCATGAGAAAGACATCACTGGCTCATTGTGGTCTCTGGACCTTCTATGTAAACAAGAGACTAAACGGCAAGCTCTGAAATCCTAAGTTGCTTGTTTCTCTCTAGGGTTTAGTAGGAATAAAGTTAGTATGTCCTTCCCCATCCACATTAGGAGCCATGGCTCAAAGCTCTGGCTCTCTGCATCCACGGTTCAGCGGGGTCCTGGCTCCCATTTTTCTGGCTGGGAACAGTTTGAACAGACCGAAGGGAGCAGAAGTCATCCAGCCCTGTTGTGCTCACTGCCACTGCAGCTCGTACATGAGTGTAAAAGGTTCCTGGTTGTCCCTGTCATGGACTCAGTTAATTATCTATGCTGTCGGAGGATTAAGAATGTTACCATGTGTAGCATTTGAAAATTAGTGATATTTCTAGAAAAATGTAATCAGAAGATAACTTTTCTTTTAGTGCAAATAGAAAATGGTAGAATAACTTGATAAATCATAATTAAAGTGATAGCAAGCTCACACTAAATGAAGTTACTTTGTAGGGTGCGGGAGTCTTTGTTTGTGGGAGTGTGCCACAGTGCATGTGTGCAGTGCACGTGTGCAGTGCACGTGTGCAGTGCATGTGTGGAGGTCACAGGCTAACCGCAGGTGTCAGATCTTGCTTCCATCCTTGTTTGAGATAGATTTTCTTACGGTTTGCTGATGTGCATACCAAGTGAACTGGCCCCTTGAGCTTCTCATGATTTTCTTGTCTCTGCCTCCCTCCTCCCAGGAGATTAGACATTACACTACTTGTCCAACCTTTTCCTGGTTCTGGAGGCCTGAACTCAGTTCATCGGGCTTGTACAGTGAGCTCTCTACCTGCTGAGCCAGCTCCCTAGCCCATCGATGAGTTTTACGCCTTCATTTTTTTAAATGTAATTTTTAGAATATTTTCATAAGGAGTGTCTCTCTCTCTCTCCCTCTCTCTCTCTCTCTCTCTTTCTCTCTCTCTCTCTCTCACACACACACACACACACACACACACAGAGTTAGATTTAAAACTTCTTTTCCCTCCTGTTGAGAACCTCCTCCTTCTCCAAATGTCACTTCTGCTGGGTATCTAATTCCTGTAATGGACAAATAGTACATTATAACTTACAAGTGTGGTTTGACTGCTCATTCTACCCAAGCTAGTTATTTTATGCCGCATGAGCCAGGACAGCTGGACACCATTGAGGGAAAAAGGGTACATACAAACTCAGGAGGCCCTCAGAAGAGGAAGGGTATACTCACCAGAGGTAGCTAACAAAAGGACAGTTCGCTCTGTCTGTCAGATAGACGGTAGAGAGGGCAAGTTCTGGAAGGTGTAACTGGACTAGGCAGGGAGAATGAAGGAGAGGCTTGGGCTTGACCTTGTCTTGAAGGAACAGAAGGTTTCCACAGGCCAGAGTGAAAGAAGAGTAGCTTGCATAGGAAACCTGTGAGAGGGAGAGGCCAACAGAAGGAAACAACTGGACTCATGGACTCCCTTGCCAAGTCAGTGTGGCTTTTGTCACTTAATGATACAATAACATCATTAGTGCCTTTCACACTTTTTTGACTGTCATTGCCAGCTAAACGCACATATACACACATGTATCTGTACCATGTGTAGTGGCATACACATTTGCATACAACTAAAACAAATCTGTGTAAAACAGTACTCACTGAGTGTCCAGGCTGGTTTTGTGTGTCAGCTTGACACAAGCAAGAGTCATGAGAGAAGAAGGAACCTCAGTTGAAGAAATGCCTCCATGAGATCCAGCTGTAGGGTATTTTCTCAATTAGTGATCAAGGGTGGGAGAGCCCATTGTTGGTGGGGCCATCCCTGGACTGGTGGTCCTGAGTTCTATAAGAAAGCCAGCTGAGCAAACCAGCAAGCTATTAAGCAGCACCTTCCATGGCCTCTGCATCAGCTCCTGCCTCCAGGTTCCTGTCCTGCTTGAGTTACTGCCCTGACTTCCTCAAATGAAGGACTATGATCTAGCAGTTAAGCCAAATAAACCCTTTCCTCCCCAACTTGCTTTTTTGGTCATGGTGTTCATCCTAGCAATACCTAACTAAGACTGAGTGTGATGGGCTCATGACACTATATCTTTTTGAATTGCTGGCTAGGCCTACTCAATTGATGTAGTGGCTGGCTGCTGTTTAATGTCTTAATGTTTTAGAAATCCAGGCATTAAGTGAGTAGTTTCAAAATGTGGTCTTGGGAGGAGGGGTGCATCTCCATCCAGATCTGTGACCTGGTTCTGCTCTTGCAAAACTTGAACTCAAGTTCAGTTCCCAGCAACCACATCTGGCTACATGAACACACAACCACATTCAGGAGATGTTAACACTCCCCAAGTCACCATTCCTGCCCTTAGAAAGAAATGAATGGGTAGGGATGGCTTAGTCAAGGAAGTGCTTGCTGATTTTTTATGAGTTTAAGCCCTAGATCTGCATAAAAAGCTATGCATAGTAATATATGTTTATAATCCTAGTGCTGAGAAAACAGACAAGATGATCCCTGGGGTCTGCAAGCCTACCTTATCCTACATTAGTAAGTTCTAGGCCAGTGAAAAACCTATCTCAAGTACAAGGTACAGCTGTGGGGATAGCTCATTGGGTAGAGCACTTGGAGCACATGAAGACCTGAGTTCAGATCCCCAAAGCCCTTGGAAAAAGCTGGGCGTAGTTGCATACACACGCCTGTAAACCCACCGCTGTGTACATGAAGACAACAGGATGGCTGGGCTTGTTGGCCACTGACCAAGCTCTGAGTTCAGAAAGACCCTGTCTGAAGGTCTAGAGCAGCACAGCCAGCATCCTCCTATGCCCCCCTCTCTTTCACACACACACACACACACACACACACACACACCTCCTAAGGAACCACACCCAAAGTTGTTCTCCTGCCTTCACACATAGGAATACACACCAAAACATGCACATGCACCAAAAATGAGGCCGGGACACAACTATATATCAATTCCATCCAAGTAATTTCTCAGAGCAGGGACTGCAGAGAGCACAGCAGACCTTTATGATATGAACACCAGACACACGTCCATGCTGCCTTCTCTAAGAACAAGCCCAGAACTGCTGGTCTCCAGCCATGAGAGAATTTTGAGAGAATTCTATTTAATAATGAATAGTCACCTGGAGTACTTCTGATCTCAGGTTGGCAACTCTCTCGCAGAAATCTTGATGACATCTTACATTTTGAGGGATCCCTACAGCATGATCTCCAGTTCTCTGCCCTTACCAAAAGTAGGAGCGTGAAAGCTGTATTGACAGACGTGGACTTAGAGGTGTTTCAGCTTCCTTCCCACAATAGACATCTGTTGTGATTCTCTCTCCCTCTTGGCCACGCCCATCTCATCGGAAGCCTTTTCCTGTGAGCTGGGCCCTGGGAAGACAGGGCTTGCACTTTTGTAGGTTCTACTTCCTGTTTTCTTTGACCGCACAGACAGAACATTCAGTCTCCAAATCCTTCTTTACCATTTGTACCACTTATATCCCATGATGCCCTGTGTGCCGCTGTGTGTGTGTTTTCATCTCTCTTTATCCTGGGTTCTCTGGTGTGTTTTCTGTTTCTAACCCCATTCTGACTTCTCTGATACACTCACTGCCTTGCACAGAAGAGTCACTCACTAAATACTATTGTATGGTTGAAAGTCAGCTTGAGAATTAAGTTACCACCTTCAGGTATGGTGATCTGAGTATCAGCCAATTAATAGCCCCACAGAAAACTCCTACAGTGTGTGAACAAATAACACAAAACGTCACCACTCAAAGGAACTGGTCAGTGAATGAAGTAGACTCCTGGAGTCTGCACACATTCAGAAGAAGGGAGATGTAGGCTGTGTATGTTTCTATTTCCACAGCTTTTATCCTGGAGCCAAGTATAATAATATACTTAGTCACAGCAGGGTAAGGCAGTTGTTCTTAATGAAGAACTCAGCCTCTTTCTGGCCTGGGAAACCACCAAAGTCAACCTGAGAAAGATGGATGCTAAGGAGAGTAGTAGAGCCCCAAAAGGCAGCCAGGCGGGTCCCAGATTGTGTTCCTCCAAATGTCAGCCTGATTCTTGAGCAGTCTGTAAGACACTGACCTAAAACAGCCGTGCCAGAGGCCAGAAATCTGAAGTAAGACGGAAAAGTACAGCCCTGGAGATCTGGAGTCTAGGTACAGACTCAGGGAGGGGCAGGAGGACTGTCCCACTGGAAGAGGGGAAGTAGCAAGCTGTGTTCTCGTCTCTCTGCCCTTTTGAAAGCTTGGTCTAACTGTAGTCCATGCCCACACAGAGAATTGGGGAACACATGGGAAAGTGGCAGCCTCTCTGGCCTGGAGAATCAATCAGTAAGAGAAGGAACATAGGGTCCTAAACCCTAAGAATCATGGAGGAACCACAGAAGAGAAAGAGGACTTCCTAAGACCCACAACCATGGCTGGACCTTGATCCACACCTGCTCTTATGTCCCAGTCAAGGGTGGGGGAGGGCTGCCCAGAAACCAGAGCCTGCTCAAAATACGGAGACTCTCAACAACTTAACATTAATTTTATTCAGGATACAGTCCAAATTTTTCCAACATCGAAGGAATCAAGAAAATGGAACACATTCTCTACATAAAAGAAAATCAATTAAGCTCAACCCCAAGATGAACCAGATGTTAGAACTTACAGACAAGGATTTTTGAAGTAACTACTAATAACGCTTCTCCATTTTTTCACAGATGACACATGTTTTCAATGCATGAAAATTTCAGTAGAGAAATGAGATGTCTCAGGCAAGCAATGGAAACTGTACACAGATCCCAAATAGGAGAAAGACAGAGGTCTACAGATCAAGATGGTAATAGCAAGCAGTTAGGTAAGCACAGGGAACCTCCTGTCAAGATGCGCTGGCATCAAAACAGTTGACAAGCAGCGACAGAGACCCACCAAACAGAGCCACGCAGTCCAGGGTAGCACAGGTCTGTAGGAGCAAACAACTGGACAGTTACCTTCCCTGCTCTTACCAGTAACCACAGGGCCTCAGAGAGGCTGAGAGGCTGGGACGGACTCTTTAAAGTGCTTAAAGAAAAAGTGTAAACCCAGAATTCCCTGTCAGGTGAGGAGAGCTCTCAGGATGAAAGCCAACTGAAGACTCTGAGGTGAGGGAGAGTTGCTGGCAGTGTGCCTGCCTGCTCTGTGATGCTAGAGGAAGTTCTTGGGGCTGAACAGACACCAGATGGGAATTCAGGCTGTCATAAAAAGGAGACCGTTGGTAAGAAATGATCGATGTCCAGGCTGCTGCAAGTTCTCCATTCATGTCCTCACCCTGCCTCCCCTCTCGTCTCCTGATTTTCCCTGTGGATTCTGTGTCGGTTCCAAAACTAAAAGCACTACCATATCTCAGTTGATAATGTTTTTAGATGAACTATATGAAAAACTAGAACAAAGGAGGGGAGAGGAAGGGTTTGCTGTGGTCCTGTCCGGTTGTGAGTTTAGTTGAGTTTATATTTCACATATTTTACACCATCTTTGTGAAGATAAAAAAGTTACAGATGCGTTTGTAATCTATAGCAACCAATAAGAAATTGTATAAAAATGAATAACACGAAAGTCAACAAAAGACAGTGAAATGGCTCAGCAGGTAAAGAGCCTCACTGTGATAGCGATAGTGACCAGCTCTCAATCCGGGAGCCATGTGAAGATGAAAGGAGAGAGCCACCTCAGAGTCATCCTGAGTTATGTCATGGCACACACTCACCCTCCACGCACTAGTAGTGATGATGATGATGGTGATGATGATGATGCTTTTTAAAGCCAACCAAAGAAGCACCTTAACCATAAGAACTATGGTAAAAGCCAGCGCAAGAGGGGCTGGAGAGAGAGCTCAGCAACTAAGAGCGCTCTTCCTGAGGACTGGGTTTCAGTTCGCAGCACACACATGGCGACTCAACCATCTATAACTCCAGGGGATATGAAAATGTCTCCTAGACATCACAGGCACTATGCATACAAGTGGTATATGTATATACATGTGACCAAAACAATCATCTACATAAAGTAAAACTAAAAACAGAAGAGAAAGAAAGTAAATGGAAGAAAAGAGAGCATGCAAACAAGTGAGCAGGAAGCCAGTGTACCTAGCAGGTCATGTCAGAGCAGCTCAAGTCCCAGGTGATGTGTGGCCATGGCAAGTATACGTGCACCCATAACACACTTGAAAATCACAGAGCAGGAGCATTGACACGTGGGTGGAGCAGATCTTCCCACTCTCCTTATTGGAGATTTGCATCCTTCCCACGGCAACCGATAAAGAAGTAGACAAAAAAAAAAAAAAAAAAATCAGCAAAGACATGGGAGATCTGAAAGGCTGTCAGCCACCTCCCCCTGACTGGCATTTATAGAACATCCTACGGTGGCAGAACTCACTTGGTTTTGAGTGTGTATGGCACATTTACCTAAGTATACCCTATTTTGAGCTTTATGACTAATTTCTGTAAAATTAGACTCATCAAAGTAGAATTAGATGATCAGAAATCGATAAAACGCCAGAAAAGGCAACGAGTGACAGGAAGCAAATATTCAGGGAGTCAGAGGGAGCGGTTAGCACAGCGTGCCTGCTCTGTGTCTGCTCCTGGTCCTGTTGTGTGCAGATAAGAACAGTTGTCAAATTCAACACTTGAAATTATCGGATGTTTGTTTGTTTGTTTGTTTTCTGAGACAGGTTTCTCTGTCAAACAGTCATGGCTGTCATGGAACTCACACTGTAGATCAGGCTGGCCTTGAACTCACAGAGTTCCTCCTACCTCTGCCACCTGGGTGCTGGGATTAAAGGTGTGTGTCACCACTGCCTGGCAAAATTAGTGGATTCTGTGTGATAACTTTGATATGCAAAGAGGGATGTTTCATCATGATTACCTAACAAATCACAGTCTCAGCTCTCAAATTGGAGAGCAGAAAAATATTGCCCACAAGAAAGATGGTTTTTCTGCAGAGCCCCCATGCCATGCAGGGTGCCATGTGCCTGGCCACCCGAAGAGAGGCGAATTCATGGGTTTTAACAAAGGAAGCATATGAGGCAGACAAGTGACAGACTAGGAGTGTCCTTCCTTGTGTCCTTTCGCACAGCCCAGCACTAGTTCCTGTGGCAATCGAAGCTATGTAAATACCAGCCTCAGACGAGATCTGCTTTACATTCAAGCAGCAAGCAGTCTAAGCAGAAGGCCGGTGAAGGTGTTCAGGGCTGACCGCAGAGGTGCTCGCCTGGCATCTGCCACCTCTGATGTTCCAGGGACACCCCTGGCAGTAACTGGTGTCATGGTTTCATAGTATCTTCAAGGGTTATTTTAAAACCAAACACACAATTCACAAATGTCTTCAGGATACGCGCACTCTGCGCTTCTACCTTTACTACATTTTTTATGTGAGAACTACGTAAGAGCCAGATGTCTCCGGGGAGATCGTTTTTTGCATTACTGCTGTCTCTAAACAAACAGCCCAGCGGTTGCTGCTAGGACAGAGCTGTGAATTACCTGAACAACTACATGTTTCCACACCCGTTCCCAGAGTTCACTGTGGGCATGATCTCTGCAACGTGAAGAGTAAGTAAATCACAAGTCTCAAGTGACTCGTGTGTCTAGAAGAGGAACAGCATGGAGGTTTTCCTTAATATGTCTTCCAGACTTGAAGTTAAAAACATAATATTTTTCATATGATTTCAACTGTGTTCATATTTATGTTTAGAAGCATGTACTCACATAAGAGGAAACACGTTCCCCAGAATGCAAATGTTTCCTTGGAATAGAAAGCTAAGGGCGGGTTGTTTGTGGGTTTGCTTGGCTTTGCTGTATTAAATGTTTCCTCAGTGTGTCGTCAGCAATGCCCTGCTTACATAGAGGAGCGCCAGCCCACCATCAACACAGGCAAATAGGTGCTAACGAACTATGAAGTGGGAGTGTTGGGGTGGAGGGGCTAGAGCTCTTCTCAGGTTGGATCAGATCTCTGAAACGGCCAGAAAATAACCATGGCGTCTTCCGCTGGAAAGCACTTCATAGACTATTTCTCTATAAATCAGGACAAACAGCCTTTGCTCGTTTCGGCCTCCCTAACTTGCAACTTCAATGGGCACCTCTTCCCCACTCGCATGGAAGCCCGTGGCACTGGTAGCATTACCCATGCCCCCTCCCCCACCCCGCCGCAGCCCCATCACAGGATACACCCGACACCTCTCTGTGGTCTTACTCATACTTTGTCAGTTTCACAAGAAAGGCTCCAGAGGGTGGACCCTGCTCTGGACCTCACTGGTTCTGTCTCCATCACTACAGCACACTACGCCTGCGTTCACTCGGCTCTGTAAGGGACATAACTGCTTATTTTAACCATGCACGTCTGTGACCCTAGTCCTTGAGCGAAGCCTGGAGAAGGAGTCATTGGGTCAAGTGCTCACTGTACAGGCGTGAGAACTCGAGTTCAGATCTCCAGTGCCCACACAGAAAGCCAGTCATGGAGCACACACCTGTAATCCCGGTGCAGGGTTGGGGCTGCAGAGGCAGGATGAGCCAGCCCTCGGGTGTGGGTTACCAACCAGCCAGTGTAACTAAGCCAGGAAGCCCCAGGTTCAGGCAGAGCCCCGTCTCAAAAAAGTAAAGGAGAGCCTGCAAGATGACTTAGCAAATGAGGGTGCTTGTCATCGAGCCAGACATCCTGAATTCAATTCCCAAAACATGCATAGTGGAAAAAGGAAACCAAGCTGTCTTCTGACCTCCACATGCATATGCATACACATGTGTTATGTTCGTGTGTGTGTGTATGTGTGTTATATATGTATATGTAAATTTAAAACTAATTTTAAATAACTAGGTAGAGAGTGATAGAGGAAGACATGTTGTCCAACTCTGGTATCTGATGTACACACACAGACACATGCACCTGTACAACGCACACATCTCTTTCTCTCACACACACATCTGAAGAGAAGTGTAAGGAAAGGTGGTAAGCGTAAGGGACAATCCCACACTGAGCCATGGGAAAATACCTTCTGCATTCCAGCTTGTCTGCGGCCAGCATCATCCCCTCCACAGGACCCCATTCCTTGGCCCTCACAGGGGATGATACTGGACTTAACAACAGCACAAACTCGGAAGGAAGGAAGAGATCCTGAGAGGGGTCTTCCCTTTTCTCTGTTGATGAGTGCCTCGTGTTCTTGCGTGTCCAGATCTTACAAACATGTCCATCTTCCCAAGTAAGGAGACAGAAACCAAAGCCAGGCTGCTAGCCTAATTTGCCGCTGCTGAGTACCTGAAGGGTCTTGCCCTGGCCTCCCCTGTGGCTCATCTCAGCCTCCTGTTTGGAGCCATGAGCCTAGCTACATCAGAGCTTTGCTGAGGCAGCTCAGCATTGTCCTCTTGAGTCTTCTGCTCCTGTCTCCCTCACCACGGTCCCCGTCTGCCTTCTGGATCTGACTGAGACTGAAAGCACATGCATTAGAGGAAACAGAAAACGCTTTGAATCTTCTGGAATTTCTTATATAAGAAACTCATGTGTTCCGCAGAATATTTACAAGGAACAGCTCTGGACATTAATTAGAGGTCTCAGATTCACTTTTGGCCATTAAACCTAGTAGCCATTCTACAGGGCTGTGCTGACTGCCCTTCTCAGATTAGGAGACTGGCGAATCCTAGCACAAGGAGTCAGTCCTCTTTTTAAATTGAGCCCTTCCGTTTTTCCAGCTTTGCTCATTTTATAAATTTTCAACACCATGCACAGTTAATGTACATGTTCATTATTAAAGTTAGAGGTGGCTCATGAGCATAATAGAAGCTTATTTTTGCTCTTTCTACTACACCAACAAAACTCTACAGTGCGGTGGGCAT
>JADRCH010000015.1:977304-1027319 GCA_019843965.1 Rhynchomys soricoides | reverse complement strand
CCCCAGAACTCTACAGTGCAGTGGGCATCCCCAGAACTCTACAGTGCGGTGGGCATCCTCACAACTCTACAGTGCGGTGGGCATCCTCAGTTCACATGACTGGATAGCGTTGCACCTTGGATGAGTTTCAAATAACCCAGAAACTTCCTGGTTCATTGGTCTTTTCTTTTTGTTATTAAATTACTTATCCTTAATAAAGTAAATTTAATACTGACTCCCTGGGTCTGGGCTTGGAGTCTGCACCTCTCAGTGTCACCAAGAATATAAAATAGAAATAAAAAATAAAAAAAAATACAGTCTGTGGTAGCAAAGCCATGGAAGGGCTTCAGGCTGTGGCTCCCTCCTCTGCTCTGTCCATCAGTTTACTGGTGGACAGAGCCGGCTTGGCCCGCCGTGGACCACCGGTGCATCCTTGGTGCTGTAGGGAGACTAATGAGCTGCAGGCCTGCCTGCACCGGCAAGTCCTCGCGGTCCAGACGTGCTTTCTTTACTTTTTATAATTAAGGGCCTGGAGCCATTATTTCAGACTTTTCCCTCCTTCTGCCTCGTTGTGTTCACTTGGCTGTTTTATGGGTTACTTGTGCATACTTTCTAAGCAAGCCCAGAGTACATATGTAAAATCTGTCAGCTTAACCTTTGACAGAAAGTTACTCAGATTCTGTAAATACATTTTAAGTGCATGCTTTTTCCAGTTCTAAATTACTATGAAGGTGTTCTTCCTTTTTTAAGTGTAAGTACGATGTGCAGAACTGTATTTATGAGAATTGGTTTTTAGTTTGCTAAACCCAGAGAACACTCATTTCCAGCTTCAAGTACAAAAGGTCTCATCCTTAAGGAGGATGGGTGTTCATGTTTTAGATAAACGTGTTTCAATACTTTGAGGGGCTTTCTGTTTCTCAGACCTCCCTCAGACTTTCTGTGCTTCCCTTCTTACAGAACTGACTGTTTTTATACGCTGTGTTTCTCTACTCTAAACTGGCTGCTCAAGCTGCTTCATTTGGGGCTAGACAAGGAGATTAAGTTAAAATGGCGAAGACATTAAGCCTGTTCTTCTAGTGTCATTTTAACAGGCTGGTATTCACAGCCTTGCAGCTTAAAAAAGCATTGTGTGACAGTCAGGAGGCCCTGAGGTGTCCTCTCTGAGAGGAACCCTAACCCTCCTGCTTCATCAGAGATAGAATGGAGCCTAGCTGCTTCCTGTTCACCGGGCTGTCTGGCCCCTCGGTGATAAGCAGAGACACACTGGCTGCTTGCAGGATACTTAGTACAGTTCCCAAACTCACTGGCCAACTTTCTCCTGTGAACCATTTATTTGACAGGAAATGAAATTGGTTACAGGGTTTCTCACATTGCCAAACCTCACTGACAAAATCTGGTTTCTTCCAGAGTCCAGGAGAAGCATTAACTCTTTGTTGTTAGTAAACACTTCTGGCCTCTGTCGCTGGAGAGCTGCAGCAGTACCGAGTGGCACAGGATAGGAGAGCGAGGCAGAAGAAAGTACACCCAGGGGACTGGCTCACAGATGTCCAAAGACGACCCCTTGAGAATGGGATTTTACTTTATATTGGCACAATCATCTCTCAGAATAAAGTGACATTTTCACAAGACTAATTTTTCACTTCTAAAAACAAAAGTTTTCAACCATGACACACTTACCGTATTATTAGCAGAGCCTGGTCACTTAGTCCAGCAAGTAGTTTTTAAACTCTGCAAAACTAGAAGAAACAGAAATAAAGAGGCCCATGTGGTTTAGGGCAGAGAGACTACTTGGGTGAGTGAAGGTTAAGTCACTACAAAGTGTAAAATCTAGTTCATATGTTTAAGGAGGAACTAAGCTAAATTACCCAAAATATTCTGACGCATGGAATCATTTCATTTCGTGAGGCAGAATTGGTGGCTCGTAGCATGCCGTTGTAGGCTTGCCTGTTCAGTGCCGTCTCCAACTCCAGCCTCCTGTGTTTGGAATTAGCAGGCCCAGAGGTAAAGCACAGCGTGCATGTGGCAGTCATTAGGACTGTGGAAGTGGTTGCTTGCTAATTGATAGCAGTAGCAGCTAGAGACAGCCTTATTTAATTTTCAATAGTCCTATGACAGGACGCTATAAATGGGTCCCTTTGTAGTCTGACTCCCATTGTCCTCTGTGTGCCATTAAATATGAGAGAGTTAATATATGCACTTGATAAAACTTAGGAATGAGTTTCTTTGACCCATTTTCCTCCTTCGGAGTCTTTCCAGTTGATGCTTGGGTTGATTACCGTGGACTCCAAAGTAAGTGGACAGTTACTCTCAGCCTACTACCCTTGTCTGCCATGGCTCCTGTTAGCTACATATGTGCTCATGGTCACAAACCTAACACTTAGCCTGTGCCAACTGGTGGCTTTGCTCACATCTGAGCCCTGGAGAGGCACATTGGCTCCAGAAAGGGTGAATGAATGAATCACTCTTGGGAGGTAAGCTTTTGTGAACTTGGATTGCATTAGATCATTGTGTCCACGGTTTCAATTGCTGTCTCATGTTTCACAGGCTGGAGTGGATGGTTACCTTTTCTAGAGGATGATCTTATTTTTCTCCATTCCGTTTTAATATGTCTATAGCAGAAAGCTATATTTTTGGAAATGAAAGTGTAGTCTTTTATAATAACAGGCATTAGAGGAATTTCACTAATGGAAATGTTCAAAGAATGTGTCTACTTCCTTTTCTTGCTTCTCATAACCACCACCACCACCACTGAAATAGAAATGTCAGTCTTAGCAAATGTATACCTTCCACATTCTTCTTGTTAATACAGATATGAAAAATAATAGCCGATAAGTCCTAAAAGCTTTGCCTTTGTGGCTGTCGATCTGTGCCCTAGCCCCCTCCTGTACAATCTCTGAGTGTAAAACCAATGAGTGTTTTAGTCCTCTGTACCCGTCCTCCACATTCCACATACAGACCCTCAGGGTTAGCAGTACTTGTTGAAGAGAGAGCTGCAAACCCTGGACTCATGGCTTTTCAGATGCCAGCAATGCATATATGATGAACCACAGGGCTCCTGGTCACCTTATTTGTTTATGGTATTCGCACAGTGCTCAGACCTCTGAGTCCTTGAATGACTATCTTCAACATCCAAGGCTAATGTTCTTCTCTTACAAAGCTACTATTTGCAATAGGGATCTTCTTGCCTTTCATTTATTCACTCAGCTAGTATTGATTGAGCAACTGCTGCCGGCTCAGCTAACTGTATGTCTTAAAGGACCCTTCTGCTCAGGAGGCTCCAGTTCCTAAAGGAGCATTCAGAGAACCGGCTTCCCTACAACTGGTTCTTTTTCACAGGTGAGGAATCTTAAACTAATTACAGGCTGGTGGGGTGGCAGGAGGCTCCATCAGAAGCAAGGATGCTCAGGGTGCTTACAGACCTAAAGCCACCACCATAGGAAACGAGAGAAGAGAGAGGCCGGAGAGCGCTGAGGGAAAAGCAGGGACCGGGGGCAGCCTAGTAGTGTGGTCCAGGGGCAGCCTAGTAGTGTGGTCTGGGGGCAGCCTAGTAGTGTGGTCCGGGGGCACCCTAGTAGTGTGGTCTGCCCGTCTTTTCTCCCTGTTGCCTCCCTCACTTCCTGATGCACTTGGGGTACCCTTTATCCCCAATGTGCAGCAAGCTCTGTGACCAGAGCTTTTGGAGCCTCTTGCCTGTTGGCCTCACTTTTCTAGAACAAAGGCAGGAGCTAGGGCCATAGATTCTCAAGAGTCAAAACAGAGGCCATGAGCCCCTTACTGAAGCCTGACACTCCTCGCCTAATACATGGTTTTAACAAGCTTAGCCATCTGGTTCCCAAGTCCATAATAGATTAGAAGCCACAACTTAAAAGAACTGCTACAAGTTAGTATGTCAACAGCAGTGAAAATTGAGGGCCACTTGTCCTCATTAGCCAGGAAAGGGACAGAAAACAACACATCTGACTGCTGCTTTTCTATGTCTCTTAAGAACGTTTACAGGTCTGCAGAGGTCATGACCCTGGAGAAAAGTTGGGGCAGTCCCAGTCCCTGGTACTCTCTTGAGAAATGTAAAGGCCCTTGTTCAGGGCAACAAAGGAAGTGCCTAAACCCAGAGGTGGCTGAAGGCCCCACTCTGACCTTCCAAGACAGCTCAGCTGCTGATGGGTGCTCTCCTTGGTGGTGAATTTGCTGTTTTATTTTGGAAAGAGTCATAGCAAAATCAGTATGCTTGCTTTAAAATATGATTTCATTTATAGTAGTTTGTTGTTTCCTCAAATTTTCATGAGCATGTTAATAACTCTGCCAGAACTTAGTTACCTCATTTGAACTACATGGCGCACCCCATGTAGACTGGTAAATACTTCACTAGTGTGGCTTAAAGAAGCCTGAGCAGGGCTGGCTGACTTTGAAGTCCATAACCAATTTATTGTACTTCCTCCATGTTTCCTTACTATACATTCTCTTATCAATATTTGGGGGGGGGGATATTTACTTTATTTACATTTCAAATGTTTTTCCCCTTTCCAGGTCTCCCCTTTGGAAACCCCATATCCCATCCCCCCTCCCCTGCCACTATGAGGGTGCTCCCCCACCCACCCACCCGCTCCTGTCTTCCCTCCCTGGCATTCCCCTACACTGGGGCATCGAACACCCTCAGGCCCAAGGGCTGCTCCTCCTACTGATGGCCAACAAGGCCATCCTCGGCCACGTATGTGGCCAGCACCATGGGTCCCTCCATGTGTATTCTTTGGATGGTGGTCCAGTCGCCAGGAGCTCCAGGGGGTCTGGCCAGTTGACACTGTTGCTTCCTCCATGGGGCTGCAAACCCCCTCAGCTACTTCAGTCCCTTCTCCATCTCCTCCATCTGGGACCCCACTGTCAGTCCAACTGTTGGCTGTGAGCATCCACCTCTGTATTTGTCACGTCTCTATTTGTCTCTCAGAGACAGCTTATCATGCTTCCATCAGCAAGCACTTCCCAGTGTCCACAATAACATCCCAGTTTGGTGGCTGTATATGGGATGTATCCCCAGGGGGGGGCAATCTCTGGATGACCTTTCCTTCAGTATCTGCTCCACACTTTGTCTCAATATTTCCTCCTGTGAGTATTTTGTTCACCCCTCTAAGAAACACTGAAGCATCCACATTTTGGTCTTCCTCTTATCAATATTTTAGTTGAAAAATTGTCTTTGTAGCCTTCCTCCTGATCCCAGTGTTTTAAAGATTCTTTGTTGCATATTTAATGGAAAGACATCTGGAATCTCTGCAGATGTGTTCATGCCCAGTGTGTAGAGTTGAGCATGTGGGGTCACAGAGATGGTTTGGGATGTATGTAATCCCTCCTAGAGAGGAAGCTGGATTGCCCCTTCCCTGGGCTCTATGTCCATTCTTGTCAGTATGTGAGGACTGCATGGGAGTTTTAAATGGAGCAAAGCAGCTAAGTACGAGCACATTCACATAGTTTTGGTTGTTTTGATTTGTCTGAACATCTCCCATCTCCAGCTGCCCAGACTGGAGGGAAAGAAAAAAAAAAAAAAATGTTGTGTCTGTGACTATTTCAAAGAAGCAATATTGGATGGTGTCCTTTCTCCAGCCTCAGTGATTTAAGGCAAGTCACAGAGGACTCAGGTCTCTGCTTCCTTTGTTCTTAAAGAAGTAGACAAAAGGGCTAGAGGGATGGCTCAGTAGTTGAGAGTACTTGTTGCCCTTCCAGAGGCCCTGGGTTCAATTCCCAGCAGCGTGTTGTGGCTTACTCTGTAACTCTACTTTCAGAGGATCTCTTACCCTCTCCTGGCCTTCACAGGCAGTGTGCTCATAGTCTTCTACTTAGTATTAGCTAGAATGCTAAAAGAAGACAAATGCTTGAACCATCCACTTCAATTCTTTTAAATATAGGAAAATGAGAGTTGACTGGCAACAGTCATGCAAGTCCAGCAGGGACCAGTGGAGGCTGACTGTAGGCAGTCAAGTCCAGCAGGGACCAGTGTAAGCCAACTACAGGCAGTCATGTCCAGCAGGGACCAGCACAGGCCCCAACACAGGATTCTTCACTGTGTGTAGTAACTCCCGTGTTCTGCTGTACTTCATTGTATCAGGGACACAATGACACTTCTCAGCCTCCAAAAAGCTAGATAGCCCCTTATTACTAATGACCTGCTCCTTGTTGATCTTACATAGAGAGCTGGCACCATGAGCTTTGATGACTGATATTCATGATGTGTGTCCATTCATGATGTGTGTCCATTCATTCAGACTCTTTCTCTGGACTACTCCATTTCTGACTGGCAGAATATCTTCCCAAGTCAGAGTGCCCAGTGCCCTGTGGTGTAGATCCTCTGCTCTGTCCGGATCTCAGAGGGACTACACTGTAAGGTATGGTCCTAGAAGCTCAGTGTTCTAGCACCACAAGTGTTTCTGGAGCTGCAACTGTACTTGTCTGCATGTCTGTGGTAATGTTTAACTGCTGGCTGACTTACTATGTTATATACTCCCTCCCTAACTGCAGGCTACTCCTTACCTGCCTGCTCAAGAATTAGCTCTGCCCCTAAATATGGGCAAGGGGTGTTACAGGGCAGGACGCTAGTACCAAAAGCTAGCACCAAGTTCTTTACCCACTGAGCCATCGCAAGCCTCTTTGCTGAACATGATACAAAGCTTGTGATTTGTCTGTAAACAGTTGGAATGGTTTTGTTTTTCAGTTACCATCCTGATCTAGCAGTAAACTAACTAAAAGAGTAATTTCTAAGATATCTGAAACAGTTCGGTATTTCAGAATTGAGAACATAAGCCAGGAGTGGTACTTAAAGCTTCCAATCCTAGCACTCCAAAGGCTGAGGCAGGAGAGTCATAAGTTTGAGGCCAGCCCGGACTGTGTGCAAATAGGGGCTGAAAGAGAAGGAAAGACTAGCCAGTCGCGTGAGGGGACACAGCTTGCTTACGTCACACAACTGAGTAAAAAGTTTGAGAAAGTAATTTGTCTAGACCGTGTTCTGTAAGGGCACTGCTTACAGAGGACAGTGTTTAGTGATGATAGGACGAAGGTCCTGTTAACTAGTCTGTAGTCCTCTGCAGAGGTGCTGGACTGTTCCGGGTGCGGATGCAGGGTCTGAAGGTGCCTGGGACTTGTACCTACCTGTGCACACAGCACACTCCACCCTCTCAAGCTACTGTTGTTCTCAAGTTGATTTTAATCAGATACTCACAGCTGAAAATCAGAGTGACCTTCCAGAAGTCGATGCTACGTTTTCTCCCATTGGTCTCCTGAGCAAATGGACGGGTGCTATAGAAAACCTAGCAATAGTTAGTGTTTCAGAGTGACACGTCTGCCACAGAGGTCTGCATGTTTCACATTTTCTTTCAGGGCTGTGAGAGTGGAGGGACCATTCAGGGTAACTGAGGTCTCCAAGGGTTCCACTTCTCACGGATGGCTTCGTAAAATATTCTTTTATTCCCTTCCCGTTCTGATGCTGGGCATTGAACCCAGGATCCTGAACGTGTTAGACAAACAGCCCTGGCCACATTCTGCTCTGAAGTCAGAAATGTATGTTTCCAATCTAGAATCTTTCTAGGAGACTGCCTTTATAGGTATGGTAGTTGTTCTGATTACATTTTATATAATTTGTATAAGAGTGTATATAGGCTTATAAATGAATTTGACTCATAAGAAGTAAAATAATTAAAAATGCACTCCTTGAGAGTGGCTACTTAGTGTCTCCTTTTAGAAAGGTAGGTTGGTGCTGGGTGTGGTTTCACAGGACTTTAATCTCAGGATTCAGGATGCAGAGGCAGGTGGATCTGCAGGTTTGAGGCCAGCCTGGTCTACCCAGCAAGTTCCAAGATAGCAAAGCTACATAATAGAAAGATTCTGTCTTGGGGGGTGGGGGGCAGAACAACTTACTAACACAGTTTTGCAGCAATTGAGGGTCCTTGAGATGAGAATAAGAAGTGTCCTGTGCCTCCTCCTAACCTGGCCTGCCTTGTCTTGTAAAGATTGTGGTGGCTGGCTCCTGACCACACCTGGGTTATCCATGCCTTCACGGTTACAGAGGCTCCAGTCACAGTGGTTGTCTCTTCATGAATACAGATGCTCTGTCAGTCCCATTGCGTTGGTCTGTCCCTTCATGGATACAGAGCCAGATATATAGATATAGATAGATATTATAATTAATAAAAAGAAGGAAAGATCAGTAGGTCACCTTTTGGCTTATTTGTTCAGTCTACTAAATAAAATACTAGAAACTGAATGGCTGCTTGTAAACAGCAAAACTTAATTTCTCTTAGCTCTGGGAGCTGGAATTCCAAGATGAAGGCACTGTAGGGTCTTGTTCTCTCCCTCCTTGCTGTGGGAGGAGGTAGCTAGCTCTGTAGAATCTTTTACTAGGTCACTAATCCCACTCATGATCCCTCACAACCTTATCAGCCCACAGGTTCTGCACTTTGAAATACCATCACCCTGTGATTAACCATGCAAACGGGAGTTGGACACAGACTCTCAGACCCTGGCCCTGCAAGAGAAATCTCCTGACTTTTATCTTACAGCTTCTTTCTTTATCAGAGAAGGTTTACATGCTCGGGAGACTCAAGGACTGTATCCACAGGGGAAACTGCTCCCAGATAAGCCCAGGTCCCTCTTCTTTAATCTGAGTCTTTTGAGCAATGTTTTCGGGGCCTCAACTTGTGCTAGCTTACCTCACTGCTGGGCAGATGCTGCTTCTCAGGGGCACCTAACAGCTTGCACCTTGTTTTTCAGTTTTTGTTGGGGGCAGGGTGTTTGGTTGGGTTGGGTGGTTTTCTTTCTTTCTTTCTTTCTTTCTTTCTTTCTTTCTTTCTTTTTTTAATTTAAACAGAACAGAATCTTGGTTTTTCTAAGTAAAGTGTATTCTGCATTTCTTACTCTAAATAAATCCAAATAAAAGAATCTTTTATAGTTTGCTTCCTAGATCCTGTTTCTAAAATATAGTAAGTTAATTGTTTAAATTCAGGATTTCCTTTTTGAAAGGTCCTTTAAGATGTTTTGTGATTACTTTCAAGGTAAATTCCAATTTTGTTTAATTTCCATGCTCGCAGTGTAGAAGCAATTGAATTACCCATGGCCGCTCCCTGAGCAGAGAGAAGGAGATAAGCAATCGTCAGTCTGTATTGACAGATGTGGGTTTAGAGCAACGGAAGCCTGTTCGGTAAACCATGACTTGCTTGGGCTTCAGCCACTGACGAGCTTTGGAAATGAGTGCTGGCCTTCATGTGCTCTATCTGCAGGTGTTCTGCTTGCCTTCTGGGACATTGGCTTAAAATAAATAATGGTAGAGCCCAGAACAGGAGAGCGCTCTCTGCTTTCCAGTTGTCCATCCTCGAAGGCAGAGCAGGGGCTCCTTGGCACCTTCTGCAATGTTGTGTAGCGTGTATCGAGGCAGGGCAAGGTATGAGTCCAGCCAGCACAGCTTGCCTACAGAAACCACTCCAATGTCCTGGCCATTCTCCAACCTGGTTCTCTCCACTGCTTAGAGCAGGCCTCAGCAACTGTAATCGTTTGCAGATGAGGTAACTCTGTCAAAGAGGTGATGCTGTGTGTCTGACAGTTAGTGTCCCCCGCTAGAAAACTCCCATGGCCTGATCTCTCCGCGGTCCACAGCCTCCATGGCAGAGGTGCTGTGATCTCTCCACTGTCCACAACCTCCATGGCAGAGGCACTGTGATCTCTCTGCCATCCACAGCCTCCATGGCAGAGGTGCTGTGATCTCTCCACCGTCCACAGCCTCCATGGCAGAGACACTGGTCATGATAAAAGTTTGTGCTTCCCCATCAGTGCATTTCTTTCAATTCCAAATAACTGATAAACACAACAGCTGCCATGAGAGCACTCAGTACCAACTACCTGTCTTTTGCCACCTCCAATCTATCTCAGCTGGGAACATGAATCAGAGAAGATATTTGTTATACCTGGCACAGCTTCAGCTTTCCAATAGTGGATGGCACATCACAGTGTCTTACAAGCAAGCCCCTGGCCCTGAATTGATATTTGGGGTTTATATACCTCACCTCCGTATCCTCATGCTGCAGATCCACCACGTAGAGATGGTGAAAACCCTGAGGTCTGCAGCTCCTTGCCTGGTTCCTCCTGGCTCCCGTCCTGCAGCTCTGCCCACAGACTGTGACTCTATGATGACCTATGTGACCCTACAGCCAGTATCTGAGCAGTCAGTGGAAGGCTGGGCCGGATACCAGCCCTCCTCAGCATGTGGCTGCCTCTTCTCTGTATCATGTGCCAGCTGAGTGCCACCCAAAGCATGTGCTTCCACGAAACTGCCTTCTGTCTTGTTCTCATTCATAAAACTATGAAAATGTTTCACATAAGATGTAAAAATACTTAATACCCTTTGTTCACAAAGACTGTGTGGCTCTGTGCCCATATAGCTAAGTCTCTGACTTGTTCAGACTCCAGTCTGAACCCCTGGTTTTAGATCTGATGGACAGTCTTTACACTGTTAGCCTACAGAAGGATGATACCTAATGCCCAGGAGAGCCAACTGTGCAGGCTGACACAGAATCCTGAACTTGAGCATTGTCAGCGTTTTCTAAAATTTAATCTGTAGTTCTCCAGCTTGATAGCATCATGTCACTGTGTCAAAAAGGGTAGACACACCTGGCTCTGCCCTTTGGCCCAGGAAAGGATAAAGCAGGAATTGTGAATGAGGAAGAACAAGCTTTTTAGAAGGAGAGCCAGGCTTTGGTTCCCCTTAGGGGCATTGCTACTTCTGCCGCTGGGGTTCTGCAAGGGCATTCCTTGGCAGCATCTCTCTGGTGTTTGGATTGTATTTGATCTGTGATGGCATCTCCTGCCCATGTTTATGATCCTGTCTTTAACTTTGTTTTGGAAGCAGAGTCAGCAATATTAATGTAACGATGCTAACAGCCTCTTTGGCTGTTCCGGGGCTGCGCTGGGGTAAAGGCATCTAAGCGCCTTTGCTGCTGCCTGATTCCTTGTGTAACTGCTTTGTTTCAGGGAGATAGGAGCAGAGGTGACAGCTGAAGAGATGGATGTGACTTGCCAGCAAGTTTAGGGAAACCCCAGAGGGATATTAAATCCATCCACCCAGCCTTGCTGTCTGCCTTGTAGGGCCAGCCTAGTCAGTGGTGCACAACACCAACTTCTGAGGTTTGTTGGTCCTCATGGCTCTGAAAATGTAAACAAGTCACATGATGTGCTTTGAATTTAGAGGTGACTTGTGTTAGATGTCATGTGACGCCTCAGGTTGAGTTTAGCCTACATGGATCTCACTCGGGTCACTGGGAAATACATTCAAGGGAAGTACAAAGGTAACAGGTCTCCCTCCTTTGAGCCATAAAGTCAACTATGGCTTTGACACTCTTCATGGTAGCTCAGACATCTGATTCTAGTTCTGAGGAGGCTAAGAAAGGAGAACTGCCACAAGTTCAAGGCTTCCCTGAGCTACACACTGGGTTTCAGACCAGTCTAGGCTACAGAGTGAGACCTGTCTCAGAAGCCTAACCATTCCCCCCCCCCCCAAAATTGTGGGTTAGTGACAGCGTGGCTGGCATTCATTGGGCTCTGGGTTCCATCCACAGCGCGCGTGCGCTCTCTCTCTCTCTCTCTCTCTCTCTCTCTCTCTCTCTCTCATACACACATCCAAAAGTGGGGTTTCAGTGTGATCTTCTTCCCATGTATTAAAGAAGGCACATCACTGGCTTAGCATCCAGGAAACTTTCCATATACTGCAGAGCGGGCCATTCCTCCTGGGAGCAGAGGAGAGTGCCCTGCTGAAGTGGGCACTGAGGAATGCTGGGCATTTGTTTGCTTCTTCTTGCTAAAGAGTAACCAAGATAGGACTTGCTAACAGTGAGGAGGCTCCTGTGGGAACGTAGATACCGTCAGATTTGCTTACAACTTAAACCCAAAGAGTGTTTAGAGAAGCTAACACCCAAGAAAGAACAGACATCGTCTTATCTCAGACTGTCTTAGCTGGAATCCCCTTTCCAAATCCCTCTGCAACATACATGGCAAAGGCTGGCTTCCCATCTGTTGACAGCACCCAGCCTCCACCACAGTCCAGGCTGGAGGGTGCTGCTGAGTCTTCTGTTTGTCCTTGTCCCATCATCCTGAACACATCCCTTAACGTGTAGCTTCCTCTACACACATCTCAAATATGACAAAGTTCCTTATTTTTCATGAATTTATCTAAATATGAATCAGAACCTGCTTCTAATTCTTCACTCTACAAATTAGTCTAGAAAAATTAGCATAAAGACAGATGATTGCAGATAAGCAGTCCGACTTACAGTTGAGGCCCTGTACCACCTTCTTTTACCCACACTAAAACCTGAACATGAACCCAAGAACTCACTGAGAATGGGATTCCTCATTCCACACGCTGTGCTTCACCCCTGAAGCTTCATAACCGGTGCGTTTGTAAGACGATTCGTGTGATGTCCTGTTCCATAGTGAGATCCATGTGAAGTACAAGCATTACCCGTCCATACTGTGGCCCATTGTCTGAGGGGAGGGTCTTCTAGTGGCACGGTCATGGTGGTGACACACTAGCCTGTTGAAGCATCCGAGTTCCTAACGGCACAGCTCATTTCTCCTTGGTGCCACGGGCTTCATAATGCTCACTTGGTCCCAAACAACTCTGGGCCACTACCCCACTAACTCACCCAGTGTTCAGGACTCTTTCCAAACTTTCTAATCTTATACTGTATTTTGTGGGTATGAATATTTTGCCCACATGTGTGTCTGAGCATTACTTGTATGCCTAATGCCCATGGAGACTAGAAGAAGATATCAGATCCCTTAGAACTGCAGATCATTGGGAGCAGCCACATGGATGATGGGGACCAAACCTGGGTCCTCTGCATTCGGTGCTCTTAACCACTGAACCTTCTCCAGTCCTTATGTGGGACTCTGATTTGTTCACTAATACGTTACACTCCTGTATTTGCCATTTGCTCACTAAGCCCCTGGCCATGCTCTTAGGTACTAGGGCGCGCATCTGTTGAGTGTGTGGGTGCCTTGTGTTCTTTCTAGTCAGACCACACTCAACTTCCTACAAGCCCCCCAACCCCCCATCCAGGCATCTGGCTCCTCCCTGTGATAAGCATTCCTCAGAAGGCAAGGCGCACTATAGTTGTTCCTGGGCTCCCTCTGGGCCAGCTTGTAGCACATGTGTTGCAGAGAATTCTGTTCTGTGTGCCTCCTCTAAAGCCTTCTCCCCTGCAGCCTCCAGAGCTGGAATACCATGGGCCTAGCTCCCTCTTAGGAGCCAGTGTGTGCCACGAGCAGCCTTAGCTCCCCCCCCACCCCCCAAGTAAATGGCCTGTGACAATGAGTTGTCCTCTGCCTGCTTTCCATGCCAGGCTCTCAGAAAGGCTCTCAGCTGCCTTTCTGTCCTGTCTCTAGCTTGCTGGCCACACGGTACCAGCCAGTCCCACTCTCTGCCTCTGCAGTCATGGGGCCCTACCTTCTTTCTGCTCCAGGCACCCACAAGCACCCAGAAATGAGACATTCAAAACTGAAAACAAAGGAAAGCCTCTCTCCTTCCCTTGGGCCTCTGCCTTTAGAGAAGATCCCAGTGAGGATACTTTCTCAGACTTCACTCATTGAGCCTCAAATTCTGGCTGAGAGACATAAAAACATACACCGTGTACATGTATGAGCATGTCATAAACCCATTATCTAATGTAATATTAAAAACTAGTATAATAATTGCATTTCTAAAAATGAAAGTAATATCAAAAATGATAATAATAACAGTGACTTTCTGGTCAGTGTGGGAGTGCCAGCAATAATAGATCCTTCACTCTTCCCAAGAGCCGCAGAGAAACCCCGTGAGAAAAGCTGATAGGCTCACTGTAAACGCTCAAGTGGTAAAGCAATTTCTGAGCTGCAAGTGATCTGAGCTTCAAGGGTTGTGCCTGCGAGCATACTCCCAGAGAGTGCACTCCCAGAGAGCTCCAGTCGGCCCTCTGCACAGCCAGCAACTGTATCCCTCCCTGGACATGCGGTGTAGCGTGGCCTTCTGAGCCATCCGATTATGGGTTTCATAACTTTAGCTTTGTGTAATTTTCTTTTTATTTGTGTATGCTGTGAAGTTTGAGTGGGAATGGCCCCATAGGCTCATGTGCTTGAATACTTGGTCCCCAACTGGTGGTGTCGCTTGGGAAGACTTAGGAAGTTTGGGTTTGTTAGACGTGGTGTGTCACTGGGGTGGGCTTTGAAGTGTCAAGACTCACATCCATTCCAGAATGCTCTCCGCCTTCTGCTTTCTGGGTGAGATGTGAGCTCTCAGCTGTTCCTACTGCCCTGTCTGTGCTCTGCCGTCATGGACCTTAACCCCCTGGAACCCCAGTCCCTAGCAGGCTCTCCCTTTAATAAGCTGTCTTGGCCATAGTCACAGGGTTTTATCACAACAACAGAAAAGTAACTAAAACAAGTTTGTTAGACAGTGTCTCTCTGTATAGCCCAGGATATCCTAGAACTCGCTCAAACTTGTGACCCTCGTGCCTCACTCATCCAAGTGCTGAGACTACAAGTATTTGAGGCTAGCCTGGACAACATAGTGAGACCCCCATTACTATTCCAAAAATAAAAGTAGAGGCTGGAGAGATGGCTCAGTGGTTAAGAGCACTGGCCACTCTTACAGAGAACCCAAATGTAATTCCCCACCAACATGGCGGCTCGTTACCATTTTTACCAGGAGACTTGACACCCTCTTCTGGTCTCTGCAAGTGCCCCTGGTGCGCATGCATACATGAATGCATGCAAAACACTGTTACACATAAGATGAATAAGTACTTTATAAAAACTTTTGGGAATAAAAGCAGTAATCACGAATCCATGAGAAGTGGAAATGCTCTGCTCTCCCCACCCACCGCTGCTCTGCTGCTCGGTGTTTGACCTCTTCCTACTGGTGACTGAATCTTGACACATTTGCAACTCATTCTGTCTTTCATTTGCTCAGCCAAGAGTCAGATGGATTGATGGCATCAGTGCCTCCAAGTGTGTCGGTTCACTGTTCTCCCATCTGTCCAGCCTAACTCCTTTGCTCCCAGTGTGAGGCAGGACCAACCAGAGTCCCCAAGGATCTCCTCTTTCCGTCTCGCCATGCTCCACTGGTGCCTGTGACTGCTGCTGAAGTCCACGCAGGTCTGCACAGAACATTATTCCTCTTTCCTCTGCAGTCCCAGATCCAGAACCCAGGTGTCTGTTGTTCAGTGACAGGCAGGTAGAGAATGGGAGAGGTACTACCAGATGGTCTCTGTAGGAGGATGATAGGAGGCTACAGAGTCCCCACATCCGATAAAGCAATCATGGACTTCACAGGGAACAGTTTTCTTTGCTGTCCTGTGACAGGCTCATGAAGCCACTCTTCTACTATCTGAACAGGCTGCCCACCAGAAACCAGCCCTGTGGACAGTGGCTTGCTGGTCAGTCCAAGGCTACCACGGCTGCCAGCCAGTTTTGGCTGCCCTGGGCCCAGTGGCCACCATCTACTTGACTACCCCACTTACTATGTGCAGGAAACTCTTTTCAGTGTGCCGTGTAGCCATTTGATTGTAAATTGCATTAACTTCCTGGAGCCATGCCAGGTGCTTGCTGGGTGTGTGATGCTATCTGTAGAGACTTTAGGTAGAAACTGGAAATCTCACTGAACTTGTGTGGTAATAAAATTATTACAGTTATACCCTGCATCTGCTCACTGACTTCCTGTGGGTTTTCACCAGATCACATGACTGACAACAGAGACAAGCTGTATGTAGGCCCTGGGTATGCCAGCTGTATCCAAGTCTCACTGCCACCTCAGACTTCTGCTTTGTCACTGAGCTGAGTGTCTGGATGTCCCACTGTGGTAGGTTAAAGTTCAGGGCCACTTGAGGGTCTAACATTTCCTCTGGCTCCAAAATCTAAAACAACAGGATTGTTGTACGTGGTTTTGGACAAAGACCAAGCTTCAAGCTTCGGAGATGGGTTTTCTCCCGTTTCAGAACCAAGCCACAGGCCAAGGATCTTGAAGAGAGGTGTGAAAGCCCGGGCTCCTACCTGGCAGTCCCCTCATCCCTCCCCAGCACCCATCCCTTCTCAGAACACCAGTGATCCTCAGGACACAGTAACCCAAAAGTCCCTGGCAGGAGCCACAGAGGAGGCCTGAGAAGGACTAGAGGAGCAGAGTACAGGAGGAGAACATGAAGCACCAGGCTGACATCAGAGCTAGGACTAGCCCACAGCTGGCCTGCAGCTGTCACTTAGTCCGGCGTGTCAGGGATGGAGACGCCCCCGGTGAGGAAGCTGAATGTCCCTCAGCCACACAGGATGGCATTACTGTTCTTCATAGGCTTGCACAGAGATGCAGAGGGAAGGATGACTCTTTCTGGATTGTTGATGTTACCTTGGACTGCATCCTGACAAAATGTGTCCCTGGAGTCTTTAGCTCTAAATAAAACCTTTTGTCTTTCCTTTCCTTGGCTCTTGAGCATTCTAAGACATCTCCGAGAAGCACATGGTCTTAAGGATGTCTGTTCAAGGCTCTGTAGCTAACCAGACAGACAGACTGTGGTGGTGGAGATTCAACATGTAGGAAGCGTGGTGCAGGCCCAGCTCACGTAGCTGTTACACATGCATCAGGCTGCTGCTGAATGGTGTTTTGAAAACTCTACCGTTTATGCCTGATATCTCCTCTTCCAGAGTCCTCTGTCAGCCAAACTTACAAATAACTCATTCCAGTAGAAGGGACTTCACCTTGTGCTTTCAGTTGTCCACCTTGTGCCACCAAGGTAAATGTCTCCATTTACCTTGTTATTTATGCTACAGTCCTTTATGAACCATGCAAGTGACCTGCTGGTGAAGATTCCAGAAAGAACCAGAAAATAATAGCTCACAGTTCAGTCATTCACTTAAGGAGAAAGAAAACAGACAGACAGACAGACAGAGCACGCACTATGCTGTGGTCTTGGAGCCATGTGCGCTGTGTCCAGCTTTTCCCTAGCAGTGACAATATGTTACGTTGTTGTGTTGTTCTGTCTCTGTCTTCTACTTCCCTGTTACCTCATGGTGCACACCCAGTAGGCTATAGCTTGCAAACACTGTCTGTAAAATGGTCAGATCTTCACCAGACAGCAGGCAGGGCCTAAACCCTGTAAGCCAATTAGCCATAAGTTCCCAGACCACAGAGCTAGATAACAACAGCTTACTTAATATCGTCTTGGTCTTAGGCAGTTAGAGAATTGCTTTGAAGACCATCAGTTGACTTCCCAGGACAGTGAGCGACACAAGGAACATAGGTCTCTGCAGTGAAGGCTAGCTGTATGAAACCTGTGCCTGTGTGGCTTTAAAGTTACAGTGGGGTCAACAAGCATGGCAGGGAATGGAGAGGTTTAGATCCCCCGGCTAGAGTCATCTGACAGACATAATTGAAAGGAGTTCATAAGTCCTACATTGTACACAAGCTGAGAAACCAAAATCCCAAGGAAATACCCTAAAGTGTCCAGCTTGCTTTTCTGGCCCCATCCTGGGCTGGCAGAGTGCAGCCCTTGCATGTCACTGTGAGGCACCCAAGCACTGAGGCTGAATGAGACCACTGAAGAGCATTTCTTGGAAGGCCTGGAAGCCTCGTGTCCACCCTAGCTGTAGATGTTTGGAGGATGGACACCCCATCCTTGGTTTGAGAGGCTGCAATGGAAGAGTCCCATCTTCTGCTGGCCGAGGCCTCTGTTGGCAGGTTAACTCAACTTCTTCACCTCTCTTTCTGTACAGTAGTTTAAGACCTGACACACAACTATTGTGTAGATATGAAGCCCTTGGTTCGTTCAGTTCAGCAGATACGAGTCCATAACATGCCAGATGCTCAGAAGGTTCCTGATTTCCAAAAGTGTGGTTACATGTGATTGATTACGTGTGAAATAATTCAAAAAACAGGATCCACCCCAGAGTACCAAGAGCTGAGAAGACAGTAAACCGGCGGGCTAGGGCTGCCATGTTTGTCTTCAGTAAGGTGTTCATGGTAAAGGTGCTTGCATGCGTGCGTGCGTGCGTGCTTGTGTGTGTGTGTGTCCTGTGTGTCTCTCTGTGTCGTGTCTGTATGTCTGTGTGTCTTGTGTGCATGTGAGCATGTGTGTGCATGTCAGTGTATATTTGTGTATATGTGTCTGTGTCCTGTGTGTATCCTGTGTGTGTCTATGTTGTGGCTGTGTGCCTGTGTATTTGTGTGTGTGTGTCCTGTGTGTCTGTGCACCTGTGTATGCACCTGGGTGTGTGCGTGCATGTGTGAGTGACTCCAGTCTATGTCACATCCCATCTCTTGGGCCGCCCCTGCAGGCTCCCTCATCCCAGCCCCATGTGCCCAGTCCCACGCAGCTCGGAGGGCTTGTTGCTTCCCACCCCAACTCCATGTTGGATGTTACTGGAGGTGTCACATAATCTTACGAATACATGCGTCATGGTCCCAGTTTCACTGACATGGTAGGAATGACCCCTGTCACATCACTGTAACTATAAACCTGCCTCAGGGTCACTCTCCCTACTGGCCAGCTTCTGAGGGAAGGCCAAGGCCGTTGTCCAGACCCATCTTCTCTCAGTGATGAGGCTTTGTTCCTTACAAATGTCTGTGGCCTGAGCCCAGTGTTTGGTGCCATTGCTCAGCACTTCTTCCTTGCTTCTATGCAGGGAGGCCAGGTGCCCTCCTCGGTGAGGAGCATAGGAGAAATGGACTTGCATCCTCCTCCCTAGTATTCCTGGTCTCTCATTGGTCACTGTCCTGTCAGTAACAACAGCCAGTATTTGCTGGATACCCGCTGTGTTAGACATTCTGCAAGGCCTTTCTGTCATCACATGGGTTACCTCATTTGAGCGTTCAGCTGGGAAGTTCAGACAGTTAAATGCAAACTCTCAGAGGATAGTGCCAACCTGTATTCTAAGAGCCTGAGGCTGAGCAAGGGAGAGACTTTCAGAGTCACAACTAATAAAGGTAGACGTTTGCTCGTAAACTCTGGGTCTGGACACTCCTTAGCCACAGCCATGCCTTTAGTCTTGTTCTTATTACGAGTTGGGAAATATCTGTAAAGGAAGGGGGAGGAAAGAAGACAGGAGAGCGGGTGAGGAGAGGAGGGGAGGCTTAAATGATGTCTTCTGAACAGTTTTTCTCATTGCTTCAGAGATTAAACGAGTATCTAAAAACATTTTAATATGCCTGTTAATGTAATCAATTATGTTAGCTAGAAACTGCCTTGCCATAGTCTCAGAATTGCTAAAGTAGGTGAGTGGCCTTTACTTTGTAGCCCTAGCTGGCCTGGGACTCATTATATAGACCAGGATGGTCTGAAGAGCACAGAGATCCTCCTGCCTCTGCCGCTCTAGTGCTGAGGAATGATTACTAAATTATGGAGAACTGCTGCTGCAATAACCATTGTTCAGCTTCATTAATAACTTCTTTATAATATCTACCCACATCCACCGTTGAGAGCGCGTCCTCATGAGCACCATAGTGCTGCAGCCCCAGGGTGCACTGGTTGGTATGGACGCCCGCTGTACCCAACACATGGGAGCTTTGGCTGCTCTTGCTGAATCATTTCCTTCAGATGAGACACACAGCCTGTACCTTGTAGAGGCGAATGGGTTCGAGTTTGTAACTGTTGGTGTGACAGGCCACCCAGGGATGCTGGCCGCTTTTTCCATTTCCACAGCCTCCAGACCTCAGGACTCTGTTTGTCTCACGCCCTGCCATCAGGACAGTCACAAGGATTTCCCAGCGCTGTGAGGGGGGTGCCTTTGGTGACAGTCAGTAGCTTAGTAATAGCTCTTGCCTTCCTCTTGGCAGCTCAGCTAGAAGTCCTGTGTGAGCAGTTCCAGCCTCCTCAGATATAGATAATGGGCTCACAGAGGTCGCCTCATGTCCCTCCAAGACCTTCTCAGAAACCTTCCCCCACATGTCACTGTATGGAGAAGAGGCCCCACCCCCTTGAGTCATTTGGTTTGTTTTTAGACAGGGTCTCTCTTTGTAGCCTTGGCTGACCTTAGAACCCACAGAGATCTGCCTGCCTCTGCCTCCTAAGTTCTGGGATAAAGGTGTTTTTACTTCTAACAACAAAGACCCATGCTGCTTGATGGCTTCATTACCACATACAAGTGCAGGGCACAGTAAGGAGAGCCGTGTGCTGTGTTCTGCCCAGAGCTCATCCTCAGTGGTCCCTCAGAGAACTGCACTTGACCACAGTGGGAGAGTGCCCAAAATCCAGGTGCTCCTTTTCAAACTGACCTCACCCAGTCAGTCAGATGGGGACTTTCAGCCTCACTTCACCCAAAAGGCTCTGCATCCTTGAGGCAGGCACAAAGCCTGCTGACCCTGGGTGACCCTTCTGTTAGGAGGGTGACTTGGCCTCAGCAGGCTGTTGTGATGTCTGGCCCAAGGACTTGTGATGTCTGGCCCAAGGCTGTCCTGGGAGCAATCTGTGAATGGCATTGCTTGGTGAGGACCTCTGCTTGGTGGTGGCTTCTGGCTGTGCCCTGTTGCTACAGATGCTGACTTTCCACAGATTGCCACTGCAATGGCTGGTTCTTTTCCACCACTCACATGACAGTCTGGGGCCAAACAGCGAGGAGCCACTTTTACTGCAGCACAGTGCGTAGAACCACCGCCTGTGGTGCGTGCTAGTGACTTGAGGGCCAGGGGACTTCCTCTTTACCAACATTCTGAATTTTCAAAATGTAACTCAGAACCCCCCTAGCCACAAAATAATTTAACTCTGTTTAGCTCTGTCCCTCTTCAATCATTCTGAAACCCATGGGTGTTTTCAGTTTGCATTATTGTGTCTCATACACACACACGTTGTTGGAGTGTGTGTGTGTGTGTGTGTGTGTGTGAGAGAGAGAGAGAGAGAGAGAGAGAGAGAGAGAGAGAGAGAGAGAACGTGTACCTTGTCTCCCCAAACCTCCCTTTTCTACATTGTGGAATCTCCCAGCTAGCACCATTTTATTTCAGACAAAAGTTTCCACCTCCCTAGGAAGCCAGGAGCCTCAGACCCACACTGGGATACAGGATACTGAACAGGGCATTCTCTTTATGCTGGCCCTTCTTCAGACCCTTCTAAGACCTTAGTGCAGAGTCCAGGGATCTTGGTGTCCCAGGTCTAGACACTGCTTACTAGTGTGGACACTCCCTGCTGCCTTGTAGACCCATCAACATAGCATGCCTTAGGACTCTCACTTGTTGTCTGCTGAGGACATGCTTCCTGCTCCATCTGGCCACCACAGCAGGCCCTGCAGTCTCCCTCTCCCCATTCCTTGGGTGTAATGTTCATCGTCCCCATGCTGCTTGTCTCTGCTTCCGTGAGAGTGTACTTTCTGTGCTGACAGGAATGGCTACACCCCTAGGCCCCAGCCCACATAGCACCAAGCAGCAGACACTGGAGTAAACACTTGTGCTCTGTGATAAGATTCAGGGAGATGGTAGAGTCTCCTATCTATCTGTGAGTCTAGGGCATGCTTAGTGCTCAGTGCACGAAGCTTAGCTTACTGACACAGTGAGCTTTGAACACCTCCTAGTACCCTGGGATGTAGCTACAGCAAGCATCAGTCTCGGAGCCTGAGCACAGGGGATGCACGTGGCTGTGGGTGGTGTGGCCCCAGTGCGAGTGGATACCTTGTTACCTCCTCTTTCAGGCCTCTTCAGCCTTCCACCTACATCCTAGGACCCTGGCTTCTCCTTGCTCTCCCAGTGCCTCCCGCAACAGAGATTGCCACATGGAACCTCCTTGGTTGGGGGAGAGGCAACTTCTTCTCCCTGCAGTAGACCCCAGCTGCTCCTTAGGCTGCAGGGAGAAGTTGCCTCTGTCCTGGGTAGATTAGAAGGTCAGGAATAACATTAGAGCTGGAAGCTGAGTCCTGATGCTGTGGTACAATGGTAAGCACTACCTCAGGCCACTACCTGCCTGCTGAGAAGCCATGAAGAATGCTCCAGGGCCCTAGGGGATGTACAGAGCCAGCCCTGAGCTTCCCACAGCCCAAAGAAGGACTTCAGCCTCTCAGTCCCCAGTAGGATGAGGCTGAGGCCAGACAGAGAGCCAGACATGCCTAGCCATGACATGCTTCCCTCTTCAGTTCATGGCTCAGGACTTTCTTTAAATAAATATCACTTCATTGTTAACAATTTATCACACAGCTGGATCAACAAAGCCACTCAAATAAGCACCCACAGCCAAAGTCTATATGTCTCAGAGAATTTTATACAGTCTGAAGAAGGTTAAGAATGTTTGAGGGAGCTGGGCAGTGATGGTGCACGCCTTTAATCCCAGCACTTGGGAGGCAGAGGCAGACGGATTTCTGAGTTTGAGGCCAGCCTAGTCTACAGCGTGAGTTCCTGGACAGCCAGGGCTACACAGAGAAACCCTGTAATGAAAAACAAACAAACAAAACAAAACAAAAAAAATAACAACAACAACAAAAAAAAAAACAGTGTTTGAGGGAAGAGTCTCACCTCTAAAATAACCCACTTCTCAAGACAGAATCTCTCAAGAAGAGCCAGGCCTTGACCCTGAACAGGACAGAGGGTATTTACCTTGTCGGGCACCCAGCAGACACCTGCCTCCTTTTACCCTACCTCCTTTAGGTCCCTCCTCAGCAACAAGCCAAGGTCACATCATCTTAGTCAGGGTCACTATGAAACACCGTGACAACTTGGGGAGGAAAGGGTTTCTTTTCCATACAACAATTGAGGACAGGAACTCAAAAGACAGAGCAGGAACCTGGAGGCGGGAGCTGATGCAGAGGCCATGGAGGGATGCTGCTTACTGACATGCTCTCTGTAGCTTGCTCAGCATGCTTTCTTAGAGAACCCAGGACCTCCAGCTCAGGGATGACCTTACCCACAATGGGCTGGGCCCACCCCCATCAGTCACTAATTAAGAAAATGTTCTCCAGGCTTGTCTGCAGCCTGGTCTTCCGGAGACATTTTCTTGAGATTCCCTCCTCTCAGATGACTTTAGCTTAGGTCAGTTGACATGGAGCCAGCCAGCACAGCAGGCGTTATATGAAGCCATTTGACCGGCAAAGTCTGTGAACGGCCTGTGCTCCTAGCCTGTAAGCACTTAGGGAAGGGACTGCTGTACACACTCCACTGCTTTTGCTTGTACATAAAAAGTCGTCTTGTTCTCATTGCAGAAATTTCCAGAACTGAAATTCAAATACGTGGAGGAAGAGCAACCTGAGGAGTTCTTCATCCCGTACGTCTGGTCCCTGGTCTACAACTCGGCGGTAGGCCTGTACTGGAACCCACAGGACATACAGCTGTTTGCCATGGACTCAGACTGAAGCAGGACACAGCCACACCCACACCCAGCCCAGCAGCTAGTTACTTCATGTCCAGGAGCAGAAGCAGACAGACTGCACACCCGGTGTGTCTTCTGCCACAGAGGGTCACACAAGCGTGCTTCCCTCACACGCTGACTGTTGGGAGATTGTGCCAGTTAGCAGTAGTTCACTCAGCTTTGACTGTACTGCAAGGGTGAGACAAAATAAACGGGAAACATGCTGTTCAACATGTGACTTATTTTTAAACTTCTAAACCCAAAATCTAGAGCTGTCCCAAGATACTGGGGCCTTAGGCACATAACAAACACATCAACAGCGCACACCATTTCTCCTCTTTTTAAAAAAATATTATTGTTTAAAAAAATATTGTTTTTAGATTTATTTTTATTGTAGGTGTATGAGGTTTTGCCTGTATGTATATATGTGCACCGTGTGCAGGCCTGGTACCCACAGAAGTCAGAAGAGGATATCAGACAGGAACTGGAGTTAAAGACAGTTATAAGCTGCCCTGTGGGTTCTGGGAACGGAACCCAGTTCCTCTACAAGAGCAACCGGTGCCCATAACCGCTGAGCCAACTCCCCAGCACTGCTCTTTTTCTCAAGGCATGTTCTCACAGTATAGCCCTTGCTAAACTGAAACTCACTAAAGAGCCTAGGCTGGCCTAGAACTCACAGCAGTCGTTCTGTCTCAGCCTCCTCTGAGTACGGGGATTATAGGTTTGAGCCACCACACCCAGCCTACACATCTCTCTTTTTTTTTTATTTCTCAGATATTGAAAATCTTTGTTTGAGTCGCTTGTGCAACTTCTCTTATGTGTCTGTGTGCATGTATGCATGCATGTGCAGGATGTGTGTATGTGTGTGCATGTATATGCATGTGTGTATATATGTACATATGTGTTTGCATGCCTCTCAGCAGCGCAAAACTTCATAAACACTGTACCTGCCAACGACGAGACACGGACCTTCCCCAGAGAAGTTAAACAGTTCTTTTTTGGAGGGTTGACCTCTGAGCTGTAACAGGGATTCTGCTGGAGTCAAGCAAAATTAAGTCTACTCCATATTTCTCACTGGGGAAAGCTTAATTTGGACAGCAACTTTTTTCCTTCAACCAAGTCAATAGGATGAACAAAAGGAGAGCCACTTATTGAGACAGTATTCCATGTGAGATGAAAAATACGGTTCTCCCCTTGTTTCTGACTTTGAAAAATGTTTTGGGGCCACGAATTTGGTCCTACACACCCAAGGCTGTGCTGAGTAGAGCAGCGGGCGCCGAGGTTCCATGGCTATGTATTCCAAGTCGCAGTGTGTCAATCTCTGTTCACCCCGTTGGTCTATTAGGAGCAGCCTTTCCTTCTGAACCCATCCCCCTGGCTGAGGCCAGAGTCATCATGGTTTGCACCTCATGTATACCCCATGGGTGGTTTCCCCTGAGTGAGGCAGGCTGAGCCTTTCCCCAGTTTTTTCAGGAAGTGGGGTAGTTCCCTTATCCTTTTCTGGAGTAGACAAAACTGGAACCTTCTCTGGTGTGGTGGGTGCAGGGGCCAGGGCTCCCATCCCCTGCTGCCTCCAGACACCAGTTCCCGGGAATGGCTGGGTCTCTGGTGCTGCAGCTCACTTGTGATCACAAGTACAGGGCTTTTCCCCTGACATTGACTTCTCAATCTGGCTTTGAGAGCAAGGCATCTTGAAGTGGAATGGCCTGGTCAGCCTTTCAAGCAACGGTGATGTGTATCTCCTACCTAGAGAAATGATTGACAGCTTCCGTTTGTTTCAGTGCATTCTAATTTGCTTCTTTTTCCTGTAGGGGAAAAAAAATTGTGTTATGTGAAATGTCTACTTCTTTGATAGTCTAGGAACTTAGCAGGAGTGTGAGGCATCAGTTACAGACTGATCGTTCCTGTAACAGGAATTACAATTCCCGCAGCCCATCACTGTGATGGGGGCACATTGCCTGCAGGGACTCTGCCCCAGCCTCCTGGCTCCAAGTGCCCTGTGCCCCCACCCCAGTGCTCCCCTCCTACTGACCCTCTTCTAGCTCATGGGTTTGGTGGCCTAAGAGCTCCATCAGGGTACCTCCTACCTGGTACTCCACTGGACAGAGGTTCCCAGCTGTGCCATGGCCAGCCTCAGTTCTGCAGTCACTGGATCTCTTTCTAACCCTTGGGAAAGAACAGGTTGATCACATGGCAAGAGACTTAATCAATAAACCAGATTGTGCTTGAATTTAAATGTCAATTTGTTTAGAACTGTAAAAGGTGTCAGGGGCTGAAGAAATGGCTCAGCAGTTAAAAGTACTTACTGCTCTTGTGGAGGACCAGGGTTCAATTCCCAGCACCTACAACCGTCTGCTACCCAGTTGTAAGATCCAACATCCTCTTCTGACTTCTGTGGGTACCAGGCATGCTTATGATGCACATACACAGAAGACACTCAGTCACAAAAAAAAAAAAAAAAAAAAAAAAAGGGGGGGGGGGTGCGAAATGAAATCACACAAGATTATCCTGCGTTCATGAAAAGGTAAAAATGACCTCTGTTTTTACATATGATAGAAATATCTGATTTTTTCAGAGATAAACAGTGATTGCAGCCAGCATGGTTGTGCACATCCTTAATCCCAGTACCCAGGAGGCAAAAGCAAATGGATCTCTGTTAGTTCAAGACTGGTCAGGGTTATGTGGTGGGATACTGTCACGGTTCAGAGCTGGTTGCAGGGAGAACCATCATTGTGTGGTCTCACTGCACACCACACAGAGAGTTCCAGAAAAGCTAGGGGCCAGGGCTATACAGAATGACCCTGTCTCAAAATAGCAAAAAATAAAAAGATCTCCCTCACCCAAAGCAAGGAAGATTGACCAGCAGCTCATCCCCAGCCCCCAACCTAGTGTTACATCACCATGTAAGTACTCAGATAAATGTTCAAGTTAGTAAACAGCCTATCACAGTCTACTGCATACTGCTATCCTTGGAAGACCCGACACTGGCCATGTGTAAAACAGGAACTGAGGCTGGAGAAATGGCTCGTGGTAAAGAGCCGTTACTAACCCAGGTTCTGTTTCCATCACTTACATGATGGTTCACAGCCATCTGTAATTCTAGTATGTGGAGATCTAGTATCCTCTTCTGACCACACATGTCACATACACATACATGAAGACAAAACACACAAAGTAAAATCTTTTTAAAAAAGGAACCACTGAGCAAGAAATGCTGAAAGAGGGGCACATCCCAGTGCCCAGGGGCAGGTGACACCATCATCTATTGGCTCTTAAGATGCCTCCGGGTGCTTTTTGTAACTTTTTGGTAAGATTTTTAAGTTACCAGGAACATGGCTTGGTTACCTACTCCTCCGTTGCTGTCTGTCTCTAGACTACACCTCATGGATTAGCTGGATTGCTAAACCACCTGAGGCTGCTTGGGGACAGAAGAATGCCAGGTCGCCTGTATCCCCAGCTACCACGCCCATGAAGGAAACAACACAACCTCAACTTCAAGTTCTTCCTACATACCACAACCAGAAGGAACTCAGTTTCCAGAGACCAGACCAAATGAATCACTGGAACTAAAAACCAGAAACACCCAGAAGAGATCCAAGTGTAACAGTCACAGATCACAACCATGATCACTGGGTCCAAAATGCAGATGTACCTGACCTGAGAGATGGCTCAGTAGTTATGAGTGTATACTGCTCTTTCAGAGGACCCAAGTTCCCAGCACCCACTCTGGGCTGCTCACAACAGCCTATAACTCTAGCTCCAGGGGATCTGTCTCTCTCTTGTCTCTGTGGCTATACCCCCAAGTGGTGTGCATAAACTTACACACACACCATAAATTTTTAAAAAAAAACATTTTTAAAACCCAGATGTATTGCTAAGAGTCTGAGCAGAGCATTATGGGTAGAAAAAGTTGGAAATTGTAGAATTTTGAAAGTAATTCGTTAGATGTGTTTAAGAACAGATTAGGCACAACTCAAGAATGGACGCGTAAAGCGAGCTGGGAGGGCTGAAGCCACGAAGAAACTGGAAGCATTTTGAATGGGGAGGTAATAAAAATAATAAAAATTGTACAACTAGCAGAAAGGGGCTGGAAAGGCATCCGGCCGCGGTGGCGCAGCCTTTAGTCCCAGCACTCGGGAGGCAGAGGCAGGCGGATTTCTGAGTTCGAGGCCAGCCTGGTCTACAGAGTGAGTTCCAGGACAGCCTGGGCTACACAGAGAAACCCTGTCTCGAAAAACAAAAAAATAGAAGAAGGAGAAGGAGAAGAGAAAAGAAAAGAAAAAAAGAAGCAGCTCACAGCTGTCATAACTCCAGTTTCTGAGCACCCAATGCCCTCAGTCTTCTGATCTGCACAAAGGGCACTCACATACATGCAGACAAAAACTCAGATGCCTAGTCAAAATAAATAATTGTTTTTTTCCTTAAAAAAGGGGGAGCTAGAGAGATGACTCTGGTTAGGAGCACTTTTTCTACTGGGCATGATGGTCGGATCTCTGTGAGTTCAAGGCAAGCCTGGTCTACAAAGCAAGTTCCAGGACAGCCAGGGCTGTCTTGCAGAGAGAGGGGAGAACACTTACTTCAGCTCCCAGCACCCACATGGTGTCTCATAACTGTCTGTAACTCCAGTTCTAAGGTCCAGTGCCCTCTTCTTACCTCTGCTGGCACCAAGAACACATGTGGTGCAAATACATGCAGGCCAAACACTGGTACACAAAAGAAGCCATAAATAAATAAATAAAAGCTAACAGAGGCCAGGAAATAGTGATCACTTGCCTAGAGCTCATGAGAGGCAGTCACTACCACCATATAAAACCAGCTATGGATGATAAGAGCCTGTAATTCTAGCACTCAGGAAGTTAAGATCAGAGGAGCAGAAGTGAAAAGCCATCCCCAGGTAAATAGCAGGTTTGAAGCCACCATGGGTCCCATGAGACCCTACCTCCCCAAATTTAAATTAAAAACAACAAAACAAACAAACTAATGAAGAAAATCATGTGGGGTGCAGCTAAACCTGTGTTTGGAAATGTGTGTTGCTAAATGCATATTAGAGACGAGCAAAGGTTAAATAAACATCAGTTATTTAAGCAGCTGCCTCTCTCACTGTGAGTTCAAGGCCAGCCTGGTCTCCATAGTAAATAAATTCTAAGACATCCAAGCTACATAGTAAGACCCAGTCTGGGGGTGGGGGAGGGGGGAAGGAAAGGGAAGGGAAGGGAAGGGGGAGGAGCCAAAACTACTGATACAGACACAAAAGAAAATAAATGGGACCAAAGTGGAACGTTGGTTGAAAGGGCTAAGGTGAATCCTGTGACACGGCCATCAAAGCAGGGAAGATGCACAGGATGGAGGAAGGAGCGCTGGTGAGTGTCAGAAAGCAGGAAGGATGCAGGGTCAGAGCCAGCCTGGGGCTCCTAGTGAGACCTCGTCTCAAGAAAGAACAGAATAGATGTCAGCATGTTTTAGAAGCCACACTTAGACCCCAGCACACTAATACACAGATGGTCTGGAGACATCTGGAGACAGATGGTCTTGATCACTGTGATGGGTGTACACATATACCAAACACAACCGAGTACATGTTACACATGTTACATGTGTGTGGTCTTTGTAGGTCACACATGCATCAGGAGAGCTGTATTTAGATTTTGAACAAAATGAACAAACTCCTTATTTTAAAAGAATGTTTAGGTGCCCAAAACATCACACACTGGTGAAAACATGGAGCGAAAAAGAATTCTGCACCATGTGCAGGAATGGAGACAGGAAAATCTCAGCACTGTGGACCATAGTTGAAGCTGCTCAGAGACTCGACACTTCCCGCAAGTGATGCCAAGAAGTGCTCATATGGGTACTGAGAGATTCAAGAGATCGGGACAGTACAGAATCATCCACTCAAGCTGGAAACGCTCCAGGGGTGACCACCAGAAGAACTTATAAATAGATAGCACAGTGGTCCCACAGCCGCCAGTTACCTCTGCCTGGGAATAGTCACAGAAAGTTCCAGAAGTAAACTATAAGTTTCAAGTTGCCTTTGAGTGTCTCAAAGAAGTCTGGGAATCTTTGCTGCGTCTGGCTGTTTTCTGAATGCCCTCCCACCCAGGACCTGGGGGCTGCTCCTTTGTCTCCATTATCAGTTGTTAGGTTGATTCACTTTCATTCTTTAGAGGCTTTGGTGATGTTTTCCAGAAACTGCATGGAGCGAGATACAGAAACAGACCAGACAAAAAAACTAGCTGGAAAATCCAGATGCCTTTTAGTAAACCAGCCGGGAGGTGAGAGACTTGCAAATCAAAGCAATGCCCCTTCCTTCCCAGGAATGCTTTCGTGGGTCTTAAAATCATTCTTTGCGGAAATATTTCACTATCATGCCACTGGGTTCCTTGCTGTTATATTCTAATGAGTTAAACATGATTTCAGTTTAATTTATATATAAATGTATTAATAGGTGTAATCTGCATGAGCAGGTCTTTTGGAGGTGCTAAGTAGTTTTTTTATGCTACAAAAGTATGTTAATCCCTGAAGCCTGGAATCTCTGAACCCCAGGCCAGTATCTGGGCAGATGGCTCTGGTTTCTGGTCTCAGCCTCTGGGTATCAGTGCTTACAACAAAGGCTTAAAAACAGGATTCTGACCCATAGTGATGTGAGATAGAGAGCCTACTAGATACATTCCAAAAAGAGAGCAACCTGGCTTTGAAAACTTACGAAGGTCAGCCCTTTGAAATTTTGAATTGAGGAAATGAGTTCCCTCCATTGCTTCACACAGGACAGTACTCAGAGGTCCCACTTGTGGTGGCTGCACTTGGTCCAGTCCCAACGCTGGCAACCAAACCCATAAAAAAAACATTTTTATGGTTTTTTTTTGTTGATAGTTGTTGTTTGGTTGGTTGGTTTCTAGTTTGTTTGGTGTGTGTGTGTGTGTGTGTTTAACAGGGTCTCAGACCAGGTATAATGGGGCATATCTTTAGTCACAATGTTCAGGAGGCAGAGTCAAGGGGATCTCTGTGCTTAAGGCAAGCCTGGGCTACAAAGTGAATTCCAGGCCAACCAGGGACTAGGTTACATATAGTTGTGAGTACACGTGTGGACGCTGGGAATTGAACTCATGTCCTCTTGAAGAACAGCCGTGCTCCCTACCGTTGAGCTATCTCTCTACCCACCTCGCTGAGGTCTTGCCAGCCACTTCCAGTCACTGGCCTAACAGACACCTGTGTCTGGCAAGTCTATTAAAAGCATACTGTGCAGCTCTGGGGTTCCAGGGCTCCATGTGCTGGTCCAAGAGGGAAACAGAGGCTGTGGAGAAAGATGGGGAGAAAGAGGCTTCCCACCTCTAGAAACTTAAGTACCTCTCCATTTGTCCCAGCTTCCAGACACCCCCTGGTTTCCAAAGACACCCCCCATACTCCTGCCCCCCAAAAAGATGAACCCAAGGCCAGAGTACTGTGTACTCTGCCATTGCATAATGAGAGCCACCAATTGTCCCCCATAATGGGTGACCCCCTCCCACCTGCCATCCCCAAGACAGTGGTGCAGGGACCTGTAGTGTCTCCAGGAAGCATGTCTACCTGAGCAGGAAACTCTTCCTTTCCGGGTGGGGGTGGGGGTATGATATGATAGACAGGCAGAGGAGGCGCCCTGTGCTCTGTCCCCTGCACTCAGCATCCATCTGCATGGCTTCCTAGTGCCTCCTGTCAAGAAAGCCCAGTACATGGGGCCTCTCGAGCCACAGTACCTTAGATCATTTGAATTATAACTGAGATTACACTGGCAGTGTAGAGAATGTAAATTCTCTGAGAACAGGGATTCTGGTTTCTGCCTGAATAGATCCTGAAGAAGTGTTTATTGGATGCTGCCAGCAGCTCCCAGTTTCTAGAGGTGGGAAGCACTCAGTAGCTTACAGCCAGCATTTTCTTTTATGATAAGAAACCCCAGGAAGAGCCAGGCAGTGGTGACGCACGCCTTTAATCCCAGCACTTGGGAGGCAAAGGCAGGTGGATTTCTGAGTACGAGGCCAGCCTGGTCTACAGAGTGAGTTCCAGGACAGCCAGGGCTACACAGAGAAACCCTGTCTCGAAAAAAAAAGAAAAAAGAAATGTTTATGGCAGAAAGAGGGAAAGCAGGGTGGGCTGCAAGCAACATGAAGTGGTGGAAGCAGAAGCCAGGCCTGCTGGGCATGCTTACGGCTGGGGAGGCTGTTCAGAGCACAGGAACGGTTTCCAGGGCAAAAGCACGTATGCCTATAGAAGAGCTGGAGGAGAGGAGCCACAGCCCTTCCCAGCTCGTTCTCCTCCAGGTTATGAACACTGTGTACATGCACTCAGGATTCACACTACACATGCGCGCGCGTGCACGCGCGCACACACACACACACACATGAACATGCACACACGGGAGCTACCCAGCTCACCTCACGGATGTTTCTCCATCTCCCAGAGTCAGCTTAATAGGAAACAGGGTTTGGTGGGAACAAACAATTTATGACGATCCAAGCCCTAAAATGGAACCATCTGTCCCTGGCTCAGCCACTCCCCAGCACAGCCTGGCTCCTGAGGGGTCCACCAGTCCTGTGGAGACAGCAGAATGGAAGAGCCCTCAGAGAGTCTCTCTAGGTTTCCTGCTGTGTACCCCATCACTTCATGGCCTCCTAGCTGACCACTGAGGGCTGGGACTAGCAAGGAGGTTTCTCCTGGTAGAGACGGGCTCCAGTCCCCCCCAGACTCCCTTTGCTCTCCAACTGCCTCTGTGCAGGACCTGTCTGCCCAGGTCCCCACCCTCACTCCCACTCTAGCCCCAACCCCTTCTCCCTGGTGGTTGCTATCCCCTTCGATGCCAGGTTCAGAAACTGCCTTTGCCAGGCAGCACAAACCATGCTGATAAGATACAACCTCCAGGCCCCTGGGATCCTTCTCACCACATCTGCACATTCTGGAAGACAGCAGCTGACCCTGTGCTTGGTTCTTTCTGGGTAGATAGCACTGGGAAGGCCTTGCTCAGAGCAGCCTGCCTGCCTGGCCTGACGGGTAGGTACCTGTGTGCCTGGGGCCTGTCTGTCCAGTATGTAATGAAGACAGGGTCCGAGGAGCAGGGCTTCGGGGGAGGGGGGGGTGAGGGTGTGGTCTACATGCACCATATAAAATGCCTATCAACAGGTGCTTCACAGATTAGAATCAGTTTACAGTGACAGGTGACCTAAGTTCACCTGATAGCCTCGTGGAGGGACCTGGTAAGAAGAGCCCAGTGCAGGGTGGTGGAGAAACAGCTAAGCCCAGCCCTGCCCAGAGCTCAAAGGATAAGGCCTCAGAAAAGTGCTGTCAGTCTCCAGGGAAGGGCAAAGAAGAAACCCTCTTGGTGTCTAGGCAAAGCATGTGTCCTGGCCACTCTGCCAGGACTGGCCCTACTGCTCCAGGTGAAATCCAGCCTTCGGCCTTCCAGATGGCTCAGGAGGTAAAAGCATTGGCCATACAAGCACAAAAAGCTGAATTCCGTTCCCAAGACAGAAAGACAAGACCAGCTCCAAAACGTTGTCCAGTGACCTCCACATGTGCACTGTGGCGTAGGCGTGCCCTCCATGTAGTCTCAGCCAACTACCCAGAGTGTCCTGGGTGAGGAAGCAACCCACCTAGACCCAGACAGCAGGAGCCCCAGTACCACCACCAACCTTCCAGCCCACAGACTAGAAAACCAGATGTAACTGAAGTAGCCATTTGAGATTGTACGCGGCTACCGAGGAGGCTATTTTCCACATCATTTAGGCCATTTTAGAAAAAGGTTGTAAACCTGACACTTGCTCTAACGGCCAGCATATCTGTGAGCATCCAACCTTTGCTGGCTGTGATGGTAATATCTCAGGTGGTGGGAAGTCTCCTAAAGGAGTGGGGTTCACTGCTGTTGCAGAAGGGCCCAGGGGCTGTGTTGACAATGCCTATCTGACTTGAATGGGAGGCACAGCCTAAAATCTCTGTAAATAGTCCCAACACCCAAGTGCCCTTCCCCTGCCTCCACTTGAAATGTAGGTTTGTGTGTTCAACCATCCTGGAAAAATCCCACATGTAAGGTGGTTTGAACAACAGACTTCATGTCCCTGGTTCTGGAAGCTGGAAGGCCAAGGCCCCAGTGGGATTGGTTTCTGTCCTTAGTTAGAGGTGGGCCTCCTCATCGACTCTCCATGGTCCTCCCTCTCTGTTTGGTCTCATAAGGACACTCACCACACTATACTAACATCCACAAGGTGACCTCAACTCTATTCTAATTACCTCTGTGTGACTCATCTCCAGGGATTAGAGAGATGTCTCAATGGTTAGGAACACTTGCTCTAGTGTAAGGACCAGGGTTGGAATCTCAGCTCCCATACTGGCTAGCCTGCAAATTCTGTAACCCCCCCCCCCCCAGGACTCCAACACCCTCTTCCAGCATCTGAGAGCATGTGCACCACACCTGCACACACACACACAGCTAGACCTAAAGGCTTCCCTCCAATGCAGTCTCACACTGAGGTACCAAAGGGCTAGACTTCAACACATGACTTATGGGGCACAATTTAGCCTCTTACACTGAAGCCATCCTGAGCTTGACCAGGCCTTCATTGTCTTCATTTGTAAGTGCATTTCCTTTCGGCCCTTTTTATCAGACAGGCCCACATCACATCCACTAACATTCAAACTGGATACACCCATCTCCTAGGCTCCAGTTTAGCAGTCTGGGCACTGGCTCTTTCCCTTGTCTTGCTTCTCAGACAGTAGCAGCCACCCTGGCCTGCTTGCTGCTTCTTCAGGCAGCTGAGGTCAAGCCCTGCACAAGGCCTGTCATGTCTGTTTGGTCACCAGCCACTGACTCCCTGTCCCTCAGGCCCTCAAAGGGGCTGTCTCAACCTGCTCTAACTAACAGGCTGTTGACTTGACTGCCTGTCACTTGCCTGTTTTCTTTCTTCTGTACTCTCTCTCACCACAAGTATGTTGCTTAGTAATCTGTAGCATCTCTCTGCTCACTGGGATGACTCTATGAAGGCAGCACTTGACTGAGGACACTCCTCTACCATAGAATAGCAAAGACTCTCTGAGGGAAGTAGAACCAGGGCTGGAGAGGCCTGAAAACCTGGAAACCAGTGAGAGGGGGTGAAATCAGACTGTGGGATCCTCAAATAAGCTGACGGGAGCAGCCAAACAAGAATCGGTTACTTCAGACCCCTCCCCACCCCCAGAGCTGTGAAGTTAATGGTGCACAGCTTTAATCCCAGCACTTAGGAAACAGAGGCAAGCTGAGTTTGAGGCCAGTTCTGTAGAGTGAGTTCCAGGACAGCCAGGCTACATACACAAACCCCACCTTGAAAAAAAACAAACAGAAAACAAAAACAACAACAACAAAAGATGTGAGGGTGATCACAGCCTCTAGACCCTCTGCCCAGAGTTCTGTTCCCTGTGTGTCATACACTGACAGTGACCTTCCCTGTAGACCACAGAGTTCAGGCCACACCCAGTGTGCACCTCCCAGGGACACCACAGGGACAGGACAGAACCCACACCATGTCCTGGGTTCTGAGACTTTGGCTGAGCCCCACCCCTATTACCTGAGTCATGGAATTCTCCAGAGGTAGGCAGGGCTGCTGCCTGGAGCCAGGAGAGGTGAGCTCATGGTTCCTGTCCACCACTAGCCCTGCCATCAGGCAGAGGAGGGCGTGTCTCCTACCTGGGCGTGGTAGCTGAGTTGCAGTTCTGTGTTCATTGCCCTTACCTAGAGCCTGGAAGGCTCAGGAATTTCCTCATAGACCTGAGACCCTCAGGAGCTTCCTCATAGACCTTGGACCTTCTGACCTCCTCTCTGCCTTTCTCATCCCTACAGTTGACAGACACTAAGCCCAGAAGCCTAGGTTGTGGGGCTGAGTCACCCAGGGGGTATAAGGAAACCTGGCAAGAGATGAGCTTCCCTGAGCTCCAGATCTTAACCTAGGTCATCAGTGGCCCTCAGGTTCAGTCTTACAAACACATACACATGTACATATACATGTACATAAACACACAAGTACATGCATGCATAAACACACACGCATGCGTAAACACATATATACAAATATACTCACGTGTGTACACACAAACCCTTAGACACATATGTACACCCCTGCCTGTGAACCCAGGGAAGACATTTATTAAGCGTGTGCTGCATGCTAAAGCCAGCTATGACAACACTGCACAGGGTATTAGGGGCTTTGAGTGGGAGGTCCTTCTTGGGAGGTTACCTCCTGAGGAAGGACCAGGCTATAGAGAGGAAAGACACAGCTAGAGGCAGAAAGGTACTGCCACAGAACTGGGTAGCTGCCAGATGGACGGGCGGGCCAAGTGTGTCTGGCAAGCTATGGGCCTGGAGCCCAGCGTCCTAAGGGGCAGCTCCAGAACTCACACCCTGCTGTACCCCATGTGTCGGCCCCTCAGGGTGCAAGAGGGACAGATAGACAGTCCCTTCTCGTCCCCATGGCTCCTTATCTAAGCTGGTGACAGGGACGCCCTAGGTGGGCCCCTGTGGTCTTCCTATGTTCCCTGCCAAGGGAACCCCAGAGCATAGTGGTGCCTCCCTGTCTCTTATACCATAGAACCCCGGTTCACAGGAGGGTGTGTGTGCATGTGTGTGTGTGTGTGTGTGTGTGCGCGCGCGTGCCGACCACCTCTCTTCAACGTCACACCGGAGGTACGAGCCAGGAAGAGAAAAGAAGAGCCAAGGCTGCCTCTGGTCACCAAAATGTGATCTTAATTGTGGACTGCCCTAAAGAATCCATTAAAACATACCAAGGGCTGATGGCTCAGTGGCAAAGAGCATCGGCTGCTCTTCCAGAGGACTGGAATTGGGTTCCCCAAAATGGGTTTGTGACTCACAAACCACCTATAAATCTAGCTCCAGGGGCTCTGACACCCTCTTCTGGCTCCTCTTGGTTACCGGCACAGCACACACACAGCATAGACAGACACACATCAATAAAATAAAAGAAAGCAAAAAACAGTGCCTAAGAACTGAAGGCCCACAAGGTGATTCCGTGGATTTGACACTAAGCCTGTTGTCCTGAGTGGATGCCCTGACCCGCATGGTAGAAGAAAACAGACGCCTAGAGATTCCACATACACACTGTGGCATATGTGTATACACATATACATATAAAGGAATGAATGACTTAAACACAAAGCTTTAACTTTTAAGAGGATTAGGGCAAGACAAAAAAGACTAAAAAAGAAGAAGAAAAAGAAAAGAGAAAAAACAAACAAAAGAAAAAGTAGGATTAGGATAGAGCGTGGAGCTAGCAGGAGAACACTTGCCCAGTGTGCAAGAAGCCCCGTGCTTCCGTCTCCAGTGCCTCAGTAAATGAAGACCTAATTATTAGAATAAAGTAGGGCAGTGCACCTACGGAGTGAACTACAAACCCTATGTGGGCTGGTCAGATTGCTCAGTGGTTAGAACACTTACCTCAAAAGTGTAAGGACTGGAGTTAAGATCCTAGAACCTACACAGATATTGATTAGATGTGATAGGTGCTCGCCTGCCTGCAATTCCAGCTTTGGAAAATAGAGACTGGGGATCACAGAGCACGCTGTCTACAGAGACTAGCCATATTGGTGAGCTCTGGGCTAGATGGAGACACCCTGCTTCATGTCAAGTGGGAGAGCAACAAAGGATTTTTTTTTTTTTTTCGGTTTTTCAAGACAGGGTTTCTCTGTGTAGCCCTGGCTGTCCTGGAACTCACTCTGTAGACCAGGCTGGCCTCGAACTCAGAAATCCGCCTGCCTCTGCCTCCCGAGTGCTGGGATTAAAGGAGTGCGCCACCACTGCCCGGCCTGGATTTTATTTTTTTTTAAGACAGGGTTTCTCTGTGTAGTTCTAGCCACCCTGGAACTCGCTCTGTAGACCAGGCTGGTCTTGAACTCACAGAAATCCAACCGCCACCATGCCCAGCCCCAGAGGAGGATTCTTGACAACAACCTTGGGCTTCCAAACTCACATACACATATGCACAAGCACACGTATACATGGACCCACAGACACATAAACATGCATACACACAGAAATGGGGGGGGGGGAATCAACATAATTTTTGCATACTGGAAATTTGCAGCCCAAAATGAAGAAAACAGTTCCTTGTACAATAATGTGGGAAAGGATAAGATACAATAAAGTAGCCAATGAAATGCAAGATCTTGGGCCGGGCAGTGGTGGCGCACACCTTTAATCCTAGCACTTGGGAGGCAGAGGCAGGTGGATTTCTGAGTTTGAGGCCAACCTGGTCTACAGAGTGAGTTCCAGGACAGCCAGGGCTAGACAGAGAAACCTTGTCTTGAAAAAAAGAAAGAAAGAAAAGAAATTCGGTATCTTATTCTCGAAAAGTTATCAAACCTGGAGAGGAATTTCCCAAGATTAAAGTTGGTGAAAAGCTGGGGCTGGAGGGCTCAGTGGTTAGGAGCACTTGCTTCTCTTGCAGAGGTCCTAGGTTTAGTTCCCAGTGCACCCGTGCACACGCGCACACACACACAAACACACACACACACACACACACACACACACAGTGGCTCGCAACAGTATCCCGAGGATAGGACATGTTTTCCCCTCCTAGATACTGAGTAAACACATTCAGTCAAAACCCTTGTACACATAACGACATTGATACACAGTAACTCCATGCTCATAAGCAAAAGCCAGCCTGTTGTTAAAATGGCAACACAATGTCTCTGAAATGCTCACTTCTGTGAAGCCAGAACATAGCCCCACAGTGATCTCATCCTCTGTGATGTTCTAATTGGGCCGCAGCAACTGCCCGGTCTCCCTCCTCCACTGCTTCTGTCACCATAACAACTCCCACATCGGCTCCTACCAGCTTCCTCTTCCTCCTCTGATCAAGGAACCTCAGAGAGTGGTGGTGGGCTGGTGGTCCTTCCTCCCTACCTCTTCTGCCCCAGACCAAGTCCCCCCAGGCTTCCTACAGGGGATGGATCAGCAGATGCCAAGGCCTTCCTCTCAGTCAGTAAGTTACAGAAGAAAACCCCAGGTTCTGAAGTCAGGCAGTCCTGGTTGGGTCCTAATGCTGGGCAACTTTTAATATTGCTTAACCTCTCTGAGCCTGGTTTTCACAGATATAAGATGACAACTGATTGTCTTACTGAGTAATGAAATCTAATTTATACAAAGTACCTCCTACCTGGTCCGGCAGACACAGCACAGGGCTCTCTACCAAGGTTCTGTACTCACTCTCCTAGCCTCTTTACCCCGACAGTGCTCCTGGGTCAGAGGAGTGCACCATGGATGGTTCCAGGCCTGAGGAAGGGCTGGAATGGAAGGGAACATTGTTCAATGGCCTGACCTCCCACACAGCCCGTAGCCTTCCTAGATGGCTGGTTTAGGACAGCCACAATCTTCTGTGGTTATGGAGATACACAATGACAAATGGGAGCTATAAAAGGAGCTTCAAAAAAAAGTAGCCAGACCTGAAGTAGCTTGCTCCCCTGGGCACAAGGAGGAGCTCCTGCTGGCACCCAGTACTGAGAAGCATTCATGACTCAGGGACAGACATGAGCTGGGAAGAACTTCTAACCACCACTTTATGGGGGCACTGTCTGTAACTACAGCTTTACAGAGATGGAGACCAAAGCACAGAGACCAAAGCTGACCCTGAGTGCTCCAGGCAGAGCACCAACCTGCCAGCAGAAGACACACAACAAACGCTCACCACAGCTTCTGGGCTCAGGGGGCTTCTAAGACTACCCCAAACCTTCCAACGCTCATCCTGTCTCAAGCATGGCCAAAGTGACTCTGGGATCTGCACTGTCCGTAGGTCCATAGGTCTGTACCTCAAAAAAGCCTGCCTGAGGAAGCCTTATCTGTGTGTGTCCCACACGTTCCATGACATCCATCTCTGTGGACATGACTGAGGGAATGTACCTAGTGAAACGGTTGGAGAGAGTGGAGCTTGGTCTCCATGTTTGTCACTCACCTGTCTCCTAGCCTCTCTAAGTCTCCATTGCCCATCTATGATGGAGACCTGGACTCTCCTCCTGCCTGATGTAGCACAGGAGCAGTGTACAGAATCCAGTAGCAACTGCCCACAAAGGGCCTGGATTTTTGTTTTTAAAAAGATTTATATTTTGTATGAACATTTTGCCGACATGTATGTTTGTGTACCACATGAGTGTCTGGTGCCTGCTGAGGTCAGAAGAGAGCATTGGGTCCCCCGGGGTTGGAGTTGACACACAATCGTGAGCCACTGTGTGGGTAAAACCAAGTGTGCTTAATCACTCAGCCAACTCTCCAGCCCTATGTTTGTTTTTTAAACCAGAGTCTTGCTGTGTTGCTCATGCTGGCCAGAAACTTGCCAGACCAGGCTAACCTCCAACTCACAGAAATCTACCTCCCTTTTCTGGGATTAGAGGCATGGGGCTGCCATGACTATGTGGCCCAGGTTTTTTGAGAACCTGGACTGAAGGATGAAAAGGAGCCAGGAAGAGCCTCCCTGCAGGGCTGGGCCTCCTGAGCTAAGACCTAAGCAAGGGGAAACCAGGTGTGCCAGGTGCTGCAGACAGCAGTGGCCTTAAGTCAGAGAGGGAGGGTACAGACTGACATCTGTGTGTTGTTTACTAAATATTAGCCACAGGCCAGAGGCTGGCTCCTCCCTCATAATCAATCCACTAGAAGACTGCAGCTGGAGGCCTTTAGCAACCTCAGGCCAGGGTAGCAGCTGGGTGAGGAGGCCTTCTTCCCACCTGCGCCTTCAACCCAGTCTGTGGCTAGGCCATGGCTCGAAGCAGGAAGGTTGAGCCTTGCTGGGAGCAGGGCTCCAGGGCAAGGACACTGGCCATGGCTCGTGGTGGAGGACCATCCAGGCAAGCAGAACTTGCTGAGCTGAAAGGCAAAGATGTCACCTTGGAGGGTGATCCCAGGCAGAGGGGCTTCCATCTCCCTGAGTTTTTTAGAATCAGTTTTAAACATCTCTGCACACAGTAGGGTTTTGAGTTTCAGGTCTCTGAAGACAGGGTTTCACTGTTGCAGGCTGACTGTGAACATACTATGTAGCTCAAACTTAATGCACTTTTAATCTAGACAGGGTTTGAAGACAAAGTTTGTTTGTTTGTTGTTATTGTTTCGTTTGTTTATTTGTATGTATGTTTTATTGTTTTAAAAAGAGGGCTTGTAGCCGGGCAGAGGTGGCACACGTAGCCGGGCAGAGGTGGCACACGACTTTAATCCCAGCACTCGGAAGACAGAGGCAGGCAGATTTCTGAGTTTGAGGCCAGCCTGGTCTACAGAGTGAGTTCCAGGATGGCCAGGGCTACACAGAGAAACCCTGTTTCGAAAAACAAAAACAAACAAACAAACAAACAAAAAAAAAAAAAAGAGGGCTCGTGTTAGTAGCACATTCCTTGAATCCTAGCAGTGGAGGAGGCAGAGGCAGGCTGATGTCTGAGGACAGTCAGGGCTAGAGAAACCCCACAATAACAAACCCAAGGAAGAGAACTTAGTCACATATGGCTGAACCAGAAAGCAGGAAATCAGGGTGCTGCTGGTGTGTGCAAAACACAGAAAATGCTCTCCCTCCCCCCCCCCCGCCCCCAGGCTTCCTGCAGACTCCAGACTCCGTGTCCCCTCCAGCCTCCACTTGCTTTACCACGAGGTTGGATGAAAGCTGAGGATTTTGGAAGTTTCATATTGTTTCTTTGAAAAGAGAGGGAGAAAAGGAGGAAGCCAGAAGAGAGGGGAGAATTGAGGGGAGAGAGAACAGGAGAGGGGAGGGGGAGAGGGGGGGAGAGGAGGGAAGAGGAGAGAGAGAGAGAGAGACAGGTAAAGAGAGGAGGCTGGGAGCAGGCTCGGCCATTGACCCATCTTCCAAAGGCCTCCTCCGGAGACCGAGATAAGGCTGGCGTCTGAAGGGACCGTGACGCCCCGACAGTGCTCTGCAGCTCCTGCCAGAGCCTGGATCCTCAAATATCTGGGCTCCTAGGATCCAGGAGGTTGAGCAGAAGCCGCTGCCCCTCACATCCCCACACCCTGCTGGGCTGTCCAGCCTGGCAATCCTCTCTCTCAGCTGGACGGCAGCTGGGGAGGGCTGAGCAGGCTAGCTCACTTCCCTTCCTGGGCTGTGGACGCTTTGGGATCCTGAACTTCGGAATCCTGACCAGGATGCTGCCCAGAAGCGGGTCCGAGGGCTTGGGCACACCTGGGCTGATATCTGCACTGAATTCAGTGCCTCCCATGCTTAGCCAGGGTAAGCCCTGCTGGGTTTGGCTTCTGTACCAACAGGGTCTGTCCTCAGTCCTTGAAGAAAGAAAAATCTTATCCCTTTGTTACATAGAGACATGGATTTGAGGGAAACAATATAATTTTTAAAATTCGGAGCTGGAGAATTGCCCTAGTTATTTCATAGTGCCCAGTGTGCATGAAACCTTGCGTACCACCTCTGGTGGCAGGTGGCGACAATCCCAGCTCTGGGGAGGTGGATGTAAGAGACTACAGAACAGAGCTTGAGGCCCAGCCTGGGCTACAGAAGACCCTATTTAAAAAACAATACAATTCAGTGAGGTGTGGTAGCACATGCCTGTAATAGCAACACCCAGGAAGTGAACCACAGTAGGAAGTTTGACAGTTCCAGGCTAGCCTCGGCTATACAGAGAAAAGGGCATCTTGAGTAGAAAAATGCAATATACGGAAAATATATAAGACTAGAATACTAAAGGCACAGGATAAACCAGGGGAAAAGACTTCCCGGGAGAAAGCAAATGGTCTACAAACTTCTAAGATACTCATTTGCTGCAGGACAGAGTGCTACTGACAGATCATCTGAAGGTTCTTTGGTTGGACTCTAGGAGAGAAGGTGCAGATCAAAGTCAAGTTGTTTGGAGACCACAGACAAGGCCAGGGCTCAAGCTTCCCACCTCTCCAAGCAGCCCTCTCTTAGCAGCCTCAGAGTCCTCAGAAGCAGCTTCCTCCAGGTAGATCTTTCTGGAAGGCAGAGACTACTACAACCCCAGCATTACCAAGATGAAAGCCCTGAGTGTGGTCCCCCGTGTTTCTCTGCCCCTTCCCAGCCTGCTAAGGTGACCTCCACTGCTAAGTATGCCCCAGCCTTGGGACAAGTCTATGTTCTCTTCCAGGTGAAGTGAACTCTCGCCAAGGGTACCCATTGCCTTCTGTCCCTGTCCTTGCCTCTGACAAGGCTCTTGGTTCACTCTCCTGTCATGGTCGCAGAAAGCCACACACTAGCCTCATTTATTAAAGGGGGATTTGTGGTCTGATTCTGAGGAGTTGTGGGCCTCTGCAGCCACATCTAGGGCCCCCAAGTCAACAGCTGAGGACATAGGATGTTCTTCCTCCTTAGCCGTGGCCAAGCCCGCTCGGGTGGAGAACAGTACCTGCCTCCCAGCTCCCCTCATGGAGGTCTGTCTGTACCCTTTCTGTAAAGCCTACAGGGAGGCTCTAGCCTGTTCAGTATACTGTCCTGCAAGGATGAAAAGGCCAGCAGCTACCTAACCAGCTCCCCCACCCCCCTCCCGAGGCCCTAAGGACCTGTCACCTTTAGGCAGAAACTGGAATGGCCACCAACCAGCCTCCTCTCAGAGCCACCTGAAGCTCTCCAATCCCTCTTAAAATTTAGTTTTCCTCTTAAATTACAAAACATGCTTGCTACTCAAAACAAAATTAGTTGGGGGATGGGGTAGGGTGGAGTTAAGAGCACTTGTGTCTCTTGCTGAGGACCCAGGTTCAGCTCCTAGCATCCACATGGTACCTTGTAACCATCTGTAACTCACGTGTCTGGGAATCCAATGCCCTCTTTTGACCTCTGCAGGCCACAGGTAGACACATGACATACATACGTGCATGCAGGCAAAAATCATAAAATAAATCTTTATGAATATGTGATTGAAAAGAACTCTTTAAAATAATAAGTAAATTTTAAAATTCAAACAAGAGGCTGGGAAGATAGCTTAGCTGGACCTGAATTGATGTCCAGCACCAATGTAAGAAGGGCAGTGGCTGCCTGAGAGGTGGCTCAGTAGTTAAGAGCACTGACTGCTCTTCCAGAGGTCCTGAGTTCAATTCCCAGCAACCACATGGTGGCTCACAACCATCTGTAATGGGATCTGACGCCCTCTTCTGGTGTGTCTGAAGATAGCTACAGTATACATAAAATAAGTAAATCTTTAAAAAAGAAAAAAACCTTCACCCAGGAGCCAGAGGCCAGATGATCTCTGATCTGCAGAGTCCCAAGCTTTAAAAAAAAAAAAAAAAAACCAGGAAGGGTGATTGTACCTGTGAACCCCCTGCTGGGAAGCTTCCTGTCCAGCCAGTCTGGCCAAATCAGTTATACAGGGTTAGCGAGAGATGATGTCTCAAAACGTAAGGTGGAGCACTCCGGCCTCCACACGCATAGCTTGCGCCCCACACTCACAGGTATGCTCACTCAAGTCAAACAAAGGGCTGCGTATACAGCAGGCGTTGATGGCCCCCTCTCCAGCTGCTCTTCAGCGAGCGCTCTTGTTTGGTTTAGAGTAAATCCTTCCAGACCTCTCCGGTCCCTGGAGTATGTGTATATACCTATGGTGTTGACACCAAAACTCCCCCCTTCCCCCCCCCCCATTCTACTTCCAATGTCCCCTCCGCTTCCTGGGGTTCGGGAACGGTCAATGAGTTTTGCTTGGTGTGTCTTATTTTATTCCTTCATCCATTCAACAAATGTCAACTCATACACTGAGGGTGCACAGGGAACAGGACATGGAGCTCGCTCTGCTGAGGGAAGCACAGTGCAACCCAATGAGCAAGCCCTAAGGCTGTGAGGCTACTGCCAAGTCACAGCCTCTCTCCACCGGAGTCTAGAGCTTGGGTCTGGAAGTGTGATGTTCATCACCTGAGTGACAGCTAGGTCGCATGGCTGTGTAGAAAAGAAATGAGTGAAGACTATGCAAGTGCCCCTAGCTTGGCCCATCACTTAGGAGCAGGAAGGCTGTTAGTGAGGAGAGGTGGAAAGGGGGGGTCTGGGGAAGGGGGGTTCCTTGGCTCTCTCTGATGACTCCTCCAGGCATGTTTTGACACACCTCCTGCTGTAGGGTGCAATTATTTGCAGTGAGGGCTTCCTACCTGATCATTAATGGATTGCTCCTGCACTGCACAAGGCGGTTGCTTGGAGACTGGGTGAAGGGGCACATTCTCTGAACGTGCACGAGATTCTACAGGAAGCTGATGGTGGCCCACTCAGCCCAGCCCACCCGCCCCAAGATCCCTTAAAGACATCATCCAATAGCAGACTCCCAGGAGCAGAGCAAGGACGCCCTGCCCAGCACAGAGAATGAGGAGTCTGCCTTGTGACCTCTCCCACGGTGGCTAGGTCCTGACTCAGTGTCTGTGCCATGGTGAGCTACAGGCTGCAGCACCTTAAGGCTGTGTCATCACTGACTGAGAGTTCCGGTGACTTTTCTGGAGTGCAGGGGAGGGTTGGGCATGGCTGCCTGATGTCAGGCAACCAGAGAGGCTTCTGTACCAAGAAAACTCCAAACGCCAGGGTCTAAGGGCATATAGAGAGAGAATGCAGCATCTCTGGGTTAGACAAAGCAATTCCCACCTACCACACCCTCACCAAAGGAATTTGGTTCCATTAAAGCAACATGCTTCTTTCCCCAACTGCAATTGGGCTGTAGACCTACTTCGTTCCCTCCACCAGAAACTCAAATCGGTTGTTTCTTCTTTAGTGAGTACCTTCAAGTCTAAGGAAGCAGTTGTCATGTTAAAGAAGAGAAACAAAATAAAAGCCAAAACACAAATACAAATCCCTCGAGCTGGACACATCCGATTAGAGGTGTAACCTCTCTCAAAGCATCTTCTACTCGAGAAACTAGAGATGTTATCACTACAGAGATAGGAGCGGGGAGAGAGGCTAGGAAGATGGCTCAGTCACTAAGAGTGCTTGCTTGCCAATGGGACTGGAGGGATGGCTTAGTTAAGAGCACTGGCTGATCTTCCAGAGGACCTAGGTTAAATTATCGGCACCCATATGGCAGCTCACATCCGTCTGGTAACTTCAGTTCCAGGAAACCCAAGGCCTTCCTCTGACTTCCACAGGCATGGGGCAATGCATGTGGTCCAGACATGCATACAGACAAACACTTACAGACATAAAATAAAAATATACATTTTTAGCCGTTTGTGGTGGTGGTGCACACCTTTAAACCCAGCACTGTCAGTTCAAGGCCAGCCTGGTCTACAGAGTGAGTTCCAGGACAGCCACAGCTACATAATAGATCCCTGTCTTAAAACAAACAAACAAATGGGGGAGGGGGCACAAAGAGAGATACTTTGAGAGAATCAGAGTCAATGCTGAATGCTCAATCGCAAAAGTGAAAGCTCTAGGGCTCCAGGGATCTCCATTCATTCATTCATTCATTCGGTGGATGAATACTAGGCCTCCCCTGGGCCTAGCTCTTCCATAGACCCTCAGCAAGTGTCAAAGTCCAGAGTCCCAGTGCGGCTGATATTCTAACAGCAGTCAGCTCATAGCAGCAACTATCAGAAAAGCATCTCAGGCCAAATTTTAGGTACTATGTTATCAAGAGAAATAGAGATGCCAGTCGTAACTAGGGTGAGAGGGGAGGGCCTTGCTGAGAGGTAGCATTTGATCCGAGACTCAAGGAAGTAAGCATTCGCATGCAGACCTGAGCAGACCAGAAGGTTGAGAAGGCCAAGGGCTAGTGGTGAGGAGGCAGCTGAGTCAGGGCAAAGTAGACCAAAGGGAGTAGGTGAGGCCAGAGAGGTGGAAGGCAAGTCAGGGATCCTTAGAGAAGTCCCCACACCTGCATGGCCTTGGGCTGCAGGGAGTTGAGGAAGCTCAAAGGGTTACCACCTGCTGTGCTGGCTGGGGGGGGGGGGTTTCCCCAGCTCAACAAGAGCTGGAGTCAGCTGAGAAGAGGGACCCTTGTTAATTCCATAAGGTAAGAATAAGACCATTACCATCATTTTTGAGTCAAATTTGAAGGAGGCTTAGTTAAATACTGACCAGGTCCATAGGTACTAGCCAGGCCCATACCCAGCATTCCCAGTGTACAGTGTCAATTTCCTTAGGGGCTTATAAAAGCAGAACTAACAAGCCCACACACTTCCTGTTTTTCATCCAATCAGCAGCAAGCATACATTCTGATGTATTTCCTGCCCATCTACCTTCGGCTTACGTGCTATCAAGCACACATCCTATGCAGTTGGAGCAACAAAGCTTGCTTACAGAAGCAAAGAAACACAGTTTGTTATCTTACGGGACCTGCCCCCAGGATTCCAAAAGTTATCTGTCCTTGGGTAAGTGGGGCTTACAGGTTAGAGTCATTTTTATTTTGTAGATCTCTTAAAGACGATAACTTAAACTGAAAACACAATGTTAGCCATTGTAACCTCAACCGAGTAAATGCCTCCATAAGATCAGGCTAAAGGCAAGAACGTAAGTTAATGTCTTAATTAGTGCTGGATTGGGGAGACCTTAGCCCATTAGGGGTTCTATTCCTGGGCTGGTGGTCCTGGGTTCTATAAGAAGCAGGCTGAGCAAGATATGAGGAGTGAGCCAGTAAGCAGCACTTCTCCATGGCCTCTGCATCAGCTCCTGCCTCCATATTCCTGCCAAGTTTGAGTTCCTGTCATGGTTTTCCTCGGTTGACTGTGATCCAGGATATGTGAGCCAAATAAAACCCCTTTTCTCCATAAGTTGCTTTTGTTGTGGTGTTTCATCACAGCAATAATGACTGTGGCTGAAACATCACCCTTCCCAGGCTCCCGTTCAGAGTCACTGGGAAGACTCCAGAGCTTCATTCAGGCTGAGAACAGACAATGGAAGCAATGATTTGTATTTTAAGATAGGGCATGAGGGATGGGCGATGACCCAGTCGGTAAAGAGTCTGCTGTGCAATGAAGACTTGCATTAGGGTCCCTAGGACCCAACTACAAAGCCAGCACAGTGGCTTCCGGCATATCTTGTCACCACAGTCCAGGGGCTGAGGTGTGTGGAGACAAGCAGATCCTTGAAGCTTATTGGCTGACCAGCCAGCCCAATCTAATTCATGAGCTTCCAGTTCAGTGATGAAGAATGATTTAGGGAGAGGCTCTGTAAACACACATGTGAGCATACCCACACTGACAAAGGCAAATAGCACACATAGCAGGATTTAAAAAAAAAAATCTTTATCAGACTTCAGCAGTAAATGGTTAGACACGAGCATGAACAAATAACTGAAAACTGTAGATGAGATTACAGCCATAGAGAGATGGCAAGACGTGCTTAATGCTGCCTGTGTTTGTTTCGTTACTGGTTGGTTGGTGGGTTGGTTGGTTTTTCTCCTTTAATTAATTAACTTGAGAGGGAGACCATGTGGTGTTACAGGCATGTGTGCTAAAGGAGAGAGGCCACAAGGGGACATCTATGGCCCACTCTCTCTCTGCCGTATTCCTTTGAGATGGGGTCTCTCACTAGACCTGGACTAGGCTGGCTGCCAGTGAGCCCCAGTGATCCTCTTGTTTCTGCCCCAGGTTATGAGCAAGTACAGCCACTCAGCAGCTGCTGCTGCTGATTTCTAGAGATTTGAACTCAAGCTCTCATTCTCCCTCAGCCAGCACACCTGCCCACTGAGATAGGCCCTCAGCCTAGGATTCTGTATCTGGAAGGTAGAGTCCAAGGGATTTCCACAGAGCCTGGGGAGTGTAAGGAACTGAGCAAAGCAGGAGAGGCTGGGTGGGACCAAGGCTGGCTCAGGAAGGCTGAGAAATTGGACGTCCCCTGGGATTGTTCCTCTGGATGGTGGGAGCCCATGTGAATCCCCATGAGGCTTGGGTACAGCCTGAGAAGAGGAAATAGCAGCCATTTTTGTTTGTTTGTTTGTCTGTCTGTCTGTTCAATTATCTTTTTTTTTGTTTTTCAAAACAAGATTTCTCTGTATAACCTGACTTTAAGGCCAGCCTGCTCTACAGAGGGAGTTCCAGGACAACCAGGGCTACACAGAGAAACCCTGACTCAGAGAGTGAGAGAGAGAGAGAGAGAGAGAGAGAGAGAGAGAGAGAGAGAGAGAGAAGAATTTACTATAAATTGGGTCTGGGGCTCATGCCTGTAATCCTAGCAGTTGGTTGAGAGGCAAACTCAGGAGGATCAGGAATTTGAGACCGAGGGCCTTTAAGGTGGCTCAATGGGATGTTGGTGCTTATGTGCAGGCCTGTCAAACTGAGTCCCTTCCCCAGATCATACAAGGTGGCAGAAGAGAACTTACTCCCAAGAGTTGTCTTCTGACCTTCACAGGAATGTCCATTCCAGTTAAAAATTTAATAAAATTTTATCTATATCTTTGCAATTTATTCTTTTAATAATATTTACTTATTTCATGTGTGAGGGGTTTGGTTTGCCTGCATTTATGTCTATGCATCGTGTGGCCTACCTGGTGCCTGGGTGCTAGCAATGGAATCCAGGTCCTCAGCAAGAGCTGCAAGTGCTCTTAACTGCTGAGACATCTCTCCAGCCTCTAGAACGTTTGTTTGTTTGTTTGAAGATGCCTGGCAGTAGTGGCACATACTTTTAGTCCTAGCACTCATGAAACAGAAGCAGATAGATCTCTGTGGGTTCCAGGCCAACCTGGTCTACAGAGTGCATTCTAGGACAGCCAGGGCTCTTACAGAGAAACCCCCCCCCCTTTTTTTTTAATATGAGTACACTGCAGCTGTCTTCAGACATACAACAAGAGAGCATTGGATTCCATTACAGATGGTTGTGAGCCACCATGTGGTTGCTGGGAATTGAACTAAGGACCTCTGGAAGAGCACTCAGTGCTCTTAACTGCTGAGCCATCTCTCCAGCCTAAGAAACTCTATCTTGATCCTGACACACACACTTTGAAGCCAGGCATGGTGGCAAACACCTTTAATCCCAGCACTGAGGAGGCAGAAGCAGATCACTCTCTCTGAGTTCAAGGCCATCCTGTTCTATATAGTGAGTTCCAGTACAATAGGGCTAAACATAGATAGATAGATATAGATAGATAGACAGATAGATAGATAGATAGATAGACAGACAGATGATTGATAGATAGACAGATGATAGACAGATGGTTGATAGACAGATGATAGATAGACAGATGATTGATAGATGGATGATTGATAGATAGACAGATGATAGATAGATAGATAGATAGATAGATAGATGGATGATGGGTAGATAGATTAAATTTTAAAAAGAGAGAATATAAAAGAATTTAAAGCCAACTTGGCCTACATAGTGAGGCCCTGTCTCAAAACAAAAGTCAAAAATAACAGTAAGTGTTGGCACCATGCCAGTGGAAGTGTGAACAACAAAGCACCTGCTGCAAAGCAGGGTGGTGGTTCCTGGGACACTGATCATAAACTCGTCATATGATCATCAGCTTTGCAAGGCCTCAGTGGCATGTTCCAGCCCCTCGTTCCCTGCAGCATCCACAGTAGCCAAAAAATGGAGACCAGCAGGAACCCATTAGTGGAGAGCTAGATCAGGAGAGTGCATGACATTCAGGAAGAACAGGGCTGCTGAGGTGGCCCAGTGTGTAAAGGTGCTTTCTGCACAGCCTGGCATCCTGGATTCTATCCCTGGGACCAACATGGTAAAAGGAGAGAATCGACTTTAGAAAGTTGTCGTCTGACCTCCATATTCAACTATGGTCCATGAGCCCAACACACACACACACACACACACACACACACACACACACACATATATACATACTGGCACATAGACATACACA